>CM035845.1:333366997-334566997 GCA_020510985.1 Pholidichthys leucotaenia
CTAAGCAGCTAATCAGAACTGCTGCATGGGTGGGACATAGGACGCCGGTACTAGTCTGTACTCAGACCCCTGCTTTCCATGTCATCATATTTTACATCCAGAGCTGCTAGAAAACATTTCCTGTCCTTTGTTATTTAGAGACTGCTATTAAAAAATCAGTAGAAAGTCTGACAATAGGAAAAGCGGAAGTGCTGAGCTGAGAGTGACAAGCTGTTGCTGGGATACAGGGCACAGACTTTTTTTTCACAGAGTGCCGTGCACAAATGCTGAAAAAAAAATGCTCAGGGCAGTCGGGCGACAAAAAATGCGTTTGGTGGACACACAGCTTTAACTGCTTTAACTGTCCTAATTGCTTTTAATGTGTATTTATTAGTGTTAGTATTAAGGTGTGTTTATTACCTTTTTTAGTATTAGTATTGATGTGTATTTATTACTTTGGCATTTGTTGCGGACAGCAGAGTAAGAATTTCATTGCTCAGGAAATGTTGCATTTCTTAACGTGCACATGATAATAAAGCCTTTGAATCCTTGAATAATCATGAACCTTGTCAGTAAACTGTAATGGAGACAAGAGGAGGAAAAAAAAACCAGACCTGAAAGATTCAATAAACCATGATGTTGATTTAAGGTGGAATTGCCCAGCCCCAGTGTATGATCAAGACAGTTATGACAGTCTTATTATTATTATTATTATTATGATGATGATTATTATTATGTAGTCATATTGTTTTTGCTGTCATTTTTGTCTGTTAATATAATAATAATAATGGATTGCATTTACCTGGGGGAGGGGCTCGATGGCTAGCATCTGGTGGCTGGGTTTCCGCCCATGGGACCCGGCCGGGCTCAGCCCGAAGGAGTTACATGGGTCCACCCTCCAGTGGGCTCACCACCTGCAGGAGGGACCATGGGGATCTGGTGCTATGTGGATCAGGTGGCGGTCAAAGGCGGAGACCTTGGCGGTATGATCCCAAGCTTCCTAAACTGGCTTTTGGGATGTGGAATGTCACTCTCTGGTGGGGAAGGAACCTGAGCTGGTGCATGAGGTTGAGCAATACCGGCTAGATATAGTTGGCCTCACCTCAACACACAGCTCCGGTTCCGGAACCAGTCCCTTGGAGAGGGGCTGGAGCTTGGCCTACTCTGGAGTTGCCCTGGGCGAGAGGCGACGAGCAGGGGTGGTTATTCTTGTATCCCCCCACCTTGCTGTCTCTATATTGGAGTTTTCCCTGGTGGATGAAAGGGGTGTTTCTCTGTGCCTTCAGGTTGGGAAACGGGTCCTAACCATCATTTGTGTCTATGCACCAAATGATGGTTCATAGTATCCACCCTTTTTGGAGTCTCTGACCAGGATGCTGGAGAGTGCTTCTCTTGGAGACTCCATTGTCCTACTGGGGGACTTCATTGTGCACGTGGGCAACGACAGTGAAACCTGGAGGGGGGTGATTGGGAAGAACGGCCTGCCCGATCTGAACCAGAGTGGTGTTCAGTTATTGTACTTCTGTGCTAACCACAGTTTGTCCATAACGAACACCATATTCAAGCATAAGGGTGTCCATATGTGCACCTGGCACCAGGACATCCTAGGTCGCAGGTTGATGATCGATTTTGTTATCATGTCATCAGACCTACGACCGTATGTCTTGGACACTGGGGTAAAGAGAGTCGCAGAGCTGTTAACTGATCACCACCTGGTGGTGAGTTGGATCCGATGGCAGGGGAGGATGCCATTCAGACTTGGTAGACCCAAACCTACAGTGAGTGTGTGCTGGGAACATCTGGCTGAGGCCCCTGTCCGGGAGGTCTTCGACTCCCGCCTCCGGAAGAACTTCAGCCACATTCCAAGGAAGTCTGGAGACATGGAGTCTGAATGGGCCATGTTCTCCACCTCCATTGTTGAAGTGGTTGCCCAGAGCTGTGGCCGCAAGGTCGACGGGGCATCTTGTGGTGGCAACCTCCGAACCAAGTGGTGGACACCAGTGGTGAGGGGGGCCATTAAGCTGAAGAAGGAGTCCTATCAAGCTTGGTTGGCTTGTGGGACTCCCGAAGCAGCTGAGGTGTACCGGCAGGTCAAGCAGAGTGCAGCTCGGGTGGTTGCTGAAGCAAAAACTCGGGTATGGGAAGAGTTCGGTGAGGCCATGGAACAAGACTTACGGTCAGCCTTGAAGAGATTCTGGCAAACTGTCCGGCGGCTCAGGAGGGGGAAGCAGCTCCCTGTCCACACTGTGTATGGTGCGGATAGGACACTGCTGACTTAGACTGGGGATATCGTCGGGCGGTGGAAGGAATACTTCGAGGATCTCCTGAATCCCACTGACACGCCTTCCACAGAGGAAGCAGGGCTTGTGGATGAGGGGGACAACTCGCCTATCACAGGGGCTGAGGTCACCAAGGTGGTTAAAAATCTCTTTGGTGTCCGGGCCCTGGGGGCAGATGAGATTCGCCCTGAGTACCTCAAGGCCCTGGATGTTGTAGGGCTGTCATGGTTGACATGCCTCTGTAACATTGCATGGAGGTTGGGGGCAGTGCCTTTGGCATGGCAAACCAGGGTGGTAGTTTCTCTCTTCAAAAAAGGGGACCGGAGGGTATGCTCCAACTTTAGAGGGATCACACTCCTTAGCCTCCCTGGGATGGTCTATGCCAGGGTACTGGAGAGGAGAGTCCGGCCGTTGGTGGAACCTCGGATTCAGGAGGAGCAATGTGGTTTTTGTTCTGGCCGTGGCACATCGGACCAGCTCTTTATCCTCTCGAGAATCCTCGAGGGTTTGTGGGAGTTTGCCCAACCAGTTTACATGTGATTTGTGGACTTGGAGAAGGCATTTGACCACGCCCCTCATGGTTTTTTGTGGGGGGTGCTTCGGGAGTATGGGGTATCGGTCTTGTTGTTACGAGCTATTCGGTCTCTGTATGACAGTTGTGAGAGTTTGGTTTGTATTGCCAACACTCGGTCGGACTCATTCCCAGTGAGAGTTGGACTCCAACAGGGCTGCCCTTTGTTACCGATCCTGTTCATAATTTTTATGGACAGGATTTCTAGGTGCAGCCAGGGAACGGAGGGTGTCATGCTTGGTGACCACAGGATCTCATCTCTGTTGTTTGCAGATGATGTTGTCCTGTTGGCTTCATCCAGCAATGACCTACAGGTCTTACTGGGATGGTTTGCCGCTGAGTGTGAAGCGGCTGGGATGAGAATCAGCACCTCCAAGTCCGAGTCCATGGTCCTCAGCTGGAAAAAGGTGGATTGTCCTCTCCAGGTTGGGGACAAGCTCCTGCTCCAAGTGGAGGAGTTTAAGTATCTTGGGGTCTTATTCACGAGTGAGGGGAGAATGGAGCAAGAGATTGACAGACGGATCGGAGCAGCATCTGCAGTGATGCGGACGTTGTACTGGTCTGTTGTGGTGAAGAGGAAGCTTAGTTCTAAGGCAAAGCTGTTGATTTACCAGTCAATCTCTGTTCCTACCCTCACCTATGGTCACGAGCTTTTGGTATTGACCAAAAGAGCGAGATCGCAGACACAAGTGGCTGAAATGAGCTTTCTTCATAGGATTGCTGGACTCACCCTCAGAGATAGGGTGAGGAGCTCAGTCATCCGGGAGAAGCTCAGAGTAGAACCGCTGCTCCTCCACATTGAAAGGAGCCAGTTGAGGTGGTTTGGGCATCTGATAAGGATGCCTCCTGGACACCTATCACTTAAGGTGTTTCGGGCACATCCCTTTGGGAGGAGACCCCAGGGCAGACCCAGGACTCGCTGGAGAGACTATGTCTCCCAGCTGGTCTGGGAACATCTTGGTATCCTCTCTGAAGAGCTGGAGCAGGTGACTGGGGAGAGGGAAGTCTGGGCTTCTCTGCTTGAACTGCTGCCTCTGCGACCCAGACCTCCGGAAAAGCGGTAGAAAATGGATGGATAGATGGATGGATTGCATTTATATAACACCTTTCATTCAAATTTTCAGGAAAGGTGTGTAATGGCACATTGAACACGTGATTAGATTTTGGTGATGATCTCAAAATGCATATCTCCACCAAGGCTCTTATCTTCTCACATTGTTGCTAACACAGTGAGTGTTAGCAACAATACTTCAAAACGATTGGATGGATTTGGATGACATTTTCACCAGAGGTGGCCCTTGGCTCAAAGATGAACTCATTAGATGTTGGAAGTGATCCGTGAGTGCATACCTCTGCCAAGGCCCCATCTCGCAATGTACAGATAGATGGCGATATGGATGGACAAAGGGACGGAAGGGAGGACAAAGGGAGGGAGGAAGGGAGTCTTGGCGGAGTTATGCGCTCTCTGAGTGCCCTCTAGTTTTGGTTAGAATAGGTTAGGGAGTAAATATTGCTGCATCAGTGTCCCACCCAGATTAGGCTGCATTCAGACCAGGATAGTCCGTGGGTCTCAGTTCAGCTGGGCGGGGATGGCGAGAATTTTCACACCTTCATTTTGTTTGGTTTGGTTTGCATTCACACTGCAGCAGACCAAACTGCCTGGACAATGTCACGCAGTTACAACAACTTGCTGTGTTTGGGGGGCGCTGTAGCAGAAACCACTACTGACCGAAGAAGAAAAAAAATCTTGGTGACGAATTAAGAGAGTCAGGGCTGCAGTTGATTGGCCAGTGACCGAAAACGGAAATGCTGCTTCCACTTCTGCCTGGTGTGTTGCCTGCTACAAATGAGACATTTTTTAACTTTCTCGCATCGGGCTTCACTGGCAAAATGATTTCTTAGATTTGTGCGGTTGTCTTTATTCTTTTCTACCCAAAATGTACTACGGTAAAATGCCACTTCCTCTTCTCAGACTACGTGTTGGTATGGTTACACAAAGCGTCGAGGGGCACTTCCATCGTTTGGTCCGCTGGATACTTCATGTTTGGATTCACACTGCAAGTGGAGAGCACCAGACTTCGTTTGCAAGCGAACCGAGACCCCCCCGTTTTCAGGGGGGACCAGACTTCGCTTGTTTGGTTGCACCAGGGGTTCCAACGCACGTTCAGACTGCACCAAACAAACCAAACTAATCACAGAATCCACCGTTTGGTCCTTTGGGTCCAGACCAAACAGTGGCTGTCTGAATGCGCCCTTAAACACACTTCTTCACAGAGACCTGTTTCTTGTGACTGCTGATGAGCCCCTCCTTCACCCCACCCTCCCTCTGAGATCTGTGGTTAAGGGTTAATGTTACGCTGGCTAACTCCAGTCGTTAGAAACAGCAGACGGTTAATGTAATTGCTAGAATGTTCGTTCATTAATCCATAAATCACAAAAAGCACATACTTCTTTCTGGTAGGTCCGGTTTTATAAAAAAAAACATCCTTATAACACAAACTGTCTCAGACTGCTTTTGTTTTCTAGCGTTCCATACAGAACGGTTCAGTATCTACAGAACATAGTCGGACTGTTGGCTAGCAGACACTACAGAACATGTAGTAACATATATTTTTCATATCGGTAAAATCTAACATTAAGAGATAAGATTATATAAGATAAACCTTTATTAGTCCCACAGTGGAGAAATAAAGGGACAGCAGCACCTAGAGCAATAGTAAATAAGATTATAAGAACTGGTTAGCCAAAGCAGTAAATGAATATTCATATGTACACCGATATACTGTATACACGGTATAGGAGCATTGCAGCTAGATGGATTAAACAGCATTACGGTTTGTTAAGTTACCCTGCAGAATATGAATATGTTCCCAGACAGTATATTTCGCATTTGAATCAACAGTGTTGTTGCCACTCTCAGTAATAATTGTCTTAGTTGTGTATTGGAGGGGATGGTCTCTATTGTGCACGGTTGTTACGTTTAGTACATTTAATACGACCTCTACGAGCAGCCCTGGTTAAGTTATAAAGTCTGACAGCCGTAGGTAGGAAGGACCTGCGGAACCGCTCCGTCATGCACCTAGGATGGTACAGCCTACTGCTAAATGAGCTCCTCAGTGCATTCAGCGTGTCTTGCATGGGGCGGGACTGGGACTCCAGTGGAGATGACAGCTTAGCCACCATCCTCCTCTCTCCTATCTCCTCCACTGAGTTGAGGTGTCGCCCCAGAACAGAGGCTGGGCTTTTTTTGATCAGCCTGTTCAGTCTCTTCCTGTCGGTAGTGTGAGTTACATGTTTGTAAAACACTTGAGGACTGCTAGTTACAGTAGTAGGACTGCTAGCGTTCTGTACCTAACATTAACATGTACATGTTTGTCAAACATTCACGACTGTTTAGCTAATAGGACCACTAGCTAGGGGACTGCTAGCTTTATGTATCTAATGTTACATAGTACCTTCCAATTCAGTTTTTTTCCAATTCAACTTTACCTGTACTAGTGCATGGCCTGTAGAATGCAAGTATTCTTGTCTGAAAACCAGTATCCAATTAAGCTTTCCAGGCCCAAATGTAGGCTGTGTTTGAAAGTGGGAATACAAAGAGGTGTAAGCCTATACGTAGGCAATCACATGTTAGACTTGACAATATGAAAGGGGACTGAACAGCACTAAGATTTATTTGATGTGTTGGATATTGATTGCAGAATTATTGCAGAATGAAGTGGGACATCCAATATTAGCGACTGTTTAAGAACCCTTGTTTATTTTTTGTCAGATCACTTATTCGTGTGATCTTTTATCACTTATATTCATAGGTGTTGTATCTTGCACCCTGGGGAATGGGAGTTGTTCAGTCATCATTATCATTGTTTAAGTTTATATGTGTAGTTTATAGTCTATCGCCAATGAACTCATGCAGTACTATAACAGGACATGCTTACAAATATTTGTGACCCATTCTAGAGCATCCTTTTATATTTTAGGAATATTGTAAGTACAAAACACCGATATTATACACAGCAGAATGACCTGTTTGGCTGCAACTGTTGCATCAGTGTTTCCCATTTGTCTGTAAATATTTAAATAAAAGTTATTATTATTTATTTAGCACACTGAGAGGAGCGCCATCGGCAACGGCGAGTTGTGGTCCTGCAAAGGGACTCCCGTCTACCGCTGACCGGGCGGGCTGGGCTTGCTTCCCCATGAAGGACCACATTGCACCCGCTGCTTCTCCAACACCAGTGCTCTTTAGGCAGAACCCCGGGTCCTGCTGGTATTCCCCAAATTAAGTCTTTTAGACGTATGCAATCACGGCAATATTATAGTATAATTTTTTAAGCATTACATCTTCACTGTTCTCTCTTTCTTGTCAAATTTGTTGCTTTTCACTTCCTTTTTTGTTTGTGAAGCACTGATTCTCTCCCTTAAATGGGATTTGAAAATGTACTCTTAAATATTTTTTAAGTGTGCTGTTTCTCTTATCTTTTTACCTTTTAAATTACTCTCTGCTTGTTTCAAGGTCAACAGTTGTGAAACACGACCTGAAGTTGCTTTCTCTGTGTGCTGCTTTCTTTATATCTTCCTGCCCTGCCTTAGATTTAGATTTTTTTTAGATTTAGTATACTTTATTGATCCCCCGAGGGGAAATTGAGGGGTCATCCACCACCTGGATGGATGAAGCAGCCAAGATACGGCGCTATACCTTAACCATTCACACACACATTCACACCTAGGGCCACTTTAGCGGTCTCCAGATTAACCATAACCTGCATGTTTTTGGGCATGGGGAGGACACCGGAGAAATCCTGGAGTAAGCCCACGCAAACCCGGGGAGACAAGGCAAACATCCCACCTGATCCCTGTTGGTCGGGGCTGGATCGAACCCCACATCCCACGGCCAAGGGTTAAACTGTGCTGCCGCAGTGCTAACCACTGCTCCACTGTGCAGCCCAGGTTTTCTGAGCTCAGAACTCAGAACTCAGAAAAGATTTAATTGCCAAGTACATTCACTGGTAAGATAACTGATAATATACCGAGGGATTTGACTTGACTCTGAGAACGACATAGTTGACATTTTCAGTGACGCGGGGCAGCGTCAGTGACGCGCCTGTCAGCAGAATGGGAACAGGAAGCAATGGGGGAGAAAAAAGGGATAAACACAATAGGAGAGAAAAAAAAGCATTGTTTGTCAGAATACAGGTCATATATGATCAATATTATGATTACAAGAAAAAAAACTCTCAATGCACAAGTAGCGGACAATAGAATCCATAGGAGTGGTGGCTGCTTTTTGTCGTGGTGCTCAGGGCTGAAAAAAGTTCAACTTGTCAGACTACTAAGCAGTCAATCGGAATTAAAGAAAGACGTGACATAAAACGCTGTACAGAAAGACAAGAACGGGAGGTGATGGTGGAGGAGTTGGAGGCTGAACTTTGCTGCATCAAACAATGTAAATTTGTAGTTGATAACTGCAAAAAATGGTATGATAACACACTGCTGTGTAATGTTGCTTAATAATTGCAGTCATTGCCCACAAGCTCACCTACAAACTGTCTTCACTTGGCCTGCACCCCACCCTCTGTGATTGGCTACTGGACTTTCTGACTGGCAGGCCTCAGTCTGTCAGGATTGGTAACAGGACCTCAGCCAGCATCATCACGAACACAGGTGTCCCACAGGGTTGTGTTCTCAGCCCCATCCTCTACAGCCTCTTCACCCATGACTGTGTCGGCTCCCACAAGGACAGTGTCATCTTAAATTTCGCGGACGACACAGCAGTGATAGGATGCATCACTGGTGGCGATGACGCGTCCGACAGGAGGGAGGTGGCCAGCATGGTGTCATGGTGTGAGGACACCAACCTCACCCTCAACACAGACGAGACGAAGGAAATGATGGTGGACCTGAGGAAGAGGAGGAGACCTCATTGGCCGCTGTTCATCCAGGAGCTTGAGGTGGAGGGGGTGAGCAGCTTTACATACCTGGGCATCCACATCAGGAAGGACCTTACGTGGGCACTTAACACCACAGAGCTAGTTAAGAGAGCTCAACAGCGGCTGTACTTTCTGAGGAGGCTGAGAAAGTTTGGAATGACCCCAAGATCATCATCAACTTCTACAGGTGCATCATCGAGAGCATCTTGACCAACTGCATCACTGCGTGGTACGGCACTACTGCTTTGGACTGCAAATGTATGCAGAGAGTGGTGAAGACAGCTGAGAAGATCATCAGGACTCCACTTCCCTCTCTGCAGAGCATCTATCACCACAGAGTCCAAAGGAGAGCTGCCTCCATCCTCCAGGACCCACCCCCAGCACCCACAGCACAGAATGTTCATAATTCTACCCAGAGGTATAGAAGTGTGAAATGCAGGACATCCAGACTAAAAAACTCCTTCTTTCCCACTGCCATCAGACTCCTGAACAAATAACACAATTCTGGACACAGCTTTGCAAATAGGAATTCACACAATTCAATTCAATTCAATTCAACTTTATTTATATAGCGCCATTTCACAACAACAGTCATCTCATAGCACTATCAACTGTAGGGGGAACCCCCACAGTTGCAGAAAGACCCCAGCAATCAGGCAATCCCCTGTGAGCAAGCACTATGGCGACGGTGTGGAGAGGAAAAACTCCCTTTTAACAGGCAAGAAACCTCCAGCAGAACCAGGCTCAGGGAGGGTGCAGTCCTCTGCTGCGACTGGCTGGGGGGGTGAGGGGATAGAGAAAGATGAAAAGAACAGACATGTAGAGAGCACACAGCATGATGGGGACTCAATCTATGGGAGAGAACAAACAAATGTTAATGACCAGCAAAAAAAAAAAATATTTCATTGAGAGTGAGGAAAGGAGTGAGGCCCAGTGCATTACTGGAGGTCCCCCGGCTGACTAACCTATTAGCAGCATAACTAAGGGAGTGTCCAGAAACACCTGATCCTCCTAATTGTAGGCTAATATCAAAAAGGTAGGTTTTAGCCCTATTCTTAAAAACAGAGATCGAGTCTGACTCCCGAATCCTGATTGGCAGCTGTTCCACAGGAGAGGAGCTTGATAACTGAGGCTCTGCTTCCCATTGTACTTTTGGAGATTCTAGGTATTACAAGTAATCTGCATTTTTGGGAGCGTAGTGCTCTGTTAGGATAATACAGTAGTATCAGATCTTTAAATAAAAAGGAGCCTGATTGTTTAGAGCTTTGTAAGTAAGAAGAAGGATTTTAAACTTAATTCTAAACTCTATGGGAAGCCAATGAAGGGAGGCCCAGAACCGGAGAGATATGATCTCTCTTTCTAGTACCTGTTAAAACTCTTGCTGCAGCATTTTGGATCAGCTGAAGACTTTTTAAAGATGTTTTAGGACAGCTGATAATAAAGAATTACAGTAATCTAATCTCGAGCTAACAAAAGCGTGGATCAGTTTCTCAGCATCAGGTCTGAGACAAGATGCTCCTAATCTTGGCAATATTACGTAAATGATAGAAGGCAGTCTTAGAAACAAATTTAATATGTGAATTGACGGACAGATCTTGATCAAAAATAATTCCAAGGTTCCTCACAGAGCTATTAAGAGAAAGAGTAACCGCATCCCAACTGAAAGTTTGATTTGGAAAGGTATTTCTAAGGTTTTTTGGACCAATAAGAATGACTTCAGTCTTATCTGAATTTAATACCAGGAAATTACAAGTCATCCAAGGCTTGTGATTGTCCTTAAGACAAGCTTCTAAACTTGGCTAATTGATTACTATCATCTGGCTTCACTGACAGGTATAATTGTGTGTCAATCTGCATAACAATGAAAATGTTAACAGTGCTTTCTAATAATGTTGCTAACGGAAGCATATATAAAACTAAAAAGAGTAGGGCCTAGCAACAGATCCCTGTGGAACTCCATGATTAAGCTTTGAGTTGAAAGAAAACTCCATTATTTACATGAACAAAACTGAACCTATCAATAAATAAGATCTAAATCACTGCAACGAAGTTCCATTAAGTCCAACAAAGTGTTCTAATCTATCAAGTAGAATATTATGATCGGATAGTATCAAAAGCTGCACTAAGGATCTAAAAGGACCAAGTACGAAACCAGTCCATTATCAGATGCGATGAGGAGGTCGTTAGTGACCTTCGCTAAGGCTGTTTCAGTACTATGATGGATTCTAAACCCAGATTGAAACTCTTCAAGTAAACCATTTCCTGCAGGTGGTCAAATAATTGCATATCAACACTCTTTCTAAGATTTTTGAAATGAAAGGTAGATTAGAGATTGGTCTATAGTTTAACTAAAGCTCCTGGATCTAGCGTTGGCTTTTTTAGTAAGGGTTTAATTACAGCCGTTTTAAAAGCCTGCGGTACATGGCCTAAAGTTAATGAAGAATTGATTATATGAAGAATAAAGCTACCAATAAGTGGGAAGACTTCTTTAAATAACCTGGTAGGAATAGGGTCTAAAAGACAAGTTGAAGGTTTGGATGAGGAGAACTATTTTTGTCTAACTCACAAAGGTCGATTGGAGTAAACTCATCAAGACAGACATCAATTGAAGGGAGTTGTAGTAGTTACAGTATTTAAGTTAACTGTGGGAAGAATCTGATTGATTTTATCTCTGATGGATGAAATTTTATTATTGAAAAAGTTCATAAAGTCCTGACTAGTAAGCTCTAAGGGAATGCTAGGATTGACAGAGTCCTGACTCTTTGTCAACCTGGCTACAGTGCTAAAAAGAAACCTGGGATTATTCTTGTTCTCTTCGATTAATGCAGAGTAAAGAACTCGTTCTAGCTTTTCTAAGAGATTTTTATAATTAAAAGATGATTTCTCCAAGCTAAATAGATTTCATCCAAATTAGTGGAGCGCCATTTTCTTCCTAATTGACGAGTCTTCTGTGTTAAGCTACGAGTTTCTGAGTTGAACCGAGGAGTTAGAAATCTCTAATTAGACTTTTTCTTTTTTTAAGGGGGCCACCAAGTCTAGAGTCTGATCAGAGAAGCTGTAACACTATCCACCATGTTTATCAATGACAGAAGGAGCAAGCTGTCTATAGCTTTTTCCGTTGTGTTTGACACATGGCATAGAGGAAAACAATCTGCATATAATTTGGTAACAGCATCATCTGAGAGGGCATCTACTGTAATAATATTTTTCTTTAGGAGCCAAATAGTCAAGAAATAGTAAAACCAAAGGTTAACAGACATGGTCCTGACAGTACAGGGTTATGAGGAGACACTACAAGATTTTCTATTTCTATGCCATATGTCAGAACAAGGTCCAATGTATGGTGGAGGTAATGAGTAGAATTTCCTACTTTCTGAGAAAACTCAATCGAGTCTAATATTGAATTAAATGCCACATTAAGGCAGTCACTACACACTGGATGCTAAATTTGTACATTGCTCATTTGCACATTGTACATAGTCTCATGCCATTTCACATTCATATCATCTCTGATATTAAATTACAATTGTACAGTCTATTGGGTATTATCAGAGACAAGTCATACTCAGTGAATTTTTATTTTACTCAGGGACATGTTAAAGTCACCCAGTGAATTTTCATTCTTCTTGTTTCCTCTAGTCTTAGGCTGCGTGTCCACCAAATGCGTTTTTTTCTGCTCTGGGCGACTTTTTTCCATTCATTCTCTATGCGATCCAGCATTTACAGCGCTAAGCGCCCTTGCTGCTAAAACGCTCTCGGCGGTGGCCGTTTTTTGTCACGGTGTAAAGAGCTGAAAAAAGTTCAACTTTTCAGAGACTGCAGCTGAGCTTGTCAATGCCAGACCTAAGCAGCTAATCAGAACTGCTGCATGGGTGGGACATAGGACGCCGGTACTAGTCTGTACTCAGACCCCTGCTTTCCATGTCATCATATTTTACATCCAGAGCTGCTAGAAAACATTTCCTGTCCTTTGTTATTTAGAGACTGCTATTAAAAAATCAGTAGAAAGTCTGACAATAGGAAAAGCGGAAGTGCTGAGCTGAGAGTGACAAGCTGTTGCTGGGATACAGGGCACAGACTTTTTTTTCACAGAGTGCCGTGCACAAATGCTGAAAAAAAAATGCTCAGGGCAGTCGGGCGACAAAAAATGCGTTTGGTGGACACACAGCTTTAACTGCTTTAACTGTCCTAATTGCTTTTAATGTGTATTTATTAGTGTTAGTATTAAGGTGTGTTTATTACCTTTTTTAGTATTAGTATTGATGTGTATTTATTACTTTGGCATTTGTTGCGGACAGCAGAGTAAGAATTTCATTGCTCAGGAAATGTTGCATTTCTTAACGTGCACATGATAATAAAGCCTTTGAATCCTTGAATAATCATGAACCTTGTCAGTAAACTGTAATGGAGACAAGAGGAGGAAAAAAAAACCAGACCTGAAAGATTCAATAAACCATGATGTTGATTTAAGGTGGAATTGCCCAGCCCCAGTGTATGATCAAGACAGTTATGACAGTCTTATTATTATTATTATTATTATGATGATGATTATTATTATGTAGTCATATTGTTTTTGCTGTCATTTTTGTCTGTTAATATAATAATAATAATGGATTGCATTTACCTGGGGGAGGGGCTCGATGGCTAGCATCTGGTGGCTGGGTTTCCGCCCATGGGACCCGGCCGGCTCAGCCCGAAGGAGTTACATGGGTCCACCCTCCAGTGGGCTCACCACCTGCAGGAGGGACCATGGGGATCTGGTGCTATGTGGATCAGGTGGCGGTCAAAAGGCGGAGACCTTGGCGGTATGATCCCAAGCTTCCTAAACTGGCTTTTGGGATGTGGAATGTCACCTCTCTGGTGGGGAAGGAACCTGAGCTGGTGCATGAGGTTGAGCAATACCGGCTAGATATAGTTGGCCTCACCTCAACACACAGCTCCGGTTCCGGAACCAGTCCCTTGGAGAGGGGCTGGAGCTTGGCCTACTCTGGAGTTGCCCTGGGCGAGAGGCGACGAGCAGGGGTGGTTATTCTTGTATCCCCCCACCTTGCTGTCTCTATATTGGAGTTTTCCCTGGTGGATGAAAGGGGTGTTTCTCTGTGCCTTCAGGTTGGGAAACGGGTCCTAACCATCATTTGTGTCTATGCACCAAATGATGGTTCATAGTATCCACCCTTTTTGGAGTCTCTGACCAGGATGCTGGAGAGTGCTTCTCTTGGAGACTCCATTGTCCTACTGGGGGACTTCATTGTGCACGTGGGCAACGACAGTGAAACCTGGAGGGGGGTGATTGGGAAGAACGGCCTGCCCGATCTGAACCAGAGTGGTGTTCAGTTATTGTACTTCTGTGCTAACCACAGTTTGTCCATAACGAACACCATATTCAAGCATAAGGGTGTCCATATGTGCACCTGGCACCAGGACATCCTAGGTCGCAGGTTGATGATCGATTTTGTTATCATGTCATCAGACCTACGACCGTATGTCTTGGACACTGGGGTAAAGAGAGTCGCAGAGCTGTTAACTGATCACCACCTGGTGGTGAGTTGGATCCGATGGCAGGGGAGGATGCCATTCAGACTTGGTAGACCCAAACCTACAGTGAGTGTGTGCTGGGAACATCTGGCTGAGGCCCCTGTCCGGGAGGTCTTCGACTCCCGCCTCCGGAAGAACTTCAGCCACATTCCAAGGAAGTCTGGAGACATGGAGTCTGAATGGGCCATGTTCTCCACCTCCATTGTTGAAGTGGTTGCCCAGAGCTGTGGCCGCAAGGTCGACGGGGCATCTTGTGGTGGCAACCTCCGAACCAAGTGGTGGACACCAGTGGTGAGGGGGGCCATTAAGCTGAAGAAGGAGTCCTATCAAGCTTGGTTGGCTTGTGGGACTCCCGAAGCAGCTGAGGTGTACCGGCAGGTCAAGCAGAGTGCAGCTCGGGTGGTTGCTGAAGCAAAAACTCGGGTATGGGAAGAGTTCGGTGAGGCCATGGAACAAGACTTACGGTCAGCCTTGAAGAGATTCTGGCAAACTGTCCGGCGGCTCAGGAGGGGGAAGCAGCTCCCTGTCCACACTGTGTATGGTGCGGATAGGACACTGCTGACTTAGACTGGGGATATCGTCGGGCGGTGGAAGGAATACTTCGAGGATCTCCTGAATCCCACTGACACGCCTTCCACAGAGGAAGCAGGGCTTGTGGATGAGGGGGACAACTCGCCTATCACAGGGGCTGAGGTCACCAAGGTGGTTAAAAATCTCTTTGGTGTCCGGGCCCTGGGGGCAGATGAGATTCGCCCTGAGTACCTCAAGGCCCTGGATGTTGTAGGGCTGTCATGGTTGACATGCCTCTGTAACATTGCATGGAGGTTGGGGGCAGTGCCTTTGGCATGGCAAACCAGGGTGGTAGTTTCTCTCTTCAAAAAAGGGGACCGGAGGGTATGCTCCAACTTTAGAGGGATCACACTCCTTAGCCTCCCTGGGATGGTCTATGCCAGGGTACTGGAGAGGAGAGTCCGGCCGTTGGTGGAACCTCGGATTCAGGAGGAGCAATGTGGTTTTTGTTCTGGCCGTGGCACATCGGACCAGCTCTTTATCCTCTCGAGAATCCTCGAGGGTTTGTGGGAGTTTGCCCAACCAGTTTACATGTGATTTGTGGACTTGGAGAAGGCATTTGACCACGCCCCTCATGGTTTTTTGTGGGGGGTGCTTCGGGAGTATGGGGTATCGGTCTTGTTGTTACGAGCTATTCGGTCTCTGTATGACAGTTGTGAGAGTTTGGTTTGTATTGCCAACACTCGGTCGGACTCATTCCCAGTGAGAGTTGGACTCCAACAGGGCTGCCCTTTGTTACCGATCCTGTTCATAATTTTTATGGACAGGATTTCTAGGTGCAGCCAGGGAACGGAGGGTGTCATGCTTGGTGACCACAGGATCTCATCTCTGTTGTTTGCAGATGATGTTGTCCTGTTGGCTTCATCCAGCAATGACCTACAGGTCTTACTGGGATGGTTTGCCGCTGAGTGTGAAGCGGCTGGGATGAGAATCAGCACCTCCAAGTCCGAGTCCATGGTCCTCAGCTGGAAAAAGGTGGATTGTCCTCTCCAGGTTGGGGACAAGCTCCTGCTCCAAGTGGAGGAGTTTAAGTATCTTGGGGTCTTATTCACGAGTGAGGGGAGAATGGAGCAAGAGATTGACAGACGGATCGGAGCAGCATCTGCAGTGATGCGGACGTTGTACTGGTCTGTTGTGGTGAAGAGGAAGCTTAGTTCTAAGGCAAAGCTGTTGATTTACCAGTCAATCTCTGTTCCTACCCTCACCTATGGTCACGAGCTTTTGGTATTGACCAAAAGAGCGAGATCGCAGACACAAGTGGCTGAAATGAGCTTTCTTCATAGGATTGCTGGACTCACCCTCAGAGATAGGGTGAGGAGCTCAGTCATCCGGGAGAAGCTCAGAGTAGAACCGCTGCTCCTCCACATTGAAAGGAGCCAGTTGAGGTGGTTTGGGCATCTGATAAGGATGCCTCCTGGACACCTATCACTTAAGGTGTTTCGGGCACATCCCTTTGGGAGGAGACCCCAGGGCAGACCCAGGACTCGCTGGAGAGACTATGTCTCCCAGCTGGTCTGGGAACATCTTGGTATCCTCTCTGAAGAGCTGGAGCAGGTGACTGGGGAGAGGGAAGTCTGGGCTTCTCTGCTTGAACTGCTGCCTCTGCGACCCAGACCTCCGGAAAAGCGGTAGAAAATGGATGGATAGATGGATGGATTGCATTTATATAACACCTTTCATTCAAATTTTCAGGAAAGGTGTGTAATGGCACATTGAACACGTGATTAGATTTTGGTGATGATCTCAAAATGCATATCTCCACCAAGGCTCTTATCTTCTCACATTGTTGCTAACACAGTGAGTGTTAGCAACAATACTTCAAAACGATTGGATGGATTTGGATGACATTTTCACCAGAGGTGGCCCTTGGCTCAAAGATGAACTCATTAGATGTTGGAAGTGATCCGTGAGTGCATACCTCTGCCAAGGCCCCATCTCGCAATGTACAGATAGATGGCGATATGGATGGACAAAGGGACGGAAGGGAGGACAAAGGGAGGGAGGAAGGGAGTCTTGGCGGAGTTATGCGCTCTCTGAGTGCCCTCTAGTTTTGGTTAGAATAGGTTAGGGAGTAAATATTGCTGCATCAGTGTCCCACCCAGATTAGGCTGCATTCAGACCAGGATAGTCCGTGGGTCTCAGTTCAGCTGGGCGGGGATGGCGAGAATTTTCACACCTTCATTTTGTTTGGTTTGGTTTGCATTCACACTGCAGCAGACCAAACTGCCTGGACAATGTCACGCAGTTACAACAACTGCTTGTTTGGGGCGCTGTAGCTGAAACCACTACTGACCAAGAAGAAAAAAATCTTGGTGAAGAATTAAAATCAGGCTCATTGATTGGCCAGGACCGAAAACGGAAATCTGTTCCCTTCTGCCTGGTTGTTTGCCTGCTACAAATGAGACATTTTTTAACTTTTCTCCTCGGCTTTCACTGGCAAAATGATTTCTTAGATTTGTGCGGTTGTCTTTATTATTTTCTACCCAAAATGTACTACGGTAAATGCCACTTCCTCTTCTCAGACTACGTGTTGGTATGGTTACACAAGCGTCGAGGGGCACTTCCATCGTTTGGTCCGCTGGATACTTCATTTGGATTCACACTGCAAGTGGAGTGCACCAGACTTCGTTTGCAAGCGAACCGAGACCCCCGTTTTCAGGGGACCAGACTTCGCTTGTTTGGTGTGCACCAGGGTTCCAACGCACGTTCAGACTGCACCAAACAAACCAAACTATCTACAGAATCCACCGTTTGGTCCTTTGGTCCAGACCAAACAGTGGCTGTCTGAATGCGCCCTTAAACACACTTCTTCACAGAGACCTGTTCTTGTGACTGCTGATGAGCCCCTCCTTCACCCCACCCTCCCTCTGAGATCTGTGGTTAAGGTTAATGTTAGCTGGCTAACTCCAGTCGTTAGAAACAGCAGACGTTAATTAATTGCTAATGTTCGTTCATTAATCCATAAATCACAAAAAGCACATACTTCTTTTCTGGTAGGTCCGGTTTTATAAAAAAACATCCTTTATAAACAAACTGTCTCAGATGCTTTTGTTTTTCTAGCGTTCCATACAGAACGTTCAGTATCTACAGAACATGTACGGACTGTTGGCTAGCAGGACCACTACAGAACATGTAAGTAACATTATATTTTCATATCGGTAAAATCTAACATTAAGAGATAAGATTATATAAGATAAACCTTTATTAGTCCCACAGTGGAGAAATAAAGGGACAGCAGCACTCAGAGCAATAGTAAATAAGATTATAAGAACTGGTTAGCCAAAGCAGTAAATGAATATTCATATGTACACCGATATACTGTATACACGGTATAGGAGCATTGCAGCTAGATGGATTAAACAGCATTACGGTTTGTTAAGTTACCCTGCAGAATATGAATATGTTCCCAGACAGTATATTTCGCATTTGAATCAACAGTGTTGTTGCCACTCTCAGTAATAATTGTCTTAGTTGTGTATTGGAGGGGATGGTCTCTATTGTGCACGGTTGTTACGTTTAGTACATTTAATACGACCTCTACGAGCAGCCCTGGTTAAGTTATAAAGTCTGACAGCCGTAGGTAGGAAGGACCTGCGGAACCGCTCCGTCATGCACCTAGGATGGTACAGCCTACTGCTAAATGAGCTCCTCAGTGCATTCAGCGTGTCTTGCATGGGGCGGGACTGGGACTCCAGTGGAGATGACAGCTTAGCCACCATCCTCCTCTCTCCTATCTCCTCCACTGAGTTGAGGTGTCGCCCCAGAACAGAGCTGGCTTTTTTGATCAGCCTGTTCAGTCTCTTCCTGTCGGTAGTGTGAGTACATGTTTGTAAAACACTTGAGACTGCTAGTTACAGTAGTAGGACTGCTAGCGTTCTGTACCTAACATTACATGTACATGTTTGTCAAACATTCAAGACTGTTAGCTAATAGGACCACTAGCTAGTGGACTGCTAGCTTTATGTATCTAATGTTACATGTAAATTCAATTCAGTTTTTTCAATTCAACTTTACCTGTACTAGTGCATGCCTGTAGAATGCAAGTATTCTTGTCTGAAAACCAGTATCCCAATTAAGCTTTCCAGGCCCAAATGTAGGCTGTGTTTGAAAGTGGAATACAAAGAGGTGTAGCCTATACGTAGGCAATCACATGTTAGACTTTGACAAATATGAAAGGGACTGAACAGCACTAAGATTTATTTGATTGTGTGGATATTGATTGCAGAATTATTGCAAATGAATGGGACATCCAATATTAGCGACTGTTTAAGAACCCTTGTTTATTTTTTGTCAGATCACTTATTCGTGTGATCTTTTATCACTTATATTCATAGGTGTTGTATCTTGCACCCTGGGGAATGGGAGTTGTTCAGTCATCATTATCATTGTTTAAGTTTATATGTGTAGTTTATAGTCTATCGCCAATGAACTCATGCAGTACTATAACAGGACATGCTTACAAATATTTGTGACCCATTCTAGAGCATCCTTTTATATTTTAGGAATATTGTAAGTACAAAACACCGATATTATACACAGCAGAATGACCTGTTTGGCTGCAACTGTTGCATCAGTGTTTCCCATTTGTCTGTAAATATTTAAATAAAAGTTATTATTATTTATTTAGCACACTGAGAGGAGCGCCATCGGCAACGGCGAGTTGTGGTCCTGCAAAGGGACTCCCGTCTACCGCTGACCGGGCGGGCTGGGCTTGCTTCCCCATGAAGGACCACATTGCACCCGCTGCTTCTCCAACACCAGTGCTCTTTAGGCAGAACCCGGGTCCCTGCTGGTATTCCCCAAATTATCTTTTAGACGTATGCAATCACGGCAATATTATAGTATAATTTTTTTAAGCATTACATCTTCACTGTTCTCTCTTTCTTGTCAAATTTGTTGCTTTTCACTTCCTTTTTTGTTTGTGAAGCACTGATTCTCTCCCTTAAATGGGATTTGAAAATGTACTCTTAAATATTTTTTATGTGTGCTGTTTCTCTTATCTTTTTACCTTTTAAATTTACTCTCTGCTTGTTTCAAGGTCAACAGTTTGTGAAACCCGACCTGAATTGCTTTCTCTGTGTGCTGCTTTCTTTTATCTTCCTGCCTGCCTTAGATTTAGATTTTTTTAGATTTAGTATACTTTATTGATCCCCAGAGGGGAAATTGAGGGTCATCCACCACCTGGATGGATGAAGCAGCCATGATACGGCGCTATCCCTTAACCATTCACACACACATTCACACCTAGGGCCACTTTAGAGTCTCCAATTAACCTAACCTGCATGTTTTTGGCATGTGGGAGGAAACCGGAGAAATCCTGGAGTAAGCCCACGCAAACACGGGGAGAACAGGCAAACTCCACACAGATCACTGTTGGTCGGGGGCTGGGATCGAACCCACGATCCCACGGCCAAGGGTAAACTGTGCTGCCGCAGTGCTAACCACTGCTCCACTGTGCAGCCCAGGTTTTCTGAGCTCAGAACTCAGAACTCAGAAAAGATTTATTGCCAAGTACATTCACTGTAAATAACTGATAATATACGAGGGATTTGACTTGACACTGAGAACGACATAGTTGACATTTTCAGTGACGCGGCAGCGTCAGTGACGCGCCTGTCAGCAGAATGGGAACAGGAAGCAATGGGGGAGAAAAAGGGATAAACACAATAGGAGAGAAAAAAAAGCATTGTTTGTCAGAATACAGGTCATATATGATCAATATTATGATTACAAGAAAAAAAACTCTCAATGCACAAGTAGCGGACAATAGAATCCATAGGAGTGGTGGCTGCTTTTTGTCGTGGTGCTCAGGGCTGAAAAAAGTTCAACTTGTCAGACTACTAAGCAGTCAATCGGAATTAAAGAAAGACGTGACATAAAACGCTGTACAGAAAGACAAGAACGGGAGGTGATGGTGGAGGAGTTGGAGGCTGAACTTTGCTGCATCAAACAATGTAAATTTGTAGTTGATAACTGCAAAAAATGGTATGATAACACACTGCTGTGTAATGTTGCTTAATAATTGCAGTCATTGCCCACAAGCTCACCTACAAACTGTCTTCACTTGGCCTGCACCCCACCCTCTGTGATTGGCTACTGGACTTTCTGACTGGCAGGCCTCAGTCTGTCAGGATTGGTAACAGGACCTCAGCCAGCATCATCACGAACACAGGTGTCCCACAGGGTTGTGTTCTCAGCCCCATCCTCTACAGCCTCTTCACCCATGACTGTGTCGGCTCCCACAAGGACAGTGTCATCTTAAATTTCGCGGACGACACAGCAGTGATAGGATGCATCACTGGTGGCGATGACGCGTCCGACAGGAGGGAGGTGGCCAGCATGGTGTCATGGTGTGAGGACACCAACCTCACCCTCAACACAGACGAGACGAAGGAAATGATGGTGGACCTGAGGAAGAGGAGGAGACCTCATTGGCCGCTGTTCATCCAGGAGCTTGAGGTGGAGGGGGTGAGCAGCTTTACATACCTGGGCATCCACATCAGGAAGGACCTTACGTGGGCACTTAACACCACAGAGCTAGTTAAGAGAGCTCAACAGCGGCTGTACTTTCTGAGGAGGCTGAGAAAGTTTGGAATGACCCCAAGATCATCATCAACTTCTACAGGTGCATCATCGAGAGCATCTTGACCAACTGCATCACTGCGTGGTACGGCACTACTGCTTTGGACTGCAAATGTATGCAGAGAGTGGTGAAGACAGCTGAGAAGATCATCAGGACTCCACTTCCCTCTCTGCAGAGCATCTATCACCACAGAGTCCAAAGGAGAGCTGCCTCCATCCTCCAGGACCCCACCCACCCCCAGCACAGAATGTTCATAATTCTACCCAGAGGTATAGAAGTGTGAAATGCAGGACATCCAGACTAAAAAACTCCTTCTTTCCCACTGCCATCAGACTCCTGAACAAATAACACAATTCTGGACACAGCTTTGCAAATAGGAATTCACACAATTCAATTCAATTCAATTCAACTTTATTTATATAGCGCCATTTCACAACAACAGTCATCTCATAGCACTATCAACTGTAGGGGGAACCCCCACAGTTGCAGAAAGACCCCAGCAATCAGGCAATCCCCTGTGAGCAAGCACTTGGCGACGGTGGAGAGGAAAAACTCCCTTTTAACAGGAAGAAACCTCCAGCAGAACCAGGCTCAGGGAGGGGCAGTCATCTGCTGCGACTGGCTGGGGGGTGAGGGGATAGAGAAG
Source organism: Pholidichthys leucotaenia (assembly GCA_020510985.1). NCBI lineage: Eukaryota > Metazoa > Chordata > Actinopteri > Cichliformes > Pholidichthyidae > Pholidichthys > Pholidichthys leucotaenia. The sequence continues at coordinate 333,389,091 of CM035845.1, forward strand.
ATGAAAAGAACAGACATGTAGAGAGCAAACAGCATGATGGGGACTCAATCTATGGGAGAGAACAAACAAATGTTAATGACCAGCAAAAAAAAAAATATTTCATTGAGAGTGAGGAAAGGAGTGAGGCCCAGTGCATTACTGGAGGTCCCCCGGCTGACTAAACCTATTAGCAGCATAACTAAGGGAGGGTCCAGAAACACATGATCCCTCCCTAATTGTAGGCTATATCAAAAAGGTAGGTTTTAGCCCTATTCTTAAAAACAGAGATCGAGTCTGACTCCCGAATCCTGATTGGCAGCTGGTTCCACAGGAGAGGAGCTTGATAACTGAAGGCTCTGCTTCCCATTGTACTTTTGGAGATTCTAGGTATTACAAGTAATCCTGCATTTTGGGAGCGTAGTGCTCTGTTAGGATAATACAGTAGTATCAGATCTTTTAAATAAAAAGGAGCCTGATTGTTTAGAGCTTTGTAAGTAAGAAGAAGGATTTTAAACTTAATTCTAAACTCTATGGGAAGCCAATGAAGGGAGGCCAGAACCGGAGAGATATGATCTCTCTTTCTAGTACCTGTTAAAACTCTTGCTGCAGCATTTTGGATCAGCTGAAGACTTTTTAAAGATGTTTTAGGACAGCCTGATAATAAAGAATTACAGTAATCTAATCTCGAGCTAACAAAAGCGTGGATCAGTTTCTCAGCATCAGTCTGAGACAAGATGCTCCTAATCTTGGCAATATTACGTAAATGATAGAAGGCAGTCTTAGAAACAAATTTAATATGTGAATTGAAGGACAGATCTTGATCAAAAATAATTCCAAGGTTCCTCACAGAGCTATTAAGAGAAAGAGTAACCGCATCCAAACTGAAAGTTTGATTTGGAAAGGTATTTCTAAGGTTTTTTGGACCAATAAGAATGACTTCAGTCTTATCTGAATTTAATACCAGGAAATTACAAGTCATCCAAGCTTTGATTTCCTTAAGACAAGCTTCTAACTTGGCTAATTGATTACTATCATCTGGCTTCACTGACAGGTATAATTGTGTGTCATCTGCATAACAATGAAAATGTATACAGTGCTTTCTAATAATGTTGCCTAACGGAAGCATATATAAACTAAAAAGAGTAGGGCCTAGCACAGATCCCTGTGGAACTCCATGATTAAGCTTTGAGTTGAAAGAAAACTCATTATTTACATGAACAAACTGGAACCTATCAGATAAATAAGATCTAAATCACTGCAACGAAGTTCCATTAAGTCCAACAAAGTGTTCTAATCTATCAAGTAGAATATTATGATCGATAGTATCAAAAGCTGCACTAAGGTCTAAAAGGACAAGTACAGAAACCAGTCCATTATCAGATGCGATGAGGAGGTCGTTAGTGACCTTCGCTAAGGCTGTTTCAGTACTATGATGGATTCTAAACCCAGATTGAAACTCTTCAAGTAAACCATTTCCCTGCAGGTGGTCAAATAATTGCATAGCAACAACTCTTTCTAAGATTTTTGAAATGAAAGGGAGATTAGAGATTGGTCTATAGTTAGCTAAAGCTCCTGGATCTAGCGTTGGCTTTTTTAGTAAGGGTTTAATTACAGCCGTTTTAAAAGCCTGCGGTACATGGCCTAAAGTTAATGAAGAATTGATTATATGAAGAATAAAGCTACCAATAAGTGGGAAGACTTCTTTAAATAACCTGGTAGGAATAGGGTCTAAAAGACAAGTTGAAGGTTTGGATGAGGAAACTATTTTGTCTAACTCACAAAGGTCGATTGGAGTAAACTCATCAAGACAGACATCAATTGAAGGAGTTGTAGTAGTTACAGTATTTAAGTTAACTGTGGGAAGAATCTGATTGATTTTATCTCTGATGGATGAAATTTTATTATTGAAAAAGTTCATAAAGTCCTGACTAGTAAGCTCTAAGGGAATGCTAGGATTGACAGAGTCCTGACTCTTTGTCAACCTGGCTACAGTGCTAAAAAGAAACCTGGGATTATTCTTGTTCTCTTCGATTAATGCAGAGTAAGAACTCGTTCTAGCTTTTCTAAGAGATTTTTTATAAATTAAAAGATGATTTCTCCAAGCTAAATAGATTTCATCCAAATTAGTGGAGCGCCATTTTCTTCCTAATTGACGAGTCTTCTGTGTTAAGCTACGAGTTTCTGAGTTGAACCGAGGAGTTAGAAATCTCTAATTAGACTTTTTCTTTTTTAAGGGGGCCACCAAGTCTAGAGTCTGATGCAGAGAAGCTGTAACACTATCCACCATGTTATCAATTACAGAAGGAGCAAGCTGTCTATAGCTTATTTCCGTTGTGTTGACACATGGCATAGAGGAAACAATCTGCATAAATTTGGTAACAGCATCATCTGAGAGGCATCTACTGTAATAATATTTTTCTTTAGGAGCCAAATAGTCAGAAATAGTAAAACCAAAGGTTAACAGACAATGGTCTGACAGTACAGGGTTATGAGGAGACACTACAAGATTTTCTATTTCTATGCCATATGTCAGAACAAGGTCCAATGTATGGTGGAGGTAATGAGTAGAATTTCCTACTTTCTGAGAAAACTCAATCGAGTCTAATATTGAATTAAATGCCACATTAAGGCAGTCACTACACACTGGATGCTAAATTTGTACATTGCTCATTTGCACATTGTACATAGTCTCATGCCATTTCACATTCATATCATCTCTGATATTAAATTACAATTGTACAGTCTATTGGGTATTATCAGAGACAAGTCATACTCAGTGAATTTTTATTTTACTCAGGGACATGTTAAAGTCACCCAGTGAATTGTCATTCTTCTTGTTTCCTCTAGTCTTAGGCTGCGTGTCCACCAAATGCGTTTTTTCTGCTCTGGGCGACTTTTTTCCATTCATTCTCTATGCGATCCAGCATTTACAGCGCTAAGCGCCCTTGCTGCTAAAACGCTCTCGGCGGTGGCCGTTTTTTGTCACGGTGTAAAGAGCTGAAAAAAGTTCAACTTTTCAGAGACTGCAGCTGAGCTTGTCAATGCCAGACCTAAGCAGCTAATCAGAACTGCTGCATGGGTGGGACATAGGACGCCGGTACTAGTCTGTACTCAGACCCCTGCTTTCCATGTCATCATATTTTACATCCAGAGCTGCTAGAAAACATTTCCTGTCCTTTGTTATTTAGAGACTGCTATTAAAAAATCAGTAGAAAGTCTGACAATAGGAAAAGCGGAAGTGCTGAGCTGAGAGTGACAAGCTGTTGCTGGGATACAGGGCACAGACTTTTTTTTCACAGAGTGCCGTGCACAAATGCTGAAAAAAAAATGCTCAGGGCAGTCGGGCGACAAAAAATGCGTTTGGTGGACACACAGCTTTAACTGCTTTAACTGTCCTAATTGCTTTTAATGTGTATTTATTAGTGTTAGTATTAAGGTGTGTTTATTACCTTTTTTAGTATTAGTATTGATGTGTATTTATTACTTTGGCATTTGTTGCGGACAGCAGAGTAAGAATTTCATTGCTCAGGAAATGTTGCATTTCTTAACGTGCACATGATAATAAAGCCTTTGAATCCTTGAATAATCATGAACCTTGTCAGTAAACTGTAATGGAGACAAGAGGAGGAAAAAAAAACCAGACCTGAAAGATTCAATAAACCATGATGTTGATTTAAGGTGGAATTGCCCAGCCCCAGTGTATGATCAAGACAGTTATGACAGTCTTATTATTATTATTATTATTATGATGATGATTATTATTATGTAGTCATATTGTTTTTGCTGTCATTTTTGTCTGTTAATATAATAATAATAATGGATTGCATTTACCTGGGGGAGGGGCTCGATGGCTAGCATCTGGTGGCTGGGTTTCCGCCCATGGGACCCGGCCGGGCTCAGCCCGAAGGAGTTACATGGGTCCACCCTCCAGTGGGCTCACCACCTGCAGGAGGGACCATGGGGATCTGGTGCTATGTGGATCAGGTGGCGGTCAAAGGCGGAGACCTTGGCGGTATGATCCCAAGCTTCCTAAACTGGCTTTTGGGATGTGGAATGTCACCTCTCTGGTGGGGAAGGAACCTGAGCTGGTGCATGAGGTTGAGCAATACCGGCTAGATATAGTTGGCCTCACCTCAACACACAGCTCCGGTTCCGGAACCAGTCCCTTGGAGAGGGGCTGGAGCTTGGCCTACTCTGGAGTTGCCCTGGGCGAGAGGCGACGAGCAGGGGTGGTTATTCTTGTATCCCCCCACCTTGCTGTCTCTATATTGGAGTTTTCCCTGGTGGATGAAAGGGGTGTTTCTCTGTGCCTTCAGGTTGGGAAACGGGTCCTAACCATCATTTGTGTCTATGCACCAAATGATGGTTCATAGTATCCACCCTTTTTGGAGTCTCTGACCAGGATGCTGGAGAGTGCTTCTCTTGGAGACTCCATTGTCCTACTGGGGGACTTCATTGTGCACGTGGGCAACGACAGTGAAACCTGGAGGGGGGTGATTGGGAAGAACGGCCTGCCCGATCTGAACCAGAGTGGTGTTCAGTTATTGTACTTCTGTGCTAACCACAGTTTGTCCATAACGAACACCATATTCAAGCATAAGGGTGTCCATATGTGCACCTGGCACCAGGACATCCTAGGTCGCAGGTTGATGATCGATTTTGTTATCATGTCATCAGACCTACGACCGTATGTCTTGGACACTGGGGTAAAGAGAGTCGCAGAGCTGTTAACTGATCACCACCTGGTGGTGAGTTGGATCCGATGGCAGGGGAGGATGCCATTCAGACTTGGTAGACCCAAACCTACAGTGAGTGTGTGCTGGGAACATCTGGCTGAGGCCCCTGTCCGGGAGGTCTTCGACTCCCGCCTCCGGAAGAACTTCAGCCACATTCCAAGGAAGTCTGGAGACATGGAGTCTGAATGGGCCATGTTCTCCACCTCCATTGTTGAAGTGGTTGCCCAGAGCTGTGGCCGCAAGGTCGACGGGGCATCTTGTGGTGGCAACCTCCGAACCAAGTGGTGGACACCAGTGGTGAGGGGGGCCATTAAGCTGAAGAAGGAGTCCTATCAAGCTTGGTTGGCTTGTGGGACTCCCGAAGCAGCTGAGGTGTACCGGCAGGTCAAGCAGAGTGCAGCTCGGGTGGTTGCTGAAGCAAAAACTCGGGTATGGGAAGAGTTCGGTGAGGCCATGGAACAAGACTTACGGTCAGCCTTGAAGAGATTCTGGCAAACTGTCCGGCGGCTCAGGAGGGGGAAGCAGCTCCCTGTCCACACTGTGTATGGTGCGGATAGGACACTGCTGACTTAGACTGGGGATATCGTCGGGCGGTGGAAGGAATACTTCGAGGATCTCCTGAATCCCACTGACACGCCTTCCACAGAGGAAGCAGGGCTTGTGGATGAGGGGGACAACTCGCCTATCACAGGGGCTGAGGTCACCAAGGTGGTTAAAAATCTCTTTGGTGTCCGGGCCCTGGGGGCAGATGAGATTCGCCCTGAGTACCTCAAGGTCCTGGATGTTGTAGGGCTGTCATGGTTGACATGCCTCTGTAACATTGCATGGAGGTTGGGGGCAGTGCCTTTGGCATGGCAAACCAGGGTGGTAGTTTCTCTCTTCAAAAAAGGGGACCGGAGGGTATGCTCCAACTTTAGAGGGATCACACTCCTTAGCCTCCCTGGGATGGTCTATGCCAGGGTACTGGAGAGGAGAGTCCGGCCGTTGGTGGAACCTCGGATTCAGGAGGAGCAATGTGGTTTTTGTTCTGGCCGTGGCACATCGGACCAGCTCTTTATCCTCTCGAGAATCCTCGAGGGTTTGTGGGAGTTTGCCCAACCAGTTTACATGTGATTTGTGGACTTGGAGAAGGCATTTGACCACGCCCCTCATGGTTTTTTGTGGGGGGTGCTTCGGGAGTATGGGGTATCGGTCTTGTTGTTACGAGCTATTCGGTCTCTGTATGACAGTTGTGAGAGTTTGGTTTGTATTGCCAACACTCGGTCGGACTCATTCCCAGTGAGAGTTGGACTCCAACAGGGCTGCCCTTTGTTACCGATCCTGTTCATAATTTTTATGGACAGGATTTCTAGGTGCAGCCAGGGAACGGAGGGTGTCATGCTTGGTGACCACAGGATCTCATCTCTGTTGTTTGCAGATGATGTTGTCCTGTTGGCTTCATCCAGCAATGACCTACAGGTCTTACTGGGATGGTTTGCCGCTGAGTGTGAAGCGGCTGGGATGAGAATCAGCACCTCCAAGTCCGAGTCCATGGTCCTCAGCTGGAAAAAGGTGGATTGTCCTCTCCAGGTTGGGGACAAGCTCCTGCTCCAAGTGGAGGAGTTTAAGTATCTTGGGGTCTTATTCACGAGTGAGGGGAGAATGGAGCAAGAGATTGACAGACGGATCGGAGCAGCATCTGCAGTGATGCGGACGTTGTACTGGTCTGTTGTGGTGAAGAGGAAGCTTAGTTCTAAGGCAAAGCTGTTGATTTACCAGTCAATCTCTGTTCCTACCCTCACCTATGGTCACGAGCTTTTGGTATTGACCAAAAGAGCGAGATCGCAGACACAAGTGGCTGAAATGAGCTTTCTTCATAGGATTGCTGGACTCACCCTCAGAGATAGGGTGAGGAGCTCAGTCATCCGGGAGAAGCTCAGAGTAGAACCGCTGCTCCTCCACATTGAAAGGAGCCAGTTGAGGTGGTTTGGGCATCTGATAAGGATGCCTCCTGGACACCTATCACTTAAGGTGTTTCGGGCACATCCCTGTGGGAGGAGACTCCGGGGCAGACCCAGGACTCGCTGGAGAGACTATGTCTCCCAGCTGGTCTGGGAACACCTTGGTATCCTCTCTGAAGAGCTGGAGCAGGTGGCTGGGGAGAGGGAAGTCTGGGCTTCTCTGCTTGAACTGCTGCCTCTGCGACCCAGACCTCCGGAAAAGCGGTAGAAGATGGATGGATAGATGGATGGATTGCATTTATATAACACCTTTCATTCAAATTTTCAGGAAAGGTGTGTAATGGCACATTGAACACGTGATTAGATTTTGGTGATGATCTCAAAATGCATATCTCCACCAAGGCTCTTATCTTCTCACATTGTTGCTAACACAGTGAGTGTTAGCAACAATACTTCAAAACGATTGGATGGATTTGGATGACATTTTCACCAGAGGTGGCCCTTGGCTCAAAGATGAACTCATTAGATGTTGGAAGTGATCCGTGAGTGCATACCTCTGCCAAGGCCCCATCTCGCAATGTACAGATAGATGGCGATATGGATGGACAAAGGGACGGAAGGGAGGACAAAGGGAGGGAGGAAGGGAGTCTTGGCGGAGTTATGCGCTCTCTGAGTGCCCTCTAGTTTTGGTTAGAATAGGTTAGGGAGTAAATATTGCTGCATCAGTGTCCCACCCAGATTAGGCTGCATTCAGACCAGGATAGTCCGTGGGTCTCAGTTCAGCTGGGCGGGGATGGCGAGAATTTTCACACCTTCATTTTGTTTGGTTTGGTTTGCATTCACACTGCAGCAGACCAAACTGCCTGGACAATGTCACGCAGTTACAACAACTGCTTGTTTGGGGCGCTGTAGCTGAAACCACTACTGACCAAGAAGAAAAAAATCTTGGTGAAGAATTAAAATCAGGCTCATTGATTGGCCAGGACCGAAAACGGAAATCTGTTCCCTTCTGCCTGGTTGTTTGCCTGCTACAAATGAGACATTTTTTAACTTTTCTCCTCGGCTTTCACTGGCAAAATGATTTCTTAGATTTGTGCGGTTGTCTTTATTATTTTCTACCCAAAATGTACTACGGTAAATGCCACTTCCTCTTCTCAGACTACGTGTTGGTATGGTTACACAAGCGTCGAGGGGCACTTCCATCGTTTGGTCCGCTGGATACTTCATTTGGATTCACACTGCAAGTGGAGTGCACCAGACTTCGTTTGCAAGCGAACCGAGACCCCCGTTTTCAGGGGACCAGACTTCGCTTGTTTGGTGTGCACCAGGGTTCCAACGCACGTTCAGACTGCACCAAACAAACCAAACTATCTACAGAATCCACCGTTTGGTCCTTTGGTCCAGACCAAACAGTGGCTGTCTGAATGCGCCCTTAAACACACTTCTTCACAGAGACCTGTTCTTGTGACTGCTGATGAGCCCCTCCTTCACCCCACCCTCCCTCTGAGATCTGTGGTTAAGGTTAATGTTAGCTGGCTAACTCCAGTCGTTAGAAACAGCAGACGTTAATTAATTGCTAATGTTCGTTCATTAATCCATAAATCACAAAAAGCACATACTTCTTTTCTGGTAGGTCCGGTTTTATAAAAAAACATCCTTTATAAACAAACTGTCTCAGATGCTTTTGTTTTTCTAGCGTTCCATACAGAACGTTCAGTATCTACAGAACATGTACGGACTGTTGGCTAGCAGGACCACTACAGAACATGTAAGTAACATTATATTTTCATATCGGTAAAATCTAACATTAAGAGATAAGATTATATAAGATAAACCTTTATTAGTCCCACAGTGGAGAAATAAAGGGACAGCAGCACTCAGAGCAATAGTAAATAAGATTATAAGAACTGGTTAGCCAAAGCAGTAAATGAATATTCATATGTACACCGATATACTGTATACACGGTATAGGAGCATTGCAGCTAGATGGATTAAACAGCATTACGGTTTGTTAAGTTACCCTGCAGAATATGAATATGTTCCCAGACAGTATATTTCGCATTTGAATCAACAGTGTTGTTGCCACTCTCAGTAATAATTGTCTTAGTTGTGTATTGGAGGGGATGGTCTCTATTGTGCACGGTTGTTACGTTTAGTACATTTAATACGACCTCTACGAGCAGCCCTGGTTAAGTTATAAAGTCTGACAGCCGTAGGTAGGAAGGACCTGCGGAACCGCTCCGTCATGCACCTAGGATGGTACAGCCTACTGCTAAATGAGCTCCTCAGTGCATTCAGCGTGTCTTGCATGGGGCGGGACTGGGACTCCAGTGGAGATGACAGCTTAGCCACCATCCTCCTCTCTCCTATCTCCTCCACTGAGTTGAGGTGTCGCCCCAGAACAGAGCTGGCTTTTTTGATCAGCCTGTTCAGTCTCTTCCTGTCGGTAGTGTGAGTACATGTTTGTAAAACACTTGAGACTGCTAGTTACAGTAGTAGGACTGCTAGCGTTCTGTACCTAACATTACATGTACATGTTTGTCAAACATTCAAGACTGTTAGCTAATAGGACCACTAGCTAGTGGACTGTTAGCTTTATGTATCTAATGTTACATGTAAATTCAATTCAGTTTTTTCAATTCAACTTTACCTGTACTAGTGCATGCCTGTAGAATGCAAGTATTCTTGTCTGAAAACCAGTATCCCAATTAAGCTTTCCAGGCCCAAATGTAGGCTGTGTTTGAAAGTGGAATACAAAGAGGTGTAGCCTATACGTAGGCAATCACATGTTAGACTTTGACAAATATGAAAGGGACTGAACAGCACTAAGATTTATTTGATTGTGTGGATATTGATTGCAGAATTATTGCAAATGAATGGGACATCCAATATTAGCGACTGTTTAAGAACCCTTGTTTATTTTTTGTCAGATCACTTATTCGTGTGATCTTTTATCACTTATATTCATAGGTGTTGTATCTTGCACCCTGGGGAATGGGAGTTGTTCAGTCATCATTATCATTGTTTAAGTTTATATGTGTAGTTTATAGTCTATCGCCAATGAACTCATGCAGTACTATAACAGGACATGCTTACAAATATTTGTGACCCATTCTAGAGCATCCTTTTATATTTTAGGAATATTGTAAGTACAAAACACCGATATTATACACAGCAGAATGACCTGTTTGGCTGCAACTGTTGCATCAGTGTTTCCCATTTGTCTGTAAATATTTAAATAAAAGTTATTATTATTTATTTAGCACACTGAGAGGAGCGCCATCGGCAACGGCGAGTTGTGGTCCTGCAAAGGGACTCCCGTCTACCGCTGACCGGGCGGGCTGGGCTTGCTTCCCCATGAAGGACCACATTGCACCCGCTGCTTCTCCAACACCAGTGCTCTTTAGGCAGAACCCGGGTCCCTGCTGGCATTCCCCAAATTATCTTTTAGACGTATGCAATCACGGCAATATTATAGTATAATTTTTTTAAGCATTACATCTTCACTGTTCTCTCTTTCTTGTCAAATTTGTTGCTTTTCACTTCCTTTTTTGTTTGTGAAGCACTGATTCTCTCCCTTAAATGGGATTTGAAAATGTACTCTTAAATATTTTTTATGTGTGCTGTTTCTCTTATCTTTTTACCTTTTAAATTTACTCTCTGCTTGTTTCAAGGTCAACAGTTTGTGAAACCCGACCTGAATTGCTTTCTCTGTGTGCTGCTTTCTTTTATCTTCCTGCCTGCCTTAGATTTAGATTTTTTTAGATTTAGTATACTTTATTGATCCCCAGAGGGGAAATTGAGGGTCATCCACCACCTGGATGGATGAAGCAGCCATGATACGGCGCTATCCCTTAACCATTCACACACACATTCACACCTAGGGCCACTTTAGAGTCTCCAATTAACCTAACCTGCATGTTTTTGGCATGTGGGAGGAAACCGGAGAAATCCTGGAGTAAGCCCACGCAAACACGGGGAGAACAGGCAAACTCCACACAGATCACTGTTGGTCGGGGGCTGGGATCGAACCCACGATCCCACGGCCAAGGGTAAACTGTGCTGCCGCAGTGCTAACCACTGCTCCACTGTGCAGCCCAGGTTTTCTGAGCTCAGAACTCAGAACTCAGAAAAGATTTATTGCCAAGTACATTCACTGTAAATAACTGATAATATACGAGGGATTTGACTTGACACTGAGAACGACATAGTTGACATTTTCAGTGACGCGGCAGCGTCAGTGACGCGCCTGTCAGCAGAATGGGAACAGGAAGCAATGGGGGAGAAAAAGGGATAAACACAATAGGAGAGAAAAAAAAGCATTGTTTGTCAGAATACAGGTCATATATGATCAATATTATGATTACAAGAAAAAAAACTCTCAATGCACAAGTAGCGGACAATAGAATCCATAGGAAGACACAAAGAGAGCAGTGAATGAGTAATCTTCACGTCAGTACAGTGAGTCAGTGTGAGTGAAGGTGTTGAGTGAGGGTGTTGATATCAGTTAAGGACAACAAAGTCTCTTCATCAGCAGATGTTGTGTCTACCGTCTGGCAAAGGCATGTGTCCTTGGCACAGCAGATGGAATGGTTTGCCAGACAGCTGGCTGTCCCTGAGAGTCAAATGCTGCCCGCCATGTTATGGAAACAAATAAACTGAAGATAATCTGGAGGACTGTGAGATAGGGCGTCAAACAGGTCGAATAGCACTGACTACAGAGAAAAAACTTTATATTCTCTTATAGATTCAGTGCTCAATCCTTCATGGCTGGACGTTGAAATTATCAGACCCTCACTTTATTCCAAGTATTGTTTGTCTGATTAGTTTGATTCTGTTAGTTTCTTGTATGTATTTTTGGGTTTGTTTACACTTGTGCCTCCCCTTTCCCAGACGCTCCCTTCCACCGCTCACAGCCTTTCTTCTCTGCTCAGCTGTGGGCAGTCAGTTTAATTAGGCTCCTGTTCGCTCATTGATTCACACCTGCAGCACGTTACCTCTTTGTATTTAAGCCTTGCATTTTCGCTGTGTGTTGTGGCTAAATAACATTGTCTTAGACTGTCTTCACTCTACACGTTAGCCTCTGAAGTTTTCCTTTCTCCTGAGCGCATCTCGCTCTGAGGCATCGTGTAAGTCTTTCTTGTCTGCATTTTTGTATTGTGAGCACTTTTGGATGTTTATGTTGCTTTTGTTAATAAATGTCTAACACAATCCAGCATTTGGATCTGTCCTCTCTGCGCCATGTAGAGGTGCACACGACACCAATGATCGGATGATCCCCTATGAGATGAGATAAGATAAGCCTTTAATGAGCAAGCACTAAGCGACAGTGAGAAGGAAAAACTCCCTTATAAGAAGAAACCTCCAGCAGAACCAAACTCAGGGAGGGGCAGTCTTCTGCCACGACTGGTTGGGGGGTGAGGGGAGAAAACAAGAAAAGGAAGAAAGAAGAGATACTGTTCATAACATAACAACATGCAAGTAGACGGATATAACGTGCAAATTCTATCAAAGCTAATTTGACCTAAGATTACAGTGTTTTATTGGCTTTTTCAGTCTTATTAAGCTAACTAAAGAATCTCATAGGAAACACTGTAAGCAGACACAGCTGTACCTGGACCTGGCGGTGTAATGCGTAAATAGCAGTTTTTTGTATAAGTGGACATAGTAGATGATAATAATAAAATTCAAAACTGTGACATGCAAAATCCAATCTGCAGTTGTGAATGACATCCAGTTAAAACATGATATCACATCTAGCTAGCCAGCTGTCACATAGCTCATGCACACAATCAAACACAATCAAACGCATGCGCAGCGGGCCCCATTGAAGCAGACTACAACACTACACTATTACAGTATGTCTGGAAATGGGACAGTGGAGGCAGGAGTCAAACCGAACCCGAACTTTATTACAGAACACACAAGATGGTACATGTGTGTATCATATAGCAATCTAGCTATTACTAAACCAGTACAGGCTGTGGCTGTTAGGGAGGCAGAGCGCCAAAAGATCACGGCTCCCGCCAACAGTATCCTAATATAGGCACAGTGTGCTGACGTCACCCGTGTGCTGGACGTCACGTCCGTGCTTCCCATTATCATCATATTCATATCCAACATACGCGTGCGTCTAGCAGTTGAACAGTACGCATAGTACCGTTACATTATTAGTTACAAACATATAACATGTGGGAAGTCTATTCATAAGCTTTGTCAAATAGGAAAGTTTTCAGTTTTGTCTTAAAGGCAGAGAGGGTGTCAAGCCTCACAGACCCAGGCTGGTAATTGGTTCCATAGAAGAGGGGCCTGATAACTGAAAGCCCTACCCCCCATGGTACTTTTAAGCCCCTTTTCCACTAGTACCCAGTCAGCCCTACACGCCTCTACACGGTTTTGTACGGCTTGGCACGGTTTTGTTTCCATTACAGCTGAGTACCACCTGGGGTGGGTGGGATTTTTTTTACAACAAGGCAGCGCCACACTCCCGAGATGTAAAACATGCGATACAAGAAAAACACAAGATGGCGGCTTATGAGGTGACTGCTCGGTGTCTGCTCGGTCTCTGGCTTTTGTCAGAGTAAAGGTAAAAAATGAGAGCCAGACAAGGATACAGGCAGCAAGACGAAACACTCTGGAAAAGTACTGGCGCGTTTAGGAAGCCATAGAGCTGAAGACGTGAGGATACAAACTAGATCACATATGGAGGTAAGCTAAAGATTGCTAATGCTAGTTTGATTTAAGCCCGCTGTACTAAATTGTAATGCCTTCAAGTTATCACTGTTAGGTACTAAAATATGTATGCTGTGTGTGTGTTTCAGATAGCTGTTTTGTGGGAAAATTACCACTTCAAACCGTCGGTCTGGGCGTTCAACACAGCCTCTCACTGATGTCACTCCAGCTTCACAAACGCTCAATCAATCAATCAATCAATCAATCAATCAATCAATCAATCAGTCTTTATTGTCATGATGCTATGCATACAACTGTAGTGCAAGCAAGATGAAATTGCGTTTCTCTAGGCAGCTGTATTGTAAAAAGAACATAATATAAAAACACACTCACACACCCCACCCCGACAGCCACTCACACATCCCTGAGACACATTTGGATATTACAGTAATGTTAACTTATTACAGTTGCAGTTAAAATGATAATAACTGCTTATGTGTATATAAAACAATTAAAATGGCTAAGTGAATCTAAGTAGCTAAGAGAAATAAACACTTAAAACTGACTAAAACTATAATATACACTACCGTTCAAAAGTTTGGGGTCACCCAGACAATTATTTTGTGTTTTCCATGAAAAGTCACACTTATTTACCACCATGAGTTGTAAAATGAATAGAAAATATAGTCAAGACATTGACAAGGTTAGAAATAATGATTTGTATTTGAAATAATAATTTTTTCCTTCAAACTTTGCTTTCATCAAAGAATCCTCCATTTGCAGCAATTACAGCATTGCAGAACTAATATGATTGCACAAGGGTTTTCTAATCATCCATTAGCCTTCTGACGCAATGAGCAAAACACATTGTACCATTAGAACACTGGAGTGATAGTTGCTGGAAATGGGCCTCTATACACCTATCTAGATATTGCACCAAAAACCAGACATTTTCAGCTAGAATAGTCATTTACCACATTAGCAATGTATAGAGTGTATTTCTGATTAGTTTAAAGTTATCTTCATTGAAAAAAAGTGCTTTTCTTTCAAAAATAAGGAAATTTCTAAGTGACCCCAAACTTTTGAACAGTAGTGTACATATAATATACATAATGTCCATAAAGTGCAGTAATATGTGTAAAGGATTCCGGATCAACTGTTCAGCATCCTAACAACTTGTGGAAGGAAGCTGTTGATCAGTCTGGTGGTTCTGCCTCTGATGCTCCAGAATCGTTTGCCAGATGGCAGCAGTTCAAAGTGTTTGTGCAGAGGGTGAGAGTGGTTCTTAACAATGTTCAGTGCCCTGCTCTTACAACGGCTCTGAAAAAGTTCTTGAACAGAGGGGAGGGAAACTCCAATTACCTTCTCAGCTCCCTTAACTATCCTCTGCAGGGCTTTTTTGTCTGACATGCTGCAACTGGAGTACCATGTTGCAATGCAGTACGTCAGAACACTCTCCACCACACCTCTGTAGAAGGTCCTGAGGATGCAGATGGGGAGAGAGGCCTGTTTGAGTTTCCTCAAGAAGTGCAGTCTCTGCTGGGTCCGCTTCTTGATTCCCAAGGAGTTCTTGCTCCAGGTCAGGTCCTGCGAGATCTTCACTTCGAGGAACTTGATGTTCTCCACTCTCTCCACCGAACAGCTGCTGATGCAGAGAGGGACGTGTTCAGGCCGTGACCGCCGGAAGTTGATAATCATCTCCTTCGTTTTGTCCACATTGAGCACCAGATTGTTCTCCCTGCACCAGCCCTCCAGGTCTCTAACTTCTTCCCTATACATTGATTCCTCATCCCTCTGAATAAGTCCCACCACTGTGGTGTCATCCTCACACTTCATAATCTGGTTCCCCTCGTGTCTGGACACATAGTCATGTGTTAAAAGTGTAAACAACAGTGGACTGAGTACACAGCCTTGAGGGGATCCAGTGCTCAGTGTGATGGAGTTGGAGATGTTGTTTCCAACCTGGACAGACTGAGGTCTCTTGGTCAGGAAATCCAGGATCCAGAGACATGTGGCGGTGTTCAGACTGAGAAGGAGTAATTTCTCCATCAGTCTCTGGGGAATAATGGTGTTAAATGCTGAACTGAAATCAGTGTACAGGAGTCTGGCATAGGTGTCTTTCTGATCCAGGTGGGTATTGACAGAGTGCATGGTGGTGACTATAGCGTCCTCTGTGGAGCGATTTGAATGATACGCGAACTGGAGCGGGTCATGTGATGCAGGGAGGCAGGCTGTGATGTGTGGCTTGACAAGCCGTTCAAAACACTTCATCACAATTGGTGTCAGTGCGATAAGATGATAGTCATTCAGACAGGACACAACCCCTTTCTTTGCCACCGGTACTATGATAGAGGTCTTAAAGCATCTAGGGACGATGGCCTGACTCAGGGAAATGTTATATATGTCAGTCAGGACATCCGCCAACTCACTTGCGCAGACTCGGAGCACATGTCCCGGGATGTTGTCCGGATCTGCAGCTTTACGTGGGTTAACCCTGATTAGGGTCCTCCATGTGTCCGCTGTGTTGATGGTGATAGCTGGCCCCACAGATGGTGAAGATGGGTCAGCCCTCCCTCTGATTGTCGGGTTTGATGCTTCAAAACGTGCAAAGAAGTTATTGAGCCTGTCTGGAAGCAAAGTGTCATCATCGACCCCCTGCCTAGACTTATAATCAGTCAACGCCTGTACTCACTGCCACATCCGTTTGGTGTTCCCTGTGTCACAGAAATGTCCCTGGATTTTCTCCACGTAGGCGTGTTTCGCCGTCTTAATTCCCTTTGAGAGCGCAGACCTGGCTGAGCGGAGGGCGATCCTGTCCTTCGCTCTGAAGGTTGCATCTCTGGCTGTGAGCAGCGAACGCACCTCTGCAGTCATCCAGGGTTTATAGTTGGCCCGTGCAGTGAAGGTCTTCAATATAGTGACATCCTCTGTGCACTTCGCGATGTAGCTGGTGACCATTTCATTTCATGGTAGAACAGAAACAGCAAGACAGCACTGTTCCAACACTGTTTTTGAAAAATCCACAGAATACACAGTGGCGCAGTGGTTAGCACTGTGGCAGCACAGTTTACCCTCGGCCGGGGGATCGCGGGGATCGTGAGATCGTGGGTTTGATCCCTGCCCCCGACCAACAGTGATCTGTGTGGAGTTTGCATGTTCTCCCCGTGTTGTGTGGGTTTACTCCGGGATTTCTTCGGTTTCCTCCCACATACCAAAAACATGCAGGTTAGGGATACGGGGCGCTTGCGCACGCAGCGACTGGCAGCTGGTGGCTTGTCACCAGACTGCAAAACAAATCTACCTACGGGTACAAAATAAGTAATAAAAAAAAAAAAAAAAGAATAGGTATGTGGGTCTATTATGAGGCTTTCGGAAATTATATGAATCACTTTATAAATCACTTTATAAATCACTGGTTTGAAAATGCACTTGTATATGTTGAGAATTTGGAGCATGGGGTCCTCTTGACCTGTATCCATATCAGCACAACATGCTGAGGGATGCGGGCCCCTGGCATGTGGAAACAGATTCTAGAAAGAAAATACACACAACTTAATGCACATCACCAAAGTGCAACATGTATACAAACCAGGTTTTTAACCAGGATTAACACATTTCATCGTTTTGCTCTCACAAGCGAATACTTCAGACAAAGCAAACGCGAATCAGCAGAGTTGGCTACTAGCTAGCTAGCTAGCTAGCGCTCCCCGCAAACACTCATTAGCCAGCATAGAACGGCGTTGTATTGCTCAAAAAAAAAATGAACTTGCCACCAATAGGATAAATAAGCAAAAAGATGCACAATATCACAAAACAATCACCATCCATGGTTCTCTCACTTCATCTTCAGCTTCTCCCTAGTCTGGTTGTTTCCTGGGCTGCCATCTGTTTCATTGCGGGTCGCTCCATGTCCCTCTGGATACTATCAGCCACCAAGCACAGAAAAGTCTGCACCTCTTCGTTGGACCACGGTGTAGATTTCTGCGAAAGCCATCTCTATTAATATCGTGTTTACTCAGTAAACTTTTGCAAATGGCGGTTTGGAGATTATGCAGAAGACGAGTGCTTTCATGACGTTGCACCCTGACCAATCAGTGGCCTGCAGTCTGTTGACGTCACTTTTTCAGCCCAACTCAGCCCAGTTAGTAACCCCCCTGGACTAGGTACAAAAAAAGTACCTGGTACTAGGTACTAATGGAAAACCCTACAAACCAGGTAGAGTAGGGCTGAGTGGGTACTAGTGGAAAAGGGCCTTTAGAGACATTGGGGATTACGAGGAGTCCTGCATGCTGAGAGCGTAATAATCTGTTAGGATAATAGGGTACGATCAATTCTTTAAAATAACTGGGGGATGTTCGTAAAACACTCAAGACTCTCAAGACCCCAAGCTTGTAGGACCACGAGCTAGCAGGACCGCTAGCATTCTGAATCCAATGTTACATGTACATGTTTTTAAAACACTCAAGACTGTTAGCTAGTAGGGCTGTTAGCAAGCAGGACCACTAGCATCCCATAAGGAATGTTCTGTATATAACATTACACATACATGTTCATAAAACACTCAAGACAGCTAGCTAGTAGGATGACTAGCTAGCAGGACTGCAGGCATTCCGTATCTAGTGATACATGTACCTGTTTGTAAAACATTCAAGACTGCTAGCTAGCAGGACCGCTAGTGTTCCATGTCTAATGATAGATGTACATGTTCGTAAAACAGTCAAGACTGCTAGCTAGTAGTACCGCTAGCTAGCAGGATCACTAGTGTTCCATATCTCATGATACATGTACATGTTTGTAAAATACTCAAGACCATTAGCTGGTAGGATCGCTAGCTAGCAGGACTGCTAGCGTTCCGTAGGTTCAGGTTCAGGTTACTTTATTTGTACCTGTAGGTAGATTTGTTTTGCAGTCTGGTGACATCCATATTTACAAACCACAATTACATTTAACATAAACACAAACACAGGCACACATGAAGCTGACTATAAACATGATAAAAATACTCAAGGCTCCATCAATCAGGATATAAAGACAACAGGATGAGAGAAAAACCAGAGATAAGAGAGAAGGGTCATATTAAAAAGTTAAAGACTAGTCAAAGAGGTTAAAAACTCAAAGGTCTAAAACCCAATAAAAGATTTAGAACCCAAATAAAAATCCTACAAAAATAAGTAAATATAAAATGGAGTTAATAAATAGGTAACTAAATTATGTGCAATATATTGTTACAACTTGTTCGCTCTTTGACAGCAGCAGGAACAAAGCTGTTTTTGCAGCGCTGGGTTTTACTTTTTGGGAGAGCAAACCTCCGTCTTGAGGGAAGAAGCTGAAAGTTACAGTGCAAAGGGTGGGAGTCATCATTTAAAATGGAGGTAGCAATCCTCTGTACTTGTCTGGTGTACAGGGATGTCAGGCTCAGCTGTGACTCACCAAGCAAACGACTGGACCATCTAACTACCTGATCCAAGGATTTCCTCTGTTTCAGTTTTATCTGACCAAACCATGACACTAAAGAAAAGGATAAAACAGATTCAATAAAAGCCCGATAAAACATTGTCATTATGATTCGGTCAATTTGGAAGCGTGCAAGTTTCCTTAAACAATGCAAATGTTGCTGACCCTTTTTGCACACCCTTTCACAGTTCTCTTCAAAGTTTACATTACTATCAAAAATTGTCCCAAGATATTTGTAGGATTGTACACATTCAGTGGTCTGGTCTTTTAGTACGGTGACTTTGTGCCTGGGATTTTCCTCCTAAAGTCAATAATCATATCTTTAGTTTTTGTCCTATTCAACTGCAGGTAGGAGTCGTCACACCAGTGAACAAAATCATCAACTACTGGGCCGTGGCCACTCTCACCATCCTGGAGGAGACTGACAATAACTGAATCATCAGCATACTTTATAATGTGTCTGTTGTCATGTCTGCTCCGACACATATTTGAGTACAGGATGAAGAGTAGTGGTGACAACACACACCCCTGAGGAGAGCCAGTAGAAGAGCACTTTTGGTCAGACAATGTACCATTGGCCCTTACTCTCTGTGTCCTGCTGGTTAAAAAATCCAGAATCCAACCCACCAGATTATTGCTCAAATCAAATTGTTGCAGGAGCCTTTCAACTAAAATATGAGGTTGGATTGTATTAAAGGCGGAGGAAAAGTCCACAAATAACAGCCTGGCGTGTGTCCCATTAAAATCCACATGTTTAAAAAGCATGTTAAACAGAGTGACAGTGGCATCCTCCACTCCTTTGTGAGGCCTATAGGCAAACTGCAAAGGATCCAGTGCATGTTCAGTCTGCTTTAGGACCTCAGATCTGACCAGTTTTTCAAAAATTTTCATTAAAATTGAAGTCAAAGCAACTGGTCTGAAGTCGTTTACCATTTTAGGGCAGCTGGATTTTGGAACGGGAACAACCACGGCATCTTTCCAGATCTTAGGCACATGTTGTGTCTGTAAGGACTTACTGAAAATGTAATGAAATACAGGACTCAGTTCATGTGCACAGGACTTTACCAAGCGCCCACATATATTGTCAGGGCCCTGACTCCCGCATCTAATGTCCTTGATTTTGCTGGTCCTGGCCCGGAGACTCCGCAGTCTCCTCCCTGATGGCAGCAGATTGAAGAAGCTGTGTGATGGGCGGGTGGGATCACCTGCAATGCAAAGTAAATAGTTTATTTATAAAGTGCATTTCAAAGACATGTAGTCACAAAGTGCTGTACAATAAAATTGAATAAAAAAAACAACTTGATAGAGGCACCGTTAAAAAAGAAAAGAAAAAATAAAGAGAACAAATTAAATCACAAGCTTAAAAGATTTAAAAAATATCGGACATACCATTAAAAAGCAGTTGAATTCTTGTTAAATTTAATAAAGAATTTTGGGGAAATATCAGGATATAAAATAAATAAAACTAAATCTTCAATATTAATGCTAAATGAGACCCAGAGAAATCACCCAGCTCCTGAGGTAAATCAATTCAAAGTTGTAAATCAGTTTAAATATTTAGGAATTCAAATTGTGCCTAAGCTAGAATTAGTTGCCAGTGCCAACTATGAAGCCTTAATGACAGACATTAATGAGTTAATTCAGAGATGGATGTCACTACCAGTGTCGATGATCGGGAGAATCAATATACTTAAAAGTAATATCTTACCTAAAATACTTTATTTATTTCAATACATTCCTTTACCACCACCTTTAGATCTATTTTCAAGAATTAAAAAAAAGTTAGTGGAATTTATATGGAACAACAGGAGGGCTAGATTACGTCTGTCCTTAGTATATTTACCATTTGATCGTGGAGGTCTGAAATGTCCAAACTTTATGTTGTATTACTGGTCGGCACAACTGAGGTCTATGACATATTATTTTTCATCAAATGATCTTCCTCGGGGCTTCCGGTTATGGCTGCCACGTAAGAAGGACACGTCTCACTCTGCTCTGCTTCTGGAGTAAAAAAATCGGCAAATAACTCTCTCATTTGGGACAGAACGTATCCCAGCGTTTGAGCGAGGATATGTCGGTGAAGCCTAAGGCTGGAAAATCAAGTAGAGGAAAAAGCGAGCCGCAGAAACAGTCCAAATTAACAGACTTTCAGGTCTGTGACGCAGCAGAGAAAGCACCAAATATGGCGAAGGAAGCTAACAACGGCGCGGGAACTGCGGGAAGCGACACAGGTGCGTTGTTGACGGCTATGAGTTCAATGAGAGCGGACTTTTCCTCTAGATTTGATGGGATTATGGCAGCGTTGGAAGGAATGAGAAAGGAATTGGGTGACTGTGTGGAACGAATGGCGCAGATGGAGCTTCGTATTTCCAGTGCTGAAGATGAAGTTAATTGTCTCCAATTAAAGGTGCGCACTTTGGAAAAAAAAAATAAATGTCTGGAAGAAAACATTCTGGATTTGGAATCCCGGTCGAGACAGAACAACTTGAGGCTAGTAGGTCTACCGGAAGAATCCGAAGGTCGGGACCCGTGTTCCTTTCTGGAAAAGTGGATTCCGGAGGTGCTGGGCAGTGCGGAGCTGCGGCCGGCGGTGGTTTTGGAGGGCGCGCATCGTATTGGCCCACGGAGAGATAAGGGACCAACGAGGACCTTAATTATGAAGTTTGTCAGCAACAGAGACAGGATGAAGATCTTCAACGCAGCACGAGCTAAAGGAGAGATTAAATACCAGGATCAGCAGGTGCGGTTCTACCCAGATTGGGCCACAGGAATCCAACAATTGAGGAAGCAGTATGATCCCGTACGTAAGGAGCTGCGCAACCTTGGGATTCGTCATGGTGTAATCTATCCTGCGAGACTGCTGACCACGTATGGGGGCAGAACCCACATCTTCAAGACCCCAGAGGAGGCGCAGGAGTTTATCAAGAAGATCCAAGAAGAAGAGACTGGTGGGAGCTAAGCATGAACAAAATATAAGGTAGAATAATTAAGCATTTGCACAGGCATCTGACTGACTTGAAGCAAATAGCAAGTTTACAAAATATAGATTGCATTATATAATTAAAAAAAAAAAACAAAAAAAAAACTATGATGTACAAAGTTGCTAAAAATTTTGGAGTTAAGTTGGAAAACTACAGAGGAGAGTTAATGTTACGTCATTAAAAGCAGTAGAGTTAGGGTGATTGGGAGGATGAAGAAGGAGTGGTTTAGGCTGATCCTCGTGGGTGTGGAGCAGTCGATGGCTATATCGGGAGACGGAATTTTTTTTTGATTTTGGGGGGTTTGCCACAAGTGTGGGAAGGGGGAATTTGTTTGTGTGTAGTTTGTAGGATGAATGTTCAACCACTCATTTTTTTGCTTCTCTGTATGAGCATGTTTACACTGCAAGGTAATCCCAAACTCCCTATTGATCATAAACCAAAGCGTTAATCTTAATTTAACTTCATGGAATTGCAGAGGTCTACAAAATTTAAAAAAACTTAAACAAGTTATGAATAAAATAAAAGACATGGGTTCAAAAATTGTGTTTTTACAAGAAACTCATCTAATAGAGGAGGATGTTAAAAGAATTAGGAGTAGATGGCAAGGAAGTGTTTTCACTTCATCATTTTCATCCCGAGCCAGGGGAGTTATGACTCTCATACATAAATCAGTCCCTTTTCAAGTGAAAAATGTAATTGGAGACAAATTTGGAAGATATGTAATCATTCAAGGATCTTTGCTATTAGAAAATATAAATTTGGTGAACCTATATGGTCCCAATATAGATGATCAAAAGTTCTTTGCTAATTTATTTCTTATCTTATCATCACTTACAGGGCAACATATAATAGCAGGGGATTTTAATTGTACATTGAATCCAGGTATAGATAGATCAACAGGACTGGACTGTACGCACAATGGATGTAGGATGACCATTAATCATTTTATGAAAGAATTGAGATTGCTAGATATATGGAGAGAAATGAAACCACAAGTCAAAGCCTACTCTTGTTATTCCAGTACCTACAAGACATTCTCACGTATTGATTATTTTTTGATTTCCACAGAATTAAGGTCCAAGATTCAAAACTGCTTTTATGATAACATCGTGATCTCTGATCATGCACCCTGCTGTATAGTATATGTAGATAAGAAATTGACAAAGGAACCAGGTAGATGGCAATTTCAGCATAAATGGCTTCAGGATGAGGAATTTGTCAAGTACATAGAAAAACAGATAGATGAGTTCTTTGATATCAATACTACACACACATCAGCATGTGTAAAGTGGGAGGCTTTCAAAGCTTTTATTAGGGGACATATTATTAGTTATACAGGTTCAAAATCTAAGAAGACTCGAGAGGAGAGAGCCCAATTGGAACATAAAATAAAAAATCTTCAGGAAAAAGTGTATGCAGGAAGTGATCCAAGGTTGGAGAATGAATTACTGATTTTGAGAGCTGAATACGACAAAAAATCAGCGAATAGAGCTGCCTCGAGTCTTCTAAGATTGAAACAATCTTTTTATGAACAAGGTGAAAAATCAGGAAAATTATTGGCATGGCAGATTAAACAATTAGAAATTAAAACACCAGTTACCGGACTTCCGGTTATGGCTGCCACGTAGGACGGACGTGTCTCGCTCTGCTCTGCTCCTGGAGAAAAAAAATCGGCAAATAACTCTCTCATTTGGGACAGAACGTATCCTAGCGTTTGAGCGAGGATATGTCGGCGAAGCCTAAGGCTGGAAAACCAGGCAAAGGAAAAAGCGAGCCGCCGAAACAGTCCAAATTAACGGACTTTCAGGTCTGTGACGCAGCAAATAAAACTCCATATATGGCGGAGGAGGCTGGCAACGGTGCGATGTCTGCGGGGGGAGGCGCAGATGCGCTGATGGCTGCCATGAGTTCAATGAGAGCGGACTTTTCCTCTAGATTTGATGGGATTATGACAGCGTTGGAAGGAATAAGAAAGGAATTGGGTGACTGTGTAGAACGAACGGCGCAGATGGAGCTCCGTCTCGCTAGTGCTGAAGATGACGTCACCCGTCTTCAATTAAAGGTGCGCACTTTGGAAAAAAAAAAAATAAATCTCTGGAAAATAATATTTTGGATTTGGAATCTCGGTCGAGACAGAATAACTTGAGGCTGGTGGGTCTTCCAGAGGAATCAGAAGGTCGGGACGTAAGTTCCTTTCTGGAAAAGTGGATTCCGGAGGTGCTGGGCAGCGAGGAGTTGCAATCAGCAGTGGTTCTGGAAAAAGCACATCGTATTGGCCCACGGAGAGATAAGGGACCGCCGAGGACCTTAATTATGAAGTTTCTTAGCAACAGAGACAGGATGAAAATCTTCAACGCTACACGAGCTAAAGGAGAGATTAAACACCAGGACCAGCAGGTGCGGTTCTACCCAGATTTGGCCACAGGAATCCAGCAATTGAGGAAGCAGTTTGATCCCGTACGTAAGGAGCTGCGCAACCTTGGGATTCGTCATGGTGTAATCTATCCTGCGAGACTGCTGACCACGTATGAGGGCAGAACCCACATCTTCAAGACCCCAGAGGAGGCGCAGGAGTTCATCAAGAAGATCAAAGAAGAAGAAGAGACTGGTGGGAGCTAAGCATGAACAAAATATAAGGTAGAATAATTAAGCATTTGCACAGGCATCTGACTGACTTGAAGTAAATAGTAAGTTTACAAAATATAGATTGTATTATATATTAAAAAAACAAAACAAAAACAAAACAAACAAAAAAAACTATGATGTACAAAGTTGTTAAAAATTTTGGAGTTAAGTTGGAAAACTACAGAGGAGAGTTAATGTTACGTCATTAAAAGCAGTAGAGTTAGGGTGATTGGGAGGATGAAGAAGGAGTGGCTTAGGCTGTTCCCCGTGGGTGTGGAACGGTCGATGGCTATATCGGGAGACAGAATTTTTCTTTTGATTTTGGGGGGTTTGCCACAAGTGTGGGAAGGGGAAATTTGTTTGTGTGTAGTTTGTAGGATGAATGTTCAACCACTCATGTTTTTGCTTCTCTGTATGAGCATGTTTACACTGCAAGGTAATCCCAAACTCTCTATTGATCATAAACCAAAGTGTTAATCTTAATTTAACTTCATGGAATTGCAGAGGTCTACAAAATTTAAAAAAACTTAAACAAGTTATGAATAAAATAAAAGACATGGGTTCAAAAATTGTGTTTTTACAAGAAACTCATCTGATAGAGGAGGATGTTAAAAGAATTAGGAGTAGATGGCAAGGAAGTGTATTCACCTCTTCATTTTCATCCCGAGCCAGGGGAGTTATGACTCTCATACATAAATCAGTTCCTTTTCAAGTGAAAAATGTAATTGGAGACAAATTTGGAAGATATGTAATCATTCAAGGTTCTTTGCTATTAGAAAATATAAATCTTGTGAACTTATATGGTCCCAATATAGATGATCAGAAGTTCTTTGCTAATTTATTTCTTATCTTATCATCACTTACAGGGCAACATATAATAGCAGGGACTTTAATTGTACATTGAATCCAGGTATAGATAGATCAACAGGACTGGATTGTACGCACATTGGATGTAGGATGACTATTAATCATTTTATGAAAGAATTGAGATTGTTAGATATATGGAGAGAAATGAAACCACAAGTTAAAGCCTATTCTTGTTATTCCAGTACCTACAAGACATTCTCACGTATTGATTATTTTTTGATTTCCACAGAATTAAGGTCCAAGATTCAAAACTGCTTTTATGATAACATCGTGATCTCTGATCATGCACCCTGTTGTCTAATATATGTAGATAAAAAATTGACAAAGGAATCAGGTAGATGGCAATTTCAGCATAAATGGCTTCAGGATGAGGAATTTGTCAAGTATATAGAAAAACAGATAGACGAGTTCTTTGACATCAATACTACACAAACATCAGCATGTGTAAAGTGGGAGGCTTTCAAAGCTTTTATTAGGGGACATATTATTAGTTATACAGGATCAAAATCTAAGAAGACTCGAGAGGAGAGAGCTAAATTGGAACATAAAATAAAAAGTCTTCAGGAAAAAGTGTATGCAGGAAGTGACCCAAGGTTGGAGAATGAATTACTGATTTTGAGAGCTGAATACGACAAAAAATCAGCGAATAGAGCTGCCTCGAGTCTTCTAAGATTGAAACAATCTTTTTATGAACAAGGTGAAAAATCAGGAAAATTATTAGCATGGCAGATTAAAACAATTAGAAATTAAAACACCAATTACCAGTATTATAAGTAACGGACAGGTAGTTATAGATCCTTTAGAAATTAATAGAGCCTTTAGAGATTACTATGAAAAATTATATGATACCAAAAATGAACCTGATTTAACAAAACTAAATGGGTTTTTGAACGAACTATCTATACCGTGTATTCCAAATGAAAACAGGGAGATATTGGAGTCTAAAATTAGTCAAGAAGAAGTTGGGCTAGCCATTGATAATATGAAATCAGGAAAAAGTGCAGGACCAGATGGTCTTCCAGTTGACCTTTATAAAAAATTTAAGAATAAATTAATAAAAACTTTTTTGGAAATGGTTTTAGAAGCATTTCAAAATAATAATATACCATCATACATAAATAATGCCTTAATTATACTGCTGCCAAAACCAGGTAAGCCCTCTAATAAATGTGAAAATATGAGACCAATAAGCCTATTAAACGCCGACCTTAAGATAATCTGTAAAATTTTAGCAAGACGAATACAAGAAATTTTACCAAATATTATTAATCGAGATCAGAATGGCTTTATAAAGGGTAGACAAGGCTTCCATAATGTAAGAAGACTATTTAATATTATTTATTTTAATAAAGAAGCACCGGATACAGCTCTCCTATCACTGAACGCCGAAAAGGCCTTTGATAGAGTTGAATGGCCCTTTCTTTTTGAAGTCCTACAAAGGTTTGGACTTGGAAATAATTTCATAAAATGGGTTCAAATAATATACAATAATGCTACAGCAGAAATCCTAACAAATAACAATATTTCAAAACCAATAAAAATCAATAGAGGATGTCGACAAGGCTGTCCACTTTCACCTTTACTGTTTACTATGGCAATTGAACCTTTAGCGATAGCGATACGTTTACATTCACAAATATATGGAATTAAAGTTGGACCAACAGAACATAAAATCTCCCTGTACGCCGATGACATAATTTTGTTTGTCGAATCTAAAAAAATCAATTCCAACCTTGTTGAATTTAATAAGGAATTTTGGGGAAATATCAGGATATAAAATAAATAAAACTAAATCTTCAATATTAATGCTAAATGAGACCCAGAGAAATTACCCAGCCCCTGAGGTAAATCAATTCAATGTTGTAAATCAGTTTAAATATTTAGGAATCCAAATTGTGCCTAAGCTAGAATCAGTCGCCAGTGTCAACTATGAAGCCTTAATGTCAGATATCAATGAGTTAACTCAGAGATGGATGTCACTACCAATGTCGATGATCGGGAGAATCAATATACTTAAAAGTAATATTTTACCTAAAATACTTTATTTATTTCAATACATTCCCTTATCACCACCTTTAGATCTATTCTCAAGAATAAAAAAAAAGTTAGTGGAATTTATATGGAACAACAGGAGGGCTAGATTACGTTTGTCTTTATTATATTTACCATTTGATCGTGGAGGTCTGAAATGTCCAAATTTTATGTTGTATTATTGGTCGGCACAACTGAGGTCTATGACATATTATTTTTCATCAAATGATCTCCCTCACTGGACTGAAATGGAATCATACAATTTACCTTTACCTCTTCCCATATTTATATACTCAAATTCGGCAAAAAAATTACAAAAACAAGTTAAAAATCCATTTGTAAAGCATATGATCAAAATATGGTGTGAAGCTAAAAACTATTTAAAAGAACCACAGTTATTGTCACAATTTAGTCCAATATGGGGTAATCAATATTTTAAACCAGGGAGAGCGGACGCTGTATTTAAAGTATGGAATTTAAAAGGGATACAAAAGATTCAGGATTTATATTTGCCATGTGCAGATAACATAATGTCTTTTGAAGAGCTGAGGATCAAATTTAATCTCAATAGAACACATTTTTTTAAATATCTTCAACTTAGAAACTTTATTCGATCAAATCAAAATAAAGCTCTCACTCGACCTATTTATTCATCCTTGGAAAAAATGATGATGAAAGATAGTAAAAGAAAGGGTATTATTTCAGAGTTTTATAACTCATTGACACTATCTTCAAGTGAAAATTCACTGAAAAGATTAAACTACTGGAAAGAAGATCTGCAAACTGAAATTTCAGAGGAACAATGGGAATTGGCTTGTACAGAAGCTCAAACCAAATCAATAAATGCACGCCTTAAATTGATACATTTCAAATGGTTAATGCGGATGTATGTTACACCGGAGGAGTTAAATAGATATAACAAAAATATACCAGATACATGCACAAAATGCATGGAAAGTAAAGGAACCTTATTTCATTGTTTATGGGAATGTAGATTAATAAGAATGTTTTGGGAAGAGGTGAGGGTAACAATTGAAAAAATAATCTCAAAACAAATCATATTGAATCCTAAACTGTTTTTGTTGGGTCTGTACCCAGAAAAGCATAATTTTAATAAAAGTGAAAGAACATTCATAGACCTCAGTTTGCTTAATGCCAAAAAATGTATTGCACTATTATGGAAAAAGACTCATAGACCAGATGTGACTCAGTGGTTAAGACAGATGTTAACAAACCTTCCATTAGAAAGAATAACATATATACTGAAATCAAAGGAAATTGTGTTTGAGAATATATGGAGACCTTTTATTGATTATGTAAAAAATTTAAACATAACTCTTGAAGAAGAAGGTGAATGATGTGTGTGGACCTTGTAAATTCCAAACTGGTGAACATAATATGTATACTTATGTATTGGATTGTCTAGACTAAACAGAGGAGCATTG
Organism: Pholidichthys leucotaenia; assembly: GCA_020510985.1. Classification (NCBI taxonomy): domain Eukaryota; kingdom Metazoa; phylum Chordata; class Actinopteri; order Cichliformes; family Pholidichthyidae; genus Pholidichthys; species Pholidichthys leucotaenia. The sequence goes on from CM035845.1 coordinate 333,417,821, forward strand.
TTGAAGACTTGATTTTGTTGGTGGTTGTTGGTGTCTTTAGTGCATTTTTTTTTTGTAGTACTTTAGTGTTAGTGTTTGATTGTTTGTATCATGTTTGTTAAAAAAAAAAAAGGTTCAATAAAGATATTGTGGAAAAAAAAAAAACACCAGTTACCAGTATTATAAGTAATGGACAGGTAGTTATAGATCCTTTAGAAATTAACAGAGCCTTTAGAGATTACTATGAAAAATTATATGATACCAAAAATGAATCTGATTTAACAAAACTAAATGGGTTTTTGAACGAACTATTTATACCGTGTATTCCAAATGAAAACAGGGAGATATTGGAGTCTAAAATTAGTCAAGAAGAAGTTGGGCTAGCCATTGATAATATGAAATCAGGAAAAAGTGCAGGACCAGATGGTCTTCCAGTTGACCTTTATAAAAAAATTTAAGAATAAATTAATAAAACCTTTTTTGGAAATGGTTTTGGAAGCATTTCAAAATAATAATTTACCATCATACATGAATAATGCCTTAATTATATTGTTGCCAAAACCAGGTAAGCCCTCTAATAAATGTGAAAATATGAGACCAATAAGCCTATTAAACGCCGACCTTAAGATAATCTGTAAAATTTTAGCAAGACGAATACAAGAAATTTTACCAAATATTATTAATCGAGATCAGAATGGCTTTATAAAGGGAAGACAAGGCTTCCATAATGTAAGAAGACTATTTAATATTATTTATTTTAATAAAGAAGCACCGGATACAGCTCTCCTATCACTGGACGCCGAAAAGGCCTTTGATAGAGTCGAATGGCCCTTTCTTTTTGAAGTCTTACAAAGGTTTGGACTTGGAAATAATTTCATAAAATGTGTTCAGATAATATACAATAATGCTACAGCAGAAATCCTAACAAATAACAATATTTCAAAATCAATAAAAATCAATAGAGGATGTCGACAAGGCTGTCCACTTTCACCTTTACTGTTTACTATGGCAATTGAACCTTTAGCGATGGCGATACGTTTACATTCACAAATATATGGAATTAAAGTTGGACCAACAGAACATAAAATCTCCCTGTACGCCGATGACATAATTTTGTTTATGTCGAATCTAAAAAAATCAATTCCGACCTTGTTGAATTTAATAAAGAATTTTGGGGAAATATCAGGATATAAAATAAATAAAACTAAATCTTCAATATTAATGCTAAATGAGACCCAGAGAAATTACCCAGACCCAGAGGTAAATCAATTCAACGTTGTAAATCAGTTTAAATATTTAGGAATCCAAATTGTGCCTAGGCTTGAATCAGTCGCCAGTGTCAACTATGAAGCCTTAATGACAGATACCAATGAGTTAACTCAGAGATGGATGTCACTACCAATGTCGATGATCGGGAGAATCAATATACTTAAAAGTAATATTTTACCTAAAATACTTTATTTATTTCAATACATTCCCTTACCACCACCTTTAGATTTATTCTCAAGAATTAAAAAAAAGTTAGTGGAATTTATATGGAACAACAGGAGGGCTAGATTACGTCTGTCTTTATTATATTTACCATTTGATCGTGGAGGTCTGAAATGTCCAAATTTTATGTTGTATTATTGGTCGGCACAACTGAGGTCTATGACATATTATTTTTCATTAAATGATCTCCCTCACTGGACTGAAATGGAATCATACAATTTACCTTTACCTCTTCCCATATTCATATACTCAGATTCGGCAAAAAAATTACAAAAACAAGTTAAAAATCCATTTGTAAAGCATATGATCAAAATATGGTGTGAAGCTAAAAATTGTTTAAAAGAACCACAGTTATTGTCACCATTTAGCCCAATATGGGGTAATCAATATTTTAAACCAGGAAGAGCGGACGCTGTATTTAAAGTATGGAATTTAAAAGGGATTCAAAAGATTCAAGATTTATATTTGCCATGTGCAGATAACATAATGTCTTTTGAAGAGCTGAGGGTCAAATTTAATCTTAATAGAACACATTTTTTTAAATATCTTCAACTTAGAAACTTTATTCGATCAAATCAAAATAAAGCTCTCACTCGACCTATTTATTCATCCTTGGAAAAAATGTTGATGAAAGATAGTAAAAGAAAGGGTATTATTTCAGAGTTTTATAACTCATTGACACTATCCTCAAGTGAAAATTCACAGAAAGATTAAACTACTGGAAAGAAGATCTGCAAATTGAAATTTCAGAGGAACAATGGGAATTGGCTTGTACAGAAGCCCAAACCAAATCAATAAATGTACGTCTTAAATTGATACATTTCAAATGGTTAATGCGGATGTATGTTACACCGGAGGAGTTAAATAGATATAACAAAAATATACCAGATACATGCACAAAATGCATGGAAAGTAAAGGAACCCTATTTCATTGTGTATGGGAATGTAGAATAATAAGAATGTTTTGGGAAGAGGTGAGGGTAACAATTGAAAAAATAATCTCAAAACAAATCTTTTTGAATCCTAAACTGTTTTTGTTGGGTCTGTACCCAGAAAAGCATAACTTTAATAAAAGTGAAAGAACATTCATAGACCTCAGTTTGCTTAATGCCAAAAAATGTATTGCACTACTGTGGAAAAAGACTCATAGACCAGATGTGACTCAGTGGTTAAGACAGATGTTAACAAACCTTCCATTAGAAAGAATAACATATATACTGAAATCAAAGGAAATTGTGTTTGAGAATATATGGAGACCTTTTATTGATCATGTAAAAAATTTAAACATAACTCTTGAAGAAGAAGGTGAATGATGTGTGTGGACCTTGTAAATTCCAAACTGGTGAACATAATATGTATACTTATGTAATGGATTGTCTAGACTAAACAGAGGAGCATTGTTGAAGACTTGATTTTGTTGGTGGTTGTTGGTGTTTTTAGTGCATTTTTTTTTGTAGTACTTTAGTGTTAGTGTTTGATTGTTTGTGTCATGTTTGTTTAAAAAAAAAGGTTCAATAAAGATATTGTGGAAAAAAAAATGATCTTCCTCACTGGACTGAAGTGGAATCATACAATTTACCTTTACCTCTTCCCATATTCATATACTCAGACTCGGCTAAAAAAATTACAAAAACAAGTTAAAAATCCATTTGTAAAGCATGTGATCAAAATATGGTGTGAAACTAAAAACTATTTAAAAGAACCACACTTATTGTCACAATTTAGCCCAATATGGGGTAATCAATATTTTAAACCAGGGAGAGCGGATGCTGTATTTAAAGTATGGAATTTAAAAGGGATTCAAAAGATTCAAGATTTATATCTGTCATGTGCAGATAACATAATGTCTTTTGAAGAGCTGAGGATCAAATTTAATCTTAATAGAACACATTTTTTTAAAATATCTTCAACTTAGGAACTTTATTCGATCAAATCAAAATAATGCTCTCACTCGACCTACTTATTCATCCTTGGAAAAAATGTTGATGAAAGATAGTAAAAGAAAGGGTATTATTTCAGAGTTTTATAACTCATTGACACTATCCTCAAGTGAAAACTCACAGAAAAGATTGAATTATTGGAAAGAAGACCTGCAAACTGAAATTTCAGAGGAACAATGGGAATTGGCTTGTACAGAAGCTCAAACCAAATCAATAAATGTACGTCTTAAATTGATACATTTTAAATGGTTAATGCGGATGTATGTTACACCGGTGGAATTAAATAGATATAACAAAAACATACCAGATACGTGCACAAAATGCATGGAAAGTAAAGGAATCCTATTTCATTGTGTATGGGAATGTAGAATAATTAGAATGTTTTGGGAAGAGGTGAGGGTAACAATTGAAAAAATAATTTCAAAACAAATCATATTGAATCCTAAATTGTTTTTGTTGGGTCTGTACCCAGAAAAGCATAACTTTAATAAAAGTGAAAGAACATTCATAGACCTCAGTTTGCTTAATGCCAAAAAATGTATTGCACTACTGTGGAAAAAGACTCATAGACCAGATGTGACTCAGTGGTTAAGACAGATGTTAACAAACCTTCCACTAGAAAGAATAACATACATACTGAAATCAAAGGAAATTGTGTTTGAGAATATATGGAGACCTTTTATTGATTATGTAAAGAATTTAAATATAACTTTTGAAGAAGAAGGTGAATGATGTGTGTGGACCTTGTAAATTCCAAACTGGTGAATGTATAATATGTATACTTATGTAATGGATTGCCTAGACTAAACAGAGGAGCATTGTTGAAGACTTGATTTTGTTGGTGGTTGTTGGTGTTTTTAGTGCATTTTCTTTTTTGTAGTACTTTAGTGTTAGTGTTTGATTGTTTGTGTCATGTTTGTTAAATAAAAGGTTCAATAAAGATATTGTGGAAAAAAAAAAGCAGTTGAATTGAAATTCAACGGAAAGCGTCGTTAAACAGAAAAGTTTTCAGTTGCTTTTTAAGAGTCCACAGAGTCAGCTAAATGTAGCTGGAGTGGGAGATTATTCCAAAACCTCAGCGCTACAGATTGGAAGGCTCTGTCTATCCTGGTCTTGAGCCTCGTAAAAGGAATAACTAACAAGTCCTGGGCTTCAAATCTAAGAGTGTGAGCAGGAGTATGTTTGAGAAGGAGATCAGATAAATAAGATGGGGCTTGTCCATGTAGTGCTCTATATGTAAGTGTAAGAACTTTAAAATGAATCCTAAACTCCACTGGTAGCCAATGTAACATATATAATATGGGGGTAATATGATCTCGTTTTCTAGAACGTGTAAGTAGTCTAACTGCAGCATTTTGTATATACTAGAGACGAGAAAGAGATTTGTCTAAACCAGTTAACAAAGCATTGCAATAATCTAGTCATGAAAACACAGATGCATGGATTATTTTTTCAAGCTCACTTGAAGAAACAATGGCTCTCAAATTAGAAATGTTCCTTAAATGAAAAAAGCATGAACTTGAAATAGAATTTACATGGGAATTAAAACCAAGGGAGGATTCAAAAATAACACCAAAATTTCTACACTGGACTTAGGAGATAAGCAAAAAGAAGAAAGTGTCTGACTGATTATTGGATGAAGATAAAAAGGAGCTACAGTTATGGTCTCTGTTTTATTGGAATTTAAGATGAGGTAGTTGTTGGAGTTGTTGTGAGAGTTTGGTTCGTATTGCCAACACTCGGTCGGAGTCATTCCCAGTGAGAGTTGGACTCCGCCAGGGCTGCCCTTTGTCACCGATCCTGTTCATAATTTTTATGGACAGGATTTCTAGGCGCAGCCAGGGAATGGAGGGTGTCATGCTTGGTGACCACAGGATCTCATCTCTGTTGTTTGCAGATGATGTTGTCCTGTTGGCTTCATCCAGCAATGACCTACAGCTCTTGCTGGGACGGTTTGCCGCTGAGTGTGAAGCGGCTGGGATGAGAATCAGCACCTCCAAGTCCGAGTCCATGGTCCTCAGCCGGAAAAAGGTGGATTGTCCTCTCCGGGTTGGGGACAGGCTCCTGCCCCAAGTGGAGGAGTTTAAGTATCTTGGGGTCTTGTTCACGAGTGAGGGGAAAATGGAGCGAGAGATCGACAGACGGATTGGAGCAGCATCTGCAGTGATGCGGACGTTGTACCGGTCTGTTGTGGTGAAGAGGGAGCTTAGCTCTAAGGCAAAGCTGTCGATTTACCAGTCAATCTACGTTCCTACTCTCACCTATGGTCACGAGCTTTGGGTAATGACCGAAAGAACGAGATTGCGGATACAAGCGGCTGAAATGAGCTTTCTTCGTAGGATTGCTGGACTCACCCTCAGAGATAGGGTGAGGAGCTCAGTCATCCGGGAGAGGCTCAGAGTAGAACCGCTGCTCCTCCACATTGAAAGGAGTCAGTTGAGGTGGTATGGGCATCTGATTAGGATGCCTCCTGGACGCCTCCCACTTGAGGTGTTTCAGGCACGTCCCACTGGGAGGAGACCCCGGGGCAGACCCAGGACTCGGTGGAGAGACTATGTCTCCCAGCTGGTCTGGGAACGCCTTGGTATCCCCTCTGAAGAGCTGGAGCAGGTTGCTGGGGAGAGGGAAGTCTGGGCTTCTCTGCTTGAACTGCTGCCTCCGCGACCCGGACCTCCGGAAAAGCGGTAGAAGATGGATGGATGGATGGATAGTTGTTGGAGAGCCAGTCACTGATCTGGGTTAGACAGTTGACCAGGGTAGAGAGCCTGCCAAGCTGGTGAGGTTTAAAAGACATGTATAACTGGGGGTCATCCGCATAAAAATGATTGAATAATACGTGCTAAAGGAATTACATAAAAGGAAAATAATAATGGACCCAGGATTAAACCTTGTGGAACCTCACATGTCAGAGAGGCTGTGGAAGAATAAAACTCACCCACCCTTACAGAAAAAGTCCTCTCAGAAAGATATGAATAAAACCAATCTAATGCAGAACCAGATATACCTGCCACAAGCTTTAGCCTTTGCAGGTGAGGCAGGTGCTGTAGATGGCCTCAAGGGAGGAGAGAGAGGCACCAACGATCTTCTCAGCTGTTCTCACTATGCGCTGGAGGGTCTTGCAGCAGGATTTGGTGCAGACTCTGTACCACATGGTGATGCAGCTGGTCAAGATTCTCTCGATGGTGCCTCTGTAGAAGGTACACATGATGAGGGCCAGGGCTTTGGTTCATCTCTGTTTGGAGAGGAAGTAGAGACGCTGCCAAGCTTTCTTGGCCAGTGATACAGTGTTGGTGGTCCAGGAGAGGTCCTCTGTAATGTGCACACTCAGGAACTTGGTGCTGCTCACCCTCTCCACAGCGGCACCATTGATGGTCAGGGGAGCATGCTGGGTATTTGCTCTTTTGAAGTCCACAACAATCTCCTTCGTCTTCTCCACGTTCAGAGAGAGATTGTTGTTTCAGCATCACATGGCCAGGTGGCTCACCTTGCTCCTGTAGTTTGTCTCGTCTCCATTGTTGATGAGACCCACCACAGTTGTGTCGTCCACAAACTTGATGAAGAGGTTGGAGGTGTGTGTCAGTGTACAGTCATGGGTCAGCAGAGTGAAGAGGAGAGGGCTCAGCACACATCCTTGGGGTGCCCCTGTGCTGGATGTATTACACATACATGTCCGCCAGTCTTTTTTTCTTACTACTGTTCTTATTTGTTTTGAAAAATCGTTCGCCAAAACCGCAATCATGGAAGCGCAAAACCGCAATCATGGAATTACGGTTTGACCGGGTCGCGTGACCAGAACCATGAGTCCGTAACAAGCGGACCAGCGTCGTGTTCATCTGACAATGAGGAAGTGAAGTTCGCCAGCGACACTGCTGTTGTGGATAGGTAAGTGTTATAAGCTAAATTATTCTTTATCCCTGAAAATTGTAATCAAAAATGACTTTTGACCGATCGGTAAATTACAGCTGTGCGTAGTAGACCGCGGCGCACGAACCGGACGCCGTGCCGGTCTTGAGTGTTTTATGAACATAGACATGTAACATTAGACATGAACACTAGCAGTCCTGCTAGCTAGTGGTACTGCTAGCTAGCGGTTTTGAGTGTTTTATTAACCCCTTGCACTCTGGTCAATTTCCCTAAAAACGCCAAAAAATAACATACCCAAAGTAAATCAAAAGCTGTTCTTCAACCCTTTGCAGCATCTTCATGGGGTTGGTCTCATTTAAAAGAAAACACTTTGAATTTTTTGGCAAAACAGTCATAATCTCTCTAAGTGCTCCGGCCACTGAGTTACAGTCATCTAAACATACTGAACTTGAAGAAAATAAATTTGGCCTGGGTGTTTTTTTGGATACAAATGCTTGCAAATAACACACAGCTTCAGATCCGGGCTGGAAAATGCAACAGAAATGTAGAACCAAGTGTTATCCAGCTGAGGTCCAAATTTTGTAACAATACCACAAAAATGAATATATTACACAGCTTTTTCCTCAGGTAGTTCCCAGGCGTTTTGGAACTGTGCCAAATTGTGCCAAATGGCACAGTTTGGAAAAACGTCTGTAACTTTTGAATGATTCAATGTAGAAGCTTCATTTTGGGCTCTAATGAAAGGTGACACTCAGGGCTGTGTCTGTGTGTGTGTGTGTGTGGGGGGGTTGTCCGCCCCCCGCTACAGAGGACGGAGATCGGCCATCGCTACACGACGGATTACACTCGGATGTGGCGGTGTGGCCACACCAGCGCTGTCACCACGGCTTCCCCCCCTCGCTACTGTGTGTGTGTGTGTGTGGGGGGTTGTCCCCCCCCCTCGCTACAGAGGACGGCCATCGGCCATCGCTACATGACGGAATAGACTCATATGGCTATGTGGCGACCGCTGCGCAGTCACCGCGGCTCCCCCCCCCCCCCGCTACAGAAGAGGAGCGGGGGGGGGCGTTCACGGTCCGAACACGGCGAATGAACAGTTTATCGCGGCGCATGCACTTCGTACCCGCACAGTTGTAATTTATTGATCGGTCAAAAGTAATTTTTTGATTACAATTTTCAGGGATAAATAATAATTTAGCTTATAACACCTTATCTCTTCACAGCAGCGTCCTGGCAAACTTCTCTTCCCCATTGTCAGACGAACGCGACGCTGGTCTGCTTTGCGCAGCCACTTCGGCTGCCCGGGGAGTTTCTCCTGGATAATCCTGCACCAGGCAGCTCCCCGTCTCAGCTGTTGCAGTGTAGCATTGACACAAGCACGCTGCCGGGCCCCGTTCATCACAGTTTTCCGCGCGTTTTTGTGCCTAAAACTTTGAAAAACGCGGAGTTTGTTTTTGTCAGACATGACGTGCATCGCCCCCCCACTGCGACCACCTTATGATGGACTGTTTAGAGTGTTGGAAACAGGGGACAAGCATTTTTTGCTAGATTTGGGGGGTAGGAGGGAAAAGGTTGGCATAAACAGGCTCAAACCCGCTTTTGTGGTGGCGGACGAGCAAGTGCTGTTGGCAAGGGCCCCTCGGCGTGGAAGACCCCCACGGGGGGCTTCCCAGAGTAGAATTTCCCCAGAACACCCACAGGGACAGACAAAAGGTTTTCACCCCCAGACAGCAGCTCCCCAGCATGACAGCGCCGCGGAGCGGTGAATCCTGGTTACAGCAGATACGGGAGAAGACTGAAGCCCAAGCAGCATGTGGATTGATGTGTAATGATTCAGCATACAGACTGTTATTCTTTTGTTCGATCCAATATGCTCGAAGGGGGTGGTGTGGCCGCACATGGCCAAAGCATAATGAGCAGCATCTTTGATAAGAACAAAGGGCAGAGTTTCCTTGGAGATAACAGGAAGCTGTGAAATGTGATCTTTTGTATGTCAGAGACGGCTTGGAGGATGCTTTGTGTGCCAGAGTCTGTGAGGGGGATGTTAAAGGATTAAGGAAGTGCATGCAGTGTGATCTTTTATGTGAATGCAATGTGACTTTTTGATATGTAGAAGGACCTGAGTATATAAGTGAAGAGTTCTGTGTGAGATGCCCTCTTTTCTACTATGCTCATGAGAGAGAATGTGTAATAAACTGCTTGAGACCAACTTGCCTCATCATTTACACATTCTACAGGTTACTCTTTAAGGTGTTTTTAAAACGGACCTCCTATAGATTAATTTTCCTGATCTTAAATATATACCCAGATTTTACCAAGAGCAATGTGAGACCATGAGGGGCTGTCGTTAATACCAAGGGTGTATTCCAGGTGTCCGACTGGACAAGTCACTCAGTCAGAGGTCTGGTATACAGGTAGCGGAGGTCTCCTGGTAGATAGTAGACAGTGGGGCTGGGTTAACTCTCAAAGTCACCAAGCACACACATATGTGACAGAATTTCCTATGAGGAAAATTCCTCTAGGAACTGCAAGCTGGTGAGCCTAACTTCAATCTTGAGGTACAAGGTCAAAGGGTCTTCCACAACATCTACTCCCATGTCACAAAATAGCTGGAGATTTTTTTTTTTTTTGGGTGGGGGGGCACACCAGTTCTCATGTCACAACCGAAGACAAATCCGAACAGCATTGGGAGCCATTCCGGACATAAAGCATTGAAAAATGACATTTTCATCATATTTTTTTATCATTTAAATGTGTCTAATTTTTTCTCCACAGGCAGCCATGACAGCATGGCCTTCTGCCTGGACGTGTCCTCTCCTGTGGTGAGGTCAGAGTCCCGCTGCCTCAGGGTTACAGACAGGTTCTTCCCCTGCTGGACACGACCCTGTGTTTACCGCTGGGCCACCACACAGGTACAGAGACCCCCACAGTATTTGTCTGTATGTTACGCAGTCTGACACCAAAGCTAAATGCTAACATTAGCTACAAACATTTACGTTGCCACCAAAACTGAGATCTCAGCAAAAAAGGGGGAAAATAGGGAGGGGGCGCTTGTACAGCCTGTTGTGAGGAGAGCTTCTTCCCCCGTGTGTAAAATGGTACTGCAGTAATTAAACCCTGAGGTCTTCTGACCAAATCACGAACACCTCTGTCAGCTGTGTCACCATGTGAAGAAAGGTCATAACGGGGTTCCTGAAACATCTCTCCATGAATCACCTTGTTCTGTTCTCCTGCAGCAGTCGGTCCTTAGCGATCAGTGTGACCTGGGGATTCGTTTCTTGGACCTGCGCATCGCCAGGAAGCCAGCAGGAGGTGGCACGTTGTTCTTTGCCCATGGCATCTACACGCTGATGACTGTCAAGGTAGATCAGACACGCATCTAGTACTGGAGGTGTGATTCTGTGTGTTTTAACAGGACTAGTGCAGTGCCCAGTCACATGACCATATAAGGTGTTGTTCAGTACTTGCTGAACTGAACAACACCTTATAAGGAAAAGCTGGTTCTGGAGCTCAGATTGGGCCCAAATTTTTATCATTTTATCCCACTGGCCTCCTGAGCCTGCCCTGTGAATTTCAGCCCCCAACGCCCAGCAATTACACCTTTTCCACCCTGTGTTCATTTAACACAGCGGTTATCATTGTACCACTTTAATGTCGTCATGGGTACGACGTTAATCTGCATCTGGTGACAAGACCACAGCACGGGAGTTCTGTGGTTTTGGGTGTGTGTGGAGCAACCCCTTAACTGTCATTGCTCCCAGGATTACTCTGACCCGGGGTAGGAGTACCTGTCAGGGTCCCAGCTATTGGGTTAAATAGTGAAGCTGTTGGCAGCAGCCTCCGCTGCCTTGTGGTATACCCATCCATGGGAAAGGCTTTGGGAGTCAACCCCGAGGAAAAAATTGGAGTGGAGTCCCTAAGGTGGTTGGATGATGCGCTGCGCCACCTTCCAGCAACTGCTGCAGCTGCGCTGGTACCAGATTGTATTGGTTTAACCTTTTCTTTGGATTCTACCTGCAAAGCTGAGAGGGGGATCTTGTCATATGGGCAGCTCAAGATCCCCATACACTGCGCCCGGGCCCGTAGCGCCCTGGAGAGGACACTCCAGCTTTATTGCAAGACTTTGGCTCAACACAGAAAGTGGCAGCTACCAGTTAAAAGTTCCATCCGATTGGTGTAGGAAAGGAGCGCCTGGGGCCACTTCCAGTGGTGGGAGAGACCATCACGTCTCACTGGACGGCTACCGCCCGCCTCAAGCTGGGCAGCCCCCAGCCAGTAAGGTGCCGTCCTGCCGCAGCCTGCCTGCTCCACTGGGTGCATGGAGCTCAGATGTCATCCCGGCCTTGATAAGCAAGCTGCACACCCCGCACCAGGCAGAAACTCAACCCTACGGTCACACTGCAGGTCTTAATGCTCAATTCTGACTTTTTGCTGAGATCCGATTTTTTTTGCATAGGTGTTCACATTATAATTTAAATGCCACCCCCATCAGACTCCAGTGTGAACGGTCTTCAGCTATGAAGTGACCCGCATGCGCAGAAGAAAACGTAACGTCAGACACAGCGTTGGGTTTACGGAAGTAAATATGAGCCCAGGACGACTGAGGGGGACAGAACTTCTTCACCTTGATGTAGCGCAGCAAAATAAATGTTAAAATAATTCAGAAATGATTATGCACAAGACCAGCTTCATTCCTCTACACGCCAGATGACCGCTGTGATCAGCTCTGCTTCAACAGAACTGATTGATTAAACTGCTCTGGTGAAAATGAGACCCCGCGTCTCAGTGGGATTACCTGTAGAAATAAGGTTCATAATAAATAATCCTAGTGATTACAATAGGACTCTCACCCTAATAAATATACCACAGTACGCCACAATAGTGGTGTAGCACCAGTCCCGCACAGGAAGGAGAAGCCGCCACAGACTCCCCTCTCCTGGACTGGGTTTTCGTATGGCCCTACCCGGCCATTCCGCTCCACAGTCATGTCGGTATTAACTTTACATGTTACAGTGGCCAGGACTGTGCTGTTTACAATGAAAAAGGAATTTGCAGCATCCAGTAAATGTGCTGTTCCTTTTTTAAAATAATGTGCCGTTACTGCGCGCCTGTTTGTATGATGGTTTCAGCCCCGACAACCCCCCCCCCCCCGCAATTTTCAAGTTATTGTCCTGTCAGAGCCGACAAAATTACAATCCAGTGATAAAGGGAAGACGATTGATTAAAAAGAGCACAAATCAGCTGTGTCTGCCATGCTGGCTGCATCCTCCACAGCAGAATTGTAGCGTCTGTCTGACTTCAATGAGGAAAAAGTTGGATGAAATGTGACACGACCGTTCAGACCAAGGTCGCTTTGGAAAATATCAGGTATGTAGACAAATTAGGACCACATAGGAAAGTGGTCTGGGTCTGGTGTGAAAAATCGGATATGTGCTGTTCAGACTGTCATTAAAAAATCAGATATGAGTCACATTTGTGCAAAAAAATCGGAACTGAGCATTAAAGCCTGCAGTGTGACCATAGATAGGTGTGCACTGATGCCGTTTCCACAAATGAAGTTCCTCACGGAATAATAAAGTTATTTGAATTGAATTAGCGCTACACCATCGTCTCCTGAGACGAACGGATGCCGACGACAGTGGTTAGCATTGTTGCCTAACTGCTAGAAAGTTCCAGGTTCAAATCCCCAGGATGGCAGAGGTAGGAACCTTTCTGTGTGGAGTCTGCATGTTCTCCCTGTGCTGCGCGGGTTGACTCCGGCAGCTCTGGTTTCCTCCCACAATCCAAACACATGCATGTTAGGTTAATTGGCGATTCTAAATTGTCCCTAGGTATTCATCTCCTACTGTATAGGCCCTTAGAATAGAGGGTTAGTACTGCTGAAGTGCTTTGAGTTGTCTTTTACAGTAGAAAAATTGCTATATAAGTACAGGTCCGTACCCTTAATAGCTCCCCTATGGACGCTCAATAAAGGTTTCCCCTCCTAAACTTCCACATATCCAGGGAGGCTGAAATTCAGGGACGCACACCCTCATAACCTCAGCAAAGCACGTATCAAATCTGAGGTCAGTCTGGCAAATGGTTTGAGAGATATGTGAGGAACGGACCGACAAAGAATCCTTGCATTTATAGATAGATTTCCTTCATATTTGCTGCGTTTCCCACCAGTAAATCTCAACTCTTTTCTTCTAAATTTGTCATTTTTTTGTTCAGATCACACAGAGCAAAAGAGCTGCTGGAGACCCAAACTTTCTTCTCAGTGCTGTGCTGTCATTTCTGAGTTCTCTTCCACATAAATACAGAAACTTTTAAGAATGCTGGAACATGAATTAAGCGTCTGAAGTCAGGTTTTTGGTGCTTGTGACAGACAAGGAAACCTTTCAGCAGAAGCTGATGTTGGCGTCCGTATGTGTCCGATCACAGGAGGCTCTGGGTGAACTGGCGCTCTGGCTGGACGCTCATCCTAAGGAAATCGTCGTGGTTTCCTGCTCTCACTTTGAAGCCCTCACCGATGAAGATCACACAGATCTGGTGGAGTTCATCATGGCGCTGCTGGGAGCAAAGCTGTGCTCACCTCAGGTGGAGAAACAAAGATTATAAAGCAGATAATGATGGCCTTCTAGAGTTGACTGTTTCTGTTCTCCACACTGTGATGGGCAGAATGTGGTGTTCGGTTTTTATTTGGTTACATTAGAATACACCCTGTAATACGAGGGCTGCTCACTAAAGATTCCTCTGACTCATTCCCCACGGATGGACAGGAACCAAACTTGTCACAGTTGTCTGTCTCTACATAGGAACCACCAAGGGTTGCACACTTCTCCCATCGCTTTATGCAGCTGGGGAGACCTCACCTGTAGAAGTCTACAGGCTGCGTGAGACGCTACGGCTTGACCTCAGAAGTCAGTGTTACTGGGGAATCAGAAATCAGGAAAGGATTTCATAGCTGAATGCTGTGCAATTTGTGAAGTGGGGCATTGTCTTGCAGGAAGTGCTGCAAATTTACAAGGGAGAATAGAATGAATTTATTAGAAAAGCAGAAAATCTATGCCAGAAATATGATGAAGTTAGGGGAAAAAGATGCAGTCTTGTGAGAAAAACACTTCCAAATTTACAAGAAAAAAATCACTAAATATCTGAGAAAAACTCACAAAATTTTTCCAAAAAAATCACTACATTTCTGAACCCCTACAAAAAAAAATTTCTGAAAAAAATAAATAAATCGGTTTAAATAAAAAAATCACAAAATTTATGAAAAAAACACACAAAAAAGGATCTTTGTGTGTCTGTGTGTGTGTGTGTGGGGGGTAATGGTGTTTTATTTCAATGTGTGAAGCACTGACACACTGACAGCGATTTCTTGAATTTACAGTATAGAGTGTCTTCTGCCTTACTGAGATTTCCAGATTTACTGCTTCGAATGAGTGTGGTTTAAAGTAGTGTGTCCTATTAGGTCTCAGCTTCTCTGTGCCTTGCCTGGTGTGCAGGCAGACATCATAGGCTGCCCTATGATGTCCTATGATGATGACAGACAGGCAGACAGACAAACACACAGAGATTTCTTAAATTTATGGTGATGTGTCCTATGATGCCTGAGATCATAGGCCGTCCTATGATGTCCTATGAAGCGTGACACACACACAGACAGACACACAATTTCTTGCTTTTATAGAGTGATGTGTGAAGCACTTTGTGTTGCACCTTTTTGTATGAAGTGTTATATAAAGCTTTGATTAATTGTGTTACACAGACAAGAATGTAGCCAAGCTCACTCTGGTGCAACACATTTAATAGAGAATTTTTTTTTTTACAGAGATCTTTAAAAAAATAAAAAAAAAACCACAACCAGTTAACAGGAGCGCTCTGATTTAGACTGCTCAGTTCAGCTGGACCATGAACGTACTGCCCTGGTGTTACGTTTGTAGCAGTTGATGCTGAGCTTGAGTGTAGAGCCCCCTCTGTTGGCAATGGTGTGCTTAGCAATAGTAGGACAACCACATAGCAAAGGATGCTCTAACAGGTTTCACTGTATTAAAAAAAATGTGAGGCTAATACTTTTTACTGTTTATTCCACCAAACAGTGCTACAACAGATTTGATGTGGATTTCGCTGGTGAAAAGCCTCTCAAGGTGGCTCCTTTTGTAGTACAGGTTGCCTCCTACAATAACAGGAAGTGGATCAGGGGAAGTCTTTTGTGGGCAGCCCTAATAAACTGACAACCAGCTGTATCTCTGTGATCATATTTTTATTATTCGTGTGTAGGATACTCCCACGCTGCGCTCCTGCTGGTCCAGAGGTCAGCAGGTCATCCTTTCCTATGACGACCAGCAGGTGGTGCAGCAGCACCCTGAGCTCTGGAGTGGGATCCCCTACTGGTAAATCCACCGTGGTCCTATGATGCTGCCACATATGTATACAGCACACCTGTAATTTTCAGATGAATAAAGTCTCTGCGTGTTTTGTTTCTTTAATGCTCCAAACTTCTGTTTCCAGGTACGCCGACAGCCCAGACCCCAAGAAGGTGATCGCTTATCTGGAAGACATGCAGCGCAGAGGAAGACCAGGTATGAGATGTGGGAGCAGTGTCCAGACGTAGGGCCGATATATAACCTCAGCTGTCAATTAATGGTGCAGTGTGTAATAATTAGTGAAATCTAGCAGTCTGAGTTCAGCCACTAAACTCACTGGTGTAATTAGAGCTTGATGTGTAGTCTTGGATAGACATAATGTTCCAGAATGGCTGCCTACATGGAAGTGTATAAAAACTGATCTTATGATGGAGAAAATACAACAAATTTTTTTTTTCCACAATATCTTTATTGAACCTTTTTTTTTTTTTTAACAAACATGATACAAACAATCAAACACTAACGCTAAAGTACTACAAAAAAAAAAAAAAATGCACTAAAAACACCAACAACCACCAACAAAATCAAGTCTTCAACAATGCTCCTCTGTTTAGTCTAGACAATCCAATACATAAGTATACATATTATGTTCACCAGTTTGGAATTTACAAGGTCCACACACATCATTCACCTTCTTCTTCAAGAGTTATGTTTAAATTTTTTACATAATCAATAAAAGGTCTCCATATATTCTCAAACACAATTTCCTTTGATTTCAGTATATATGTTATTCTTTCTAATGGAAGGTTTGTTAACATCTGTCTTAACCACTGAGTCACATCTGGTCTATGAGTCTTTTTCCATAATAGTGCAATACATTTTTTGGCATTAAGCAAACTGAGGTCTATGAATGTTCTTTCACTTTTATTAAAATTATGCTTTTCTGGGTACAGACCCAACAAAAACAGTTTAGGATTCAATATGATTTGTTTTGAGATTATTTTTTCAATTGTTACCCTCACCTCTTCCCAAAACATTCTTATTAATCTACATTCCCATAAACAATGAAATAGGGTTCCTTTACTTTCCATGCATTTTGTGCATGTATCTGGTATATTTTTGTTATATCTATTTAACTCCTCCGGTGTAACATACATCCGCATTAACCATTTGAAATGTATCAATTTAAGGCGTGCATTTATTGATTTGGTTTGAGCTTCTGTACAAGCCAATTCCCATTGTTCCTCAGAAATTTCAATTTGCAGATCTTCTTTCCAGTAGTTTAATCTTTTCAGTGAATTTTCACTTGAAGATAGTGTCAATGAGTTATAAAACTCTGAAATAATACCCTTTCTTTTACTATCTTTCATCATCATTTTTTCCAAGGATGAATAAATAGGTCGAGTGAGAGCTTTATTTTGATTTGATCGAATAAAGTTTCTAAGTTGAAGATATTTAAAAAAAATGTGTTCTATTGAGATTAAATTTGATCCTCAGCTCTTCAAAAGACATTATGTTGTCTGCACATGGCAAATATAAATCCTGAATCTTTTGTATCCCTTTTAAATTCCATACTTTAAATACAGCGTCCGCTCTCCCTGGTTTAAAATATTGATTACCCCATATTGGACTAAATTGTGACAATAACTGTGGTTCTTTTAAATAGTTTTTAGCTTCACACCATATTTTGATCATATGCTTTACAAATGGATTTTTAACTTGTTTTTGTAATTTTTTTGCCGAATCTGAGTATATGAATATGGGAAGAGGTAAAGGTAAATTGTATGATTCCATTTCAGTCCAGTGAGGGAGATCATTTGATGAAAAATAATATGTCATAGACCTCAGTTGTGCCGACCAATAATACAACATAAAATTTGGACATTTCAGACCTCCGCGATCAAATGGTAAATATAATAAAGACAAACGTAATCTAGCCCTCCTGTTGTTCCATATAAATTCCACTAACTTTTTTTTTATTCTTGAGAATAGATCTAAAGGTGGTGATAAGGGAATGTATTGAAATAAATAAAGTATTTTAGGTAAAATATTACTTTTAAGTATATTGATTCTCCCGATCATCGACATTGGTAGTGACATCCATCTCTGAGTTAACTCATTGATATCTGACATTAAGGCTTCATAGTTGACACTGGCGACTGATTCTAGCTTAGGCACAATTTGGATTCCTAAATATTTAAACTGATTTACAACATTGAATTGATTTGCCTCAGGGGCTGGGTAATTTCTCTGGGTCTCATTTAGCATTAATATTGAAGATTTAGTTTTATTTATTTTATATCCTGATATTTCCCCAAAATTCTTTATTAAATTCAACAAGGTTGGAATTGATTTTTTTAGATTCGACATAAACAAAATTATATCATCGGCGTACAGGGAGATTTTATGTTCTGTTGGTCCAACTTTAATTCCATATATTTGTGAATGTAAACGTATCGCTATCGCTAAAGGTTCAATTGCCATAGTAAACAGTAAAGGTGAAAGTGGACAGCCTTGTCGACATCCTCTATTGATTTTTATTGGTTTTGAAATATTGTTATTTGTTAGGATTTCTGCTGTAGCATTATTGTATATTATTTGAACCCATTTTATGAAATTATTTCCAAGTCCAAACCTTTGTAGGACTTCAAAAAGAAAGGGCCATTCAACTCTATCAAAGGCCTTTTCGGCGTCCAATGATAGGAGAGCTGTATCCGGTGCTTCTTTATTAAAATAAATAATATTAAATAGTCTTCTTACATTATGGAAGCCTTGTCTACCCTTTATAAAGCCATTCTGATCTCGATTAATAATATTTGGTAAAATTTCTTGTATTCGTCTTGCTAAAATTTTACAGATTATCTTAAGGTTGGCGTTTAATAGGCTTATTGGTCTCATATTTTCACATTTATTAGAGGGCTTACCTGGTTTTGGCAGCAGTATAATTAAGGCATTATTTATGTATGATGGTAAATTATTATTTTGAAATGCTTCTAAAACCATTTCCAAAAAAGGTTTTATTAATTTATTCTTAAATTTTTTATAAAGGTCAACTGGAAGACCATCTGGTCCTGCACTTTTTCCTGATTTCATATTATCAATGGCTAGTCCAACTTCTTCTTGACTAATTTTAGACTCCAATATCTCCCTGTTTTCATTTGGTATACACGGTATAGATAGTTCGTTCAAAAACCCATTTAGTTTTGTTAAATCAGGTTCATTTTTGGTATCATATAATTTTTCATAGTAATCTCTAAAGGCTCTATTAATTTCTAAAAATACAACAAATTTTACTTGAGAATAATTATATAACTCTAAAAAGAAATGTACAATATTGTCTTCTTCTTCTTCTTTCGGCTGCTCCTTTAGAGGTCTCCACAGTGGATCATCTGTCTCCATCTCACCCTATCCCTTGCATCGTCCTCTGTAACACCAACCCTCTCCATGTCCTTCTACATCCATGAATCTTCTCTCTGGTCTTCCTCTTTTCCTCTTGCCTGGCAGCTCCATCTTCAACATCCTTTGTCCAATATCTCCACTATCCCTCCTCTGCACATTTCCAAACCATCTCAGTCTTGCCTCTCTTACTTTGTCTCCAAACCGCTCAACGTGAACTGTCCCTCTGATATACTCATTTCTAATCCTGTCCCTCCTAGTCACGCCTAATAGATAGACAGATGTACTTTATTAATCCCAAACTGAGAAATTACAGTGTAACATCAGCATGAAACAGTAAACAACCCAAAACCAACAGAGATACACACAGCATAATGGAAAAAAGAGTTACCCAGGGAAGTAAAAAAAAGCTTAGATAACATTATATACTGCATAGACTACTACTAGATTAAATAGATGATGATCCTTATGAGTCCATGGATAATACTGACTGTACAAAGAAGGATTATGAGGCGCAGGGTGAAATTTGAGGTACCGATTAGACTGTAAGGTGCAGTATGGCAGCATAGTTATGACCAGAATTCAACATCAGAGTGAGTTATTGTACAGTGAGATGGCATGTGGCAGTAAAGATTTCCTGTACCTAACAGTTCGGCAGCGAAGCTGTAGCAGTCGGTTGGAGAAAGTGCTCCGCTGTCTGTCCAGTGTGTGGTGGAGAGGGTGATCAGGATTGTCCATGATGGATCACAGTTTGTTCAGTGTCCTCCTCTCCACCACAGACTCAAAAGTCTCCAACCTCAGACCAATCACAGAGCCAGCCTTCTTGATAATCTTGTCAAGTCTGTTGGTGTTGCTGGCTCTGGTACTGCTACCCCAACACACAGCAGCAAAGAAGATGGTGCTGGTAATGATGGTCTGGTAGAAAAGCTTGAGCATCTCGCTACACACATTGAAGGATCTCGGCTTCTTCAGAAGGTAGAGTCTGCTCATCCCCTTCTTGTAGCATCGATGTTAGATTTCCAGTCCAGTCCATTGCTGATCATGACACCCAGGTACAGTATTTGTAGTCCTCCACATCCTCCCCCTTAAACCGCAATAGCCGTGAAGGCGTCCTCTTCTTCCTGAAGTCACTCACCATCTCTCTGGTCTTGCTGACTTCAGCCTCAGGTGATTCTGCTCGGTCCAGTCCACAAATCTGTCAACCAGTGCCCTGTACTCTCCCTTCTCTCCCCTTCTTATGCACTCAACAACAGCTGAGCCATCAGAGAATTTCTGTAGGTGGCATGACTCGGTGTTGTACTGAAAGTCAGTGGTGTATAAGGTGAAGAGAAAAGGAGAGAGCACTGTTCTCTGCGGAGCTCCTGTGTCACTAACCACCACTTCAGACAAGACACTGCCCAGCTGGACAAACTGTGGCCTGCCTGTCAGGTAGTCAGTAATCCAGGAGATCACAGAGCTGTCGACCCCCATCCTCCACAGCTTCTCACCCAGCAGCAGTGGCTGGATGGTATTAAAGACACTGGAGATATCAAAGAACGTGATTCTCACAGTGTCTCCTCTGCCATCCAGGTGAAAATGGCCTTGTTGCAGCAGGTAGATGACAGCGTCCTCAACTCCTAAATGGGGCTGGTATGCAAACTACAGAGCGTCCAACCACATCTTCACCTGTGACCTCAGGTGGGCTAAGACAAGTCTCTCCATGACCTTCATCACATGAGATGTGAGGGCAACTGGTTGATAGTTGTTCAGGTCTGATGGAGACGACTTCTTAGGGAGAGGAACCAGGCACTTCTTCCACAGCACCGGTACTCTCTTCAGGCTCAGGTTGTATAGGTGCTTCAGTACCGGAGCTAGCTGGTAGGCACAGGTTCTCAGGATCCAGGTGGAGATGCCATCAGGACCTGCAGCCTTCCACTGGTGAAGTCTCTTTAGCTGTTTCTTCATCTGGCCTGTAGTCACAGTGATGTAGGGGTTGGTGCTGATGTCTTCAGTGGAGGGGGGGGGGGGGAGTTGCTGCACAGGGGAGTAAGGGGGAGGGGTGTGTGGGGATCTAGCTGTGTTGTGGGGGTGGCAGACAGTGAGTTGAACCTATTAAAAAACAGATTCAGCCCATTGGCTCTCTCATGGCTCCCCAATGTTTGTCTGTCTCTCCCCTAAAGCTGGATTCATGCTGCACTTCCACTGTCTGCGTACGTGTAACCGGAGGCTTCGTGTGACAAAATTTATGTCATCGTCCCCAGTCCGCTGGTGTCCACAGGGCTCTTCTATGGATGACCGCGTGCAGCCCAAATTTTATGACTGCATGCGGCCTGCCAACCACCTAACCGCGTTGACAGCACATGCACAAGACTGAATGTCCCATTCACGAGATGGTGCTACCAACACAGCATACCAAGACAAAGTAGGTGAAGAAGAAAACGAGGAAGTGGAAGATGAGAATAAACATACATTAATCTTTTTGCAGCAGCAGCAGCTTGAGCAGAAAAGAGCACTGGAAAACGATAATTCCTCCTTTTCCTTGAAATGACGCCATTGTTGTTGCTACAGAAAAAATGTGCATTGCTCTCGTGTTTATAGCCAGTGAACAAACTGGCATGTTAGCGCATTTCCGCTACCCATAGGGCTGGGGTGAAACTACAAATAACAGTTGTGTGCATACATCAACCGCTTGGCCTGGTAGATGAAAAAAGTGAGCATGTACAACGCTGCCTGCGTGCCAGGCTTGTCTAAAGCGCACATGGACCAAAGCGGAAATGCAGCATGAATCCAGCTTTACACCCAGTGATGCTTTTCATTCCAGTACACACATCCCTCATGTTTTGCTGCTGGAGTTTATCCTCTAACTTCCTCTTGTAATTAGCTTTACACCTCAGCATCTCTCTCAGTTCACACTGCACTCTCCTCAGTTCCTCCATAACTCCAGATCTAAAAGCTGTCTTCTTCTTGTTAAGAAGTGCTTTCAGGTCACTGGTGATCCAAGGTTTGTTGTTGGAGAAACGGCGCACGGTCTGGGCTGACATGGTTGTGTTTTCACAGAATCTGATGTATTTTGTGATGCAGTCAATCATGTTGTTTATGTCCTCCCCATGTGGCCCACAGAGTACATCCCAGTCCGTCATCTCGAAGCAGTCCTGTAGTGCATCAGCAGCCTCCTGTGTCCACCTTCTCACAGTCCATGTGTGAGCAGGCTGCCTTTGCACAAGAAGAACATACTTGGGGGGGGTTAACAGAATTAGGTTGTGGTCAGATCTGCCAAGGGGGGTAGAGCTGTGGCACTGTATGCATCTCTGACATTGATATACAGGAGATCCAACGTTTTATTTTCTCTGGTGGGACAGTCGACAAACTGGTGAAAGTTTTGTTATATTTTGTCCAGTGAGACATGGTTAAAATTGCCTCTGTAATGAGACTCTTAGCATCTTCAGCTCTGCCACATCCAGCTCTATCTCCTGTCTTTTTGTCAGTGCCACAGTCTCCAAACCATACGTGATAGCAGGTTTCACTACCGTCTTGTAAATCTTCCCTTACACTCTATCTGCTCCCCTTCTGTCACAAATCACCCCTGACTCGTCTCCACCCACTTCACCCTGCCTCCACCCTCTTCTTCTCTCTCTACTCTCTTGTGCATTTTCCATTGCTTTGGATGGTTGACCCCAGGTATTTAAACTCATCTACTTTCACTACCTCTACTCCTTCCATCTTCACCATTACACCTGCCTCCCTCTCATTCACACTCATGTATTCTGTTTTGCTTCCGACTTTCATTCCTCTTGCATTTGCACTGCATTTGCTCTAATGGAATTCATAGAAAAAATATCAACTGCCATTGAAAATAAAGAGTATTCAGTTGGGGTATTCCTGGATCTTAAAAAAGCATTTGATACAGTGGATCATAATTTATTATTAAAGAAACTACAAAATTGTGGTATTAGAGGGGTAGCACTGTCCTGGTTAAGTAGTTACTTAAAGAATAGATATCAGTATGTATGTGTTGGTAACAAAAACTCACAGTTAATGAAGGTTACTTGTGGAGTCCCACAGGGTTCAGTTTTGGGGCCATTATTATTCAATATGTATATAAATGATATATGTAAAGTTTCAGAAAAAATGGACTTAATATTGTTTGCCGATGACACTAATCTATTATGCAGTAGAAGCAATTTGGAACAACTTCTGGATACACTCGGAAAGGAATTAGGAAAGCTTAAACTGTGGTTTGATTCAAACAAATTAACGCTCAATTTAAGTAAGACAAAATTTATAGTCTTTAACAACCATCACAACAACTCAGTATCTAAACTCAGTGTAAATGGTGTAGAGATTGAAAGGGTATTTGAAACTAAATTTCTTGGAGTAATAATTGATAATAAACTGTGTTGGAAATCACATATTAATTACATTAAAGGTAAAATATCCAAATCAATTGCAATATTACACAGAGTGAAATATTTGCTGAATCAACCCACACTATATACCTTGTATCATTCATTAATACTCCCATACATGACATATTGTACTGAAGTATGGGGAAATACATATAAAACAAACATATATCCAGTCTTTATGCTTCAGAAGAGAGCTATTAGAATAATAAACAAAGCTGCTTACAGGGAACCAACAAACCCACTTTTTCTTAAATTAAAAGCTCTCAAGTTGAAAGATCTGGTTGACTTTAAAACTGCAATAATAATGTTTAAAGTGAAGAATCTATCACTGCCCACAAATATCCAAAAGTTGTTCCAAATAAGGGAGAAACAATATCATTTCAGAGGAACATGTATATTTCAAAAACCTTCAGTGAGAACTACCACCAAGCAACACTGTGTTTCAGTGCAAGGAGTCAGATTATGGAACGATTTTGGACCTGAATTAAAATCATGTACAACGCTTGGACAATTTAAACAAAAACTAAAGGAAGAAATACTCCAAACATATACTGTATACTAGATGACATGTAAAATCACATAAGGATTGTCATATCCAGCCTGTGTTGTGTTGTAGCTTAGTTTTTTTCTGTCACATTTTGTCTTAGCTTCGTTTTTGATTTGTAATCGCTCTTGTCTTGTTTTTGTTTTTTTTTTCTTTTGAATTCTTGGATGGAACATGGGTGGGCAATATAAGCTGCGGCTTCAGCCATCACCCATTTTGGATAACTTATGTTGAATTGTATAATCAGAGGAGTTATTGTCTAATTTGACCTTGTTGTATTTTCTTTCCCCCTTTGTTATATTATTCAGTTTCTTTTAACCTGTACTATCCGAAATAAAGATTCATTCATTCATTCTTCTCTCCAGAGCATACCTTCACCTCTCCAGGTTCTCTTCCACTTGCTCCTTACTCTCACTATAGATCACAATGTCGTCTGCAAACATCATAGTCCATGGAGACTCCTGCCTGACCTCGTCCGTCAGCCTGTCCATCATCATGGCAAACAAGAAGGGGCTCAGAGCCGATCCCTGATGTAACCCCACCCCCACCTTGAACCCATCTGCCACTCCTACAGCACACCTCACCACCATCTCACTGTCCTCATACATGTCCTGCACCACCCTCACATACTTCTCTGCTACTCCTGACTTTCTCATACAGTACTACACTTTCTCTCTTGGCACCCCATCACAGGCCTATTCAATTAGTGGCCCGCGGGCCACATGCGGCCCAGAAGCAACCTCCGAGTGGCCCGCGGGCCCAGGCCATGCCAAGGAAATATAAATTTAAGAAAAAAATATGAAGGAATGACGATCTGCAAGCGGGCACACGAACAACACGCGTGACCGTCATCCGCGCGGAGCTCAGAAGCACCCTGCCCGCATGACATTTCCAGTCAGAGGCAAAGTAAACCTTCCAGGCAGAGTGTCTCGCAAGCATCACTGTCCAAGAGAACCATGAGCTTATTTAAGTATTTTAAACGCGGAAAAAATCAGAAGCGGTATGTAAGCAGTGGAAGCATTTATGGTGGTTTTAACCCGCTGGTAACGGGAACAATAAAAGTCGCTGAGCAAACAGGTGTGTTTAGACTTCATATGCAGGGAAAGAGGCAAGAGTGACTGAATTGCTGAGGATTTACTTCACCAGCCATGACAATAATTTCTGTTCATTATTATGTACCTGGCAAGTTAAGATGACCGAAATTCAAGAAGTCAGTGACTTTAATCCATCAGCAGCCTTCAGAGAAAGTAAACATGCCATTTGGATTTCAAAATAAGGGAGGTTTTTCCTGCTATCTGGTTAGTGAGGAGAGTCCTAAAAAAAAACTATAAATATATAGAAATATTTTAACAGAAATAACTGAATCTTTGGTAATTTAAGTTAATTTATTTCATTAAATGTAATTTTAGAATTTTTTTTTTCTTTGAAATCAGAGCTAAATTATTGTTCTGTTTTGGCTCTGCAAAATTATGGTCAAAAGTGTAAATTGTATAAGGAAAAAAAGTCAAATTTTTACCACAATCTGATTCAAATTTATATATAAAAAAAACCCCAACCAAACAGTAATTTTATTAAAAAATAGACAAAAATTAGCCATAAAATAATCCACAAATGTATAAGAAAAGTCAATTTTACAAGAGGAAATTACTAATTTGAGGAAAATGGTTTCAAATTTAGATAAATTTATATATGTATATCCATCCATCCATCTTCTACCACTTTTCCGGAGGTCCGGGTCGCGGAGGCAGCAGTTCAAGCAGAGAAGCCCAGACTTCCCTCTCCCCGGCCCCCTGCTCCAGCTCTTCAGAGAGGATACCAAGGCATTCCCAGACCAGCTGGGAGACATAGTCTCTCCACCGAGTCCTGGGTCTGCCCTGGGGTCTCCTCCCAGTGGGACGTGCCCGAAACACTTCAAGTGGGAGGCGTCCAGACGGCATCCTAATCAGATGCCCAAACCGCCTCAACTGACTCCTTTCAATGTGGAGGAGCAGCGGTTCTACTCTGAGCCTCTCCCGGATGACTGAGCTCCTCACCCTATCTCTGAGGGTGAATCCAGCAATCCTACGGAGAAAGCTCATTTCAGCCGCTTGTATCAGCGACCTTGTTCTTTCAATCATTACCCAAAGCTCGTGACCATAGGTGAGAGTAGGAATGTAGATTGACTGGTAAATCGACAGCTTTGCCTTAGAACTAAGCTCCCTCTTCACCACAACAGACCGGTACAACGTCCGCATCACTGCAGATGCTGCTCCAATCCGTCTGTCAATCTCTCGCTCCATTTTCCCCTCACTCGTGAACAAGACCCCAAGATACTTAAACTCCTCCACTTGGGGCAGGAGCCTGTCCCCAACCCAGAGAGGACAATCCACCTTTTTTCCGGCTGAGGACCATGGACTCGGACTTGGAGGTGCTGATTCTCATCCCAGCCGCTTCACACTCAGCGGCAAACCGTCTCAGCAAGAGCTGTAGGTCATTGCTGGATGAAGCCAACAGGACAACATCATCTGCAAACAACAGAGATGAGATCCTGTGGTCACCAAGCATGACACTCTCCATTCCCTGGCTGCGCCTAGAAATCCTGTC
Organism: Pholidichthys leucotaenia; assembly: GCA_020510985.1. NCBI lineage: Eukaryota > Metazoa > Chordata > Actinopteri > Cichliformes > Pholidichthyidae > Pholidichthys > Pholidichthys leucotaenia. The sequence continues at coordinate 333,444,351 of CM035845.1, forward strand.
CATAAAGTGTACCCCGCCCAGTATGGGGTTACCGGGGCCCCACCCTGGAGCCAGGCCTGGGGGAGGGGCTCGATGGCTAGCGTCTGGTGGCCAGGTTTCCCCCCATGGGACCCGGCCTGGCTCAGCCCAAAGGAGTTACATGGGTCCGCCCTCCAGTGGGCTCACCACCTGCAGGAGAGATCATGGGGGTTCGGTGCTATGTGGATTAGGTGGCGGCCAAAGGCGGAGACCTTGACGGACTGATCCCAAGCTTTCTAAACTGGCTTTTAAGACATGTATATATACGTACATATATATTATATATGTATGTGTATATGTATATATATTATATATGTACAGTATATACTGTACATACAGTATATAATGTGTGCATATATAAATTTAGATACATTTACAGAGAAAAGTAGAAAACTGGGCAGTGCGGTGGCGCAGTGGTTAGCACTGCGGCAGCACAGCAACTCACCCTTGGCCATGGGATCCCTGGTTCGATCCCAGCCCCTGACCAACAGTGATCTGTGTGGCGTTTGCATGTTCTCCCCGTATCTGCGTGGGTTTACTCCGGGAGTTCTCCGGTTTCCTCCCACAGGCCAAAAACATGCAGGTTAGGTTAATTGGAGGCTCTAAAGTGGCCCTAGGTGTGAATGTGTGTGTGAATGGTTAAGGGATAGCGCCGTATCGTGGCTGCTTCATCCATCCAGGTGGATGCCCTCAATTTCCCCTCTGGGGATCAATAGAGTATACAAAATCAAAAAAAAAAACTATAAGAAAATTGTTATAAATTTTGAAGAAAAACCCCAAACCTTCAAGACTGTAGTCATTACTCAAGTTTTTAAGTGGGTGCTTTTTGTATCCTTAACTCTACTAGAAATTTTTGGTTGACTGATATATGTGTGTGTGTGTAATGGAATGCGTAGTTATAAAAAGAGGTTCCTACTCACCCGTGGTGATTTAAAACAAAACAAAACTACAGTAGTGGATGTGCAATGTTTGTTAATGTTATCAAGCTTTTCTTGGGGTAGTTTGTGTACTGAAGTGTTTGACAGTTCATTTTTTATTCAGCTAAATGCACTTTGTGGGGTCAGTTATGACCAGGATGTAGTATATTTTATTTCAAATGGAAACAAATACTAACAGTGCACACTGAGTTTTTATGCACTTTGAGATATGCCTGAGTAAGATGTGACCAAAATGGTTATTTCCATAATTTTATTTTTTTCATTCTATTTATTTGTTGTTCAAGAGAAAAAATTTCTACTACTTCAAGTTCTGCTCAACCCCAGCACTGTTATTGTGTTTTTATGCACTTTTGTTGTGCCTTTGTCATGTGCCAAGCGCACATTTAAAACTAAGACAATGAATAAAAAGTGCATGTTTTTCGTCTTACTGATCTGTGTTGGTTTGAAATTTGTCATTCAACAGATCGCTGAACATGTATGGCCCAGTTACATGTCTTGATTTCAAATTGTGGCCCAAATGATTTTGTAATTGAATAGCCCTGCCCTATCATCTGCTTTCTCTAGATCCACAAAGACACAGTGCAACTACTTCTGACCTTCTCTATATTTCTTCATCAGCACTCTTAGAACAGACATTGCATCTGTAGTCCTCTTTCTTGGTATGAAACCGTACTGCTGCTCACTGATTGTCACCTCTCCTCTTAACCTGGCTTCAACAACTCTTTCCCATATCTTCATAGTGTGGCTGATCAACTTTATGCCTCTGTAGTCACTACAGCTCTGAGCATCACCTTTGCTCTTGAAAACTGGTACCAAAACACTTCTTCTCCCCTCCTCAGGCATCCTCCCACTCTCCAAGATTGTGTTAAGCAATCTGGTTAAAAAGTCCACTGCCATCTCTCTAAAACATCTCCATACCTCCACAGGTATGTCATCTGGACCAACCACCTTTCCATTCTTCATCCTCTTCAAAGCTGCCCTCATTTCCGCCTTGCTAATCCTTGGGACTTCCTTGTTCACCATCTTTCCTTCATCCATCCTCCTCTCTCTTTCATTTTCTTTATTCATCAGCTCTTCAAAGTACTCCTTCCACCTTCTCAGCACACTCATCATTTGTTAGTACATTACCTTTTCTGTCCTTAAAGGAAACCGGTACTGGTCATTATAACAACATTAATCGTGCTTTAGGTATTACTTATCTATCTATAAATGCACAAAATCTCTGTCTCTGTGTGTATCTGTCTGTCTGTCTGTTCCAATTCAATTCAGTTTTATTTATATAGCGCCATTTCACAACAACAGTCATTTCATAGCACTTTCAACTGTAGGGGAAACCCCCACAATTGCAGAAAGACCCCAGCAATCAGGCGATCCTCTGTGAGCAAGCACTTGGCGATCATCATCATCATCATCATCATCATCATCATCATCATCATAGCAGTCTGTCGTGGGCGACAATGACTGTTTCATTTAGGTCTGATCAGATTCCTCCACACAGCTCTGTCCTTAGCCTTCTGCTGCCAGGAACTCCTGTCTATGTCCAATTTCTTCAAGTTTCTTTTTACAGTGTCTTTAAATCTGAGCCTTGGTCTACCCTGATTGCATTTGCCCTCGCATAACTGTGAGTAGAGTAACTGCCGAGGGTGCTTGGTGACGGTGGAGAGGAAAAACTCCCTTTTAACAGGAAGAAACCGCCAGCAGAACCAGGCTCAGGGAGGGGCAGTCATCTGCTGCGACTGGCTGGGCAGTGAGGGGATAGAGAAGATGAAAAGAACAGACATGTAGAGAACAAACAGCATGATGGGGACTCAATCTGTGGGAGAGAACAAACAGATGTTAATGACCAGCAAAAAAAAAAAAAAAAATATTTCATTGATTAGATTATTTGTTTATTTGACAGGGACAGTGCAATAAACATAGACAATTAATCAAATGACAATCAATCTGATGTGTTGCACAAAGAGTGTATAGCTATTAGCTAATTTGCAACTCTTGTCCCTGGATGCGCTTTAGAAAGGAGAAACAAGTAAAAAGTAAAAACGGATAAGGAAAAGAAAAAATGAAAACAGAATAAATAATAACCACATACATCAATGCAAAAAAGATTATAAATACACTATTATAAATATTATAAAGATTATAAATATTATAAATACACAATATAACAACCTGACTCACATTTGCCTATTTCAGGCCTCTCTCCCTTCGTCACTCACTATAAACAAACACATTCATTCCTTCCCTTCATTCACTCTCACCCTGCAGACAATCATTTCATACATGGGTACATTCTTGATTATTTTTCAGCCAGTTTTTAACCTTTTTAGTGAATGTTTTAAAGTCCGTTATTATTTTAATTTCATTTGGCATTGTGTTCCAGATGTGACTGCCCTTTATAGAGAAAGCTGTTTGTCCAAATGTGGTTCTGCGGTGGAATATTTTACAGTTATTGTTTACAGAACTCCTGGTGGCTCTGCTGCTGTCCTGTCTTTGGATGAAACCAGCAAGTGGCTTGAGAGTGAAGAAAGTAGTGAAGCCCAGTGCAATTATTGGAGGTCCCTTGGCTGTCTAAACCTAATAGCAGCATAACTAAGGGAGGGTTCAGAAACACATGATCCCTCCCTAATTGTAGGCTATATCAAAAAGGAAGGTTTTAACCCTATTCTTAAAAACAGAGATCGAGTCTGACTCCCGAATCCAGATTGGCAGCTGGTTCCACAAGAGAGGAGCTTGATAACTGAAGGCTCTGCCCCCCATTGTACTTTTGGAGATTCTAGGTATTACAAGTAATCCAGCATTTTGGGAGTATAGTGCTCTGTTAGGATAATAGGGCAATATCAGATCTTTTAAATAAAAAGGGGCCTGATTGTTTAGAGCTTTGAAAGTGAGAAGAAAGATTTTAAACTTAATTCTAAACTCTATAGGAAGATAATGAAGGGAGGCCAGAACCGGAGAGATATGATCTGTCTTTCTAGTACCTAACTCTCTTTCTAGTACTCTTGCTGCAGCATTTTGGATCAACTGAAGACTTTTTAGAGATGTTTTAGGACAACCTGATGATAAAGAGTTACAGTAATCTAATCTCGAGCTAACAAAAGTGTGGATCAGTTTCTCTGCATCACTCTGAGATAAGATGCTCCTAATCTTGGCAATGTTAAGCAAATGATAGAAGGCAGTCTTAGAAACGAATTTAATATGTGAATTGAAAAACAGATCTTGATCAAAAATAACTCCAAGGTTCCTCACGGAGCTATTAACAGAAAGAGTAACTGTATCCAAACTAAAAGTTTGATTTGGAAAGGTATTTCTAAAGTTTTTTGGACCAACAAGAATGACTTCAGTCTTATCTGAATTTAATAGCAGGAAATTACAAGTCATCCAAACTTTGATTCCTTAGGACAGACTTCTAACTTGGCTAATTGATTACTATCATCTGGCTTCATTGACAGGTATAATTGTGTGTCATCTGCATAACAATGAAAATGTATACAGTGCTTTCTAATAATGTTGCCTAACAGAAGTGTATATATAAACTAAAACGAGTAGGGCCTAGCACAGATCCCTGTGGAACTCCATGACTGAGCTTTGAATTGAAATAAAACTCATTATTGACATGAACAAACTGCAACCTATCAGATAAATAAGATCGAAACCACTGCAACGAAGTTCCATTCAGTCCAACATAGTGTTCTAATCTATCAAGTAGAATATTATGATCGATAGTATCAAAAGCTGCACTAAGGTCTAAAAGGACAAGTACAGAAACAAGTCCATTATCAGATGCAATCAGGAGGTCATTAGTGACCTTCATTAAGGCTGTTACAGTACTATGATGGATTCGAAACCCAGACTGAAACTCTTTAAATAAACCATTTCCCTGCAAGTGGTCAAATAATTGCGTAGCAACAACTCTTTCTAAGATTTTTAAAATTTTTTTTATTTAAGTTTTTGTAAAGGGTATACACATCATTACAGCATTGCATTGTTTACATTTTCATCACGTTCCCTTATTTTTTGTTATTTGACAACATTGGAAGAATAATTATTACAACACCCCTTTTTTTTAAGTGAAAGGAAAAAGTGAAATTAAAGAGAACAAAAAACAAACAAACAAACAAAGAGCAAAAAACAAACAAACAAAAATAAATAAAAATAAAAGAGCATCTGAGTAGCGTTGGAACAAAGAGCGGTGCCATTATTGAAATGGTATTTGTCAAAGATTAGATCTAATGGAAGACACATATGCGATCCAGGGTTGCCAAAAGTTCAAGAACCCATCCATGTCCTGTCTCAGTGCGAATGTCAACTTTTCCATTGAGTAAATGTCCTGAATCACGTTAATCCAATCTTCAGGTGTAGGACAGTCCTTCAACATCCATTTTTTAGTTAGGGCTTTTTTACTTGCCAATATTAAAACAGTGAATAAGTATTTTTCTCCTCATCTTTCCAGTGAATCCGGTAGTAAACCCAAATACAAAGTTACAAAAGAAAAGGGAACTGTTATTTTGAATATTTTCCCCAATATTGTCTATACATTGGTCCAATATTGGTGGATAACTGGGCATGACCAAAACACATGAAAATGATTTGCAGTCTCTTCACCACACAAGCACCAATAATGCAACCCCTTATGGGTAAATTTGTTTTGTGCAGGCGTTCTGAAAAATCTTACCAAATTTTTCCATCCAAATTCTCTCCACTGCAGGGATGAGGTACTTTTCCATTGCTGTTTATTTAGCTTTTCCCATATTTCCAGTTGTAAAGTGAAATTCCCCTCTTTTTCCCATCTCTCTTTTATATATGATGTGTTGTCTCCTTTTAAGTCTTGAAGACCTTGGTATATTTTAGAGATGTATCTGATCCCTGGGATCCTTTTATATGCCATTAAGAAGACCTTCAGAACACCTGACTGGGCCCTTTCCAAATCCTCCTTTTTAAGTATATTGTTTATGTGGTGTCTAAGCTGAAAGAACCTGTAAAGGTCTTGATTTATTAGACCTTGTTTTTTCAAATCTTCAAAACTTCTTAAAATTTGCCCCTTAAAAAAATCATAGTATTTTATCAGTCCGTTCTCTTTCCACTTTTTAAATCTAGTGTCTGTTTTATTAGGAGTAAAGTCCTGATCATAGGCGATCCATTGCAGAAGTCCATAGGGCTCTTTAAGATAAGATAAGATAAGATAAGCCTTTATTAGTCCCACAATGGGGAAATTCCAGGATTGCAACAGCACAGGGATAGCAACACTCAGAGCAACAATCAGAAGGCAAGAAAAAAAACAAGCAAGCAAGAGCAGCTAATATACATATGTACATATTACTATAAAATATATACTGTATATACACACACACACACAGACACACAGTGCAGAGCATTGTAGCTGGATGGAATAAATATATGAATATATGAACACACAGTGCAGAGCATTGTAGCTAGATGGAATAAATATGTAAATATATAAACACCCACAGTACGGAGCATTGCAGCTAGGTGGAATAAATATGCAAGTATATAAACACACACAGTGCGGAGCATTGTAGCTAGATGGAATAATATGTAGATATATAAAAACACAGTGCGGAGCATTGTAGCTAGATGGAATAAATATATAGATATATAAATATAAACACACTCAGTGCTGAGCATTGTAGCTAGATGGAATAAATATGTAAATATATAAACACACACAGTGCAGAGCATTGTTGCTAGGTGGGATGAAACAGCATAACCGTCTACTTAGTTATCCTACATGGTATGATTATGTGCCCGTACATATTCTCACCCTCCATAGCGACCGGTATGTTCCTAGTTGTATGCCGGAGAGGACCATTGTGTAAGTCTATTGCATCTTTTGCATTCAAAAAAACTATTAGTTTGTTACGTCTTTTTGCTATCTCTGCGAGCAGCCCTGCTTAGGTTGTACAGTCTGACAGCCGTTGGTAGGAAGGACCTACGAAACCTCTCGGTTGTGCACCTGGGATGATGTAGTCTGCTGCTAAATGAGCTCCTCAGTGCATCCAGTATGTCCTGCATAGGGTGGAACTCGGACTCCAGCAGAGATGACAGTTTAGCCACCGTCCTTCTCTCTCCTATCTCCTCCATCGGATCAAGGCGCTGCCCCAGGACAGAGCCAGCTTTCTTAATCAGTTTGTTCAGTCTCTTCCTATCGGCTGCAGTAATGCCACTGCCCCAGCAGACCACTCCAAAAGTGATGGCTGATGCCACCACCGTGTCATAGAATGACTTCAGCAGCGCCCCTTGTACACCAAAAGACCTGAGTCTCCTCAGCAGGAACAGCCTGCGCTGTCCCTTCTTGTAGAGTGCGTCAGTATTGTGTGACCAGTCTAGTTTATTGTTCAGATGAATACCCAGGTACTTATAGGATGTCACCATCTCGATGTCTGTTCCCTGTATATTTACTGGTGCTGTGAGGGGCTGCCCATGCCTGCGGCAGTCCACCACCAGCTCCTTAGTTTTCCTCGCGTTGATCTGGAGGCAGTTCCGATGGCACCAGTCCACAAAGTCCTGGATAAGCCCTCTGTACTCAGCTTCATCTCCGTTGGAGATGAGACCAACGATCGCAGAGTCATCAGAGAACTTCTGTAGATGGCAATGTGTTGTGTTGTGTGAGAAGTCCGCAGTATAAAGAGTGAACAGGAAGGGAGCCAGCACCATTCCCTGGGGGGCCCCCGTGCTACTGATGATCGTGTCGGAAACACAGTCCCGGGTTCTCACAAACTGAGGCCGGTTCGTGAGGTAGTCCAGGATCCATGATGACAGGTGCTGGTCCACCCCTGCGCGCAGCAGCTTGTCCTTCAGGATCATCGGTTGGATGGTGTTGAAAGCACTGGAGAAGTCAAAGAACATGATCCTCACCATATTCCCGGGCTTCTCCAGGTGGGACAGAGAACGGTGAAGGAGGAAGATCACCGCATCCTCCACCCCAATGCCATGCTGGTAGGCGAACTGGAGTGGATCCATCGCTGGTTCCACCAGGGGGCGGAGATGAGCAAGGAGCAGTCTCTCCAGGGTCTTCATCAAGTGGGACGTCAAGGCCACCGGTCTGTAGCTGTTCAGGTCTTTGGGGTGGGAAGTTTTTGGTACAGGTACCACACAAGATGTTTTCCACAGCTGTGGTACCCTCCCCAGTTTCAGGCTCATGTTGAAGATATACGTCACAATCCCACACAGCTGGTCTGCACAGGACTTGAGGAGCTTTGCGCTGATGCCGTCCGGTCCCGACGCCTTCCTCGCCTTGATCTTCCTCAGCTCCGTCCTCACCTGGGTCTTGGTCAGGGTCAGGATGGGGGGCTGTGTGTTGGGAGTGGGGGGGGTGTCGGTGGAGTGGGGAGTGGGTAGCAGGACTTGATTTCTTAGAGGCAGCAGTGGTTGTTGTGCAGACAGGGGGGAGGGCGGTTGGTCAAATCTATTGAAAAACAGATTCAGGTTGTTCGCCCACTCCCTGCCCCCCGTGGCCTGGGGGGAGGTATTCTGGAGCCCCGAGATGGTTTTGAGGTTTCTCCAGACCCCGCTGATGTCGCTCTGTTGCAGCTTGTCCTCCATCTTCTTCCTGAAGCTGTCCTTGCCTTCTCTGATCTTTCTCCTCAGCTCCCTCTGTACGGACTTCAGCATCTCCCTGTTCCCCGACCTGAAGATCCTCTTCTTCTCTCTCAGAAGTGTTTTTATCTCAGGGTTGATCCAGGGTTTGTTGTTTGAGTGACGCCGTATGGTCTTGGTGGGAACGGATTTGTCCACACAGAAGCTGAGGTAGCCCGTGAAGGTGTGAATGAGGCCATCGATGTCCTCACCATGTGGATCGCAGAGCTGCTTCCAGGCAGTGGCTTCAAAACAGTCCTTTAGAGTGTCCATTGTCTCCTCAGACCATAACTCCACAGTGTGCATGGCCGGAGGTTGTCTGCACTAGGGGTTTGTACACCGGCCGGAGATGAACCAAGTTGTGATCCGATCTCCCAAGTGGGGGGAGTTGTGATGAGGTGTACGCCTCCTTAGTGTTTGCGTAGAACAAATCCAATGTTTTATTGTCTCTAGTGTGGCATGTGACATACTGAGTGAAAGTGGGCAGAATGGGAGACAGTGAAACGTGGTTGAAATCGCCTGAGATGAGGAGAAGAGCATCTGGGTGTTCTGTCTGCAGCCTGCTGGTTACTGAATGGATGACGTCACGCGCTGTCCCAGCGTTCGCCGTCGGATTTGCATAAACAACAATGCAGATCACGTGTGAGTGTTCTCTCGGGAGATATGTAGGCCTCATGCTAACAGCTAGCAACTCAATGTCTTTGCTGCAGTGTCGTTGTTTAACAGTGATATGTCCCGGTCTGCACCAGTTGTTGTTAACATACATTATCACTCCACCGCCCCTTGCTTTGCCACTCTCTGGTGTTCGGTCAGCTCGTATCATGTGAAAACCCTCCAGTTCAATGTTAGCATCTGCTGCTAGTTCAGTTAGCCACGTCTCAGTAAACAAAAGGAGAGAGCACTCCCGGTAAGTGCTATCATAACGGGAGATAGCCGCTAGCTCATCTAACTTTCCCAGTATCGACCGTACATTTCCCATGACAACAGATGGAAGGGAGGGTCTGTACCTTATATTTTTTGTCCTCCGCCTTACTCCAGACTGGCAGCCGCGACGCTTTCGCCTCAATTCTCTCGGTATGTCGAGTTTTTCCAGTGGGACCGGGTGGCGGTTAAATGCTAGCAGCTCTTCCCTGTTGTATCGTATCCTGCTATAAACAGTGGCTCCGTCCACCGGCTCAGGAGACATTTGGGACGATCTGTGTGTCCGTGATATAAGTGGGGTGAAAAAAAAAAGTGATCAAAAGAGAGAGGAAGGGAAAAAAAACTCGGAATCGAGCCGCTGTTGCAAAAGGCAGCCTACTGGTGTGGCGCCAAGATATTTAGTTTGATTCTCTCTGACTATCTTAAACCAAATTTTTAGCGGGGTCTCTATCCACGGGTTAGTGTTATTCAAAAGTTTAGGTAAGGCATTGTTCACTATTATCGCCTGTAGGGGGATGTCACTTGTTATTTGTAATTCCATCTCCTTCCATTGTGCAGTGTAGACTGGGTTACATATCTCTACTAAAGTTTTAATTTGTGCGGCTTTAAAATAGCCCCTGATATTTGGCAGCGCAAGCCCACCTTTGTCTTTGTTTAGCTGTAGGGTTCTATATCTGATTCTAGGTCTCTTGCCCTGCCATATGAATCTTGAGATCCTTCTGTCCAGCTCCTGCCATGTTTTTTTGGGAGGTTCTACCGGTATTGTTTGGAAAAGGTATAGAAGGCGTGGAAGTATATTCATTTTGACTGCTTCAATTCTTTGTGCAGTACCCAAGAATGGTATCATATTCCATCTTGCTAGGTCAGATTTTATTTTTGCCACCAGTGGATCATAGTTTAGTATTATAATTTTGTTTAGTTGTTTCGGGATATTGACCCCCAGATATTTCATAGATTCCATCTCCCAGTTAGTTTTGAGTTTGCTTAGTGAATAATGATTTGGGTCATAGTTGAATGTTAAAACTTGGGTTTTATGCATGTTTAATTTGTACCCCGATAAATCTCCATACTCTGAAAAAACTGAGATTAGTTCTGGTAAAGAGGTGTCCGGCTGCCCCAGGTATATTAAAATGTCATCAGCAAAGAGTACTATTTTATGTTCCTTCTGACCAAGTGTAATACCTTGAATTTTTTGATTCTGTCTAATCCATTGGCTCAGAGGTTCTATGAAGATTGCAAAGAGTAGTGGAGACAGGGGGCAGGCCTGACGACATCCTCTTTCCAGCTCAAAAGATGATGATAAATTACCGTTAATCCTTATTTTAGCTGTTGGTTTTTTATATAATGCCTGGATAGTTCTAATGAAGTTGTTATGAAAATTGTAACTGGATAAGATTCTGTATAGGAAAGACCAGTCAACTGAATCGAATGCTTTTTCAGCATCTAATCCCAATATGACTGCATTTAAGTTATATTTTTTTATATGATGAATTAAGTGTAAAGTGCGTCCAATGTTGTCTTGTGTCTGTCTTTGTCTTATAAAACCTGTTTGGTCCAAATGAATTAAGTCTGTCAGTATACAGTGATCCCTCACTTATCGCGGTTAATGGGTTCCAGAACCGACCGCGAAAAGTGAAAAACCGCGAAGTAGCGTCACCCCTAATGACGTCACCCATAAATAACACATATGTTCATTCTCTCACTCTCTCTCATATGATACGTGTGTGTGTGTGTGTAAGTGTACATACATACGTAGATGTAAATAAAGTGTACATAAATATGTTTTTAGAACTCTTATTTTTATAACAAGATACGTAACTCAAGATTAAGATGATTTACTGCACAGGTTAATGAGAGCTTTACTGCTCCTCAGGTGACGCCTCATCGTCAGGTGCTAGAGGCGCAGGATTGTCGAGGGCAGCTGCAGGAGGCGGCGTAGTGGCTCGATGGGAAGACTATTTCACACAAAAAGGGACAAGAGAACAGCGAAAAGTTCCACGCGGCGAGACTAGCGATAAAGAACAATGAATGCGGTCTTCCTTCGGTGGGTTTGGGCGCTCTGCAGGGAGAGAAGCTGGGTAAAACGTCTCGGCCAATCAGCTTGCGAGGTAAAACGTCTCGGCCAATCAGCTTGCGAGATTCCCGAGCAGTGAAGAGGTGGGTGGAGAGGAGTGGAGCGGTGGTCAGAGAGGTGGATTTTGAGTTGTGCGGCTCTCCGTGTTGATACCTGATGTTCTAATGTAGTCTCCCTGCCTTCTGCTAGCGCCCGCCCATTTTTTCTCAATTTTGAATTTTTGATGAATATTTCTGAAAAATCCGCGATGCACTGAGGGCGCGAACGGTGAAGCGCGAAGTAGCGAGGGATCACTGTATTTTCTAACCTTTTGGCAAGGATGGTGGTAAAAAGCTTATAGTCCTGATTTAATACACTGATTGGTCTGTAGTTGGAGCATTCTAGTTTATCCTTTTCAGGTTTAGGTATGACTGCAATGACCCCTTCTCTCCAGGAGGGGGGGATTTCCCCTGTGTGGAGGACATAGTTAAATGTTTTCAGGAGGAGAGGAGATAGTTGCTGTTTAAAGGTTTTGTACCACTCTGCTGTATAGCCATCTGCTCCTGGGGATTTGTTAGCTTTAAGTTTCATAATTGCTTTATCCAATTCTTTAGGTTGTATTTCTGACAGTAGTGTTTTGTTTTGAGACTCAGTAAGTTGGGGAAGGTTTAATGTGTTTAGGAATGCCTCGGATGCGTTTTTATGTTTTTTGAGGGAGTATTAAGTTCTTATAGTAGTTCTCGAAGCTTTTAAGAATATCCTGAATTCTGAATTTTATTTCCTTTGATACTGGGTCTCTGATTTTGTAGATTGCTCTTTCTGTTTGTTGTTTCCTCAGTTTATAGGCTAGTAATTTTGCCGATTTGCTGCCTGCTTCATAGTATTTTTGTTTCAGAAATGTAAGTTTCTTCTGGATTTCTATTGTGTAGATCTCATTTATTTGATTTTTAATTTCCTTAATTTTGAGCGAGTCATTAGAATGAGTGTTGCCTTTGTGTTCTTTTTCTAGGTTCTTAAGTTCTGACTCTAATGTGATTAGTTTTTCTTGTCTCAATTTCTTTTGGATTGCCAGTTTTGCAATAATCTTTCCCCTTATTACAGCTTTGCATGCATCCCACAGTATTAAAGGGGATACTTCTCCATTATCGTTTTCTTCCAAATATCTGAGAATATCTGATTCCAATTCATCTTTCAGTGGTCCTTTCAGGACATTTGAATTCAACCTCCAAGAAAATGTATTATTTGTGTGTTTTTGGATACTTAAGTCCATATAGATCGGACTGTGGTCGGAGAGATCCATCAGTCCTATTTTACATGTTTTTACTCTTCCAATGTCTCTATTAAACATAAAAAAATAGTCAATCCTTGAGTAAGATGAATGTGGCGCTGAGTAAAATGTATAATCTTTTACACTGGGGTTGAATTCCCTCCACACATCACAGATTCCCATTTCTTTTAGTAGCATCCGAGTTTTCCTACTTTGAGTGTTATTTTGATGTGGAGAATTACCTGATGCATCCCAGTATGGATTCAGTCTTAGATTGAAGTCTCCACCACATATCACTAAACCTTGGGCTTTAGTTATCATTAGATCAAATACATTTTTGTAAAATTTCCAGTTAGCCCCTGGAGGTGCATATACATTCAGCAGGGTGATATCTTCTTCCTCTAGCCGCCCAATTACCAAACTGTATCTCCCTTCTTTATCTTTGTGTTCTGATTTTTTTTTTTCAAATGTAATTTTGGATGATATCAATGTCGCTACTCCCCTCCTCCTCCCTGACTTATATGAAGATGAAGAGATCATTTTAAACCCTTGTCTATTGAGTTTAGTGTGCTCCACTTCTGTTAGGTGGGTTTCTTGTAAAAATATTATTCCTGCTTTGTCTTTTTTTATTTTGCCTAGAATCTTGGATCTTTTAACTGGATTCAGGATTCCTTTTACATTATACGAGATTATTTTGGTTACACCCTGTTTCTCCTTTGTATTGTCTTATTTAGTATAACAGTGTGGTGGCCCTCTTTTATGCTACTCAGAAACTGAAAGAACATTAAGAACATAGTGTATAAAACTTTAAAACAAAAAACTGTCAAAAGAACTTCCTGAGCTGAGGTCTTTTTAAAGACCCTGGAAGAGCCTTGATGGAGTGTAGGCTCTGAGGGAAATTCCTCAAACTCTGTTACGTGTTGAGGGCCCTCTCTTACCCCTGTAAGTTGACCCATGTTTTTAACGTGAATTTCAGATCTCAATCCGAACTTGTAATGATTTTTTTTTTTTTAATGCCTATACCCTATGAAATTGTGTGCACCCTCCCACCACCATCACAGCAAACATTCATGCTAATACAGTATTTGTTAGTGTGGGGAGAACATGTGGATCATTGTCACATTTCTGTTTTAACAAGTTTTTTTTTTTAATTAAAAAGACTTATTTGTTTCTAATATTATGACTGTTCCATGAAATGTTTTACCACATGCTGATTCTGCATCTCCTTTGATGTTTGTTACCTTGTAGGAGGGGGGTTGGGTGTGCAGATTGACTAAAAAAAAAAGGTCACTATTCCCTCCTGTAAACGGCTAGTTTATCCTTGTAGCTCTGGCGCTGGGTTTCCCGCTGCTGGCCCGTGGATTTTGAAGGTCTCTGTGTGGACCACGTTTGGGCCTTGATTCTATCGCTCGGGTCTGCTGCGGGTTTAAACACCGTTACCGGGAGCCCTCTTCTCGCCATGTCAGTTGTTGCTTCTTCCGCCGAATTATAGAGACATGTCTCTTCACCGTAGAAGACCCTTAACTTCGCAGGAAATGGCGTCTGAAAGCGCAGTTTTTTCTCTCGTAGCACCTTTTTAGCGTCGTTGTATTCCCGGCGCTTTTTAAGGACCTCCGGGGCGTAATCGTGCTCCACGAAGACTTTTCTCTCTTGGTGCATAAATCCTTTTTTCTGCCAAGCCAGTCTTACAACCTCTTGTTTTATTTTGAAATTGGAGAATCTCACCATCACTGATCGTGGTGGCGCTTCCGCCGCCGGCCTAGCGGCTAATGTACGGTGAGCCCTTTCTATCTTCAAGTCGGTGGTTTGGGGAATATCCAACTTCTCTCTCAGTAAAGATTCCACGCATTCCGTCATTGTGTTGAAACCATCCTCGACTCCTTCTTTCAGACCATGAATTCTTATATTGTCTCTTCTCAGTCTTCCTTCTTGGTCGGTTAGCTTAGCTTCTAGCCTTGACTGCCTTTTGTGTAGATCCAGCACGGAATCTTCAAGCCCTTTTATTCTTTCTTCTGCTTCCAAGATTCGGCTCTCGGCCTGGTCCACTCTGCTGTTTGTCCTTTTTAATTATTCTCTGAATTCACGAAATTCGGCCCAAACCTCTCGGCGAAATTGTCTTAATTCTTCAAATAACGTCTTCAAGCTAACCTTCTTGTTAGCTACATTCAGCTCCTCGTCTTCTGAATGGAAATCCTCCGGGTCAGATTCTTCGGCCGATGCGTGTCCTGGCCTGGAAAATGTCGATTTCTTCTGTTTTCCTTTAGGCATGATGACTTTGTCTTTTGATTTTCACTCTTGCAAAAATCTGATAAATCTGATTTTCAAGATATTTTCCTGGATTGAGTCTGGGAGCTTCAGCGTTAAGCTGCTATCACCATGGTGTCCAGACCGGAAGTCTCTTTCTAAGATTTTTGAAATGAAAGGGAGATTAGAGATTGGTCTATAGTTAGCTAAAACTCCTGGATCCAGCGTTGGCTTTTTGAGTAAGGGTTTAATTACAGCAATTTTAAAAGCCTGCGGTACATGGCCTAAAGTTAATGAAGAATTGATTATTTGAAGAATAAAGCTACCAATAAATAGGAAGACTTCTTTAAATAACCTGGTAGGAATAGGGTCTAAAAGACAAGTTGAAGGATTGGATGAGGAAACTATTTTGTCTAACTCTAAAAGGTCAATTGGAGTAAATTGAGCCAAACTGATGTCAGTTGAAGGAGTTGTAGTAGTTACTGTATTTAAGTTAACGGTGGGAAGAATCTGATTGATTTTATCTCTGATAGATGAAATTTTATTATTGAAAAAGTTCATAAAGTCCTGACTAGTAAGCTCTAAGGGAATGCTAGGATTGACAGAGTCCTGACTCTTTGTCAGCCTGGCTACAGTGCTGAAAAGAAACCTGGGATTAGATTTTTAGATTTGGTATACTTTATTGATCCCCAGAGGGGAAATTGAGGGCATCCACCACCTGGATGGATGAAGCAGCCACGATACGGCACTATCCCTTAACCATTCACACACACATTCACACCTAGGGCCCGATTATTCTTGTTCTCTTCTATTAATGCAGAATAATAACTCATTCTAGCTTTTCTCAGAGATTTTTTTTATAAATTAAAAGATGATTTCTCCAAGCTAAATAGATTTCATCTAAAGTGGAGCGCCATTTTCTTTCTAATTGACGAGTCTTCTGTTTTAAGCTACAAGTTTTTGTGTTGAACCAAGGGGTTAGAAATCTCTGATTAGACTTTTTCTTTTTTAAGGGGGCCACCAAGTCTAGAGTCTGATGCAGAAAAGCTGTAACACTGTCTACCATGCTATCAATTACAGAAGGAGCAAGCTGTCTGTAGCTTATTTCTGTTGTGTTTATGTTGCACCCTCAGAACGACAGGACTCAGTCTTCTGTTTGGCAACTTTATTACTCCAGTTCTGCATCTTTTTTGTAATAATTTGTCTGAGCAGCCGGGTCTGAAAAAAATGGCAACAACACACTTTTTCATTCACCAGACGAGAACATAAAAAACAGGAGCACAGTGATGACGTATTGTCGCGTAACTGACCTCACTCTCTCTCTCTGTCCCGGCAATTAATTAATTCAGAATTATACATGAAAAATGTGATAGACCAGATCAAAACACATTCCTCAGCATCACAGCATCCCGTCCTCACAGCATAGACCTGTCATAAATCTCTAGGGCGCAACACCCTCCCCCACTAAAAAAAAATGTTGCCTAACATTTTCTCTACCACTACGCAGACAAAATTTAACATATTTGTAACAACATTAGAACACTTTGGGGATGGTGAACATGTGAGCTGTTGTCTTTTTCTTTTTTTTAGCATGCATTACAGAATACAAGTGCAAGGAATATTATTTCACTTCAGTGTCTGTGTCTTCTTTTTCAACCTCTTGTGGCTGTAATACTAGGCTAAATGTCCATAGTCCATCAGTATTGAAGGGTGAATAGTCCACTGAAGGATTGGTGGGCCCTCCCAATCTTCACAAAGGGACAAGGAAATTACCATGTACACCCAACCTTATGTTTACTACACATTTTGGTGCCACACATTTCATCTCATTAAGTCTGTATATCACTGTTTTTTGTTTTGTTAACAATTTTTTTACACAGCAATCGTGACACTATTGTCTCATTTTTAAGTACACAGATAACCATCCATTTTTGTACTTATTTTCAGACAAATACTCTGCTTGCTTATATTTGAGCTACAATATATTCTGAACTGAAAGTGTGACCATACCCCTATAACTAACATTCAATAAACAATAGCTAAAATGTGAAATGAACGACTAAATCAATGAATCTACTTATGAATAGCATAACATTCTCTCATTCATTGTTAGACAAAGGATACATGAACGATCCTGGCTGATTCTCAGGGGCTGCTTCATGCTGACACCACATGTCTTCAGAGGTCTGAACGTTGGCTGACCCAGCTGATCATAGGTGTAGATACGCTTGGGTGGCCTGGCTCTTACTGGTCTTGCTGTTTGCATCTCCAGGTCACTTTCTTCATTGTCAGATTCAGCACTCCTCTCTTCACTCTCAGGTTCAGCAGTAAGAACATCAATCTGCTCCTCTTCTGCCGAGTCTTCCTCAGACATGATTGCATCCTCTTGTCCTTCTTGCTGCCTCTCCATTTTTGGATAAAATTCACCTGCTTCTGGGTTTAGGTGATGAGCAGCCTGTCTTGCTGTTGTCCATACCTGGTAGTCTTCTTCACTGAAATTATCTGAGTCTGCCAGGTCAGGGTTACATCTGACTTTCTGATTATTTCTCACTGTTTGCTTTCTTTTATTTCTTTTGTTTTTTTCTTCCCGACTGGGAACAGTGACCTCTGGTTTTTCAACCAGATATGGGCATGGGAAGAGTAGGTTTCAGTGTAACACTCGTGATCTTGCATTATCTTGCAGTGGTTCGACCACATACACTGGGCTGTTAGGAGCCGTCCTTTCTCTGATGACACAGACTGTGTCCTCCCAGTAGCTGCGCAACTTCCCGGGGCCACCTCTTGGTGTTAAATTTCTCACCAACACATGATCACCTGGTTCAAGGGTGGAACTCCAAGTGTGCTGGTTGTAGTTTCTTTGGCCCCTTTTTGCACTCTTTTTCATGTTTCCCAATGCAGTAGCATAGGCTTCTTGCATAGCTTCTCTCCACTTCTCTGCATAACCTGCATATGTCTGGTTCTCTTTTTCTCTCACTTATGGGAAGACCAGGTCGACTGGCAAGATTGGTTCATGGCCAAAAAGGAGGAAGAAAGGAGAGAAACCTGTGGCTTCATGTACGGTTGAATTGTAGGCACGAACCACTTTATTTAGGTGCTCCTTCCACCTAGACTTTTGTGTCTCCTCAAGTGTGCGCAGCATGCCTAACAGCGTCCTGTTGAAGCGCTCTGCTGGATTTGCTTGGGGATGATATGGAGAGGTGCGGGAGTGATGGATACCACAATAATTCTGGAGCTTGTGAAAGAGGTTGTTTTCAAACTCTTTGCCTTGATCGTGGTGTATCTTGGATGGAAAATCAAACATTCGTCGGCCTCCGTTGGTCTATGATGACCATGGAAGAGAATCCTAAACGTCTACTCTGCTGGAACAGCACCGCCTGTGGCTGAACAGGCCGATGCGCGAATGGCAGTCCCTGTCACACAGGTCGCACTTGTGGGTGGTCTCCCTGCTGCTGGATCTGTGGCGGTTCTTCCTGCGGGTCCTTTTTTCATCTGCTGCAGCAGTCAGTCTCTCTTCACCCGCCTTGAGCTGTCTGGTCAGGGTGCCTCTCCATTTGGAGCGGTCCGTTGCAAGGTCCTCCCAGCGCTCTGTGTTGATCTCCAGGGCCGTCATGTCTCTCTTGCAGACGTCTCTAAAGCGCAGCTGTGGGCGGCCAACATCTCTCCTGCCAATCGCCAGTTCTCCATAGAGGACGTCTTTGGGGATTCTGCTATCCTCCATACGGTGAACGTGGCCTAGCCAGTGGAGCCTGTGCTGCCTGAGTAGAGTGAACATGGAGAGAAGGCCGGCGCGGGACAGAACTTCTGTGTTGGGCACTTTGTCCTGCCAGGATACGTCCAGGATATGGCAAATGCAGCGCAAGTGGAAGGAGTTCAGTCTCTTTTCCTGCCAGGCGTATGTTGTCCACGTCTGACTCCCATAGAGCAGTGTGCTGATGACGCACGTTGTACACTGCCATCTTCGTCTTGACAGAGAGTTTGGGATTCTCCCACACTCGTGTGGTAGAGGCGAGTGAGTGTGAAGGCTGATTTTCCAATCCTCTTGTCGATCTCTGTATCAAGGGAGAGGTTGTTGCTGATCGTGGACCCCAGGTACGTGAACTGATTCACAACCTCCAGCTCGTAGTCGTCGATGGTGATGGTTGGTGGTGCTTCCATGCCTTGTGCCAAGACGTTAGTCTTCTTCAGGCTGATGATAAGCCCGAAGTCCTTGCATGCCTGGGAGAAGCGGTCCATCAGGATCTGAAGTTCCTGCTGTGTGTGGGTTATGACCGCAGCGTCGTCTGCGAACAGCATGTCTCTGATTAGAGCCTTGTGTACTTTGGTTCTGGCTTTCAGGTGGGCGAAGTTGAAAAGCCTGCCGTCAGATCTTGTGTGCAGGTAGATTCCCTCTGTTGCTGTGCTGAAGGCATGCCTCAGGAGCATAGCAAAGAAAATCCCAAAGAGGGTTGGCGCAAGTACACAGCCCTGTTTCACTCCGCTGCGTATGTTGAATGGCTCTGAGACGTTGCTGTCGTGCTGCACTATCCCCTGCATGTTGGTGTGAAACGATTCGATGAGGCTTTGCAACTTTGGTGGGCATCCTATCTTTGGCAGGATCTTGAAAAGGCCCTCTCTGCTGACCAGATCGAACGCTTTGGTGAGGTCGGCGAAGGCGACGTACAGGGGCATGTTCTGTTCTCTGCATTTCTCCTGGAGTTGGCGGATGGAGAATATCATGTCTACCGTTGATCGCTCAGCGCGGAAGCCACACTGAGACTCGGGGTAGACACGTTCGGCAAGCTTCTGTAGACGAACGGGAACAACTCGTGCATAGACTTTGCCAACAACGCTGAGGAGGGAGATGCCCCTGTAGTTGTTGCAGTTGCTTCTCTCCCCTTTGTTTTTGTAGAGGGTGATGATCTTGGCGTCCCTCATGTCCTGTGGTACGGCACCTTCCTTCCAGCACTGGCAGAGGACGTCATGCGATGGCAGCAGTAGGGCGGTCTTGCAGTGCTTGATTAGGTTGGGGGGTATGCCGTCGTTGTCGGGTGCCTTGCCAGCGGCCAAGCTATCAATGGCCTTGCCGAGTTCGTCGATGGTTGGCTCAGCGTCAAGTTCGTCCATGGATGGCAGGCAGTCGATGGCATCGAGGGCTGACGGTGTCACGGTGTTCTGTCTGGAGTAGAGGTCGGAGTAGTGTTCCACCCATCTCTCCATCTGCTTGTTCTTTTCTGTGATCATCTCCCCAGTGGAGGATTTGAGGGGGGCCGTCTTGCTCTGAGCCGGACCAAGTGCTTTCTTGATGCCATCGTACATACCACGGATGTTCCCTGTTATGGCAGCGGTTTGAATGTCTTGGCTGAGCTGAGTCCAGTACTCGTTGGCACAGCGTCGAACAGTCAGCTGAACTTTGCTTCTCGCAGCCCTGAGAATCTGGAGATTCTTCTCATTTGGGTACTTCTTGTACTCAGCAAGTGCTGAGCGCTTGGCTTCAATGATGGGGGTCATGTCAGTCAACTTGGCATCAAACCAGTCCTGTGACTTCGAGGTCTTCCTCCCAAAGGTAGCCAAGGCTGTGCGGTGGATGGTGTTTCGCAGCTTTTCCCACTTCTGCTTTGCAGATTCTCCTTCTTGTGGTACACCAAGTTCCTTCTCAAACGTGGAGGCAAACTGCTCAACAAGTTCTGGTTGGGCCATCTTGCTGGTGTCAATCCGTGCCTTTCCAGGCTGTCTAGCACGATGGAATTTCTTCAGCTGCAGCTTGACCTTGCAACACACCAATGAATGGTCTGTATCGCAATCTGCACTCTGGAACGAACGGGTGATTAGCACGCTCTTCAGTGAGGTGCGCCTGGTCAGGATCAAGTCCAGCTGGTGCCAGTGCTTTGACTGCGGATGTCGCCAGGAAACCTTGTGCTGGGGCTTGGTCTTGAAGAACGAGTTTGTGATGCACAGATCATGATATGTGCAGAACTCGAGCAGCCGCTGTCCGTTGTCGTTCATTCTGCCCACGCCAAATGGTCCAAGACAGGAGGGCCAGGAGTCGTGGTCAGCACCCACTCTGGCATTGAAGTCTCCAAGGAGAATGAGTTGTTCAGAGTTGGGGATGATCCTGACAGTTGTTGCAAGATTCTCGTAGAACTCGTCTTTTGCCTCTGGTGTGGCTGTCAGTGTTGGGGCATACACACTGACGAGGGTGACTGGGCCTTGAGTGGTTTACAGGCGGAGGGTGAGGAGTCGTGCAGAGCCATTGCTGCCCGGTTCCACCATCTTCAGCAAGGTGTTCTTCACTGCGAAGCCCACTCCGTGTTCCCTGTGTTCGTCACTGCCCTTTCCCTGCCAGTAGAACGTGTAGTCCTTCTTTCTCAGTGTGCCTGCGTCAGCCAACCGTGTTTCCTGGAGAGTGGCGATATCCACTTCCAGTCTCTTCAGCTCATTATTGATGATGGCAGTCTTCCTGGTGTCGTTGATGTCCTTGAAGTTAGCAGTGAGTCCTGTCATCATAGTGCGGACGTTCCAAGTTCCCAGTTTTAGAGTTGGTCTCTTTTGTTTTTTTTGTCTTGCCTGGTGCGAAGGTTCTCAGCCTGCTGTTCGGACTTCTCCTCATCCCCATGCACCCAATGAGGAAAGCAAGCTGTGGCGGGACAACACCTTATTGGCTGGGGGCTGCCCAGCTTGAGGTGGGCGGTAGCTGTCCAGTGAGATCCGATGATCCCTCTCACCGTGGGGAACAACCCCTGGCGCCGCGCTCTACGCCAATTGAGCGGTGGCTTATAACAGGTAACTGTCATTCCCCGTGTTCTGACTACGCCAAAGGTGAAGCTGGAGTGTCCTCTCCAGTGATCCGGTATTCTACCTTCCAGCATTGGGTGTTGGTAGGATTCAAGCCTGGGCAGGAAGATATGGAGGACAAGATGTTGCCCATGCAGCATGTCCCCCCTCTCCACGTCACTGATGAATCCAAAGGAACAGCAGGGCTGCTATAGTTTGGCACCAGCACCGTCGCAGGAGCTGCCAGAATGATGTTGAATGATGTGGTTTAGTCTCTAAGTCCGGCGGAACTGCTTTTACTAATAGGAGAAGGGACGAGAGCGGATCTCTGGCGCCTTAAAACCAGATGCTTCGGGTAGATGGTGGCTCATCAACCTGGGAAGGTAGCCCATCTAGGGGAAGGTAAACCCTGATTTCAAACCTCCACTGCCTTGCGGCACACCCGGTCACGGGAAAGGCTTCGGGAGTCAACCCTGAGGAAAAATCCGGAGTCGGAATCAAAGCGCATGATAAAATCATCCAAGAGTTTTCTGGCTGCAGTCTTCCCAGATTTGTCCTTTGTTGCATAAGCCTGTGCATATTTGGTAAAATGGTCCACAACCACGAGTATGTATTCTTCCCCTCCCTTACTTCTTTCCAAATGCAGGTAATCAATTGAGATCATCTCGAATGGTGCTGATGTCTCAATGCTCTGGATAGGTGTCCTGGTTGCACTGTTTGGTTCTTCCTTTTTAAGCATCGACACACCTGAGTCACATAGTGTTCCATCTCATGCCTCATCTTTTGCCAGAAAAAACGTTTCCTGGCGAGGGCTACCATTCGATCTGCACCCAGGTGCCCCATCTCCTCATGTAAGTGTTTGTAGATGATAGGCTTCAAAGATTCAGGAATGACCAGCTGCGTTTTGGATACTGTCTCTCTCCTGAGGATTCCGTCTCCATCAACTCGCAGGCGAGGCCACTCTCTGATAAGCCATCTAACGGCTTCACCCTCCGCCAGCTTCTGCTTATGTTTCAGATGAGTATGTGTTCTTTTCAGGTACAAGACTGTTTATAACTTGGTCTGCCTCTTGTACAGTTCTGATTTCCTCCACTGCCATAGGCTTGATCGGGGAAGATGTACTACCTTCTTGGGGAAGTGCATCAATATTACAGGTGACTGCAGAGATCCAGTTGACCTCACCTGTTCTTTCCCCCTTGAATGCTTGCCCAATGGAATCAATGATCTCCTGATGCAACTCTTCTGTGCACTCTTGCATGACTACCTCAATGGGCTTTGCTCTCCGGGAAAGAAAATCTGCATCTCGGTTTACTGATCCAGGCCTATATTTAAGGGTGAACCTATAGTCTGCCAGTTCTGCTACCCAACAATGTCCCATGGCGTTAAGTTTTGCTGATTTGGTGACATATGTAAGAGGGTTATTGTCACTATATACAGTGAAATGTGGTGCATGGAACAAGTAGTCCCAAAAGCGCTCTGTTATAGCCCACTTTAAAGCCAGGAACTCTAATTTGCCAGAGTGCAGTTTGTAGTTCCTCTCTGCTGCTGTCAGGGTTCTGGATCCGTATCCTATGATTCGAAGAGACCCCTCTTGTTGTTGATATAACACTGCACCTAGCCCTTCTTCTGAGGCATCCACGTGCAGGACAAAGGGTTTCTCCAGGTCTGGGTAGGCCATGATAGGAGGGTTTGTCAGTTGGTCAACTATACTGTTAAGTATTTGTTGGCCCTTTTTCTTTTGATTGTTCTTCTGAGCTGACTTTGGTTTGGCTAGCAGCTCATACAGGGCCCAGCCATATGGGAAAAGTCTGGTATGTAGGGTGTGTAGTAACTGAGAAAACCCATCAACTTTCTCACCTCCCGAACAGTGATTGGTACCTCATGTCTCAGGGCCTGCACTGCCTCGACTTCTTTGGGGTTCATTGTGTATCCTTCCTCAGATATTATGCGACCCACATAACACACCTCCTGTTTGAAGAAGTCACACTTCTTTGGTCTTAATTTCATGCCACACTGTTTTTGTCGCTGTAACACTTGCCTCACATTTTGGATGTGTTGCTCAAAACTGTTACTGAATACCAGTACGTCATCTAAATATGGCACACAGATTTCATCCCTGAGATCCCCCAGGCATCCCTCCATGTAGCGCTGAACAGCAGCCGGGGCATTGGTCAGTCCGAAGGGGATTCTGACCCATTCATAAAGTCCCCAAGGTGTTATAAATGCTGTACAAGGCCGACTTCTCTCACTCATGAAGCCTTGATGGTACGCCTTTCCCTGGTCAAGCACAGTGAACCAAGAATTTCCTCCCAGATTTTCGAGGATTTCTTGAATCCTTGGGATGGGGTGACGATCAGGCAGTGTCTTCCCATTTAATAGTCTATAGTCTACACATAGGCGGAGACCTCCATCTTTTTTCCTGACACATACTACAGGCGAAGAGTATGATGAGCAGGATTTTTGGATCCAGCCTCTGTTGAGTAGATCTTGTAGGTGTGTTTTTACTTCTTGGTAGAGGTGTCGAGGTATTGCACTGTATGTTTTCTGCACAGGGATGTTATCTTTTAGCTGTATGTCCATTTCCAAGTCTTTTACACACCCAGTGTCCCAGTCATCCCTTGCAAAGACATCACACTCCTCTCTCAGCATCTGCTGTACTTGTTTCTGCTGCTCGTCCGACAGATGACTCAGGTCCACAGGTGGATCCCAGGGTTCACCTTGTGATGTATGGCTGGACTGCTCTATAGGGGGTGTAATATTGCTGGGAGATGACCGAGGTTCCTGGCCCTCCACAGATTTTACCTCCAGTGGGTAGACTGCATCTACACTATATAGCCAGCCAAGTGTTGTGCGGCCGCACAGCATGATATCATTATCAGTTTGGTTCTCAACAGTCACTGTTATTCTCTTACTGCCCTCTTGTGGTAGCTGTATTAACTGCTCTCTGATGGCCAACCCTGTGGGCCATGGTGCTTCCAGATTTGGTTCCGGCACTACCTGTGATCCAGTCAGCATTCTCTTGTTCAGGTGACCACATTCCACCCCCAGTTTTCCTTCTTGAAAAACCCCGGTTTTCCTTCTTGGTATGGTCACAGGTTGTTTGTCTATTCTGGCTATATGGGGTCTGCTTTCATTCTTTTATCTCTTCAGGATGGACAAGACAGCTCTGGCGGTTCTGCACCCCACTTCAAGTGCCGAGGACAATCTCTGCACCATGTGACCAGATGGGAAACAATTTTCAGGTGTGTCATTTGTCAGTGCCAATTCCTCAATTACATTAAACCCTATGATGGGGCATTCGAGTTTACGGGTGGAAACCAGAATTGAAACAAGAACTGGTTTATCGCTCATTCCAGCCACAGTATTTTTAGACGGGGTAAATTCAATTCCCATCCATCCCTCATATGGAATGTCGGTTCCGTTTGCTGCTGAGAGGTCTAATACACTTTCTTCAAGTAGCTCTGCTACCGGTCTCACCTCAACTTCAGGCAGGTGTCTCTTTTTCCAGTCTGCTCCGACAGTTGACACTTGTGAGCCAGTGTCCCATAAAACTGCAGTGTCAACACCACCCAGCGAGGCTCGAACGAGGCATCTCTTCCCCACCAGCTTGGCAGTTTGTTGTTGTTTACCAGTTAAGAGGTGCTTTTAGGTTAAACTGGTTACATTTGTCTGTCCTCTCCTCAGGACATAGCAGGGTTTTGATCTTATTGGTGGTGGTGGCTGAGATGGTTCTTATACGACAACCAGCAGCCCAATGCTCTGTGCTGCCACATTTGTAGGAGTGATTACACTTCCCTTTGGGGTTGGGACACCTGGCACTGCTGACATTGTCTGACGTTCACCAGTCTGGGCTGTGGCCGATATTTTCTGTTTGGCTGCTCATGTACTTTCATGACTTGGGGCTTAGGAGTCTGGTTGAGGCTTGCAATGTGCATAGTGAGGTTTTGGATAGCCTCGCAAATAGCTTTATTGCCTTCCTCGACCTTCTCCATTAATGTGTCTTGCTTGTGTACTTCACCGTGTTTGTTTTTACTGTTTGATTTGTGTCTGGAGCTTTCTTTTTCAGTCTCTTCATTTTCCTCAGTTACAGCTGCCACTTTTATTGTCCTTGTTTTTAGGGTGGTTGACAATTTGTTCTTTCTCTCCATTTCCAGGCTGTATGCTGCTGTCATTTTTTCCAACAGAACTTCATCCTTTACCTTCGGGTCTTGTAGGTATGACTTTACATCTGTTCGGATGGAGTCATCATGGATGCCAGTGAGTACTGTTTGGAGGAACTGATTTTGTATCAGCTCGAGGCTGTACTTTAGCGCTGACTCCCCTCTCTCTGGAGCAAGGATGACTTGTTGCCTCAGGTCCATGGCTCGCACCAAAAACTGAATTGGCGTTTCCCGTGGCTCTTGAACTGCACGTGTGAGGGAGTGATACAACTCTGTAGCATCTTTTTCGATATAATGAGTCCTTAATATCTGTCTGAGAGCCTTTAGTGTCAAGTCAACTCTGCTCTCCTGTTAACTCTTCAGTTTTGTTCCAGGAACTATGGCCTGAATAACAGCTTAAACAATTTCTCCTTCATCATATCCCTTTTTTAATGCTCTTTGGATCTGCCTTTCCAGACTGGTATAGCCAATTTTATCTTTTTGATTTGGCTCTCCAATTTGTCCAACTATTTTTAAGTCTCTTCTGTAAAGTGGGTGCACAAATGCTGGGCTTGGGCCTGTGTTTGGTCCAGTGTGACTCGGGACAGTCCTGGTTTCCCTCTCCTCATTTAAATTATGAGGTGTACCAACTTTGTCCACCAGGGGGTGTTCGTGCACTTCTTTTGACTGGAAGCCCTTGTGATCGTCATTTTTCTCCCTCAATTCATCAATCTTATCATTCAGGTTCATTAACAGCGACAGACCCTCATCTTCCAGTGAAGTGACATCTTCTTCTAGATACTGTAGGATAAGCCTCCTCAACTTACGAGGTGAGCCTCTGTCACTGTCACACACAGTAACATTAAGCTGTAACATTAAGCACAGTAACATGCTTCACAGACATCACTTAGCTCATTTGCTGCTAGTATAAGCAATTTTCCTTCTATCTCCACCATCAAACTCTCCCAAGCTGGTGATATTTGTTGTGCCCCAGTCATGACAGCAAGCTTTTACCTTCACTACAAGCTAGTCTGTGGCATGAGCATGCTAGGCTAGTGGCCGTCTTGTCTCTTGTAGTGTGGGCCAACCGCGGTGCGCACCGTTTTTTTTTTTTGTTTTTCACGTACCTCCAGCTCTCTGTTGACAAACTATACCAACCGGGCGGAAACACCAAGTTTATGTTGCACCCTCAGAACGACAGGACTCAGTCTTCTGTTTGCCAACTTTATCACTCCCGGTTCTACGTCTTTTTTGTAATAATTTGTCTGAGCACCCGGGTCTGAAAAAAATGGCGACAACACACTTTTTCATTCACCAGACGAGAACATAAAAAACAGGAGCACAGTGATGACGTATTGTCGCGTAACTGACCTCACTCTCTCTCTCTGTCCCGGCAATTAATTAATTCAGAATTATACATGTAAAATGTGGTAGGATTGATACAAGACCAGATCAAAACACATTCCTCAGCATTACAGCATCCCGTCCTCACAGCATAGATCTATCATAAATCTCTAGGGTGCAACACTGACACATGGCATAGAGGAAACAATCTGCATAAATTTGGTAACAGCATCATCTGAGAGGCATCTACTGTAGTAATATTTTTCCTTAGGAGCCAAATAGTCAGAAATAGTAAAATCAAAGGTTAACAGACAATGGTCTGACAGTACAGGGTTATGAGGAGACACTACCAGATTTTCTATTTCTATGCCATATGTCAGAACAAGGTCCAACGTATGGTGGAGATAATGAGTAGAATTTCCTACTTTCTGAGAAAACCCCATCGAGTCTAATATTGAATTAAATGCCATATTAAGGCAATGACTATCTACATCTACATGTATATTAAAGTTCCCTACTATAAGATCTTCCGGAAGAAGATGGAGGACAAGCTGCAACAGAGCGACATCGGCGGGGTCTGGAGAAACCTTAAAACCATCTCTGGGCTCCAGAATACCTCCCCCCAGGCCACGGGGGGCAGGGAGTGGGCGAACAATCTGAACCTGTTTTTTAATAGGTTTGACCAGTCGCCCTCCCCCCCGACTGCATGACAACCACTGCTGCCTCTAAAGTCATCGAGACCTGCTGTCCACACCCCACTCCACCAACACCCCCCCACTCCCAGCACACAGCCCCCCAACCTGACCCTCATGAAGACCCAGGTGAGGACGGAGCTGAGGAAGATCAAGGCGAGGAAGGCCACGGGACCGGACGGCATCAGCGCGAAGCTCCTCAAGTCCTGTGCAGACCAGCTGTGTGGGATTGTGGAGCATATCTTCAACCTGAGCCTGAAGCTGGGGAGGGTACCACAGTTGTGGAAAACATCTTGTGTGGTACCTGTACCAAAGACTTACCACCCCAAAGATCTGAACAGCTACAGACCAGTGGCCCTGACGTCTCACATGATGAAGACCCTGGAGAGACTGCTCCTTGCTCACCTCCGCCCCCTGGTGGGACCAGCGATGGATCCACTCCAGTTCGCCTACCAGCATGGCATTGGGGTGGAGGATTCAGTGATCTTCTTCCTTCACCGTCCTCTGTCCCACCTGGAGAAGCCCGGGAATGCGGTGAGGATCATGTTCTTTGACTTCTCCAGTGCTTTCAACACCATTCAACCAATGATCCTGAAGGACAAGCTGCTGTGCGCAGGGGTGGACCAGCACCTGTCATCATGGATCCTGGACTACCTCACTAACCGGCCACAGTTTGTGAGAACCCGAGATTGTGTGTCTGACACGATCATCGGTAGCACGGGGGCCCCCCAGGGAACGGTTTTGGTTCCCTTCTTGTTCACCCTTTATACTGCGGACTTCTCACACAACACAAGACACTGCCATCTACAGAAGTTCTCTGACGACTCTACGATCGTCGGCCTCATCTCCAACGGAGTTGAAGCTGAGTACAGAGGACTTATCCAGGACTTCATGGACTGGTGCCATCAGATGTGCCTCCAGATCAACGCGAGGAAAACTAAGGAGCTGGTGGTGGACTGCCGCAGGCAAGGACAACTGTAACCCAGTGTTAAAAACGCGATTAAAAATATGAATATTGATACCGCTTTAAAAGAGAAAAACACCCATTTCACAATGGGAGTAGATAATTTAAAGATGAATATTTAAATAAATATATATTCATAAAACAGTAGGGAACATTTTCTGGGGAGTTTTGATAAAGTTCCCAATGTTTCTATTTGGTATTTTGAACGACCAATGTACATGAGATTTATCATCGGGTACTACACTACCGTTCAAAAGTTTGGGGTCACTTAGAAATTTCCTTATTTTTGAAAGAAAAGCACTTTTTTTCATTGAAGATAACTTTAAACTAATCAGAAATACACTCTATACATTGCTAATGTGGTAAATGACTATTCTAGCTGCAAATGTCTGGTTTTTGGTGCAATATCTACATAGGTGTATAGAGGCCCATTTCCAGCAACTATCACTCCAGTGTTCTAATGGTACAATGTGTTTGCTCATTGCGTCAGAAGGCTAATGGATGATTAGAAAACCCTTGTGCAATCATGTTATGTCTGCAATGCTGTAATTGCTGCAAATGGAGGATTCTTTGACGAAAGCAAAGTTTGAAGGAAAAAATTATTATTTCAAATACAAATCATTATTTCTAACCTTGTCAATGTCTTGACTATATTTTCTATTCATTTTACAACTCATGGTGGTAAATAAAAGTGTGACTTTTCATGGAAAACACAAAATTGTCTGAGGTGACCCCAAACTTTTGAACGGTAGTGTATGCACCCGAACGGTTACATAGGGATCAGGGTCCCGATTTTGAGTCCCATATCATAAAAGAACTTTGCAAAATCATGGGCATTCGCAAAATCCGGACGACACCCTATCATCCCAGAGGTAACCCGGTAGAACGTTTCAATAGAACGTTATTGAGCATGCTGGGCATTCTGGAGAAAAAGAACAAATCTCAGTGGCACAACTATGTGA
The DNA here is from genome assembly GCA_020510985.1 of Pholidichthys leucotaenia. Lineage (NCBI taxonomy): Eukaryota > Metazoa > Chordata > Actinopteri > Cichliformes > Pholidichthyidae > Pholidichthys > Pholidichthys leucotaenia. Next base: position 333,474,236 of record CM035845.1, read on the forward strand.
AACCACTTGTACATGCATACAATTGTACGAAGAATGACACTACTGGTTTTGCCCCGTATGAGTTAATGTTCGGTCGTCAGCCGAGATTGCCAATCGATCTTGCATTTGGGCTCCCGTTTCACAACAAAAGTTTCAAGTCCCATTCCCAGTACAATGAAAAACTGAAGACAACTCTACAAGAAAGCTACAAACTAGCAACAGAAAATGCTAACAAGATGGATGAAAGAAACAAAACAAGATTTGATATGCGAGTGAAACACTCAAAACTAGAACCAGGCGACAGAGTTTTGGTACATGCAGTCCGCCTCAGAAGCAAGCACAAACTAGCAGACAGGTGGGAAACTGAAATCCACATTGTGGTGAGCCAAGCAGGTGACTTGCCTGTTTACACTATAAAACCTTAGACAAAAGATGGTCCTGTTCGCACCGTTCACCGCGACCTCTTGCTTCCCTGTGGCTTTCTTGCCCCTGTTGAAGAAGAACCTGTCCAACCAAAACGTGTCCGAAAACCTAAGACAAGACAATCACGTGAACAAAGTGAGGAATGTGAGAATTCAGAACCGGAAAATGAAGATGTCTATTGGTACAGAGAAGAACCAATCCAAACACCCATAAAGCTCACTCGAGTTTATGAAATTCCCCATCCAGACATTCTTTAAAGGAGACATTCCTGCTGAAACTCGCTTACCTGAGAATGACAACCAAATAGAAAATGTCACTTCACCTGGATGTGACAACTTACCGAATGATGGAAACCTGGAGGAAACTGAAACAAATGTGGAACCATCGATCAATGAGAATGGAACTGAAAGTGAAACCAACTTATCTGATAAAAGTACCTGTGATGAACCTGTGGAAGAAAAAAAATCTGAAAAAGAGATCCCAAAGACTGTGAGACGTTCCGAGAGGACAACCTCCCAGCCAGAAAGACTACAGTATAGTCAGTTGGGAAATCCTCTCGTAACTGTTGCCCAGTCCCTGTTTCAAGGACTAAACCTGGCTTTTGCCAGAGCCTTAACAGAGACAGATCCTAAGATTTTTCAAACCTGGCTTTTACCAGAGCTTTAACAGAGCAGATATAAGAATATTCCCATGAACACTAGTTCTCCCGTCAATACCATTTAGCTAATCCCATGCAAAGGGACTTGCATGATTCTAAGGGGGGATAGTGTAACCCAGTGTTAAAAACGTGATTAAAAATATGAATATTGATACCGCTTTTAAAGAGAAAAACACCCATTTCACAATGGGAGTAGATAATTTAAAGATGAATATTTAAATAAATATATATTCATAAAACAGTAGGGAACATTTTCTGGGGAGTTTTGATAAAGTTCCCAATGTTTCTATTTGGTATTTTGAGCGACCAATGGCTGCGTCTTTTGTTTGGCAGCAACAGCCAATGGGGTCACGCGCTCCCTCGCTCGGTCTGTGTGTAATCCGCAGAACGCTGTCAGTTGCTGCAGACATCAACCGGGAGAGCGCGTTCCTTTACGGCAGTCCTTCTCAAATAGTGGGGCGATGCCGGGGGGGGGGGGGGCGCGTGTGACCCCGGGGAACAGGCTTTGCTTTTGCCGTGTAAAGTGTAATTGCACATCCACGGCAGCAGGTGGTGCAGTGGCGCTCTCATTGTCAAAGTCTGTGCGGGAGTTTAAAACTTTTTAAATTGCTGTCAACAAACCCCTCGAGAGACACCATGGAGAAATATTTAACAGTAACGAAAAGAAAGGCGGAGAGAGACAGAGGTAAAGAGACAAATGAAAGTCTCCCAAAAGCTAAGACGAGGAAATATGACGAAGCTTATCTAGCGCTTGGCTTCACTGGGACTACGGTGGGAGATGAGGAAAGACCGGTGTGTTCACTGTGTCTGAAAGTGTTGGCAGCGGACAGCATGAAGCCAAATAAATTAAGACGTCACCTACAGACATTACATCCTCAACATGTTGATAAGCCGCTTGATTTTTTTCAGCGAAAACGTGCGGAGTACGGCCAACAATCATCCCACTTTGTGAACGCTACATCAGTAAACCAGCGAGCACTTTCAGCATTATTTAAAGTGGCGTACCAAATTGCGCAGTGCAAAAACCCCACACAGTTGCAGAGGAGTTGATACTGCCTTTTTCTACCTTTTTCTTCAGACTAAAATGTTAAATATATTGGTACTCCTGTGTTAATGTTCCAGATCAATTTACATTTAATATTGTAGTAGAGTGCGGGACTCCGGAGCAGGAGGCGTGAGTTCGAATCTCCCGGTGGGACGTCGCCATGTCGAGCAGCACGTTACAATATTATTTATTGATTGAATTATTTTTCTCAGCATCAAATGGTTCAGTTGGTCAAAAATGTTTCTAGTTTAAATAAGGATTGACATATTTTTTATTTCAGGCACTTTGATGCACTTTAAGTTTTTTTTTTTTTTCTGTTTTAGACTATAACAGGGTTTCTGTGTGGCAAAATAAAGTTAATATTTGTTGAAAGTTGATTTATATTGCTTTTTTCTTTTGTTAATGTTAAAAAGGATACAATTTTAGGTATACTTATACAATTTTTATAGATAATGATCTTATTTATAGTCACTGCGGCGAGTTGGGGGGGCGCGAAATATTTTCTCTTTCCTAGGGGGGGCTTTGCAAAAAATAATTGAGAAGCACTGCTTTACGGAGACGGTGAGCTAGCGTGCTGATAACAGTCTTTGCCTTAGATAAAACTTGAGATTGGTAAGCCTAAACAAACACCTGCAATTAGACATTGCTGTATTAGCAAATTCTAATGCCCCGTTTGTTAAATTTTAAGATTGGGATCCAAAGGCTGTTAACGCCGTTGAGCGCGGGAACCCCCTGACGCACGTGTCACCTAGCTTGGTAAGTGCCATTCATTGTGTATGGGAATGCTAATCGCTAGCTTGTAACGCTAACCGCTGATGCTAATTTCGGCTGGTTTTTTCATCGGAAAAAAGCATTTTTCAGAGCTGTAGCGATTAGCAAAGGTCCCAGCTCCCTTGCCATTGATTGGTACTTAATGGTGAATGTTACATCTATGGTTTAAAGGTGTTTGGAAGTGCTGTTTGTGTACTACTTTGTAATAAGCTTAGAGCCTAGCTTATTTGTTGTATCTGGCCTATTTTGTAGGTCAGGTTTTTTTTGTTCGGACTGGATAACGAGTGTGGATTCTCCAGATCTGGATGGCGAGCCGAGTGCCTGAATCTACTGCCTGCTAGAGGTGATTCCATTGATCACCTGGAACGGACACTTTAGGACTGTGCTCATTGTAAATATATTTGGAGTGTTTTTTTTTTTTTTTATTTATTGTTACAGTGTTGTGACTTGTTAATATGTACATAATTTTGAAATATACATAGTTGCAAGTTCCTGTATATCGTGGTATTGTCATCTGTTGTTACGCCCTCCAGGCTCCTACGAACCTAAGGTCTACTTGAGCTGGCCCAATTATCCCTTTGCCCAGGTAGAAAAGTTAAGGTAACTACATTGCCATAACACATCACTACTAAAAAGGGTACTACACCTAAAGTGAGTAGGTGTTAGTGGGTGTTACACAACCCCTCACAGCACCAGTAAACATCCAGGGAACAGACATTGAGATGGTGACATCCTACAAGTACCTGGGTGTTCATCTGAACAGTAAACTAGACTGGTCACACAATACCGACTCACTCTATAAGAAGGGACAGCGCAGGCTGTTCCTACTGAGGAGGCTCAGGTCTTTTGGTGTACAAGGGGCGCTCCTGAAGACATTCTATGACACGGTGGTGGCATCAGCCATCACTTTTGGAGTGGTCTGCTGGGGCAGTGGCATTACAACAGCCGATAGGAAGAGACTGAACAAACTGATCAAGAAAGCTAGCTCTGTCCTGGGGCAACACCTTGACCCAGTGGAGGAGATAGGAGAGAGAAGGATGGTGGCTAAACCGTCATCTCTGCTGGAGTCCGAGTCCCACCCTATGCAGGACATGCTGAACGCACTGAGGAGCTCATTTAGCAGCAGACTACATCATCCTAGGTGCGCGACCGAGAGGTTTTGCAGGTCCTTCCTACCTACGGCTGTCAGACTGTATAACCTAAGCAGGGCTGCTCGCAGAGATAGCAAAAAAACAAAAACGTGACGACCTAATAGTACTGAATGCAAAAGATGCAACGGACTTACACAAATGGTCCCCTCCAGTATACAACAAGGACAATATCAGTCGCTACGGAGGGTGACAATATGTATGGGTACATATTCATACTATGTAGGATAACTAAGTAGATGGTTATGCTGTTTATTGCATCTAGCTGCAATGCTCCACACTGTGTATATATATTTATATATTTATGTGTACATATGTATATTCACTGCTCTTATTTTCTTATTTTCTAAATTGTTGCTCTGAGTGTTGCTATCCCTGTGCTGTTGCAATCCTGGAATTTCCCCATTGTGGGACTAATAAAGGCTTATCTTATCTTAAATTATTTTTTTAACATCAAATAACATATTTGATGAAAACCAGTCTGGTTTTAGGACGAACCACAGTACAGAGACAGCCCTGGTCAGAATTGTCAGTGACCTAAGGCACAACATAGACTCACACAAAATTTCAGTCCTGGTTCTACTGGATCTAAGTGCTGCCTTTGATACAGTAGACCATCATATTTTTTTAACCAGACTAAAGGACCTGGTTGGCCTCTCTGGTACTGTTCTTAATTGATTCAAGTCCTACCTCACAGACAGGAACTTTTTTGGGAAGTATGGATACATGTTCTTCCAGAGTCTGCAAAGTAAATTGTGGTGTGCCCCAAGGTTCAATTTTAGGTTCAGTACTTTTTAATCTGTACATGCTGCCCCTGGGGGATGTTACTAGGAGACATGACGTTAATTACCATAATTATGCTAATGACACGCAACTGTATATTGCGGTGTCTCCTGATGACATGGAACCAATTAACACCATTTTTAACTGTATTTTAGACATTAAATTGTGGATAGCAGCAAACTTTCTAAAGCTTAACCAGGACAAAACTGAAGTTTTAGTCATTGGTTCTGAAGCTCAGAGAGAGAAAATTTTACCAAAATTACATAGTCTGTCCTTTACCCCATCTCAGCATGTTAAGAATTTGGGCATCATTTTAGACTCTGAGCCTGGTTTTACTCCACACATCAAAAATATAACACAAACAGGATTTTACCACCTAAAGAACACAGCCAGAGTCCACCCACTTTTCTCTCGCGCAAACACGGAGACACTGATACGTGCTTTTATCACCAGCCGTATTGATTACTGTAATGCCCTGCTCTCTGGTCTTCCCAAAAAGACAATTTCAAATCTGCAGTTATTACAGACTTCAGCTGCACGTGTTCTGACGAAGACCAGATGGCAGGCTCACATCACACCAGTTTTAAAATCACTGCATTGGCTCCCTGTGTCCTTCAGCATTGATTTTGAACTTCTTTTATTGGTTTATAAATGTCTGCATGGTCTTGGGCCTTCTTATTTATCAGCTTTTGGCATATGAGCCACCACGGTCCCTGAGGTCCTCTGGCACCGGCCTTTTAACTATTCCTACTGTCAGAACATGCACCCATGGTGAGGCAGCTTTGAGTTACTACGGCCCACGTCTGTGGAACAACCTGCTGGACAACATCAAGCTGCCAAGAATGTCCATGTTTTTAAAAGCAGGCTCAAGACCAACAACCTTGCTTTTGATTAGTTTCTTATTTTAATTCTCTTAATTTCGGATTTTAAATCTATTTTATGTCACAATCACTTATCTTACTGCAAATTATTAATATTTATGAATATATGTCTGTTTGACTGTATTTAGGTGTTTTATTTTTCTAGTTATCTTGACTGCCTAGTCTTTTTTATTAGCAAACTATCTAATTATTTATCAGTGACTTTTTATCGTCCTGTCCAAGCTCCAGCATTTCCTAATGGGGAGTTCTCCCGTGGGGGTTGTGCCTGTTTTCTGGCTGCGGGGCGCTGGCCTGTGATTGTTCTGGTCTGCCCGGCTGAGGGGGTCATGTGCTGCGGTGCCACGCCTGTAGTGTCGACCCCTCGGGTTGGACTTTGGCGGTCTCAGAGGTGGTGTTCCTGTAGCCGTGGACTTGGCACTTTCCTTGCTGGTGACGGCTCCCTAGTGATGGTGCTTCCACACTTGGATCCTCGGTGCCCAGCCATAAGCCTTAAGCCATAAGTTTTACACTGATGAAAGTTTCTTTCTCTGTGTGTGTTTGTTTGTTTGTTTGTGTGTGTGTGTGTGTGTGTGTGTGTGTGTGTGTGTGTGTGTGTGTGTGTGTGTGTGTGTTTGGGGGGGGTAAATTGTGTTTTATTTCAATATGTGAAGCACTTGGCGTTGCATCTTCTTGTATGAAAAGTGCTCTATAAATAAAGCTTTGATTGATTGATTGAACAAAGTATTGAGCAAAGGCTGTGAATACAGTGGATATAAAAAGTCCACACACTCCTGTTCAAATATCAGGTTTTTGTGATGTAAAAAAATGAGACCAAGATAAATCATTTCAAAACTTTTTCCACCATTAATGTGACCTATAACCTGTACAACCCAACTGAAAAACAAACTGAAATCTTTTAAGGGGAAAAATAAAAAATAAAAAACTTACAATAACCTGTTTGCATAAATATGCACACCCTTAAACTAATACTTTATTGCAGCACCTTTCGCTTTTATTACAGCTCTCAGTCTTTTGGGTAGGAGTCTATCAGTGTGGCACATCTTGATGTGGCAATATTTGCCCACTTTTCTTTGCAAAAACTCTCCAAATCTGTCAGATTGCAAGGGCATCTCCTGTGCACAGCCCTCTTCAGATCACCCCACAGATGTTCAATAGGATTCAGGTCTGGACTCTGGCTGGGCCATTCCAAAACCTTAATCTTCTTCTGATGAAGCCATTCTTCTGTTGATTTGGATGTGTGCTTTGGGTCATTGTCATGCTGAAAGATGAAGTTCCTCTTCATCTTCAGCTTTCTAGCAGAAGCCTGAAGGTTTTGTGCCAACACTGACTGGTATTCGGAACTGTTCATAATTCCCTCCACCTTGACTAAGGCCCCAGTTCCAGCTGAAGAAAAACAGCCCCAAAGCATGATGCTATCACCACCATGCTTCACTGTAAATATGGTGTTCTTTTGATGATGAGCAGTGTTGTGTTTGCGCCAAATATACTTTTTTGGAATTATGGCCAAGATGTTCAACCTTGGTTCCATTGGACCATAATACATTTTCTCACACGCATTTGGGAGATTTCAAATGTGTTTTTGCAAAATTTAGCCAGGCTTGGATGTTTTTCTTCATAAGATAAGGTTTCTGTCTTGCCACCCTAGACGGGAGATTGTTGTCACATGTATTAAACAGCCAGTACTTGCCAGAAAGCTTGGGATCAGTTCGCCAAGGTCTCCGCCTTTGACCGCCACCTAATCCACATAGCACCGGACCCCCATGATCCCTCCTGCAGGTGGTGAGCCCACTGGAGGGCGGACCCATGTAACTCCTTCGGGCTGCGTCCGGCCGGGTCCCATGGGTGGAAACTCGGCCACCAGACACTAGCCATCAAGCCCCTCCCCCAGGCCTGGCTCCAGGGTGGGGCCCCGGTAACCCCATACCGGGCGGGGTACACTGAATCCTTGATCTAGAATTTATCATGAGAGTCTGTTGGATTGTTCTTAGTCTGGCCCTTCACCCAGGACCAGTTTGTCTTGGGTGACCCTATCAGAGGCAAATTGCCCCGGACAACATAGCTCCTGGGCTCACTGGGACACACAAACCCCCTCACCATGATAACTAACTAACTAACTACTAACTAACCTGCACTTATATAGCGCTTTTCTAGTCACAAAGACCACTCAAAGCGCTTTCATTAATACTAACCCTCTATTCTAAGGGCCTATAGGAAACAGATATCTAGGGACAATTTAGAACAGCCAATTAACCTAACATGCATGTCTTTGGCATGTGGGAGGAAACCGGAGAAATCCCGGAGTAAACCCACGCAACACGGGGAGAACATGCAAACTCCACACAGATCACTGTTGGTCGGGGGCTGGGATCGAACCCACGATCCCACGATCCCCACAATCCCCCGGCCAAGGGTAAACTGTGCTGCCGCAGTGCTAACTACTGCGCCACCGTGCAGCCCAAATAGATAAGGTGACGATCCATGAGGGGAGATCCATGAGGGGATCCAGGTATTACTTATCTATCTATAAATGCACAAAATTTCTGTCTCTGTGTGTATCTGTCTGTTTGTCTGTCTGTTCCAATTCAATTCAACTTTATTTATATAGCGCCATTTCAGAACAACAGTCATCTCATAGCACTTTCAACTGTAGGGATGTTGTAGGGCTGTCATGGTTGACACGCCTCTGCAACATTGCGTGGAGGTTGGGGGCAGTGCCTTTGGTATGGCAAACCGGGGTGGTGGTTCCTCTCTTCAAAAAAGGGGACCGGAGGGTGTGCTCCAACTTTAGAGGGATCACACTTCTCAGCCTCCCTGGGAAGGTCTATGCCAAGGTACTGGAGAGGAGAGTCCGGCCGTTGGTCGAACCTCGGATTCAGGAGGAGCAATGTGGTTTTCGTCCTGGCCGTGGCACATTGGACCATTTCTTTACCCTCTCGAGAATTCTCGAGGGTTCGTGGGAGTTTGCCCAACCAGTTTACATGTGTTTTGTGGACTTGAAGAAGGCATTTGACCGTGTCCCTCGTGGTTTTTTTGTGGGGGGTGCTTCGGGAGTATGGAGTATCGGGCTTGTTGTTACGAGCTATTCGTCTCTGTACGACCGTTGTGAGAGTTTGGTTCATATTGCCAACACTCGGTCGGACTCATTCCCAGTGAGAGTTGGACTCTGCCAGGGCTGCCCTTTGTCACTGATCCTGTTCATAATTTTTATGGAGAGGATTTCTAGGCGCAGCCAGGGAATGGAGGGTGTCATGCTTGGTGACCACAGGATCTCATCTCTGTTGTTTGCAGATGATGTTGTCCTGTTGGCTTCATCCAGCAATGACCTAGAGCTCTTGCTGGGACGGTTTGCCGCTGAGTGTGAAGCAGCTGGGATGAGAAGCAGCACCTCCAAGTCCGAGTCCATGGTCCTCAGCCGGAAAAAGGTGGATTGCCCTCTCTGGGTTGGGGACAGGCTCCTGCCCCAAGTGGGTCACCCCAAGTGAGCAAGGGGAAAATGGAGCGAGAGATTGACAGATGGACCGAAGCAGCATCTGCAGTGATGCAGACATTGTACCGGTCTGTTGTGGTGAAGAGGGAGCTGAGTTCTAAGGCAAAGCTGTCGATTTACCAGTCAATCTACGTTCCTACTCTCACCTATGGTCACGAGCTTTGGGTAATGACCGAAAGAACAAGATTGCGAATACAAGCGGCTGAAATGAACTTTCTCCGTAGGATTGCTGGACTCACCCTCGGAGATAGGGTGAGGAGCTCAGTCATCCGGGAAAGGCTCAGAGTAGAACCGCTGCTCCTCCACATTGAAAGTAGCCAGTTGAGGTGGTATGGGCATCTGATTAGGATGCTTCCTGGACGCCTCCTGCTTGAGGTGTTTCAGGCACGTCCCATTGGGAGGAGACCCTGAGGCAGACCCAGGACTCGGTGAAGAGACTATGTCTCCCAGCTGGTCTGGGAATGCCTTGGTATCCTCTCTGAAGAGCTGGAGCAGGTGGTGGGGGAGAGGGAAGTCTGGGCTTCTCTGCTTGAACTGCTGCCTCTGCGACCCGGACCTCCAGAAAAGCGGTAGAAGATGGATGGATGGATGGATGGATACTTGCCAGAAATTCCTGCAGCTCCTTCAATGTTGCTGTCGGCCTCTTGGCAGCCTCCCTGACCAGTTTTCTTCTCGTCTTTTCATCAGTTTTGGAGGGACGTCCAGTTCTTGGTAATGTCACTGTTGTGCCATATTTTCTCCACTTGATGATGACTGTCTTTACTGTGTTCCATGGTATATTTAATGCCTTTGAAATTCTTTTGTACCCTTTTCCTGTCTGATACCTTTGAACAATGAAATTCCTCTGATTCTTTGGAAGCTCTTTGCGGACCATGGCTTGTGCTGTAAGATGTGACTACAAAAATGTCAGGAAAAACCTACTAGAACAGCTGAACTTTATTTGGGGTTAATCAGAGGCACTTTAAATGGTGGCAGGTGTGATCTGACTCCCATTTAACATGAGTTTGGATGTGATATGCAAGTTAGGTTAATTGGCATCAAAAAACTGGGGATTCTAAATTGTCCTTAGGTATGACTGTGAGAATGAATGGTTGTCTGTCTCTCTGTGTTGGCCCTGCGATGGACTGGCAATCTGTCCAGGGTGTACCCTGCCTCTCGCCCATAGATGCTGGGATAGGCTCCAGGCCCCTGGATGGATGGTTAATTCTGAACACAGCCACATCCCCAGTTGTAACAGGGTGTGCATATTTATGCAACCACGTTATTGTAAGTTTTTTTTCCCCTTAAAAGATTTCAGTTTGTTTTTCAATTGGGTTGTACAGGTTATAGGTCACATTAATGGTGGAAAAAAGTTTTGAAATGATTTATCTTGGTCTCATTTTTTTACATCACAAAAACCTGATATTTGAGCAGGGGTGTGTAGACTTTTTATATCCACTGTACTTATGTACATGTGATTTCTTAGTTTTTTATTTTTAATAAATTTACAAAAATTAAAAAAAAAAACATTTTTCATGTCAGTATGGAGTATTGTGTGTAGAATTTTGAGGAAAAAAATGAATTTAATCCTTTTTGGAATAAGGCTGTAACATAATATTTTTATTTTTCTTTAGGAACACATGGCTCCTAAAGAAAAATATTATTACAGTAGATGCCTCTCAGATGATGCTGTTTCCAAATTTATGCAGATTGTTTCCTCTATGCCATGTGTCAACACAACGGAAATAAGCTATAGACAGCTTGCTCCTTCTGTAATTGATAACATGGTGGATAGTGTTTCAGCTTCTCTGCATCAGGCTCTAGACTTGGTGGCCCCCTTAAAAAAGAAAAAGTCTAATCAGAGATTTCTAACTCCTTGGTTCAACACAGAAACTCGTAGCTTAAAACAGAAGACTCGTCAATTAGAAAGAAAATGGCGCTCTACTAATTTAGATGAAATCTATTTAGCTTGGAGAAATCATCTTTTAATTTATAAAAAATCTCTTAGAAAAGCTAGAACGAGTTATTATTCTGCATTAATAGAAGAGAACAAGAATAATCCCAGGTTTCTTTTCAGTACTGTAGCCAGGTTGACAAAGAGTCAGGACTCTGTCAATCCTAGCATTCCCTTAGAGCTTACTAGTCAGGACTTTATGAACTTTTTCAATAATAAAATTTCATCCATTAGAGATAAAATCAATCAGATTCTTCCCACAGTTAACTTAAATACTGTAACTACTACAACTCCTTCTTTTGATGTCTGTCTTGATGAGTTTACTCCAATCGACCTTTGTGAGTTAGACAAAATAGTTTCCTCATCCAAACCCTCAACTTGTCTTTTAGACCCTATTCCTACCAGGTTATTTAAAGAAGTCTTCCCACTTATTGGTAGCTTTATTCTTCATATAATCAATTCTTCATTAACTTTAGGCCATGTACCGCAGGCTTTTAAAACGGCTGTAATTAAACCCTTACTCAAAAAGCCAACGCTAGATCCAGGAGCTTTAGCTAACTATAGACCAATCTCTAATCTCCCTTTCATTTCAAAAATCTTAGAAAGAGTTGTTGCTACGCAATTATTTGACCACCTGCAGGGAAATGGTTTACTTGAAGAGTTTCAATCTGGGTTTAGAATCCATCATAGTACTGAAACAGCCTTAGCGATGGTCACTAACGACCTCCTCATTGCATCTGATAATGGACTAGTTTCTGTACTTGTCCTTTTAGACCTTAGTGCAGCTTTTGATACCATCGATCATAATATTCTACTTGATAGATTAGAACACTATGTTGGACTTAATGGAACTTCGTTGCAGTGGTTTAGATCTTATTTATCTGATAGGTTCCAGTTTATTCATGTAAATAATGAGTTTTCTTTCAACTCAAAGCTTAGTCATGGAGTTCCACAGGGATCTGTGCTAGGCCCTACTCTTTTAGTTTATATATGCTTCCGTTAGGCAACATTATTAGAAAGCACTGTATACATTTTCATTGTTATGCAGATGACACACAATTATACCTGTCAATGAAGCCAGATGATAGTAATCAATTAGCCAAGTTAGAAGCCTGTCTTAAGGAAATCAAAGCTTGGATGACTTGTAATTTCCTGCTATTAAATTCAGATAAGACTGAAGTCATTCTTGTTGGTCCAAAAAACCTTAGAAATTCCTTTCCAAATCAAACTTTCAGTTTGGATGCAGTTACTCTTTCTCTTAATAGCTCTGTGAGGAACCTTGGAATTATTTTTGATCAGGATTTGTCCTTCAATTCACATATTAAATTTGTTTCTAAGACTGCCTTCTATCATTTGCGTAATATTGCCAAGATTAGGAGCATCTTGTCTCAGAGTGATGCTGAGAAGCTGATCCACGCTTTTGTTAGCTCGAGATTAGATTATTGTAATTCTTTATTATCAGGCTGTCCTAAAACATCTTTAAAAAGTCTTAAGCTGATCCAAAATGCTGCAGCAAGAGTTTTAACAGGTACTAGAAAGAGAGATCATATCTCTCCGGTTCTGGCCTCCCTTCATTGGCTTCCCATAGAGTTTAGAATTAAGTTTAAAATCCTTCTTCTTACTTACAAAGCTCTAAACAATCAGGCTCCTTTTTATTTAAAAGATCTGATACTACCGTATTATCCTAACAGAGCACTACGCTCCCAAAATGCAGGATTACTTGTAATACCTAGAATCTCCAAAAGTTCAATGGGAGGCAGAGCCTTCAGTTATCAAGCTCCTCTCCTGTGGAATCAGCTGCCAATCTGGATTCGGGAGTCAGACTCAATCTCTGTTTTTAAGAATAGGGCTAAAACCTTCCTTTTTGATATAACCTACAATTAGGGAGGGATCATGTGTTTCTGAACCCTCCCTTAGTTATGCTGCTAATAGGTTTAGTCAGCCGGGGGACCTCCAGTAATGCACTGGGCCTCACTCTGTATGAAATATTTTTTTTTGCTGGTCATTAACATTTGTTTGTTCTCTCCCATAGATTGAGTCCCCATCGTGCTGTTTGCTCTCTACATGTCTGTTCTTTTCTTCTTCTCTATCCCCTCACCCCCCAGCCAGTCGCAGCAGATGACTGCCCCTCCCTGAGCCTGGTTCTGCTGGAGGTTTCTTCCTGTTAAAAGGGAGTTTTTCCTCTCCACCGTCGCCAAGTGCTTGCTCACAGGGGATCGCCTGATTGCTGGGGTCTTTCTGCAACTGTGGGGGTTCCCCCTACAGTTGATAGTGCTATGAGATGACTGTTGTTGTGAAATGGCGCTATATAAATAAAGTTGAATTGAATAACAAAATGTGGAAAAAGTGAAGCGCTGTGTATTTTTTCCGATGCACTATATACCTTCAGCTCCCTCCCCCATTCCCCTGTCAGGTCCCGCATAAGTGAGACAATTTAAATAAAGTATTAACGTCATTATATAGCAAGAGGAGTCTATAAATACTGTTTATATACGGTATAAATATCAAATATGAGCAGAGCTCCATTTGGCAAAGCAAATTTGACAAAAAATATCAAAACCTAGCACAACCTCTCATTTCTCTTATTTTCCAGCGGGTTTTTACGTCTGTGGTCTAAACCTGACTGAGGACATCTGTTACGTTGTCCTCCACCCCCTCCAGGACATGAGGAAGATGACGATGGAGGCTCTCTTGCCACTGCTCCGCTGGATGGGCGAACAGCAGCCAGGTCCAGAGGGGGGCGGAGTCAACATCGTGTGCTGCGACTTTGTGGGCATGAGTGAGTTCTGCTCGCTCGTGATTGGCCTGAACTACAAACTGGTGGGCGGAGCCTGCAGGATGCCACAAAGATATTTGGATGTCAAAAAAAGTGGCGAGTTATGATTTTTTTTCTTTCATTTTAAAGTTTATATACATATGTGTATGTGTGTGTTCTACAGCTGTAATATTGGTTTAAGCTGTATTTGCATCATCCATCCATCCAGCCATCCTTCTTTCCCCTTCTGAATTGTCAGTTTGCCAGAATCCGTTCAAGACTGATTGAAAATATTGTTCTGGCTAGTTAGCATCATTGTACTGTAAACATACACATTTATACATGACTATGCTGTATATATTTACTATGCATATGGAAACTTTTTCCCATATATTTGTTTTATACATTAAAAGAAACATAGAAAACCTGCAGTCCTTCACAGAACTGAAGAGAAAGGGCTGCAGTTCAGTATCTGCCCACAAGTGCCGCGAAAAACAAGAATCTTCTAGAGTTACCTAGAGAGTTGTTAATATAAACTTGGATTTTAAAACTGACATAAAACATTAAAAATACTCTCCGACCACTACGTATCCCTCCAACTCCCTCCCCCATTCCCCCATCAGATCCAGCATAAGTAAGACAATTTAAATAAAGTATTGAAGTTATTATACAGCAAGAGTAACTGGTGAAGCGTCGGGCCTACAATGAATCATCACAGTTACTATATTTATGATACCCCACCACTTCCAGTGTAATATTGCTTTTATACAACAGTTCCACCAGTACAGTGTATTAAATGGCAGCAATACATGACCAACTAGAAAAGCACTGAGAGTGCATATCTCCACCAAGGCTACTTCTGTCCCTCATGGATCACCTCCAAAATGTAATGGGTTCGTGTGTAGGCCTAGAGCCACTTCTGGTGAAAACTGCATCAAAGTCTATCCAGTAGTCTATCCAGGACTACAAATACCTGGGTGTCATGATCAGCAACAGACTGGACTGGAAACCTAACACCGGTACTGCGTACAGGAAGGGGATGAGCAGACTCTACTTCCTGAGGAAGCTGAGATCCTTCAACGTGTGCAACAAGATGTTGGAATTTTCTACCAGGCTGTTGTCACCAGCGCCATCTTCTTTGCTGCTGCTGTGTTGGGGCAGCAGTATTAGAGCCAGCAACACCAACAGACTTGACAAGCTTACTGAGAAGGCTGGCTCTGTGATTGGTCTCAGGCTGGAGACTTTTGAGACTGTGGTGGAGAGGAGGACACTGAACAAACTGTGATCCATCATGGACAATCCTGATCACCTCCTCCACCACACACTGGACAGTCAGCACAGCACTTTCTCCAGCAGACTGTTACAGCTTCGCCGCTCAACGGTCAGGTACAGGAAATCTTTCCTGCCACATGTCATTTCACTGTACAGTAACTCACTCTGATGTTGAATTTTGGTCATAACTATGCTGCCATACTGCACCTTACAGTCTAACTGGTACCTCACATTTCACCTTGCGCCCGATAGTCCTGCATTGTACAGCTTGTATGATCCATGTATCTATACGGGTCACCATCTATTCATCTGTGATGTATATAAAGTTATCCAGGCAGTTTTGCTTTCCCTGGGTAATTCCTTTTTCTATTATAAGATAAGATAAGATAAGATAAGCCTTTATTAGTCCCACAACGGGGAAATTCCAGGATTGCAACAGCACAGGGATAGCAACACTCAGAGCAACAATCAGAAGGCAAGAAAAAAAAAAAAATGCTGTGTGTATTTCTGCCATTTTGATCGTCTACTGTGTCATGCTGTTGTTACACTGTAGTTTCCCAGTTTGGGATCAATAAAGTCTGTCTATCTAGTTTTTGAGGATTCTTGGTAACACACTGTGAGAAGATAAGAGCCTTGGTGGAGGTATGCATTCTGGGATCATCACCAAAATGTTATGGGTTCCTGTCTAGCCTAAGGATCACCTCTGGTAAAAATTTCATCCAAATCCAGCCAGTAGTTTTTGTGTAATCGTGCTGCACAAATACAAACAGTCCTTGGTGGAGGTATGCACTCTCAGATCATCACCAAAATTCAATGGGTTCATCCTTGACCCAAGGGCTACCTCTGGTGAAACTTTCATCCAAATCCGTCCAGTAGTTTTTGCGTAATCCTGCTAACAGTCAGACAAAGAGACACAGACAAACCACCCCAATTACATTACCT
The DNA here is from genome assembly GCA_020510985.1 of Pholidichthys leucotaenia. NCBI lineage: Eukaryota > Metazoa > Chordata > Actinopteri > Cichliformes > Pholidichthyidae > Pholidichthys > Pholidichthys leucotaenia. The sequence goes on from CM035845.1 coordinate 333,490,313, forward strand.
CCTTGGCGGAGGTAAATATTAGGATTTGTCTGTTTAACCAGTTATTTTACTCCGCCAAGAAAAATAGTCCCTTCTGAATGTACCCAGTTAACTGTTGCTAAGCACCTCAATGAGCACAATATAGAAAAGAATAGGCCTATTCTCACTCCATACATGTGTGAACGTGTAAAATACATTACAATTATCTGATCATTCCCATTCATTGGAAGATTGTGACCTTATAAATGGACTCACAGCTTCCCTGACCAGTTTCTGTCGTCTTTTCACCAGTTTTGGAGGGACGTCCAGTTCCTAGTAACGTCACTGTTGTCCCATGTTTTCTCCACTTCTTGACGACCGTCTTCACTGTGTTCTGTAGTGTTTGTAGTTTAAAAAAACAGCTTCACTGTACATCACAAATACCAGGCGTTACATTATATTGTTTTGTGTCCTGTATTATCTTGTCTTATATTGTTTTATGTCTTCTTGCATTTGATGCAACAAAGTCTTTAACATATTTTCCGAATCCTGATGTAGCATTTATAAGAAGTGTACAATAATGTGATAAATTTAAACTATTTTGGTATTCCACATCAGCATATTAGACAAACTTTTATAAACTGTTCATAAATGCTAAATAAATCTGATCTACTTGATTACATTGTTAGTTGCCTTTTTATTATGTATTAATAACATGTATTACAACCCTAATCTGGCCTGACAGCATCAGGATTAAAGATGCATTCAGACCAAACATGAATGCGTTAATTTTTCACATGCCACAATTACATGTTAACTCAATGTAGACACACAAACAGACATGAATTTGCCGTCTGAGCGAGTTTGCAGACGGGCGGAGTTACTTTTATAACTTCTGCAGCTGTGTTCTACCTGCTGTGTAAAGCTGGATTTATGCACCCGCATCAGACAGTGAATTCATGTCTATTCATGTGTTTACATTGAGCTATAATGTAATCGTGCCGCATGAAAAATTGGCCCGTTGCGTCTGATGTGAAGGCACCTTAAAACATGTCATTATCAACTCTGAAGTGTAAAATTGATGAAACTCGTCGGTTTGGACTGATACCACCATAGTGGATGTGCAATGTTTGTTAATGTTATCAATCTTTTCTTGGGGATTTGTGCACTGAAGTGTTTGTATACTTCAGTGTGGAAGTATTTGGAAAAAACCTGGAAGTGTTTGACAGTTCATTTTTTATTCAGCTAAATGCACTTTGTGATGTGCCAAGGTCAGTTATGACCAGGATGTAGTAGATTTTGTTTAAAACGGGAAACAAATGTTAATGCTAACAGTGCACATTGAGTTTTCATGCACTCTGAGATATGCCTGAGTAAGATGTGACCAAAATGGTTATTTACAGAATTTTATTTTTTTCATTCTATGTATTTAATTGTTCAAGAGGAAAAATATTTCTGCTACTTCAAGTTCTGCTCAACCCCAGCACTGTTATTGTGTTTTTATGCACCTTTGATGTGCCTTTGTCATGTGCCAAGTGCACATTTGAAACTAAGACAATGAATAAAAAGTGCATATTTTTCATCATATTGATCTGTGTTGGTTTGAAATTTGTCATATTCAACAGATCGCTGAATATGTGTGACCCAGTTACAGGTCCTGATTTCAAATTGATTTTGTCATTGAATAGCCTTGGTGTAAATGATCATGTAACATGATAGTCTATAGAAAGGTGTATGATAACCTCGGGGGGGGGGGGGATTATGTCTTTTTTCCAGGTTGGAAGGCAAAACCAGACCTACTTTTGTTTTAAGCTGAGCCAGCTGCAGAGACACATCACCACATTAATTGAAAAAAAGCTCATGCATTAATTATCCCAAATACAAAACTGTAAAAGACTACACCATCACAGTTTTCACACAAGTTTATTTAAAAAACCAAAAATTATTTCAGCGTGTTGCTCAACAGAGAAAACTAGATCTCAAACACGTGTCCGTGGTTATGGCTGCGTTAGTTCGTGACGAGGCTCGTCCTCTCCACTGGAGAGGGCAGGAGGAAGCGTGAGTTAATATAACAGGTCCACAACAACACAAGTCTGTACACACATCCAGAAGGCTCGCATCACATGTTATAAATGAAGAAGAGTGAGCAGAGTTTATAAAATAAATATCCCTTTGTTATGATGAAAAATAATAGAAAATCCATTTTCCCTTGAAGCTAAATAATGTGAAAAAGAAGTGATGTAGGTTACAGATGATATCAAAGTAACGATACTAAAACATTTCACAAGAACGTGTGGATGGTGATTATTCTGTGATAAACATGTTTCATCCACTGTCACTTATAAAATCCGGATAAAACGGGGCTGAAACAGCAGATTTTACTGTGGAGGTCTTCTTCAGGAGGCACGGGGCGGTCAAACTTGCTCCTGCTTTCTCTGCTCCGTCAGCATCAGTCAGGTGTCTGTGTGTCACTCACTGCTGAAGATTCCTCACCTCATCAACACCTGAAATGTTCCCAATTCCACCTGTTTTGGTTCTATTTTAACACACTGTAGAGCAGAGGTCTCCAAACAGTGGGGCCAGGCCGCAGAAAGCCGCTGGCTTGTCTTTCTTTTCCTGCACCTCCTGTCTGTCTGCTTGGTCTTGGCACACCTTTGTTGTGGTGCTCATCAGTTACTTTTTAACAGGGGCGACGTTCACCAATTTAGCATGTGGTACAAGTGAGATAAATTACGTACAGATGTGCAAGAATAAAGGTGAAAAAGCGATAAAAGATGCCAATTTAAAAATTAAAGCATCCAGATGAGTGTTGCAAATTTACGAGAAAAAGCTGAAAATCTACAGGAGAAAAGTAAAAACTTTATGAGAAAAAAAGTCACAAATTTATGAGGAAAAAAGTTGCAGATTTATGAGGTAAAAGTTGCAAATCTAAGAGAAAAAAGTTGAAAGATTTTTTTTGCATTTCTGCTTATAATTGGTGGTTCACCTTCGTTTTATTCAGTTCTGTAACCTGATCTAGAAAGGTCTGTGATGAGCTCTTTCCCCATGATTTACTCCTGTGAATGAATGAACACATCACCAGCTACCCAGCCAGCATGTCCATGTGGGGCCCACCAAAAGTTAAATGGGCTGTCTTATGTGTCTTATGTGTCCATGTGGGTGTGTCCATGGGTTCCCTGTTGGTCCTGTCTGTGTTTGCCCACATCCTGGTTACCTATTTTCAACTTATTTTCTCATAAATTTGTTATTTTCTTGTAAATCTGTAACTTTTTTTTTTTTACTGTAAACTTGCAACTGTTTCCTCATAAATTTGCTGCTTTTTTCCTTGTAAATTTGTGAGTTTTTCCCATAAATTTGCAACATTTTTCTTGCAAATTTGTAATTCTTTCCAAGTAATATGTCAAACAGCTTCATTTTGTCTTCTTAATGATAAAACTGGTCTTGTTCTTCTGTTAAGACAAAGCAAAGAGATGTGTTATACCTCTGACATGTTTAGACTGTCATCTGCAGTCTTCTTCAGAAAATGTCTGACGTCTGTGACGTGTCACATCAACTGTAAATTCACACATTTTCACATCAGCTCGTGTGAATTTGTGAAGTTACAGCTGATGTGAACGTCACGGACGTCAGATGACGTTTTCTGAAGAAGACTGCAGATGACAGTCGAAACATGTCAAAGGTATGACACATCTCTTTGCTTTGTCTTAACAGAAGAACAAGACCAGTTTTGTCTTTTCAAGTAATTTTTACTAATTTTTTTCTTGTAAATTTGCAACTTTTTTTTCCTAAATTTTCACATTTGTGGCTTTCCTAGCAAATTTGTGACATTTTTCTCATAAATTAGCTACTATTTTTTGTAAATTTGTCACTTTTTTAACAAATTTATGAAGAAAAATTTTGCCTAAGCAGATCACCTGCTCACTTCTACCAAAGGTAAAGTCCATGTGGGCGAACACAGATGGGTCCAACATGGAACCCACAGACAAACCCACATGGGACCCATAAGACGGCCCCGATTTAACCTATGGTGGGGCCCACATGGACATGCTGTCTGGGTCGCGGTTGTGCTCGGGAGTCGACCCTGGTGGGCTCCCTGGTTTGGACCTTCCTTCTACCGGCTGGTGTGTGGTTGCCTATCTTTGCTTTCCAGAGACTGTGAGTGTTGCTTCCCGCCACACGAGTTGGCCCCTCACATGTAAGAAAACTGGCCACTCGGGACTACATGTGATGGTGGATCTAATACTGTGCCTCACCAGCGACTGGAACAAAGCTGGGGTGGGGCATCCCAAAATTGCTACAGAAGCACTGGAGGCCCCATTCACACTTGTCAAAAGTGAGTTTTTTTTACTCACTTTTTTCACACTTCATGCCAGATTGTGGAACAAAAGAAAATTTGTTACTGGGGCTGTGAGGCAAAAGAGGTTGGGGACCAATAAGAGCCGAGTGTGAGAATGACAGAAAATACTTCTGTGATACGTGATGGTAAAGCTGAATTTATGTTTCTGCACATCTGGTCCATCCACGGCTGTGTGCGCGCAGCCCACAATTTTGTGACAGTTCTGACTGTGGAGACGGAGAAGAAGAAACGTGACAAGACCAGAAAAAGAAAACATTTTAAAAAATGGCTCTGCCTTTTCTTTTGATGAACAAACTAGCCTGTCAACATGCTTGCACCACCTGTTGGGCTGTGGTGCAACTGCATGTGGTGGTTAATGAAGGGCAGGTGCAGGCACTCAAAGCATAATTTCAGCCTGACACTGGATAAAACCTGTTCTTTGGTTGACCACACTTAATTTTTTTTTTTAACATACTAGTCATTTCTTTGGCCATCACTTCTGAAAATCTCAGCCGTGACCTGTGTTAACGTCAGTCCACCTCCACTAATCTGGACAGAATTCTGACAACTGAAACACGTAAAGACAAACAAACTGACTCCAGGCACTGCTTGCTGACATTTGCCAAACAGCTACAACGCTACAACAAATCTGCAAACTGGACAACTTTAAAGGCTGCTGCCAATTTCCAAAAATGGCTGCCAGAGGGTGAGTTACTGTGGGTGACCTGAGCTTAACTTGGATTCAACAAACTTGGTAGCACCTTATAAGAGTGGATCAGGTTAGCTAAGATACAATAATCATTTAAAAAAGAACATATTTACAAAGCACCACATGTCTTCTATCTCTTGGAATGGCTGACACTGTTCTCGATGCACAGCACCACGTGGGAGCTGGAGCAGCTGCTGGAGCTCTGCTGCAGCAGGTGGCCGCTCTGCAGGGGCGATGCCATGCCGCTCAGCGCCCGGTCGCTTATGCGCCACGACTCACAGAAGCCGTTGACCTGCCGCTGACCAGTGCCAGTCGACCCGTGCCACACCATCTTCTCAGGCCTTAGGTGAGAGAAGAAGAAGAAGAAGAGAGGTCTTGGTAAGTGAGCAGCAGTACTGTTTCATGCTGAGAAAGAGTTCTACAGATGCAATGTTTGCTTGATGGAGAGGAAGTCGGGAGTGGCAGAGAAGTATATCAGGGTGGTGCAGGACATGTATGAGGAGAGTAACAAGGGGGATGGGGGGTATTCACCAATTTAGCATGAGGTACTCATGTATAAATGTAAATCAGGTACAAATTTGCAGAAATACAGATAAAAGATGTCAATTTAAAAATGAAAAAAGTCACAAATTACAATTTAATTACACTGAATAAAAATTTAACTAGCATCCAGATGAGCACTGCAGAGTTACAAGAAAAAGGATGAAAAATTACAGGGAAAAAAATTCTAATTTTTGAGAAAATGCTGCAAACTTATGAGAAAAGAGATGCAAACTTATGAGGAAAAACATGCACATTTATGAGGAAATTGCAAAATTATAAGAAAAAAGTTTCAAACTTATGAGAAAAAGTTGCAAATTTATGAGAAAAAAGTCTCAAATTTATGAGAAAAAAGTTGCAAATTTAAAAACAGGAGATTAGCTCCATGGTACAACTCCCACACTCGTGAGTTAAAACAAAAAGTCAGATCCTGTGAAAGGCTTTGGTGTGTAAATGAGACAGAATCATGTTCAGCCTGGAATGCCAGCCTTACCACCTATAAGAAATCTCTCCGTAGTGCTAGGCGACAGTACTGTTCATCCTTGATAGAAGAAAATAAAACCAACCATAGATTTCTTTTTAACACTGTAGCTCAGTTAACCAAGAGCCACAATGCCATAGACCCCTACATTCCTCCAACTCTTAGTGCCGATGACTTTTTGAAATTTTTTAATGATAAAATTGTCAGTATCAGGAATAATATTCCAAAAAATGCCCCTTTAAAAATATCAAGCCTCTGCCTAACACTGCTGTGTCCACAGGTTCAGAACTCCACTTTTCTGAATTTTCTGTTATTAGTCATTCTGATCTAGCCTTAATAGTCTCAGTCTCTAAGAGACTCTAAGAGACAGGTAGTTGGTTTAGAGTCTAAACCAACTACCTGTCTCTTAGACCCAATCCCTGCTAGACTCCTGAAGGAATCACTATCTCTGATTAGTCCACCGTTTTTGAACATAATTAATATGTCCCTATTGACAGGACATGTACTGCAGTCTTTTAAAGTAGCAGTAATTAAACCTCTACTTAAAAAGCCCTCGCTTGACTCTGGGATTTTGGCCAATTATAGATCAATATCTCCCCTACCTTTCCAAGATCCTCGAAAAAGTAGTTGCCAATCAACTGTGCACTTTTTTAGAAAATAATTCTATATTTGAGAAATTTCAGTCAGGTTTTAGGAAACACCACAGCACATTGACAGCCTTAGTGAAAGTTACTGATGACCTCCTTATGGCATTTGACAAAGGACTTGTCTCTGTCCTTGTCTTATTGGACCTTAGTGCTGCCTTCAACACCATCGACCACCATATTCTGTTAGAGAGACTTGAACAGGGAATTGGTTTGTAAGGAACAACGCTAAGATGGTTCCAGTCTTATTTATCAGACCGTTCCCAGTTTGTCTATGTCAGGGGTCCCCAAACTTTTTCCTGTGAGGGCCACATAACTTTTGCCTTCTCTGATGGGGGCCGGGGTCAGTTTGTAACAGAAAAGTTGAAACGATCGCAGGGGTGCCTAAACGTAAACATTTATTGTTTTCCAGAAAGCCACACATAACCAAATATTAATAACACTTTCCGGGATCTTCACAGGAAAAAAAAGTCAGAAAATAAATAATAACACTATTAATGAATGAATGAATGAATTAATTTAATTAATTAAATCACCCTTTATTGTCATTCAACTGTACAACCAATCATGTACAGTAGAACGAGATTGTGTTTTACCTACCTACTGTGTTAATCACACACACCCCAAGTGTAGAATCAGAGGGCCGCTGCCATGCAAGGCGCCGAAATAAATAACACTATTTATGAAACAAATAATAACCAAATAACCCTCTCTGGTTCTTCTCAGAAAAAAAGTCCATGGAACATTAACTTTCTGTTGTGCCGTGCACAATCTTAACAGGTAAAAGTTCAGCTTAGTTGTCAGAGCAGAATCTCTTACTTAAACTCTACTTTGCTGAAAATATCCTCCCCCGTCGTAGTCCCTGTGAGACTTTGGAGGGCTGCCAGCTCCTCGCACATTTCAAAGTTTGCGCTAACTCCACGAATAAAAATGAGCAGCTGCGCTGTGTCCTGCACATCCGTGCTCTCATCCAGTGCTAATGAAAAAAAGTCAAATTCTTTCGTCTTCTGCTGCAGCTGGGCAATGCGTCTGGTGATTGTACTCGCCAACAGACTCACGGCATTAAAGACATCTTTCTTCTCGGGACACACCTCCTCCGCGACAGCATTCAAACATTTCTTGACAAATTCTCCATCAGTGAAAGGTTTACCGCTGCTTGCTATCAGTTGAGCAACCCGAAAGCTGGCCCGAACGGATGACTGGTTCAGCTGAGCTTGGCGTACAAATGTATTCTGCTTAGCTAACAGTCCACTTTTTAGCTTTGAGAGTTTGTCTGCTCACATTTGGCCTTGCAAGCTATCATACTTGTCTTTGTGACGGGATTCATAGTGTTGGCGCAGATTGTATTCTTTGAATACCGCCACAGCCTCCTGACAGATGAGACAAACAGCCTTTTCTTTGCATTGAACAAAAAATAATCGTTTGTCCACTGCAGGTTAAATACCCTGCATTCTGAATCAATTTTTCTCTTGCCTAACCTTTTCACCATTATTCCGTTTGACAGGGGTGAGTCTAGTGTTGTAGGATGTGTCTGGTTCATGTGTTTAGATAGGGCACCTCAGTGCATGAACGTGAGTGAGTGAGTGGGTGCACGCAGCCGAGGCACGCCCCCGTGTGAATGGCCCCACGGAGCGGACGGTGTGTGTGAATGTGTGAAGTGTGTGGGTGAGTAGAGAGAGAGGCGACCGGAGCAGGTAGCGAACTAGAATTGCTGTTGAAGGGTGGAATAGAATGTCACGTTCTATGCGTGTATTAGTCTCGATCGCGTTGCCAGACTGAAAAAAAAAAAAATCATAATGCGTCTCTGGTATTGTTCAGGGGGCCGGGCCAAATGTGGAGGTGGGCCATATCCGGCCCGCGGGCCGTAGTTTGGGGACCACTGGTCTATGTCCATAACAAGTCCTCTATCCAGACCACAGTTAGCTATGGAGTTCTGCAGGGATCGGTACTTGGACCAGTACTGTTTACATTATACATGCTACCTTTGGGAGACATTATGAGGAAACATTCTATTGATTTTCATTGTTACGCTGACGACTATTTATCCATCAATCCAGATGATCCCAGCCATTCGGGTTCACTCCAGGAGTGTCTTAAGGATATTAAAACCTGGATGACTGCCACAGACAAGGGCAACCCCTCACAGCACCAGTAAACATCCAGGAAACAGACATTGAGATGGTGACATCCTACAAGTACCTGGGTGTTCATTTGAACAATAAACTAGACTGGTCACACAATACCGACACACTCTACAAGAAGGGACAGTGCAGGCTGTTCCTACTGAGGAGGCTGAGGTCTTTTGGTGTACAAGGGGTGCTCCTGAAGACCTTCTACGATTCGGTGGTGGCATCAGCCATCACGTTTGGAGTGGTCTGCTGGGGCAACGGCATCACAGCAGCGGACAGGAAGAGACTGAACAAACTGATTAAGAAAGCTAGCTCTGTCCTGGGGCAGCGCCTTGACCCAGTAGAGGAGATAGGAGAGAGAAGGATGGTGGCTAAGCTGTCATCTCTGCTGGAGTCCAAGTCCCACCCTATGCAGGACATACTGAACGCTCTGAGGAGCTCATTTAGCAGTAGGCTACATCATCCTAGGTGCGCGACCGAGAGGTTTCGCAGGTTCTTCCTACCTATGGCTGTCAGGCTTTATAACCTAAGCAAGGCTGATCGCAGAGATGGCAAAAAAAAAAAACGTGACAACCTAATAGTATTGAATGCAAAAGACGCAACAGACTTGCACAAAATGGTCCTCTCCAGTATACAACTAGGACAATATCAATTGCTACAGAGGGTGACAATATGTATGAGTACATATTCTTACTATGTGGGGTAACTAAATAGACGGTTATGCTGTTTATTCCATCTAGCTACAGTGCTCCGCACTTTGTATATATATTTATGTGTACATATGTATATTCACTGCTCTTATTTTCTCATCTTCTAAATTATTGCTCTGAGTGTTGCTGTCCCTGTGCTGTTGTAATCCTGGAATTTCCCCATTATGGGACTAATAAAGGCTTATCTTATCTTATCTTATTTTAACTACAACTTTCTATTGCTGAATACAGATAAAACTGAAGTCATTGTTCTTGGCCCCAAACATGCTAGAAGTACTCTTTCTAGTATAACAACACTAGATAGCATTGCACTGGCTTCTAAGTTTTCTGTTAGGACAGTCTTTTAACTGTCATATACAGCAAACCATTAAGACTGCCTTCTTCCATCTGCATAATATTTCTAAAATTAGGTCCATCCTGTCTCATAAAGATGCAGAGAAACTTGTCCACGCCTTTATCACCTCTAGGCTAGACTATTGTAATTCACTTTTATCAGGTTGTTCCTAATAAGTCCATAAAGTTTCTTCAGCTCATTCAGAATGCAGCTGCACGTATCCTAATGAGAACAGGGAGAAAAGATCACATTACCCCAGTTTTAGCTTCTTTACATTGGCTCACAATAACATATAGAATTGAATTCAAGATATTGCTCCTAACTTATAAAACTCTTAATGGTCTGGCTCCTTCTTACTTGCAAGAACTCATAGTTCCTTATTATCCAACCAGAGCTCTGCGCTCCCAAAAATCCAAACTACTGGTGGTCCCCAAGGTCTCCAGAAGTAGATTGGGAGGTAGAGCTTTCAGTTATCAAGGTCCCCTCCTGTGGAACCATCTTCCCAGTTCAGTTTGGGAGGCAGACTCTCTTTATTCAAGAGTAAGTTGAAATCTTTTCTCTTTGATAAGGCCTATAGTTAAAAATGTTGCCACTGCCAGGCCTTCACTCGCATGTGGAGCCTAACCCGGCTTGATACTGGAATGTCTGGCTGTGAATGTTAATGCTGAATTGTATTTGTTATGTTTGTTTGGAATGTAGCTACTGCCAGGCCTCCTACTTTTTACCTCTTTTTTCAACCCAGCCGGTCGAGGCGGATGGCCGTCCTCTATGAGCTATGGTTCCGCTTGAGGTTTCTGCCCGTTAAAGGGAAGTTTTTCCTCGCCTGTGTCACCGCAGTGCTTGCTCTTAGGGGTCTCTGCTGGGTTCTATAAATTGGAGAGTGTGGCCTAAACCCACTCTTTTCTGTAAAGTGCCTTCAGATGACCTGTGTTGTGATTTGGCGCTATATAGATAAAAATGAATTGAATTGAAATTTATGAGGAAAAAATTCAGAAATTTATGAGGAAAAAGTTGCAAATTTATATGAGAAAGTCGCAAATTTATAAGAAAAAAGTTGCAAATTTATGAGAAAAAAGTTGCAAATTTGAGAAAAAGTTGCAACTTTAAGAGAAAAAGTCACAAATTTATGAGACAAAAGTTGCAGATTTAAGAAAAAAAAGTTGCATACTTATGAGAAAAAAGTCCTAAATTTATGAGAAAACAGTTGCAAATTTATGAGAGAAAAGATGCAAATTTATGAGAAAAAGTTGCAAATTTATGAGGAAAAAGTTGCAAATTTGAAAAAAAAGTTGCAAATTTATGAGAGAAAGTCACAAATTTATAAGAAAAAAGTTGCAAATTTGAGAAAAAAGTTGCAAATTTATGCGAAAAAGTCACAAATTTATGAGACAAAAGTTGCAAATTTAAGAAAAAAAGTTGCATACATATGAGAAAAAAGTTGCAAATTTATGCGAAAAAGTTGCAAATTTATGAGAAAAAAGTCACAAATTTGAGAAAAATTTGCAAAGTTTAAGAGAAAAACTCGCAAATTTATAAGACAAAAGTTGCAAATTTATGAGACAAAAGTTGCAAATTTAAGAAAAAAAAAGTTGCATACTTATGAGAAAAAAGTCCTAAATTTGAGAAAAAAGTTGCAAATTTATGAGAAAAAGTTGCAAATTTATAAGAGAAAAGTCACAAATTTATAAGAAAAAAGTTGCAAATTTATGAAAGAAAAGTCACAAATTTATGAGGAAAGAAGTTGCAAATTTGTGGCCCCTGCTGGCAAACTGAGTCGGAATGCGCACCGCGTCATTACGAGCTACAGGCAGCAGAGGTCCTAAATCATGACTCTTCTTTGTTTGCTAGCAGCAAGTCCTGGGAAAAACCCATGAGTGCCCGGTATCATTGGAAAGCTTAGAATTCGTACTTTCTAAAAATACCTGTTTTTGTGGAAGACGTAACTCTCAACCGATCGAGCCGAGTTTTAAACCTAGCCAAAATATAAACAAATAGTCTTTTTCTGGGTCCATTTTTGTGCACTTCCTACAAATTAAATATAATTTTGAAGGTCTTTCAATACAGAATATGGAAAAAACGTTACCTCAGTTTTGATAATTTCCTCAAAGTGACTCATTTTGCCAGCAAGGGTCACATTTGTGAGAAAAAAGTCACATCTTTGGCTAAAAAAGCAAATCTACAGGAAAAAAGTGGAACACTTACAGGAAAGAAAATTACAAATTTACAAGAAAAAAAATATTTTTTTTGCAAATTTATGAGCAAAGGGTTGAAAATTTATAGGAAAAGTTCCAAAATTATGAAAAAAAGTTGAACTTTTTTTCATTTCTGCTTAGCATTGGTTCAAAGTAATTTTATACTTCTGTAACATGATATAAAAATGGAGTGATGGGGGATGTCAGGTTAGCAAGGAGAATGATTGGGGTCAATTTGCTAACAAGGAGGCTGCCCCCCCCCCCCCAAATCACCTACTGGTTACAGATGTCCCCACAGCAGGTATTTTTTTTTCACACTGATGAGCGTCTCACCATCTGCTGTCGCTCAGAACGTCCGTGCCATCAAAGGAGTAGATCGTCACATTGTCCTTCATTCTGCCGCCATTGAAGATGGATTCCCAGCTGTCAAACAAAACCTCGTCCTGAGAAAGACAACACAATGTTTTTTTAAAAAAACAGCTCATTGGGAACGACGGCTTTTAGAAAAACAAATCAGCTGTATTTTTTGTCTTTATATACAGTAGAAACGAGCTGTGAGGAGAGACGGGAAGGTTTGGGGGTCACTGCAGCGCTTAAACTTTTGACTTCTGTGGAAGGAGGCGTTTCCACAGTTAGACTTGTGATGCAAGTCGAATTGTCTGATTACTTTTTTCTTTTTCAAGTTTTGCTTTTATTCATTTTTTAAATTAGGTTTTCCTTTTGTAATATATATTTTTTACAATTTGATTTTTTTGTCTCTTTTTCCCATTTTTATCCCCCACCAGTCAAAGCCCAAAGGTAGGGCTGGGTGATACAACGAATATATTCATTTATATATGAATGAATATTAATTCATTCATATATTAATGAATATATTCGTATATATCGATACATTCTACTAGGCGCAATACAAAAAGTGTTTTTATCGCAAAGCTCAAGCATTTTTGCGGCTGTCAGCTTGTCTCTCCTCTCACACAGCTGCACCATAGAGCTGCACTCAGGCACTTCCCCCCCACCTCCCCACGCTGTGTTTCATTTCAGGGTTGTTGCCAGTCTGTTTTTTCCCCACAATTTTGTTCTTTAGAAACTGCTTCTTTTGAGCCTGTTTTTATGGAGCAGAGACGCTTGTTTTTTTTTAATGCACAATCTGGCAACACTAGCAAAGTGTGGGAAGAGGGGGGAAAAAATTAAATGACATGCACACATACCGGCTGCAGTGCAGCAGACTTGAACGAAAGGAGAAAAAAAGACCAGCCCTGAAGGTAAAAACTGAACAAAATACAGTTTTGTGCAAATTATGTCACACTACCACTAATTTATTTCACCACTGAGATGTCATCCACTATAATATGAAGAATGTATTAATTGCTCTCAACATCCCAGGTAGCCTCTATAAAAAAAATAAAGGAACCAGCCCTACGAAAACAACTCTCTCTCTCTCTCTCTTAGGTTACATAATCCAGCAAACCTGCAGGGTTGGCTGCCCTCGTTTTGGTCTTCCAGAGCTGTCTGTTCATGGCTTCCTCTGGTGTCACTTGGAAGTGGTCCATATGTAACAATATGTACCACTGTAACACACAGGGTATAATACCACTGGGATTGGGTAACAGGGTATAACAGGGTAACACCCACTAACACCTGCGCTCGCCAGATTTTTGTGTGTGTAACCCTTACTAACACCTACTCACTTTAGGTGTAGTACCCTTTTTGGTAGTATTGTGTTATGGCAATGTAGTTACCTTAACTTTTCTACCTGAGGGAAAAGGGATAATTGGGCCAGGTCAGACCGACTCTGGGTTCGTAGGAGCCTGGGAGGTGCAACAACAGATGACACACACACCCGTATAGAACTTGCAACTATGTATATTATTTACAAATATGTACACAAAAATAAATACACAGTGCGATAAAATAGAAAAAATAAAAATAAAATACTCCAAATTATATTTACAATATTCACAGTTCTTGTTGTATCAGTTCCAGGTGACCAGTTGGGTTACCTCTAGCAGTTTCTAGGGTTCGGGCTTCGGCTCGCCATCCAGATCTGGAGATCCACGCTCTGGTCAAACCAGTCCAAAGGGAAAAAAAAAAAAGAAAACCTGACCATGCTAAGTGGCTCGTGGATCAATGGGGTTCCCACGCTCAACGGCGTCGGCAGCCTTTGGATCCCAATCAATTTCAAGGGTTTTATCCAGGTAAAGGCTGCTACCAGCACACTAGCGTCGCCATATCACCAAGGACAGTCTCTCTCTCTCTGGTCTGTGTCTTTCGGCGTCTGGCGTGACTGAGCCAAAAATGCAAGTCATCCCAGACCCAGGGAGACAGCGCTTAACCCATTGGGTGGCGTGACCCAGCAATGGCACAGCCATTGGTTACACAAAATATCAACACACATACTAGGAACTTTATCAGAACTTTCTAGAAAACGTTCCTATTTATGAATATATATTTATTTAAATATTCATACTCAAATTATGTATCAATATTTATAATTTAATTCACGTTAAACTATCCACTCCCATTGTGAAATGAATGTCCCCCCTTCTTCTTAAAGCGGTATCGACATTCATAATTCTAGTTACGTTTTTACACTGTGTTACACATATCTTTCCTAACATTATCTGTCCATCTCTCCTTTGGTCTTCCTCTCAGCCTTCTTCCTTCAGTTTTAATGTTCATCACACAACTGGGTTTCCATCATCCATCCTCATCACATGGCCATACCATCTCATCCTGATCTCCCTCACCTGCTCATTAATGTTGTTTACACCTAGCCCTTTCCTGATGTTTCACTTTTTTCTTTATCTTTCAGTGTTACTCCCTTAATTCTCCTTAGCATCCTCATCTCTGTTGCTTCCAATATACTTTCTTCCTTCTTTCCTGTTGTTCATGACTCTGCGCCATAGACAAGGGTTGGTTGTATGATGGTCTTATACAATTTTATTTTCAACTTCCTTGGCATTTTCTTGTCCATAATAACCCCTGACAGTTGTCTCCATTTCACCCATGCTGCAGCCACTCTTGCCCTTACAGCTGCTTCAGATCCACCTTTCTCATCAATTGTCACTCCCAAATACTTGAACTTGTCCACCTGCTTCAGACTGACATTTTTCCTGTCTTTGATGTCTGCTCTTGTCCCTCTTCTACTACTGACCACTATTCAAAGATTCAAAATTCAGAGATTTTATTTGTCAGTACTACTATACGTACAGGACATACAGGAGAATTGAAATGGTGTTTCTCTCTCTCTTCAGTGGTGTGCACAATATAAAAAAAGAAAAAGGAATAAGGCTGGAAAAACAACAACAGAAGTCTATGTACAGTAATGCTATCCGTAGTGCAAATGGTGACAAAAGATAGACCCAGACCTCCCACAGTGCAAATAAGGATAAACGATAAACAATGATGGAACCCAGCAATCCTATATACAGAAAAGTAGAGCTGCAATACCCAGAGTTGCAAGTTCATTGCAGTAGTGTAGGTGCAGACAGTGACAGATAGGACTGCACATGACAGCAGCCGATATGGCATTTGTGCAAATGGTTGCAGTAAAGTGCAGAGACATACAGCAGCAAATGTATTACTGTTGGTGTGCCAGTCCTTCTGTGCCAAAAGCTGAGGTAGTTATTGTGCGGGTGAGTGCGTTACGATCCATGGAGGGGAGTGGGGGGAAGTGGACGGAGCTCAGGGTCCTGATGGCCTGGTGAACAAAGCCGTTTAGCAGTCTTGTGGTGTGGGCCTGGAGGCTCCAGTACCTTTTCCCTGAGGGCAGGGGGCTAAAGAGGGAGTGTGAGGGGTGGGGGTTGTCGCCTGCAATGTTGATGGCTCTGCGGGTGAGGTAGATGTCCGAGATGGGGGGCAGAAGGGCACCGATGATCTTGCTGGCTGTTTTCACTGTGCATTGTAGTGTCTTCCTCTGTCTCTCAGTGTTTACCTTCAAGCCTTTGAATTTCATCCCATTTTGCCATCTCAACCTCTTTCTTTGCATTGCTTCCTTGCTCTCTGCCGTCAAGGCTAGGCCATCTGTGAACAGCAATTCCCATGGCAGCCCTCCTCCAAGCTCATTAGTGATAACATCCAGCACAACAATGAACAGGAATGGACTAAGGCCTGAGCCTTAATGTAGACCAGCTTTAATAGCAAACTCGTTTATATTTCCATACTTGGTCCTCACTGTTGTTCGTGCTTCATAATATTCAATTCAACTTTTGAAGCGGAAGATAAAATAAAGGCAGCGATGAGAGGTTTTAAGCAGGTTTATTAAATCATACCGCTGTCACGAAGCTCGCCCAATGGGCGGCTCGGAGGCTCTCCAGCAAAGAGAGACAGAGTGTGTGTGTCAACAGCAGTTGCAGAGTGAGAGAATGAGAGGATGAGTTACAGAATCATGCAGCATATATACCCAACAACAGACAATACATCAAAGAGCATTCACAGCAGTTGGTATGGGCATTAGCATATGAGAGACATACATAACAATAGGTAGATTGCTGGCCTCTGCTCCAGCTGCCGGACAAAGAGGTTACTAGGCACATCTACATATTGATCTCAGTCTCTAGGTCACAGTAAGGACAGGACGCATGAACACAATGCATGAATGGCACATTACGTCACAGTAGTGCAGCGGAAAAAACCAGGAGTAGCGAGCTGTCTGTCCTTAGTCTGTTGTGGGGGGGTTTCCAAACCCGCCACACTGCTCCCCCCCCAGAGGGCTCGGCAGGGGGCCGAGACCTCGATAGTGCAGCTTGGCAGCGAGCAGGGAAAGCTCTGTGCAGGCGGAGGGGGAGGGAGGAGGGGTGTAGTAAGTGCCAGCCGGGGGCGGTGAAATCGTCCGAGCCGCGCAAAAATTGCTTGTTGGTCCGCAACATCGAGGGGCTGTCCCGTTGAACGTGCAGAGGTCCACAAGAAGAAAAATTAGTCACTGACTCCTCCCGCGATTAAGTCCTGCAAGGATTAACAGTGGCCGTGAAGAAAAGCAGGAGCGGCTGTAAGAGAAACATAAAAGCAGATGCAAAGGGACTTGGCGTGTTGACTTTTAGGTGCGGGCACAACCTTAAAAGCCCTCGGGAACCGCTGGCGGCTGGAATCCCTCTGTGCGCCGTGGCTAAGACCGTTAGAAAATCCAGTGAGCGAACTGCGTGCTTGCTTCAGGTGAACGAGCAGCCCTGAAGTTCTGTGTGCAGCGGCGAAGGATGATGGCGGTCTCTGGAGCTGTTATTGTCCCGTGCGTGATGCGCCGTCCTCGTAACTCCCCGGTGCGTGCGCCGGGGCTCGTGCGTGGGTGGGCCAGCTGGAGAGGAGACAGGGTCAGGGAGCTTAATCATCCCTGTTCAGTGTGTTGGAGCGGTGAAAGGAAGTAGACGCTCTGTCACTCGCTCGGTCATGGTGCGTTCAGGTCCACGTGTGCTCCGTCGGCCGTGGGCAGTCGCCGTCGCGGAGAAAGGACGAGGTGCATGCACTCTCATGTGGAGGAGCTGCGAGTGCGGCCGGTCCAACGTGGATGTGCCGATGTAGGCGTGCAGATCTCACCATGAAGTTGCTGCGGCTTTCCCGGTCGTGAGTGATGTCCGGAGAGTTCCCTGAAGCAGAAGGGAGCTGCTGTGTTCACTTGTCGTCGAAGCATCACCGCCGGGTGCTGCGTTCGCCGGCAGCGTGTTCTTTTCAGCGTCGGGTCGCCAGCGTGGCTGTCCAGACCAGAAGGTTGCGTTGCACAAAGCGTGTGCATTCTCGGGGTCACCAGCGTAACTGTCCAGACGAGGAGGTTGCGTCGCACAAAACGTGTGCTTTCTATCGGGGTCACCAGTGCGGCGGCATGAAATAATGCAGTGTTGGTGAAGGTTTTAAGCAGGTTTATTAAATCATACCGCCGTCATGAAGCTCGCCCAATGGGTGGCTAGGAGGCTCTCCAGCAAAGAGACACAGAGTGTGTGTGTCAACAGCAGTTGCAGAGTGAGAGAATGAGAGGATGAGTTACAGAATCGTGCAGCATATATACCCAACAACAGACAATACATCAAAGAGCATTCACAGCAGTTGGTATGGGCATTAGCATATGAGAGACATACATAACAATAGGTAGATTGCTGGCCTCTGCTCCAGCTGCCGGACAAAGAGGTTACTAGGCACATCTACATATTGATCTCAGTCTCTAGGTCACAGTAAGGACAGGACGCATGAACACAATGCATGAATGGCATATTACATCACAGTAGTGCAGCGGAAAAGACCAGGAGTAGCGAGCTGTCTGTACTTAGTCTGTTGTGGGGGGTTTTCCAAACCCGCCACACTTTATTTATATAGTGCCATTTCACAATAGCAGTCATCTCATAGCACATTCAACTGTAGGGGAAACCCCACAATTGCAGAAAGACCCCAGCAATCAGGCGATCCCCTGTGAGCAAACACTTAGCGATGGTGCAGAGGAAAAACTCCCGTTTAGCAGGAAGAAACCTCCAGCAGAACCAGGCTCAGGGAGGGGCAGTCATCTACTGTGACTGGGTGGGGGGGTGAGGGGATAGAGAAGAAGAAGAAAAGAACAGACATGTAGAGAGCAAACAGCATGACAGGGACTCAATCTATGGGAGAGAACAAACAGATGTTAATGACCAGCAAAAATATTTCATTGAGAGTGAAGAATGGAGTGAAGCCCAGTGCATTGTTGGAGGTCGCCCGGCTGTCTAAACCTATTAGCAGCATAACTAAGGGAGGGTTCAGGGGCACCTGATCCCTCATAATTATAAGCTATATCAAAAAGGACGGTTTTAACCCTATTCTTAAAAACAGAGATCGAGTCTGACTCTCAAATCCAGACTGACAGCTGGTTCCAGAGGACAGGAGCTTGATAACTGAAGGCTCTGCTTCCCATTGTACTTTTGGAGATTCTAGGTATTACAAGTAATCCAGCATTTTGGGAGTGCAGTGCTCTGTTAGGATAATAGAGTAGTATCAGATCTTTTAAATAAAAAGGGGCCTGATTATTTAGAGCTTTGGAAATCAGAAGAAGGATTTTAAACTTAATTCTAAACTCTATGGGAAGCCAATGAAGGGAGGCCAGAACCAGAGAGATATGATCTCTCTTTCTAGCACCTGTTAAAACTCTTGCTGCAGCATTTTGGATCAGCTGAAGACTTTTTAAAGATGTTTTACGACAACCTGATAATAAAGAGTTAGAGTAATCTAATCTAGAGCTAACAAAAGCGTGGATTAGTTTCTCAGCATCACTGTGAGACAAGATAAGCCTTTATTAGTCCCACAATGGGGAAATTCCAGGATTGCAACAGCACAGGGATAGCGACACTCAGAGCAATAATTAAGAAGATAAGAAAAATAAAAATAAAAATAATAATAAGAGCAGTGAATATACATACGTACACATAAATATATAAATATATATACACAGTGCGGAGCATTGTAGCAAGATGAAATAAACAGCATAACCGTCTACTCAGTTATCCTACATAGTATGAATATGTACCCATACATATTGTCACCCTCCGTAGCGACTGATATTGTGCTAGATGTATACTGGAGGGGACCATTTGTGTAAGTCTCTTGCGTCTTTTGCATTCAATACTATTAGGTCGTCACGTTTTTTGCTATGTCTGCGAGCAGCCCTCCTTAGGTTATACAGTCTGACAGCCGTAGGTAGGAAGGACCTGCGAAACCTCTCGGTTGCGCACCTAGGATGATGTAGTCTACTGCTAAATGAGCTCCTCAGTGCGTTCAGTATGT
The DNA here is from genome assembly GCA_020510985.1 of Pholidichthys leucotaenia. Taxonomy (NCBI): domain Eukaryota; kingdom Metazoa; phylum Chordata; class Actinopteri; order Cichliformes; family Pholidichthyidae; genus Pholidichthys; species Pholidichthys leucotaenia. The sequence goes on from CM035845.1 coordinate 333,510,077, forward strand.
CCTGCATAGGATGGGACTCGGACTCCAGCAGAGATGACAGTTTAGCCACCATCCTTCTCTCTCCTATCTCCTCCACTGGGTCAAGGTGTTGCCCCAGAACAGATCTAGCTTTCTTGATCAGTTTGTTCAGTCTCTTCCTATCGGCTGTTGTAATGCCGTTGCCCCAGCAGACCACTCCAAAAGTGATGGCTAATGCCACCACCGTGTTGTAGAATGTCTTCAGCAGCGCCCCTTGTACACCAAAAGACCTGAGCCTCCTCAGTAGGAACAGCCTGCGCTGTCCCTTCTTGTAGAGTGCGTCGGTATTGTGTGACCAGTCTAGTTTATTGTTCAGATGAACACCCAGGTACTTGTAGGAAGTCACCATCTCAATGTCTGTTCCCTGTATGTTTACTGGTGCTGTGAGGGGTTGTCCTTGCCTGCGGCAGTCCACCACCAGCTCCTTAGTTTTCCTCGCGTTGATCTGGAGGCAGTTCCGATGGCACCAGTCCACGAAGTCCTGGATAAGTCCTCTGTACTCGGCTTCATCTCCGTTGGAGATGAGGCCGACGATCACAGAGTCGTCAGAAAATTTCTGTAGATGGCAGTGCCTTGTGTTGTGTGAGTAGTCCGCAGTATAAAGGGTGAACAGGAAGGGAGCCAAAACCGTTCCCTGGGGGGCCCCCGTGCTACCGATGATTGTGTCGGACACACAATCTCGGGTTCTCACAAACTGTGGCCGGTTAGTGAGGTAGTCCAGGATCCGTGATGACAGGTGTTGGTCCACCCCTGCGCACAGCAACTTGTCCTTCAGGATCATCGGTTGGATGGTGTTGAAAGCACTGGAGAAGTCAAAGAACATGATCCTCACCACATTCCCGGGCTTCTCCAGGTGGGACAGAGAACGGTGAAGGAGGAAGATCACTGCATCCTCCACCCCAATGCCATGCTGGTAGGCGAACTGTAGTGGATCCATCGCTGGTCCCACCAGGGGGCGGATGTGAGCAAGGAGCAGTCTCTCCAGGGTCTTCATCAAGTGAGACGTCAGGGCCACTGGTCTGTAGCTGTTCAGCTACAGACCAGCTACATGCTCCTAATCTTGGCAATATTACACAAATGATAGAAGGCAGTCTTAGAAACAAGTTTAATATGTGAATTAAAAAACAGATCTTGATCAAAAATAACTCCAAGGTTCCTCACAGAACTATTAAGAGAAAGAGTAACCGCATCCAAACTAAAAGTTTGATTTGGAAAGGTATTTCTAAGGTTTTCTGGACCAACAAGAATAACTTCAGTCTTATCTGAATTTAATAGCAAGAAATTACAAGTCATCCAAGCTTTGATTTCCTTAAGACAGGCTTCTAACTTGGCTAACTGATTACTATATCTGACAGGTATAATTGTGTGTCATCTGCACAACAATGAAAATATATATAGTGCTTTCTAATAATGTTCTATAGCGGAAGCATATATAAACTAAAAAGAATAGGGCCTAGCACAGATCCCTGTGGGACTCCGTAACTGAGCTTTGAATTGAAAGAAAACTCATTATTGACATGAACAAACTGGAACCTATCAGATAAAAAAAGATCTAAACCACCGCAACGAAGTTCCATTAAGCCTAACATGGTGTTCTAATCTATCAATGTAGCTCTTACTAATCTGACCAGTCTCTCTGGGATGCTCCATTTCCGTAAACTCTAATATATCAAGTCTCTTGGGATGTCAAAGGCTAGGAGGCACAGGACTCAGGTGCAGGCAGGAGTATGGTGCAAGAAATTATAATTTATTAACAATACAGGGCCAAACAGATAGCAGCACATGGGCTGAAAACAAAACTAAGCCAAACAAAATTCATGGGCAAAACAAGACTAGAGAAGGGGATCCATGGATATGAAAACTCACGGAGAAGACTGGCAAAGAACTCTAATGATGCCACACCACACTGAGACTGAACACAGACATATATAGACAAGGGGTCATCAACAGAACTCAGGGCAGGTGGGAACAATCAAAGGCAAATGGAGACAACAGGTAAGTGACTACAGATACTGGAGACATGAGGGATGAGAGAAAAGGGTAAACAGGAACGGAGGATACGTTCCCAGATGCTTCAAGACCTCTGTCATTGTACCGGTGGCAAAGAAACCAGTTGTGTCCTGTTTGAATGACTATCGCCCTGATGCACTGACACCAATTGTGATGAAGTGTTTTGAACGGCTTGTCAAACCACACATTACAGCCTGCCTCCCTGCATCACACGACCCGCTCCAGTTTGCATATCGTTCAAACCGCTCCACGGAGGATGCTATAGTCACCACCCTACACTCTGTCATCACCCACCTGGACCAGAAAGACACCTACGCCAGACTCCTGTACATTGATTTCAGTTCAGCATTCAACACCATTATTCCCCAGAGACTGATGGAAAAATTACTCCTTCTCGGTCTGAACACCGCCACATGTCTCTGGATCCTGGATTTCCTGACTGAGAGATCTCAGTCTGTCCGGGTTGGAAACAACATCTCCAACTCTGTCACGCTGAGCACCGGATCCCCTCAAGGCTGTGTACTCAGTCCACTGTTGTTTACACTTCTAACACATGACTGTGTATCCAAACACGAGGGGAACCAGATTATTAAGTTTGCAGACGACACCACGGTGGTGGGACTTATTCAGAGGGATGAGGAATCAATGTACAGGGAAGAAGTGAGAGACCTGGAGGGCTGGTGCAGGGAGAACAATCTGGTGCTCAGCGTGGACAAAACGAAGGAGATGATTATCGACTTCCGGCGGTCACAGCCTGAGCACGTCCCCCTCAGCATCGGCGGCCGTTTAGTGGAGAGAGTAGACAAGTTCCTCGGAGTGCAGATCTCGCAGGACCTGACCTGGAGCAAGAATTCCTTGGAGATCAGGAAGCGGGCTCAGCAGAGACTGCACTTCTTGAGGAAACTCAAACAGGCCTCTCTCCCCATCTGCATCCTCAGGACCTTCTACAGAGGTGTGGTGGAGAGTGTTCTGACGCACTGCATTGCTACATGGTACTCCAGTTGCAGTATGTCAGACAAAAAAGCCCTGCAGAGGATAGTCAAGGGGGCTGAGAGGGTAATTGGAGTCTCCCTCCCCTCTGTCCAAGAACTTTTTCAGAACCATTGTAGCAGCAGGGCACTGAACATTGTCAAGGACCGTTCTCACCCTCTGCATAAACACTTTGAACTTCTTCCATCTGGTAAACGATTCTGGAGCATCAGAGGCAGAACCACCAGACTGATCAACAGTTTCCTTCCACAAGCTGTCAGGATGCTGAACAGTTGACCCGGAATCTCTCACACACACTACTGCACCTACGGACATTTTGTATATTATTTGTATATTATAGTTAGTTAGGTTTCTCCCCCCCCCCCAAGTATGTCTCAGGGATGTGTGAATGGATGGGGGGGTGGGGGTGGGGGGTGGAGCTATGTGGGAGTGTGTCTTAAATCATGCTGCTTCTATTTATATGGATGCCAAGAGAAACACAATTTCATCTTGCCTGCACTACAGTTGTATGTACAGCAATATGACAATAAAGTTTGATTTGATTTGATTTGATTTGATATGATGCAAGAACATGAGATCAGGGGAGACATGCACATGACAATGACCACGCAACACAACAAGAGACAAGGCAGGAACAGAAATCACAATATTAAATAATAATAATAATAATACTGAACCCAGGGAATCACAAAAAACAATTCAAAACATGAACACGGTCCTCAGACCATGTCCAGACCCAAACATAGCCCCCACCCCCTTTAAGGGGTGGATCCATACACCCCTAAACAAAAAACAGAAACACCAAAATGGGGATAAGGCACAGTGGGAAGAAACAAAATACAGGTATCACACACACACACACACAAAAAAAAAAAAAAATATGTCCATCAGGTGATCTCTCAAAGTTCCCAGGCCCACTGGACTGGAGAACAAGGCAGGTCAGGGGACTGACCCCAGTCCACGGGCCCCCAGACCAGGAAATGTGGGGGGTCAGGTTGCCTCCCAGAGTCCCTGGGCCACCCAACCAGAGTGGACAGTGAGTCTGGTGGCCTACCAGCATCCTTGCGCCACCTGATCAGACAGCAGGGTGGGTCGGGGGCCTATCCTGGTTCATGGGCCCCCAGGCTACAAAACAATGCACGTCGGGTTGCCTCCCAAAGTCCCCAGGCCACTGAACCAGATAGCAGGATACGTCCAGAGAAAACTGTAGGGGCGCTTTAAACTCGGGAGACAGTGGCATGGGAGCTTCAGCAGATAATAGCAGAAGAGCTTCTAGCTCTGGAGGTAACAATATGCTAAATGGCGTTCACTTATATAGCGCTTTTTCTCATCTCTGGATGACCAAAGCGCTTTACAGATCCTGCTATCCACCCATTCACACACTGATGGCGGCAGAGCTGCCATACACACACAGGCGCTAGCCTGGCCACCAGGAGCAACTGGGGGTTCAGTGTCTTGCTCAAGGACACTTCAACATGCAGACTGCAGACAGAGCGGGAATCGGACCCATGACCCTCCGATCAGGAGTGGGTCACACTACACTTGCGCCCCAGTATAGGAGCTCTCTGCTCTGGGGATAGCAGTAAGAGAGCACCAACCTCAGGAACAGATGATGGATGCATACTGACCTCCTGAGCTGACGACTGTGGCATGCTGATCTCAGGAGTAGATGACAGCGGAGCGCCCCACCCAGGAACAGCCGACAGCGGCACGCTGCCCTCAGAAACATCAGGTGGAGGTGCATTTGCCTCCGGAACAGCAGGTGGATGTGCACCAACCTCCAGAACTGCAGGCGGAGGCACACCAGGCTCTGGGACCACAGGCAGAGGCGCACTGACTTCTGGAACAGCAGGTGGGCACGCACAAGCCTCTGGAACAGCAGGTGAATGCACACCAGCCTCTGGAATGGATGGTGAAGGTGCACCAATATCTGGAACAGATGGAAAAGGCGCACCAGCCTCAGGAACAGATGGCGGAGGCTCACCAGCCTCAACAGCAAACAATGGAGACTCACTGGCCTCAACAGCAAATGATGGAGGCTCATCGGCTCCAACAGCAAGTGACAGAGGTCCACTGGCCCCAACAGTAAATGACGGAGGCTCACTGGCCTCAACAGCAAACGGCTGAGGCATACCAACCTCTAGAGTGGATGACTGAGGCATGCCGGCCTCCGGAGCTGATGGTTGAAACACGCTGACAAGTGCTGATGAGGTCAGTGCCTCATCAGTGCCTGAGGTCAATCATAAGCTGACCTTTGGAGCTGATGACTGAGGCACGCCAAACTCAGGAATAGACGACAGAGGCACAATGGCCTCAGGAACAGCTGCTGGAGGCTCCCCGGCTTCTGGAACAGATGGTGGCTGGGAAGCGCTGACCACCAGACACAGCAGCTGAGGTGCAGAAGTGCCCGGCCCAGATGCTTGGAGAGCCACCCCCGCTGCAGGCACCTCGGACAGGAAAGAAAGGCAGGGAGTGAGTGGGGCGACACCAAAAGTACCAGGAGCCAGGCCAGTCTTTTCTAATACCCATCCATCCAGCCATCTTCTACCGCTTAATCCTTTTTGGGTTATGGGGGGGCTGGAGCCTATCCCAGCATCTTTGGGCAGGAGACAGAGTACACCCTGGACAGATTGCCAGTCCATCACAAAGCCAACACAGAGAGACAGACAGCCATTCACTCTCACATTCATACCTAAGGACAATTTAGAATCCCCAGTAGATGCCAATTAACCTAACCTGCATGTTTTTGGCCTGTGGGAGGAAACCGGAGTACCTGGAGTAAACCCACGCAGACACGGGGATAACATGCAAACTTCACACAGAAGGGTCACCAATGGTCTGGGGGTGGGATCAAACCCACGATGGTCAGTGGTGGAATCGATCCCATGACCTTCTTGCTGTGCTGCCACAGTGCTACCCACTGTGCCACCATGCTGCCCTTTTCTAATGTTGATATTATAAATGAAGTGAAAAGAACTTGCCTTAGCTCCTGGTCCTCTGCTGCTGACGTGACTGCCCCAGGGTGAGCTGGAGGAACGATGGCCTCAGAAAACGAAGATGGAGCGGACTGCTCGGACAAACATGGTGGAGCGAACTGCTCAGACGAAACAGGAGGAGCGCACACCTCAGGTGAACAAGGTGGAGTGGACCGCTCAGGCAAAACAAGTGGAGCATGAGCTGGTGTGTGCACCATAGAGAGAGCCAGAGCCAGTGGTGGTGCACTGCGTCGAGAGGAGTGGTGTCTCCCAGAGCCTTCCTTCCACTCGAAACTGCCGAACGCCAATCTCGATCCACAAAATTGCTCCCTCTTGGCGGCGGATATCTCCCAATGCACCTGTGGTGCAGCAGGCTACTGCTTGGGAGGTGGCGATGGGGCTGGAGCTGGTGAATGGCGAGGAGCAGGGGTGCCAGAGCCAGGGGATGCTTCTTGATCTGCACTGGCTTCAGCTTTCTCAACTCTCCACCACCCCGCGGAACTCATGCTGCAGGTCGGCCATCAGGGTGATCCATTCCACTCCCTCAGTGTGCTCCGTGAGCCATGGATGGTGGCAAACAGCCACCTTAGTGAGCCCCAGGTACCACAAGGCAGATTTTGGGGTGAGAGCTGAGCGAGCACCAGAAATAAGCTGATCAATCTCAATTAGTGCGTTGCAGAGCTCCCTCCCCAAGCTCATGAGGTACTGCCGCCTGCCTGCTGAGTCCTTTTCTGGTGACATCATTCTGTCAAAGGCTGGGAGGCACAGGACTCAAGTGCAGGCAGGAGTATGGTGCAAGAAATGATGATTTATTTACAAAACAGGGCCAAACAGATAGTAGCACATGGGCTGAAAACCAAACTAAGCCAAACAAGACTCATGGGCAAAACAAGACTTGGCTAGAAGATCCATAGACATGAAAAATCACAAACAAGAATGGCAGAGAACATTAATGATGCCACACCACACATTGAGACTGAACACAGACATATATAGACAAGGGGTAATCAACAGAACTCAAGGCAGATGGGAACAATCATGGGCAAACAGAGACAGCAGGGAAGTGGTTACAGATACAGAAGACATGAGACAAAATGGTAAACAGGAATGGAGGATACTAATGCTGCATGAACATGGAAGCAGGGGAGACATGACAAGGATCACACACACAAAAAGAGATAAGGCAGGAACAAAAAACTAACAATATTAAATAATAATAATAATAATAATAATAAGACTGGGGTGGTGCAGTGGCGGAGTGGTTAGCACTGCGGCGGCACAGCAACTCACCCTTGGCCGGGGGATCCTGGGTTCGATCCCAGCCCCCGACCAACAGTGATCTGTTACTCCGGGATTTCTCCGGTTTCCTCCCACATGCCAAAAACATGCAAGTTAGGTTAACTGGCATCAAAACTGGGGATTCTAAATTGTCCTTAGGTATGACTGTGAGAGTGAATAGTTGTCTGTCTCTCTGTGTTGGCCCTGCGATAGACTGGAAATCTGTCCAGGGTGTACCCTGCCTCTCGCCCAAAGATGCTGGGATAGGCTCCAGCCCCCGCCCCCCGCGACCTGAAAAGGATTAAGTGGAGGAAGATGAATGAATGAATGAATAATAAGACTGAACCCAGGGAATCACAAAAAACAATTTAAAACATGAGCATGGCCCTCAGACCATGCCCAGACCCTAACATGGGATCCAATCATATGCTTTCTCCATGTCCACCATGGTTAAATACAGGTCTCTGTTCACCTCTAGATGTTTCTCCTGTATTTGTTTGATGATAAACACAGCATCTGTTGTTCCCCTTCCTGGGCTAAAGCCAAATTGCATATTGTTGATAGCTGTGAGTGTATGCAGTCTCTTCTCTATGATCTCCAAAATCTTCGTGCCATGTTCCAGTAGCTTGATCCCTCTGAAATTTCCACACTCCATGGGATCACCCTTCTCTTTGTAAATGGTCACAATCTCATTTAACTCCCACTCCTTAGGAATTTTTTCTGTACTCCAAATCTTCTGTAAAAGGGTGCCCATCATTTCTTCTCCCTCCTTTCCAAGATGCTTCAATAGGTCCACAGGTAGCCCTGAACATCCAGCCGCTCCACCACTTTTTATGTTCTTCAGAGTATCTCTGTCCTCTACAAGTGATATATCTTGCAATGGACCTTCTGTTGGTGGGTACTCTTCCAGCAGCTCTCTGTCATTTTCTACATCAAGAAGATGGTTGAAATATTCACTCCATCTATCTTTTATCTTCTGTTTATCTGTCAGAAGCACTCCATTCTGGTCTTTGATTACATTTATTGCTGTGACATCACTGTGCTTGTTATTTTGCCACCTTATATATCATCCTCTCACCTTCTGTTTCTATATTGTCATACCATTCAGCCCATGCTTCCTCTTTGGCTTTAGCCACTGCTTTCTTGGTTTCCTTCTTTGCTTCTTTATAGGCCTTTCTCTGGTGTTCTCCCTCCTCTTTGCCAAAGTTTGAACATTGCCTTCTTTTTCTTGATCTCATCCTGCACATCTTCATTCCAACACCAAGCTTCTCTCTCGATGCTTCCCTCCTTTGGTAGTGCCACATACCTCTGTTGCTGCTTCCACCACTACCGTCTTCATTGCCTTCCAGTTCTCCTCTACTGTAGATATATTTGTATTGTGGCGGATGAAATAAGGGGTACCCGGTGTGGAGGCACGGAATAAGTGCAGGCAGGACATGGCGAACTGAAGTTTAAAAGGGTGTTTTATTCATCCTCCAACACGAGAGCTCACCCCAGCGCTGTGGGAGCGCGCTGGGAGCGGGCCCTGTGTCTCTAGGAAGCAAACAGGCAGTGCGTGTGATCAAAAAGCGAGTAAGAGAGAGAGCAAGCGATATGGTTGACTTATATACCCAGCTAGACAATGCATGCATGGCACATTAGCATCACAGTAACTGCAGGAAGGCATGGACATTTGCATTAGAGTCACACATATCAATAGCAGGATTACTGGCGCAGGGATTAGACAAAGAGAGGCTGCCTATTGATATCAGTCCATACATCTCACTGTTCTGCTAATTGCTCCAGCTGAGCGCTCTGCTTGTCCGTAGGCTGTGGGGGTCACCCACACTACTCCCCCCCAGAGGGCTCAGCAGGGGGCTGAGGCCTCGTTCGTCTGGCTTTGGTAGCGAGCTGCGGGAAAAGCTCTGTGCAGGCGGAGGTGGAGGGAAGGGGGGTGGGGGTAGCAAGTGCCGGCCCGGGACGGCGAAGTTGTCTGGGCCGCGCAAAAATTGCATGTGGATCCACGATGTTGAGGGGCTGTCCCGTTGAATGTGGCGGAGATCCACAGCGGCTGTGAGAAGAAAAAAAATTGTCTCTGACTGCTCTCGCGGCTCAGTCCTGCGAGGATGCGTAGCGGCTGTGAGAAAAAAACAAGGGCTGAGGGACTTGGCGGGTTGGCTTTAGGTGCGGGCGCAGCCCTAAAACCATCAGGGACAGCAGATGGCTGAATTCCCATTGTGCGCCGTGGCTGAGACCCGTACAAAATCCTGTGTGTGGGCTGCGTGTGTGCTTCAGGTGTGTGAGCAGCCCTGAAGGTTCCGAGGATGGCAGTTGGCCGTGTTTCTCGGGCGTGTGCAGCGGCGGAGGACGATGGCGGTCTGTGGAGCCGGTATTGTCCCGTGCGTGGTGCGCTGTCCTCGTAACCCCCCAGTGTGTGTGCGGGGGTTCGGTGCGTGGGTGGTCCACTGTTGAGAGGTGGGTCAGGGTCAGGGAGCTTGATGGAAATCAACGTCGTCGGCGCCGATGGTCCTCCCTGTCTTGGCTGTTGCTGTCGTTCGCTCGTGCCGGGTCATGGTGCGTTCTGGTCCACGCGCTACGTTCTCCGTTTGGCCCTGGAGGTCGCCGTGGTGGAGAGAGGACGAGGTGCGTGCGCGCTCGTGTGGATGCGGAGGAGCGGTGAGAGGGAGTAGACGATCTTTGTCCCTCGGCCGGTCCCAGCGTGGATGCCCCGATCTCAGGCGAGGGTCGCACCATGACGCTTTCTGCAGCTTTCCCGGTCGTGGATGATTTCCGGAGAGTTCGCCTAATGTTGGCTCTGCGTCGAGGTCTCCCGCGTGGCAGAAGAGAGGGCAGTCCATTTGCGTCAGGCAGCTGCGTTCACTCGTTGTCGGAGTCACCGCCGGGGGCTGCGTTCGTTCGGTCGTCAGCATGTTCTTTCTTTCGGGGTCACCAGTGTGGCGGATGAAATAAGGGGTACCCGGTGTGGAGGCACGGAATAAGTGCAGGCAGAACATGGCGAACTGAAGTTTAAAAGGGTGTTTTATTCATCCTCCAACACGAGAGCTCACCCCAGCGCTGTGGGAGCGTGCTGGGAGCGGGCCCTGTGTCTCTGGGAAGCAAACAGGCAGTGCGTGTGATCAAAAAGCGAGTAAGAGAGAGCGCAAGCGATATGGTTGACTTATATACCCAGCTAGACAATGCATGCATGGCACATTAGCATCACAGTAACTGCAGGAAGGCATGGACATTTGCATTAGAGTCACACATATCAATAGCAGGATTACTGGCGCAGGGATTAGACAAAGAGAGGCTGCCTATTGATATCAGTCCATACATCTCACTGTTCTGCTAATTGCTCCAGCTGAGCGCTCTGCTTGTCCGTAGGCTGTGGGGGTCGCCCACAGTATCATATTTTTCTTTGACGTTCTCTTTATATTCTGCAACCTTCTGTCCTTCCACCTTCCAGATCCTAATCTTCTTCTTTGTGTTCTTATACTGTTTATCTCTTCTGATGTTCAACAGTGCACACAATAGTCTGGGTTGTGTCACTAGTTCTTCTCCTGGAATCACTTTACAGTTCTTCACATTGTTCAGGTCTTTATCATGACATAATCAATTTGTGTTGCACGGCCTCCACTTTTACATGTGATAAGGTGCTCCTCTGGTTTTTCATAGAAAGTGTCTACTATAGCCATGTTCACACTCTCAGCACACTCAAGAATCCTTTCTCCTTCTCTGTTTCTCTGACCATATCCTTTACCACCATGCACTTGATGGGATGCACATGCTTCTCTACCAACATGTCCATTTAAATCTGCGCCCACCATCACGTTCTCTTTTTGCTCAACACTGAGGATCAGTTCTTCAAACTCTTCCATGAACTTTTCTTTTACCTCCTCACTTTCTCCAGTTTGGAGCATATCCTGAAATGATGTTATACACTTCTCCTGATATTACCTAGCTCATCTTGATCAGTCTGTCAGATGGGCATGCCACCTCAATGACTCGCTCTTTATACTTAGGACCCAGTACGATTCCCACTCCATTCCTTTTGTTTCCTTCTCCACCGTAATACATTTTAAACCCCCCTCCTAACTCTCTTGCCTCCCCACTTTGTCTCTTGCACACACAGGATATCGATGTTTCTTCTCCTGCGTGTTTCCACCAGCTCTCTTCCTTTCCCCATCATGGAACCCACGTTCCAGCTTCTGACCTTGATTTTCACTAGCTTCTTTAGCTAGAAGAAAATGACTATGGCTTCTTCATTTGGAATTATCCCATACAACAAAAGAGCAAAATAGAAAGAGATCACAACTGCGGTCACAAATTATACTGCCAAAGACATGACCCCTATTGTTAAAAAACATGACCAAACAGAAAAAGTGGACTTTAATTTATATAGTTTTAAAATATAAAAACTATATAAGCGCACTAAGCAAAGCGCACTTTGCTTAGTGCGCTTTTTATTGTGCTGAGTCCTTTTTTTGTTTTGCTTTTAATGGTTTTATTACAGGCCATAATAAGAAGGCCTACCATGATTTTTTCTGATTTGTTGCAAATTTATGAGTGGGGTTGTCTGACTGGCTCAATAAAGTTTGCTACATTGAACTTGATTTTAGCCCCTCTCCCCCTCTTCCTTTTGTATGCAATTTAAAACAATGCAATACAGGGGTCTGTTTCTATTATCATACCAGTGTCATTAGACAGTGGTTTGAGGGAGATCCCAAGATATCGTGATATATATTGTGTATCGCAGTACAACCCTAAATGTATTGCGATACATGTTAAAAGCCATATTGCACAGTCCTACCCAGAGGGGGATGAAGAGCCCTTTGGGCAAAGGCCGAAGGGGAGTTATGTTATGGGTCAGTCCGTCCGTCCATCCATCTCTCCCACTTTTGTGAAATCAACTCCTCCGACAGTTTTGGGCCAATTGTTTTGAAACTTGGTGCCATGGTTTAATGTATTCTGATGATGTGCATATTGCAATTTCACTCTCACTGGATGACCTTGAGTTCAAAGGCCAGAGGTCAGATTTTCCCTAAATCTTGTAAACACAGTAACTACTGAAAGAAATGATGTAGGCTTTTTAAATCGATACAATAGTTGTATCTAATACACATCTTGGACGACTTACACCCTGACCTAACTATGGGTTTGGGGTCAAGGGATCAAAGGTCAAAGTTAGCATTCCAGTTGCACTATGGTAAATGGTAATGTTAAATTATTCCACCTAGCTGCAATGCTCCATACTGTGGGTGTTTATATATTTACATATTTATTCCATCTAGCTACAATGCTCTGCACTGTGTGTTCATATATTCATATATTTATTCCATCCAGCTACAATGCTCTGCACTGTGTGTCTGTGTGTGTGTGTGTGTATATATATATTTTATAGTAATATGTACATATGTATATTAGCTGCTCTTGCTTGCTTGTTTTTTCTTGCCTTCTGATTGTTGCTCTGAGTGTTGCTATCCCTGTGCTGTTGCAATCCTGGAATTTCCCCGTTGTGGGACTAATAAAGGCTTATCTTATCTTATCTTATCTTAAATTTACTATTACTATAAAACGGGTGAAGGTAGGGCCACTAAACCAGGTCCACAGGTTCACCTTGGGATCGTGACCTGTGACTATGGGTTTGGGGTCAAAAGGTCAAGGTTCACATTCTTTATGCCTTATTACTGTACGAGTAAAGTTAGGGTGACCGACTTCCGGTTATGGCTGCCACGTAGGACGGACGTGTCTCGCTCTGCTCTGCTCCTGGAGAAAAAAAATCGGCAAATAACTCTCTCATTTGGGACAGAACGTATCCCAGCATTTGGGCGAGGATATGTCGGCGAAGCCTAAGGCTGGAAAACCAGGAAAAGGAAAAAGCGAGCCGCCGAAACAGTCCAAATTAACGGACTTTCAGGTCTGTGACGCAGCAAACAAAACTCCATATATGGCGGAGGAGGCGGGCAACGGTGCGATATCTGCGGGGAATGGCGCAGATGCGCTGATGGCTGCCATGAGTTCAATGAGAGCGGACTTTTCCTCTAGATTTGATGGGATTATGACAGCGTTGGAAGGAATAAGAAAGGAATTGGGTGACTGTGTAGAACGAACGGCGCAGATGGAGCTCCGTCTCGCTAGTGCTGAAGATGACGTCACCCGTCTTCAATTAAAGGTGCGCACTTTGGAAAAAAAAAAAAAAATCTCTGGAAGATAATATTTTGGATTTGGAATCTCGGTCGAGACAGAATAATTTGAGGCTGGTGGGTCTTCCAGAGGAATCAGAAGGTCGGGACGTATGTTCCTTTCTGGAAAAGTGGATTCCGGAGGTGCTGGGCAGCGAGGAGTTGCAATCAGCAGTGGTTCTGGAAAAAGCACATCGTATTGGCCCACGGAGAGATAAGGGACCGCCGAGGACCTTAATTATGAAGTTTCTTAGCAACAGAGACAGGATGAAGATCTTCAACGCTGCACGTGCTAAAGGAGAGATTAAACACCAGGACCAGCAGGTGCGGTTCTACCCAGATTTGGCCACAGGAATCCAGCAATTGAGGAAGCAGTTTGATCCCATACGTAAGGAGCTGCGCAACCTTGGGATTCGTCATGGTGTAATCTATCCTGCGAGACTGCTGACCACGTATGAGGGCAGAACCCACATCTTCAAGACCCCAGAGGAGGCGCAGGAGTTCATCAAGAAGATCAAAGAAGAAGAAGAGACTGGTGGGAGCTAAGCATGAACAAAATATAAGGTAGAATAATTAAGCATTTGCACAGGCATCTGACTGACTTGAAGTAAATAGTAAGTTTACAAAATATAGATTGTATTATATATTAAAAAAACAAAACAAAAACAAAACAAACAAAAAAAAAAAAACTATGATGTACAAAGTTGTTAAAAATTTTGGAGTTAAGTTGGAAAACTACAGAGGAGAGTTAATGTTACGTCATTAAAAGCAGTAGAGTTAGGGTGATTGGGAGGATGAAGAAGGAGTGGCTTAGGCTGTTCCCTGTGGGTGTGGAACGGTCGATGGCTATATCGGGAGACAGAATTTTTCTTTTGATTTTGGGGGGTTTGCCACAAGTGTGGGAAGGGGGAATTTGTTTGTGTGTAGTTTGTAGGATGAATGTTCAACCACTCATGTTTTTGCTTCTCTGTATGAGCATGTTTACACTGCAAGGTAATCCCAAACTCTCTATTGATCATGGACCAAAGTGTTAATCTTAATTTAACTTCATGGAATTGCAGAGGTCTACAAAATTTAAAAAAACTTAAACAAGTTATGAATAAAATAAAGGACATGGGTTCAAGAATTGTGTTTTTACAAGAAACTCATCTGATAGAGGAGGATGTTAAAAGAATTAGGAGTAGATGGCAGGGAAGTGTATTCACCTCTTCATTTTCATCCCGAGCCAGGGGGAGTTATGACTCTCATACATAAATCAGTTCCTTTTCAAGTGAAAAATGTAATTGGAGACAAATTTGGAAGATATGTAATCATTCAAGGTTCTTTGCTATTAGAAAATATAAATCTTGTGAACTTATATGGTCCCAATATAGATGATCAGAAGTTCTTTGCTAATTTATTTCTCATCTTATCATCACTTACAGGGCAACATATAATAGCAGGGGATTTTAATTGTACATTGAATCCAGGTGTGGATAGATCAACAGGACTGGATTGTACGCACATTGGATGTAGGATGACTATTAATCATTTTATGAAAGAATTGAGATTGTTAGATATATGGAGAGAAATGAAACCACAAGTTAAAGCCTATTCTTGTTATTCCAGTACCTACAAGACATTCTCACGTATTGATTATTTTTTGATTTCCACAGAATTAAGGTCCAAGATTCAAAACTGCTTTTTATGATAACATCGTGATCTCTGATCATGCACCCTGTTGTCTAATATATGTAGATAAAAAATTGACAAAGGAATCAGGTAGATGGCAATTTCAGCATAAATGGCTTCAGGATGAGGAATTTGTCAAGTATATAGAAAAAACAGATAGACGAGTTCTTTGACATCAATACTACACAAACATCAGCATGTGTAAAGTGGGAGGCTTTCAAAGCTTTTATTAGGGGACATATTATTAGTTATACAGGATCAAAATCTAAGAAGACTCGAGAGGAGAGAGCTAAATTGGAACATAAAATAAAAAAATCTTCAGGAAAAAGTGTATGCAGGAAGTGACCCAAGGTTGGAGAATGAATTACTGATTTGAGAGCTGAATACGACAAAAAATCAGCGAATAGAGCTGCCTCGAGTCTTCTAAGATTGAAACAATCTTTTTATGAACAAGGTGAAAAATCAGGAAAATTATTAGCATGGCAGATTAAACAATTGGAAATTAAAACACCAATTACCAGTATTATAAGTAACGGACAGGTAGTTATAGATCCTTTAGAAATTAATAGAGCCTTTAGAGATTACTATGAAAAATTATATGATACCAAAAATGAACCTGATTTAAACAAAACTAAATGGGTTTTTGAACGAACTATCTATACCGTGTATTCCAAATGAAAACAGGGAGATATTGGAGTCTAAAATTAGTCAAGAAGAAGTTGGGCTAGCCATTGATAATATGAAAATCAGGAAAAAGTGCAGGACCAGATGGTCTTCCAGTTGACCTTTATAAAAAATTTAAGAATAAATTAATAAAACCTTTTTTGGAAATGGTTTTAGAAGCATTTCAAAATAATAATTTACCATCATACATAAATAATGCCTTAATTATACTGCTGCCAAAACCAGTAAGCCCTCTAATAAATGTGAAAATATGAGACCAATAAGCCTATTAAACGCCGACCTTAAGATAATCTGTAAAATTTTAGCAAGACGAATACAAGAAATTTTACCAAATATTATTAATCGAGATCAGAATGGTTTTATAAAGGGTAGACAAGGCTTCCATAATGTAAGAAGACTATTTAATATTATTTTATTTTAATAAAGAAGCACCGGATACAGCTCTCCTATCATTGGACGCCGAAAAGGACCTTTGATAGAGTTGAATGGCCCTTTCTTTTTGAAGTCCTACAAAGGTTTGGACTTGGAAATAATTTCATAAAATGGGTTCAAATAATATACAATAATGCTACAGCAGAAATCCTAACAAATAACAATATTTCAAAACCAATAAAAATCAATAGAGGATGTCGACAAGGCTGTCCACTTTCACCTTTACTGTTTACTATGGCAATTGAACCTTTAGCGATAGCGATACGTTTACATTCACAAATATATGGAATTAAAGTTGGACCAACAGAACATAAAATCTCCCTGTACGCCGATGATATAATTTTGTTTATGTCGAATCTAAAAAATTCAATTCCAACCTTGTTGAATTTAATAAAGAATTTTGGGGAAATATCAGGATATAAAATAAATAAAACATAAATCTTCAATATTAATGCTAAATGAGACCCAGAGAAATTTACCCAGCCCCCTGAGGTAAATCAATTCAATGTTGTAAATCAGTTAAATATTTTAGGAATCCAAATTAAGCCTAAGCTAGATTCAGTCGCCAGTGTCAACTATGAAGCCTTAATGTCAGATATCAGTGAGTTAACTCAGAGATGGATGTCACTACCAATGTCGATGATCGGGGAGAATCAATATACTTAAAAGTAATATTTTACCTAAAATACTTTATTTATTTTCAATACATTCCCTTATCACACCTTTAGATCTATTCTCAAGAATAAAAAAAAAGTTAGTGGAATTTATATGGAACAACCAGGAGGGCTAGATTACGTTTGTCTTTATTATATTTACCATTTGATCGTGGAGGTCTGAAATGTCCAAATTTTATGTTGTATTATTGGTCGGCACAACTGAGGTCTATGACATATTATTTTTCATCAAATGATCTCCCTCACTGGACTGAAATGGAATCATACAATTTACCTTTACCTCTTCCCATATTCATATACTCAGATTCGGCAAAAAAATTACAAAAACAAGTTAAAAATCCATTTGTAAAGCATATGATCAAAATATGGTGTGAAGCTAAAAACTATTTAAAAGAACCCACAGTTATTGTCACAATTTAGTCCAATAGGGGTAATCAATATTTTTAAAACCAGGGAGAGCGGACGCTGTATTTAAAGTATGGGAATTTAAAAGGGATACAAAAGATTCAGGATTTATATTTGCCATGTGCAGCAACATAATGTCTTTTGAAGAGCTGAGGATCAAATTTAATCTCAATAGAACACATTTTTTTAAATATCTTCAACTTAGAAACTTTATTCGATCAAAATCAAAATAAAGCTCTCACTCGACCTATTTATTCATCCTTGGAAAAAATGATGATGAAAGATAGTAAAGAGAAAGGGGTATTATTTCAGAGTTTTATAACTCATTGACACTATCTTCAAGTGAAAATTCACTGAAAAGATTAAACTACTGGAAAGAAGATCTGCAAATTGAAATTTCAGAGGAACAATGGGAATTGGCTTGTACAGAAGCCAAACCAAATCAATAAATGCACGCCTTAAATTGATACATTTCAAAATGGTTAATGCGATGTATGTTACACCCGGAGGAGTTAAATAGATATAACAAAAATATACCAGATACATGCACAAAATGCATGGAAAGTAAAGGAACCCTATTTTCATTGTTTATGGAATGTAGATTAATAAGAATGTTTTGGGGAAGAGGTGAGGGTAACAATTGAAAAAATAATCTCAAAACAAATCATATGAATCCTAAACTGTTTTTGTTGGGTCTGTACCCAGAAAAGCATAATTTTAGATAAAAGTGAAAGAACATTCATAGACCCTCAGTTTGCTTAATGCCAAAAAATGTATTGCACTATTATGGAAAAAGACTCATAACCAGATGTGACTCCAGTGGGTTAAGACAGATGTTAACAAACCTTCCATTAGAAAGAATAACATATATACTAAAATCAAAGGAAATTGTGTTTGAGAATATATGGAGACCTTTTATTGATTATTAAAAAATTTAAACATAACTCTTGAAGAAGAAGGTGAATGATGTGTGTGTACCTTGTAAATTCCAAACTGGTGAACATAATATGTATACTTATGTATTGGATTGTCTAGACTAAACAGAGGAGCATTGTTTGAAGATTTGATTTTGTTGTGGTTGTTGGTGTTTTTAGTGCATTTTTTTTTTTGTAGTACTTTAGTGTTAGTGTTTGATTGTTTGTATCATGTTTGTTAAAAAAAAAAAAAAGGTTCAATAAAGATATTGTGGAAAAAAAAAAAAGTTAGGGTGACCAAACTTGGTACACGGGTTCACCCTGTGACCCTGAAGTGTGACTGTGGTTTTGGGATTGCAAGGTCAAAGGTCAACATCAAAATGGCTTATAAACTATACCTCAACAACAAAGAAAGCTAGGGTCACCAAACCTGGTATAGAGGTTCACTCTGAGACCATGACCTCTGACTATGGGTCTGGGGTCAAAAGGTCAAAGGTTAAGGTTGGCACTCCCTATGCTCTCTTACTATAGAACGTGTAAAGCTCTCTAGGGTCACCAAACTTGCTACACAGGTTCACCTCGGGATCCTGACCTACAACTATGGCTTGTATACTTTGTTGTATATTCGTGGATGATGGGCTTATCATAATTTGGTTCTGCCACAGTAATTATATTGAAAAGTTGAAAACTGCTCTCCGTCAGTATTGGGATCTTCAAACAAAACAGAGGTAGGGGATACTGCACTCGCCTCAGAGTGCTCTTGTTTTCTCATTTATTAGGTTTTCCCTTTTTGTTATACATAGTTTTTCAATTTGATTTTTTACATTCATTTAATTAGACTTTCCTTTTTTAATATATATTTTTTCAATTGATTTTTTTTTCCTCTTTTCTCATTATTAGGTTTACCTTTTTCATATGTGTTTTTTCAAATTGATTTTTTTTCACATTTTTTTCATTTATTAGGTTTTTCCTATATATTTTTCAATTAGATTTTTTCATTTATTTAGTTAGGTTTTCCTTTTTTTGTGACCAGTGGAAGTGAAATGTCATGTGACCATTTTAACCAATCCCCTGTTGATTCAGGGTATAAAAGTCAAGAAAGCCATTTTGTTTCACGCTCTGATGAAGGCCAAAATGTTAGCATGTGTTTTTGACATTGGTCAAAATAAACTGGTAAATTGGAAGACAGTCTGGTGTGTGCTGCCTTTTTTACTTGTGAACTGGTTTGTAACTTTTTTAATGGATTAAATCCCCCAATGATCTACGGCACCTTCAGGTTGACTATCGGTAAGTGGTTCCTGTCAGCTTTGTGGACTACGCTGTGGAGATCCTGCAGTCTGGAGGACAGGAAGGCTCTGAATGTTCCCTTCATCCCGATGGCCTGAGCCTGGGTGAAGCACATGAAGTCGACGCCACGGATCCCCCGGGTGGAGCCGGTCTGGGGGCTGTTCAGGGCGATCAGATGGAGCTGCGGGGAAACGTTGAAGAGCAGACGATCTTTTACTTTAAGACAAAACCTGGGATGGGTTTAAGATGAGCAAAGCTTCTTCTGCTCTTACCCCCGGTCCAGCGGTGTGATGATGGACTGGGTTCTGGGGCACGGGCGGGGGAGGTCTTCTTGCGGGTGTTACTGGGTAACGAGAATCCGGGACTGAATACCTGCTGTCAGGTTGGTTGAAGCGGTCTGCGTAACTGGGGAACCTGGGATCGGTCGGCCCAGGGTACTGGGGGTCTGGTTGATACCGGGGGTCGGCGCTGTAACGGGGGTCCTGGTAGGTCGGCTGGTACGGGTCGGGTTGGGTCTGGGGTTGGCTGGGGCTCTCAGCTGGGTTGTGGAAGTGGTGGGTGGAGGTGCCGGTGTTGAAGTGGTGGTCATGGGAGTAATGGACGACTGGTGGGGGCTGCACGGCCGCAACCTCGTTAGTCTGAAAACATAGCGAGCATGAGTTAAAATGAGGCAGAGTGTGTGTCCAGAAGAAAAAAAAGAAGTTAACTTACGTCATGACTGGGCAAGGGGATGTAGCTCCCGAGCTAAAATAAAAACATGAAAAAACAGAATTAATACATGTAGAACAGCAGTGACAAATTCAATATTACTCACGGCCACAAAGGGAATGATGAATACACTTAATTAAAAAATCAAATGCTTGTGGAGCGGAATCAAGAGATGAACAAACCAGTCCATATGCCATTCCTCTAGTTAAGGCCTTCACCAGAGTTCCACATGCCCTCGTGGAGCACCCCATCACAGTGGGTGTGCATCAAAAGTTGCCCCCCCCCCCGTCTCTTTTATCCTGTGTATGGACACAGCTACAGCCAATCTCCAGCTACTCCACCCACAGACACTGTTGTACATGGACGATGTGGCCCTTTGAGCCGGATACCGAGTCCACTTGGAACAACATTCAAAATGTCCCAAAAGCATCCCCCTTGTTAACCTGCCATCCCCCCATCCCCATTCACTGGTGTGCACCTCCAACCTGGAAAGAAAAGAATTGTCCCACCCAATATCACCATAAACCTTTCTATATCATAACTGAATAAAATGACTTTGAGCCACCAATTTTAAGAGAAATGCAAAAAATGCAATTTTTCTCAAAAATTTACTTTATTCTTTATTCTCTTAAATTTGAAACTTTTTCTCATAAATTTGTAACTTTTTTTCTGACAGATTTTCAACTTTTTTCTCATAAATTTTCATCTTTTTTCCTCAAAAAATTTGCAACTTTTTTCTACAAAAAATTCACATTTTTTCTTGTAATTTGCTACTTTTTAAAAACTTTTCTAAAAAAAAATTGATTTTTTTTCCTCATAAATTTGCAACTTTCTCCTCAAAAACTAGCTATTTTTTTCCTGTAAATTATCAGTTTTTTTTTTCCTGTAAATTTACAACACTCACACAACAAATTTTTATTCTGTGCAACTGTAATTTGTAACTTTTTCAATTTTTAAATTTGCATCTTTTCTCATATTTTTGCACCTTTATTCTTGTAAATTTGTAGCTAATTTACATTTACACGTTTGTACCTTATGCCTAATTGGTGAATACCCCCCATCCCCCTTGTTAACAAATAACAAATCGTTTACTGTCACCATATACGGATGAAATGCTGGCCCGTTACAACGAAACACAAGCAAATGCTCCATGGAATGGAGACGCATTTGCTGCGCTGGAGTCTCGGCCTCAAACTGCACGATTGTGTGACGAACAAGGATGTGCGGAAGTGCATTTGAATGGCAACAATCACTGAGACAACAATGGGAGAGGCACGACTGTGATAGTATGACATGTTGTCCGCAGCGAAGAGGACTTGATGGCAAGGACGGCTCTGCGCCTCAGCACAAAGCAGGAAGAGGCCACGAGGATGGCCAAAGGAACAATGGCTCGACCGGATCGAGGATGACACGAGGACTGTAAACATCACATCTGAGGACACCCATGATTGTGGCGAGTGGAGATGGGTGTACAGACGTGCAGATGAACAGATGACTGGAGGAAAAAGTTATAAAATTATGGGACAAATAAAACAGGACCCAAGTCTGACCTGGACTTGACGGACTCCATCTCGGACTCGGAGGTAGAGATCAGTTTGGTCAATGATGTACACCAAGGTGCCCTCAGGTTGTCTCCTAGCTGTGGCTGTCATGGTATCGTAAGACCTCAGCATTGTCACCTGCAGCACAAAAACACACAATGCAGATTACAGTCAAGCCCCCCCCCCCCCCCCCCCGCGCGCCCACCTGTCATTTACACTGAATCTTTGTGGACAGAATGCTATCAAGTGTGTTCCCTAAATAAAGCAGAACTACAGTACTGTGTCACTGCTGTACTCACCCCTGACGAGAGTCCAGGTAGGCCAGGAGCACCAGGTGGTCCCTGGGGTCCAGGAATGCTGATAGCTGTCATTTAAATACACAAGAATTAAAGAGGAATAAAAATAGTTTTATAATTTATTTAAGAAGGTAACCCAGCCATTATTCTGAAACATCTGGGAGGGATTTTTATTCACAACTCACTCTGTGTGTCTCTGTAAGCCCCGGGCAGGCCTGGTCCAGGAGGCCCAGGTGGCCCCGGCGGTCCAGGCTGTCCATCATAACCTCTTCCTGGTTGCCCCGGTGGCCCCTGGGGGCCTGGTGGGCCTGGTGGGCCAATGATGGCGTCTCCTTTAAGGCCCTGATGAGACAGAGAGTCTCATTCACAACACATCTAAATGAAAGGCTGTGTCCACAAGGAACATCTCTTCCACTGCAAGCATTCTGGACCTTTTTTTCAGTTTGAGTGCTCTACAAAAATCCTAGCAACTCACTGCTCTACTTATGACACTAAACCATAACAAACTGGTAAGAAAACATGCATCCCATGAAATTTTTTGCTTTCAGATATTGATCATAATATTCTTTCAGCCTAATTCTGACTGGGCAGTTAGTGAGATGTGCTGCTGACAAAGGCATTGAACTGGTAACCACTAAACATTCCAGCCAGTTTTCCTAAAAATACCTAAATGTTGCATACGCATAGAAAATCACATTCTTTCTTCACTGAGTGGTGGTAAAAATCTGAAACGTCTCGCAGGCAGAATACCAGCATTTTAAGATTCAAAGATTGTATTTGTCAATACTTCTATACGTACAGGACATACAGGAGAATTGAAATGGTGTTTCTCTCTCTCTTCAGTGGTGTGCACAATATAAAAAAAGAAAACGTAATAAGGCTGGAAAAACAACAGCAGTCTATGTACAGTAATGCTACCCGCAGTGCAAATGGAGACAAAAGATAGACCCAGACCTCCCATAGTACAAATAAAGATAACGATAAATGATGATGAAACTCTGTAATCCTATATACAGAAAAGTAGAGCAGTGACACC
Source organism: Pholidichthys leucotaenia (assembly GCA_020510985.1). NCBI lineage: Eukaryota > Metazoa > Chordata > Actinopteri > Cichliformes > Pholidichthyidae > Pholidichthys > Pholidichthys leucotaenia. Next base: position 333,533,157 of record CM035845.1, read on the forward strand.
CGTAGTTGCAAGTTCGATGTGGTGGTGTAGGTGCAGACAGTGACAGATAGGACTGCACATCAGTATTGCAATGACAGACAGCAGCAGATATGGCATTTGTGCAAATGGTTGCAGTAAAGTGCAGAGCCATACAGCAGCAAATGTATTATTACATTTGCAAATGCATAACACATTATTATTAAGGTTAAAGTGCCAAATTTACATAAAAAGTCCCAAATTTATATGAAAAAATTCACACTGAGAAAACTTCCACATTTACATGAGCAGCATCACAAAATTGAGAAAACTGTCAAATTTACATGAAAAAAAGTCCAAATTTACATGAAAAGCTTCGCAAAATTAACTGAATAAAAGTTGCAAATTTATATGAAAAAAGTCCCAAACTTACATGAAAAACTTCACAAAATCAATTGAGAAAAGTGTTAAATTTACATGAGAAAAGTCTCAAATTTACATGAAAAACCACAAAATTAATCAAAAATGTCCCAAATTTACATGAAAAACGTCACAAAACTGAGAAGAGTGTTAAATTTACATCTGAAAATTCTCAAATTTACATGAAAAACTTCACAAAATTAATTACAAAATGTCGCAAATTTATATAAAAAGTTTCAAATTTATATGAAAAAGTCCCAAATTTACATGAAAAACATCACAAAATTAATTTAAAAAAGCCCCAAATGTACATGAAAAACTTCACCACATTAAATGAAAAAAATTCTAAATTTACATGAAAAACTTCACACAATTAATTGAAAAGCCCCAAATTTAAATGAAAGTCCCAAAGTTACAAGAAAAACGTCACAATTAATTGAAAGAAAAATACCGTTTACATGCAAAATTCACAAAATCAATTCACCCCCTTAGCATTCCAACCAATTTTCCTAAAATGTCAAAATTTTGTGGAACAGCAGAATTTTACGAGGTTAAAACACTCGACTGCAGGGGAAATTAGGAGAAAAGAGATGCTCTCAGTGGAAAAAAAGCTTCCTGTTGACGCCCAGTCTTGTGTTTTGTTTTATTATGGTGATCTCACTGGAGGTCCGGGCACTCCTGGGGGTCCGACTGCACTCCCTCCATATCGGGGGTCGTAGTATCCACCTGGTTCTCCTTTCTCTCCTTTCATGCCTGTCTCCCCTTTCAGTTCATTCTGACACAAATATGATGAGAATAAGCAGCAATCAAACTGGTTAAAACTGTAATCATACAGAGGAATGGAAACAGGGCCTTACCTTTAAAGTATAGAAATCAAAGTTTGACCCGAAACCTGAATTTGATGAAGCAATGAGATAAGATTTAGACTTTATTATCACTGTGAGGACATTTCAGACACACACATACATATTTTTTAACACGGGGGATAGGGGGCATTCACCAATTTAGCATGGGGTGTGCAAGTATAAATGTAAATTAGGTACACAAAAAAAGCTGCAAATCTATGAGAGATTTATGAAGAAAAGCTGAAAACTTAGAGGAAAAAAGTTGCAAATTTATGAGGAAAAAAGTCACAAATTTATGCAAAAAAGTCAATTGTATAAAAAAGTCACAAATTTATGAGGAAAATATTGCAAATTTATGAGAAAAAGTTGCAAATTTATGAGAAAAATGTCACAAATTTAATAGAAAAAAGTTGCAAATTTATAAGAAAAGTTGAAACGTGAGAAAAATGTGACAATACTATGAAAAAAGGTGCAAATTTATGGCAAAAAAGTCAAATTTATGAGAAAAAAAATTTATGAGAAAAAAGCTATAAATCTATGAGAAAAAGATACAAATTTATGAGAAAAGAGTTGCGAATTTATGAGAAAAACGTTGCAAAATTTTAAGAGAAAAGTTGCAAATCTCTGAGTAAAAAGTAAAAAAAAAATTGCATTTCTGCTTAGAATTGGTGGTTCAAAGTCATGTTATTAAGTTATGTAACATGATATATGATATATATATGATAAAAGTTTATGATGATATTGGGGGGACAATTGTCTCTTTTTTCCAGGTTGATTTACAGCTATATGAATGGGGATGAGAGGATGGCAGGTAAACAAAGGGGATGATTTGGGGTCATTTTGCGAACAAGGGGGATGCCATGCCTCCTCATCTCCCTATGGGATTTACTGTACACAGTATGGCATGCAAAACAATTTTAAGGAGCATACATGAGTTTCACCGATAAATAAATCTGAAATAAAAACAATTTTGCTTTGAATTTGAATCCAGACCACAGAAAACATTCATGCTGCATTAAGTAGAGCTGCAGTACCTGGAATTTCAAGAGTTCCTGCTGGTCCCCGATCACCTTTTTCTCCTTTAACTGTAAGCAAGAAAAATGGTAATGAGATAAACACCAGTTTTAACGTCTAAACACTACAGTGTGCTCTTTTTAAAAGACTGCCTCACACTGATTTTAATGACTCAGACTGTCACTGAGCCTGCAGCACTTCATTTCACCCTGAAACTCCCAAAATGCAGGATAACTTGTAATACCTAGAATCTCTAAAAGTACAATGAGAGGCAGAGCTTTCAGTTATCAGGCTCCTCTCGCATGGAACCGGCTGCCAGTCTGGGTTCAGGAGACAGACTGGATCTCTGTTTTTAAGAATAGGGTTAAAACTTTCCTTTTTGAAAGTTAATAAAGGAATTTAACATGTTAGCTTTCCCTATCACCATACCTCATTATTGGAAGTGAAGTCCAGAAAATGGGCAAAAATTAAAAATTCATTCCCTTGCAATCAAAGGCCGTAGGACATCTGAGTTTGGACTCCTCGGACCGGAAATTTTCCCCTGGTCGCCATGTGATTGACCCCCGAGTCTCGATGACCTACGGTTTTCGAGTTATGATTTTCCCCCAAAATTGGCATTTTCTTGCAGTTCGTCCACCATACACCAGGTAGCAGACTTCTTTATGCATTGGAATTGTCAGCATGAAGCCAATATGGGATGCATTGCCATTGGGCATAATGGCATCTGGCTTTTGGTGGCTTTCCATATTTTTGGCCAAATCCAATATGCTGAAATGTGGTTCAGTGTATTGTCATTGAGTGACAATATGTATTGCATATGGGCTGTGCCCATTTTGAGCACATTGCTCCACTATGTTAGTGTACTGCCATTGGGCGCCCAATTGGGCAATTGGGATTTCTAGATTCTCAGGACTGCAAAGCTTTGGTTCGACCAATTTGGTTTAATAGTGACGGTGGCTTAAGAGCAGGTACCTGGGACCAGATGGAGAACTGGGTTTCAGCAATTGGGTGGTGTGCAGGGAAATTGGGCGGTCTGTTCATCCTGCACAAGGTACCTTTCCTGGTTAAGTTCCCGGACTGGTCCCCTGGGCTCGGACAGAGGACGGGTGTTTGTCAACTGGATGATGTGCCGGGCAATTGGGAAGTCTGTTCCCCCCGGATGGGGCTCCGTTCCCCATGTACCTCCTGGACATTTCCCTGGGCCCTCATGGAGAACAGGCTTCCAGCAATTGGACAGGTGCAGGGCAACTGGGCAGTCTGTTTCCCCAGGATGAGGCCCCTTTCTTGGGTAAGTTCTCGGACACTAGGGTTAAGGTTTTCGGGTTCCCAAGGCACCACTGGTGCCAAAATTGAAATGGGTGTCCTATGCAACACCCTGAATACACTGACATTACTCCCATGCTCCTAGACCATCCTGTTAAGGAAGTAGCTCTAAGAAGGAGATGGAGACATGAGATCACTTTATTTGTGCTCCTTGGAGATAGTAGATACACATATTCTGAGCTCAATCCGCTGGGACGTCAATAAGGTTTTGGTCCCTAATGAGGCCCATACTTTGACAATCAGGTTAAAACCTAAGTGTCTTATCCCCTCTCTTCAGAGAAGGGCATGGGAGACAAAAACTTTCTAGACCACCTAGAGATACCAAATTTTACATGCTGGTACTAGGCTCTCTAAGGAGTTCACCCCCAAATTTGGGGCTCTAGCCCCTTTCCAGCCCCTTCAAGCCCCATTTCATGGGGTCTCAACACTTAGTCCGAGGGCAACTGCCCACTTGCAATACATTAGTATTCTTGATAACATGGATGGCAACAGGAAATTCTCATTTCAGCTGAGATCTAATTTGGTCGATTGACTTATGGGGGGGGGGCGGGGGGGGTGCAGCCCCCCTGAAGCTGGGAGGTTTTCAGTAAAACAGAAGTAATTTAGACTGAAAAAAATGATAAAAAAAAATGAAATACTAGACTTAGATAAATCATTAAATTTAATGAAAAGTTAACTTAGTTTTTCTTCAATGTTGTCTCACTGTCTTTAGTCCAACATATTTAACAGTTCTATAAGAGTTTATTACACTATTTACACTGGTCACCAAGTCACTTCTAATGTGAAACTTTCTTCCTTTTGGCAGCAAGCTGTGTCAGTCTCTGAACTTTGAACTTCATCTCCTTTTCTGGTTTCTTCAGAAATTGTCCGAGTGTTTCTGTTACCTCATCGAACTTTGAGCCAATTTTCACCTTTACCGTCACTTTTCTCTCAAGCCAATTCCGGTGGTGGGGGTGGGGGGGGCAAGGGGGGCAAAGCCCCCCGAAGCTCCTGGGTTTTTATGATTTTTAAGTACCAGAACTGTGCTTAAATGACATAAAACAAACAGCTGAATGCCACTTATTACTGTATAATATTGACTTATGTTCCAAGAAGATGGCATTCCTAAAATATTCCAACAAGCATTATCCATCACATGCTTTAACACTTGATCAAATCAAAATCAGTTAATTTTATCTATTCCATAACAGAAATAAAATTCCAACATACCATTACTTTTTATAATTTCAGCATTCATTTCAGATCACCAGTTTCAATCTCCATTGAGTCTTGAGCAGTTCATTTTGCACAATCACTGATGTAGCCAAGTCTTAGAAATATTCAAAAGTTAGGAGTCAATGTCCACTGTGCACTGTCAATTTCAAACTGTTTGGAATCATAAAAGGGGATAGTTAACTTTTATTACCGTTTCCTCCCCCGCGCAGCCCAGCTCATACAGCCGTTGTACGCCGCCAGTAACAGAGAGTTAATGGCTCTCCACCTGGCCATACGCCACTTCCAGTCCTGCCTGAAAGGGCGCATCTTCACTGCGTTCGTGGACCACAAGCCGCTAACGTACTTAACGTACTTTATCTTCCTGGAAGATAAAATAAAGCGGAATTTGGCGAATTAGCAGAAAATCACATCCCTGAGAACACGCCGCCATGAATCTTTGAAAAAGCATACAACGAGCCATTTGATTGGTCCAATCGTTTGCAACTATCCAATCGCAGGGCTGTCAAGCTATTGCAATACAGCAGTAGCTTGAACACAACACATCCGGGTTATCGCGGGAGACGACTTCCGGGGAAGCGCCGAGCGCTTATGTAATCGTGTTGATTTTCGCTAAAATCGGTAACAATAAGGTACCTTACCCCCCCTAAAATTTTCTCAACGGATTTAGACGATTCACAGAAATGATCAATTTGAAAATAAATCGGCGGAAATCTGCGGATCAGCGGAAAATTGCCATCCCTGTGATAATGTATGGCCATCAATGTGTATTACAAATGGTACCCTGGGCCCGAATGGAAAACTTTCATCAATTGGGCATGAAGGTGCAGGGCAATTGGACAGTCTGTTCCCCCAGGAGGATGCAACTATCCTGTGTACTTTCTGGCCCGTCCCCTGGGCTGAATGGAAAACAGGCTTCCATCAATTGGGCAAGCGTGGGGCAATTGGGCGGTCCATTCTGGCAGGATGAGGTACCTTTCCTGGGTACTTCTTGGTCCAGGCCCCTGACTGGCCAATGTTTCCTTTTTGCATCATATTGCAAATGGGCAAAGCCCATTTCCCTGTTTCGTGTCTGTTTTGCCCTTTTGCAAATGGGCAAAGCCCATTTGCCCATTTTGTGTCTGTTTTGCAAATGGGCGAATGGAAAACTTCCATTAATTGGGCGTGGAGGTGCAGGGCAACTGGGCATTTCGTTCCACCAGGATGATGCACCTTTCCTGGGTACTTCCCAGGCCCAGTCCCTTGGACCAAAAGTGAAAAACTTCCAAGAAAACAGTTGCAAATTTATAAGGAAAAGAAGTTCAAATTTACAAGAAAAAAAGTCACATTTATGAGAAAATAGTTGAAAATTTACAGGGAAAAAGCTACAAATCTATGAGTAAAAAATGACATTTTTGAAGAAAAGGTTGAAAATCTACAAGAAAAAAAGGAACATTTACAGGGAAAAAATTTGCAAATTAAAAAAAACAGTGGCAAATTTATAAGAAAAAAAAGCTGCAAATCTATTAGAAAAATTAAGAAAATCTACAGGAAAAAAATGTAAATTTTGGGAAAAGTTGCATATTTATTAGGAAAAATTTGGAAATTTATGAGAAAAATGATGAAAATTTACTGGGAAAAATGCAAATTCTGAAAACAACTTTCAAATTTATACAAAAAAAGCTGCAAATTTATGAGAAAATAGTTGAAAATTTACAGTGAAAAATGTGCAAATTTACAACAAAAGTTGAAAATTTACAGGAATAGCAAATTCTGAAAAAAGGTGTAAATTTTTAAGAAAAAGTTGCAAATTTGAGAGAAAAATGAAGAAAATATACAGGAAAAAAATTGCACTTTTTTTTTTTTTAGAAAAAAATAGCTGCAAATTTATAAGAAAAAAATTCAAATTTACAAGAAAAAAGTCACATTTATGAGAAAATAGCTGAAAATTTACAGTTAAAAAGTTTCAGATTTATGAGAAAAAAATGAGAAATTTTTGAGAAAGAAGTTGAAAATCTGCACGGTTGGCTGCACGGTGGAGCAGTGGTTAGCACTGTGGCAGCACAGTTTTACCCTCGGCCGGGGGATCGCGGGGACCGTGAGATCGTGGGTTCGATCCCTGCTCCCGGCCAACAGTGATCTGTGTGGAGTTTGCATGTTCTCCCCGTGTTTGCGTGGGTTTACTCCGGGATTTCTCCAGTTTCCTCCCACAGGCCAAAAACATGCAGGTTAGGGAGTTAAGGGGCGCTTGCGCACGCAGCGACCGGCAGCTGGTGGTTTGTCGCCAGACTGCAAAACAAATCTACCTACGGGTACAAAATAAGTAATAAAAAATATAAAATAAAAAAAAAATCGACGAGAAAAAAGTTGAAATTTTACAGGAATAAATTGCAAATTTTCAGAAAAATCTGAAAAATATTCAGATTTATGAGGAAAAATGGAGATGGGGGGATGGCACGTTAACAAGGGGGATGATTTGGGGTACTTCTGCTAACACGGGGGATCTGACCCCCCCTCCCATGGTACAGTGGGGAACCCCTTCCTCTGACTCGTTCTGCACTGATGGACTGGTGACTCACCTGGATAGTATCTGGAGTAATCATCATAAACCTGAAATAACAACAACACAAGTCACCATCTTCATTTCTACGTCACAAACCAGCCACCGACAGACGAACCAAAACCTCTGGATTCAACTCACTCTGGCATCGCTGATGGGAGTGGGTGGTCCGGGAGGTCCGGGGGGGCCCGGCGGACCTGGGGGACCCTGAGGGACAAAAAACATTCTTTGTTTTGGTAGAAGTTGAGACACTTATAGGACTGAATCCAGGCTAAAATGTGTGACACCCACTGGGTAAGCATATCCAGAGCCAGAGCCAGACTCTCCCTTCTCCCCTTTGACTCCGTTCAGTCCGGGTCGACCCTGAGGAGAAAGATGGCTGCCTGTTAAGATGAGGTATAAGACTTTATTTCTGTTCTGAACACAAATGTTATTAAGCACTTGAATTAACTGAGAATTGAGTGACAGGCCTCACCAGTGTGGATCAAATTTTAAATTCCTCCAATAAATCTGTAACGTTTCCCTCTCGTAATCTGCAGCCTGCACGCTTGATAGTTCTAATTAAAGTCAGCTGCTCCCTTTAGAGGTTGCCACAATTATTATTATAATTATAATTATTGTTATGGTGTGAGGAACATCAGTGGAGAACCACACAGCTATTGTGGTTGTGTGGTCATTATTGCTGGCCAGATGAAAAATGTTGAACATTTTTGAGAAAAAAGTTGCAGATTTACACTACCGTTCAAAAGTTTGGGGTCACTTAGAAATTTCCTTATTTTTGAAAGAAAAGCACTTTTTTTCAATGAAGATAACTTTAAACTAATCAGAAATACACTCTATACATTGCTAATGTGGTAAATGACTATTCTAGCTGCAAATGTCTGGTTTTTGGTGCAATATCTACATAGGTGTATAGAGGCCCATTTCCAGCAACTATCACTCCAGTGTTCTAATGGTACAATGTGTTTGCTCATTGCGTCAGAAGGCTAATGGATGATTAGAAAACCCTTGTGCAATCATGTTAGGTCTGCAATGCTGTAATTGCTGCAAATGGAGGATTCTTTGACGAAAGCAAAGTTTGAAGGAAAAAATTATTATTTCAAATACAAATCATTATTTCTAACCTTGTCAATGTCTTGACTATATTTTCTATTCATTTTACAACTCATGGTGGTAAATAAGTGTGACTTTTCATGGAAAACACAAAATACTTGTCTGGGTGAGCCCAAACTTTTGAATGGTAGTGTATGATTAAAAAAAAAAGCTGAAATGTCACAAATTTATGAGAAAAAAAGTCACAATTCTACAAAAAAAAAATTGTAAATCATTAAGAAAAAATTGCAAATTTATGAGAAAAAAGTCACAAATGTAGAAAAAAGTCAAATTTATGAGAAAAAAACGTAACAATTTTACAAAAAAAGTCAAATTTAAGAGAAAAAAAAATTGCAAATCATTGAGAAAAAAGTTGCAAATTTATGAGAAAAAAAAAATCACAATTCTACAAAAAAGTCACAAATTTAAAAGAGCACTGTGAGGCGAGTGCAATATCCCCCACCTCCTTTTTCTTGAAGATCCCAATACTGACAGAGAGCAGTTTTCAGCTTTTCAAAATAATCACTATGGCAGAACTAAATTATGATATTACGAATATACAACAAAGTATACAAGCCACAGTCGTAGGTCAGGATCCCGAGGTGAACCTGTGTAGCAAGTCTGGTGACTCTCGCTTTATTTGTTGCACAGTAATAATGCATAGGGAATGTTAACCTTGACCTTTAACCTTTTGACCCCAAAACCATAGTTAGGTGAGACTGTAAGTTGTCCAAGATGTGTCTATGCCAAGCTGTTTTAACATTAAAACCAACCACGTTCCTATCTACAGTGAACTTTTACATATCTATAATTGCCTTCCTCCTAGTCAAAATTAAATTCTTCCTGGTTACAACTGTAAATACAGATACCCAAAATAACATTCATGCTAGTAAAAATTATATTTCAAGGTATCTAAAATGTAGATTGTACTCGTCAAAACTAACTTCTCGATGTCTGAAAAGCTTTAAAAAGTTTACGTAGCTGTTTTAACATTTAAGAGCTAGCCTGGCTATGTATTGTAGATATCAATAATTCAGTTTTTCCAAGTAAAAATGAACATTTCAGATGTCCACAAAGAAATTCTTCCTCTCTAATACGATCATTTCAGATATCTATGACATCATTCTTCCTAGGACAAAGACGTCACTTTTCCCCATTCATGTGCGTTGGGTTTTCACTTCCACATATCTACAGTTACATTCTTCCTATCTAGAATGAACATTCTGGATAGCTGAAATAGAATTCTTACTAGGAGAAACTCATATTTCGGACTTCTACAGTCCAACTGTTACTAGTCATAATTTTTATTTTGGATATCAACAATACAAAAAAAAAACATTCCAGACATCTATAACGTAATTTTGGACGTCCAAAATATATTTTTACTAGTAGAAATTCTATTATAGATATCCACTATTCATATTATGACTAATCTAAAATGATCTAATTCAATCTCAGATATCTGTAATTGAAATTGTGACTCGTAACAATATACTTACAGATATCTGTAAACATAGTTTGGATATCAACTGAGAGATACTGACTGTCTCAAATGAACTATGACTAGGAACTGACCAAAATGGCCAATCAACAGCTTAAACTATTAGGGCTAATGGAGGAAGTCCGAGAATTGAAATTAACAATTAAGGAAAAAGACAAAAAAATTGCAGACTTGGAGCGACACTTCGAGGATCCTGAACAATATTCTCATATGGATGATCTAATTATAAGTGGACTAGACATTAAATATCAAACATATGCCAATGCTACAGCAGGAATGAGAGGTGAGGAGGCTCCCTTAAGTGAATCAGTCTCCCTGGAAAACCAGGTGCTTCAGTTCCTTGAAAGCAGAAATATAAAGGTTGAAGTAAATGCAATTTCAGCCTGTCATACTTTACCCAGAAAAGATAATAAAACAAAGAAATCAATTGTGATACACTTTGTGAACAGAAGGGTAAAGAATGATATACTGAGGCAGGCCAGAAAGCTACGGGGAACAGAAGTTTACCGAAATGAACATTTAACAAAGACTAATGCTGAAATAGCACGGCAAGCACGGATGCTGAAAAGACAAAACACGGCTGCACGGTGGCGCAGTGGTAGCACAGTTTTACCCTCGGCCTGGGGATCGCGGGGATCGTGAGATCGTGGGTTCGATCCCTGCCCCCGACCAACAGTGATCTGTGTGGAGTTTGCATGTTCTCCCCGTGTTGCGTGGGTTTACTCCGGTATTTCTCCGGTTTCCTCCCACATGCCAAAAACATGCAGGTTTGGGATACGGGGCGCTCGTGCACGCAGAGACCGGCAGCTGGTGGCTTGTCACCAGACTGCGAAACACATCTACCTACGGGTACAAATAAGTAACAACAAAAAAAAAAGATACAGGCAACATGGACAAGAAACTGTAGCATTTGGATCAAACTAAATGGAACACCTGAGGAAGCAAAGGCCATAATAATAAGAGATCTTACTGACTTAAATAAATATAGATGAACACTGATTAAGAAAATTAAGAGACTATGATAATCCATATTCACACACACGGCAAGAATAGTTCTTTTGTGACACCATGTTAATGTACTTTAAAAAAAACAACAACTTATGACTGACTTTAGTAGACATCAATTATCCCCAGTTGGAGGAAGTTATTTGACACAGAGTGAGGAAATTCAAACTCTGAAAATATGCCATTATGCTGAACATAAACTACAAGAGATGGAGAATGATATTGATCCTGATAACCACTTTTTCAATAACATTCATAATCATTGTGAATATTATACTGAAAAGCAATTCAAAAGTCAAGTGCAATTAGATGGTAAACTATCAATAATACACTTCAACAGCAGAAGTCTTAACAAAAACTTTCCACAGATTCAGGACTATTTAAAACAGCTAGACAGAAAATTTTACAACTGTCGCAGTCTCTGAAACTTGGCTTAATGAAGAGCAGGCTTCTCTGATAGCAATAGAGGGATATCAGATGTTTTATATTAATAGATCTCAAAAAAAGGGTGGTGGTGATGCTCTGTATATTGATGACCTGTATAGGTGTAAACTTGTAAATGGAATGTCCTTTGCACTACCAGGGATTCTGGAATGTGTTACTGTTGAGATTGACCAAGATAAAACAAAAAATCTCAATGCAAGTTCCCGGCATTCTATATATAAGTTGTATATATAGAACGCCGGGAACTTGCATTGAGACATTCAGAGATAAATTAGTCGAGCTGTACAATAATATTACTAGTAAGAAAATGGTTGTAATCTGTGGAGATTTCAATATTGATTTACTAAATCCATATCAACAAAATGTAATTACAGAGTTCATGAATTTTATGTACAATATGAGTCTATATCCCACAATAACACATCCCAGTAGAATCACAGTTCACACTGCTACACTTATTGACAACCTGTTTGTTAATATTATTGATAAGAAAGTAGAAAGTGGATTATTGATCAATGATATAAGTGACTATTTGCCAGTCTTTGCACTTACCCATGGCCACATGGGGGCCAATACAGAAAAAAACTTTAAAATCTTTCAGATACAAATCACAAAATGCAATCAGTTCTTTTAAAGAAGACCTGCTGAAGCAAGACTGGACAAAAGTCTATGTATCAGATATAAATGAAGCCTATGACACATTCATGAACATTGTAACCACTCTTTATGAAAAAAACCTGTCCATTAGTAAAGACAAAGCTTAAACAGAAATTTGTCAATGAGCCATGGTTAACCAAAGGATTACAAAAAGCGCGTAAAAAGAAAACTTCATTATATAAAGCTTTTCTAAAGAAAAGGACAAAAGAAGCAGAGCAGCAGTAAAAAACATACAAAAATAAGTTAATATATATAATGAGATGTAGTAAAAGAGACTATTATGGTAAAGAGTTGGAGAAAAACAGAGATAATATTAAAAATACATGGACAATACTTAACAATATTCTTGGAAATAAAAACAGAAATACAAGCTACCCAACCAGTCTTTCAAAAAAAACAAACAAAAAAAAACCCGACTCAGAGTGTGAATGCAATCTCACCTGCAGATGAATTTAATAAATTTTTTGTTAACATTGGTCCTAATTTGGCTTGAGAAATACCCATTACGGCATCTACAGGTGATACAATAAGCAAAAACATTGCTATAAAAGACTCCATTTTCATAAAGAACACAGACGAGAGAGAGGTCATTGAAATTGTTAAATTGTTTAAAAGTAAAACATCTACGGATTGTGATGGTATTGACATGCTTTTAGCCAAAACTATCATTGAATGCTTAGTGAAGCCACTGACATATATTTGCAACCTGTCTCTCCAAACAGGTATATTTCCCAATGCAATGAAAATAGCCAAAGTAATTCCGATATACAAGACAGGTGACAGAGGAGAATTTTCAAACTATAGACCAATTTCACTATTGCCGCAGTTTTCCAAGATACTTGAAAAAATATTCTGTGAGAGAACTGACAACTTCATACTGAAGAATAATTTATTGTGTGAGCAGCAATATGGGTTCAGACACAAGAGGACAACTGCATTTGCTCTAATGGACTTTATAGAAAAAATATCAACTGCCGTTGAAAATAAAGAGTATTCAGTTGGGGTATTCCTGAATCTTAAAAAAATCATTTGATACAGTGGATCATAATTTATTATTAACGAAACTACAAAATTATGGTATTGGGGGGGGGGGTAGCACTGTCCTGGTTATGTAGTTACTTAAAGAACAGATATCAGTATGTATGTGTTGGTAGCAAAAACTCACAGTTACTGAAAGTTACTTGTGGAGTCCCACAGGGTTCAGTTTTGGGGCCATTGTTATTCAATATGTATACAAATGATATATGTAAAGTTTCGGAAAAAAATGGATTTAATATTGTTTGCCGATGACACTAATTTATTATGCAGTGGAAGCAATTTGGAACAACTTTTGGATACACTCGGAAAGGAATTAGGGAAGCTTAAACTGTGGTTTGATTCAAACAAATTAACACTCAATTTAAGACAAAATTTATAGTTTTTAACAACCATCACAACAACTCAGTATCTAAACTCAGTGTAAATGGTGTAGAGATTGAAAGGGTATCCGAAACTAAATTTCTTGGAGTAATAATTGATAATAAACTGTGTTGGAAGTCACATATTAATTATATTAAAGGTAAAATATCCAAATCAATTGCAATACTACACAGAGTGAAATATTTGCTGAATCAACCCACACTATATACCTTGTATCATTCATTAATTCTCCCTTACATGACATATTGTACTGAAGTATGGGGAAATACGTATAAAACAAACATATATCCAATCTTCATGCTTCAGAAGAGAGTTATTAGAATAATAAACAAAGCTGCTTACAGGGAACCAACAAACCCACTTTTGCTTAAATTGAAAGCTCTCAAGCCGAAAGATCTGGTTTAAAGTGAATCTATCACTGCCTGCAAATATTCAAAAGTTGTTCCAAATAAGGGAGAAACAATATGATTTCAGAGGAACATGTATACAGTTAGGCCCAGAAATATTTGGACAGTGACACAATCTTTATGATTTGGGCTCTGCATGCCACCACATTGGATTTGAAATGAAACAACTACAACAGAATTGAAGTGCAGACTTTAAGGTTTAATTCAAGGGGTTGAATATATATGATATATGATATATATAATATATGATTAAACATGTAGGAATTGTAGCTATTTTTATACAAACGCTCCTCATTTCAGGGGCTCAAAAGTAATTGGACAAATAAGCATAACCCTAAGTAAAATGTTACTTTTCAATATTTTGTTGAGAATCCTTTGCAGGCAATGACTGCCTGAAGTCTGGAACCCATGGACATCACCAAACGCTGGGTTTCCTCCTTTGTGATGCTTTGCCAGGCCTTTACTGCAGCTGTCTTCAGTTGTTGCTTGTTTGTGGATCTTTCTGCCTTAAGTTTTGTCTTGAGCAAGTGAAATGCATGCTCAATTGGGTTGAGATCTGGTGATTGACTCGGCCATTGCAGAATATTCCACTTCTTTGCTTTAAAAAACTCCTGGGTTGCTTTTGCAGTATGTTTTGGATCATTGGTGAAGTGCCATCCAATCAACTTTGCTGCATTTGGCTGAATCTGAGCAGAAAGTATATCCCTATACACTTCAGAATTCATCCGGCTGCTTCTGTCTTTTGTCACATCATCAATAAACACAAGTGACCCAGTGCCATTGGAAGCCATGCATGCCCATTCCATCACACTGCCTCCACCATGTTTTACAGAAGATGTAGTGCTTTGGATCATGAGCTGTTCCAATTCTTCTCCAAACTTTCTTCTTCCCATCATTCTGGTACAGGTTGATCTTAGTCTCATCTGTCCAAAGAATGCTGTTCCAGAACTGGGCTGGCTTCTTCAGGTGTTTTTTGGCAAAGTCAATTCTGGCCTTTCTATTTTTGAGGCTGATTAATGGTTTGCAACTTGTGGTGAATCATTTGTATTTACTCTCATGAAGTCTTCTCTTTATGGTAGACTTAGATACTGATACACCTACTTCCTGGAGAGTGTTCTTCACTTGAGTGGATGTTGTGAAGGGGTTGTTCTTCACCATGGAAAGGATTCTGCGATCATCCACCACTGTTGTCTTCCGTGGACGTCCAGGCCTTTTTGAGTTCCCAAGCTCACCAGTGCACTCTTTTTTTCTCAGAATGTACCAAACTGTTGATTTGGCCACTCCTAACATTTCTGCTATCTCTCTGATGGATTTCTTCTTTTTTTTCAGCCTCAGGATGGTCTGTTTCACCTCCATTGAGAGCTCCTTTGACCGCATGTTGTGTGTTCACAGCAACAGCTTCCAAATGCAAACGCCACACCTGGAATCAACTCCAGACCTTTTAACTGCTTCATTGATGACAGGTTAACGAGGGAAGAGCCCATGCAGCCTTGTTTTTTTTTTTTTTTGCAGCCTTCTGAGTCAATTGTCAATTACTTTTGGTCCCTTGAAAAAGAGGCGGCTACGTATTAAAGAGCTGTAATTCCTAAACCCTTGCTCCAATTTGGATGTGAACACTCTCAAATTACAGCTGAGAGTCTGCACTTTAAGCCCATATTGATTATATAATTGTATCCTGAATATGTTTTCGTAAACAGCTAAAATAACAAAACTTGTGTCACTGTCCAAATATTTTTGGGCCTAACTGTATTTCAAAAACCTTCAGAGAGAACTACCACCAAGCAACACTGTGTCTCAGTGCAAGGAGTCAGATTGTGGAACGCTTTTCGACCTGAAATAAAACCATGTACAATGCTTGGACAATTTAAACAAAAACTAAAAGAAGAAATACTCCAAACATATATACAAGATGACATGTAAAATCACATAAGGATTATCGTATTCAGTCTGTGTTGTGCTGTTGCTTAGATTTTTGTCACGTTTTGTCTTAGCTTTGTTCTGAATTGTAATCGCTCTTGTTTGTTTTTCTTTTGAATTCTTGGATGGAATATGGGTGGGCAATATAAGCTGCGGCTTCAGCCATCACCCATTTCGGATAACTTATGTTGAACTGTATAATCAGAGGAGTTATTGTTTAATTTGACCTTGTAAGATGTCTTTTTTCTTTCCCCTTTGTTATGTTATTCTGTTCCTTTCTTTTAATCTTTACTTTTAATCTATCCGAAAATAAAGATTCATTCAAAACCCAACACACATGAATGAGGAAAAGTGACGTCTTTGTCCGAGGAAGAACGATGTCATCGATATCTGAAAAGATCATTACGGAGAGGAAGAATTTCATTGTGGACATCTGAAATGTTCGTTTTTACTAGGAACAATTGAAGTATTGATGTCTATAATACATATCCAGGCTAGCCATTAGATGTTAAAATGGCTTGCCATATGTGGATTAGATACAACTACTCCATCGACTTGAAAAGCTGACATCACTTCTTTCAGTAGTTATTGTGTTTAGAAGACTTAAGGGAAAATATCTGATCGCTGACCTTTGACCGCAAGGTCATCCGATGAGAGTGAAATTGCAATATGCGCATCATCAGAGTATGTCAAACCATGGTGCCAAGTTTCCAAACAATCAGACCAAAACTGGAGGAGGAGTTGATTTCACAACAGTGGGACGGCCGGACTGACCCATAACATAATCCCCCTTCGGTCTCTGGCCAAAGGGCTCTTCCACCCCATTGGGCAAAGACTAGTGGGGGATAAAAAGTCACAAATTTATGAGGAAAAAAGTCACAGATTTATGAGAAAAAAAGCCAAATTTATGAGAAAAGTCACAAATTTATGAGAAAAAAAAAGTAACAAATTTTTAGGAAAAATGTTGCAAATCTATGAGAAAAAAGTTTTAAAAAATAATTTTTTGCATTTTAGCTTAGAATTGGTGGTTTGAAGTAATATTATTCAGATATTAAGTTATTCAGTTAAAACTGCAAATTTACAAGAAAAAAGTTGAAAAAATATTGTTGCTTGTGATCGTTAATATTGTGAAAATTCCTGTAAATATTATTAACTGAGCCGGGGGCGGTTGTGGTGCAGGTGGAGTGCGGCCAACTACTAATCGGAGGGCCGGGGGTTTGATTCCCGCTCTGTCTGCAGTCTGCATGTCGAAGTGTCCTTGAGCAAGCCACTGAACCCCCAGCTGCTCCTGGTGGGCTGGGCCACCATCAGTGGGTAAATGGGTGGATAGCAGGATCTGTGAAGTGCTTTGGTCATCCAGAGGTGAGTAAAAAAGTGCTGTATAAGTGAACGCTCTTGAACATTTGAAGTCACAACAGTGTTTCAATTTAAACAGAAGATAGTTAAAAAATGAATGCTTTTATTTATTTCACTTTAAAAGCATTGTGGCTGCCTCATCAGTTTCCGGAACAAAATCAGTACCGATGCATGCGTAACGCATTTACTTCGCATGATGTGTTTTTCTTATTACAGCAATTTAAAGGATAACAGCTCAAACATGGTAGATTTTATCAAAAAAAATCCCTTCTTTTGCAATTCCCCATTTCTTACCAGATTACTTGAGGAAAGGAGAGGTCAAATCCAGTGTTGGACAGAACGCAACAGACTGACTTGTGTATCCAAAAACTTGATCCTTAAAGGTAATATTTTTGTGAATATATTCCTGAAAAAGTCACCACAAAAGTAATTTAATTTTCACTGACAAATTTATTTAAATGACAAATGAATAGAGATGGATTTGAATAACTTCGAGGTTTTTTTAAATTAAGTACTTGATCACGTCTTCAAGACACAAATATTGTTTTTTTTTTTACAATGAGAAAATGATCAGTTGCTTTTAAAATCACATGGTTTAGTGTACTAGCAAAGAGCAAAGGTTGATTTTTCCCCTCTGCTTCTTCTGTTTCTTTGCCAAATTAGATGCACTTCATCTCCATTCAGAAGGGAATACAGCGTGGAAAGTAACTATTGAACATGTTGCGGCGGCATGAAATAAAGCGGCGTAGTTGGAAGGTTTTATGTAGAAGTTTTATTATATCATACCACCGTCACGAGCTCCGCTCCCGGCGCCGTGCATGAGCGCCGAGAGCGAGCCCACAGCTCTCAGAGAAGGAACTGCGGACACGTGTGTGTCTACCAGTTGCAGGATCAGAGTGAGAGAGAGAGAGTTTGCGTTACAGAGTTGCAGCATATATACTCAACCACAACAATACATCAAAGGGACATACCCCAGCAGTTAGTATGATCAAAGAGATAACAGAACAGGCATAAGACATTTGCATTTGAGAGACATATTGATCTCAGTCCCTAGGTCACAGTGAGGACAGGACGCATGAGTACAATGGATGAAAGGCAACAATTAACATCACAGAGGTGAGCCAGACGAAACGCGTCTGCCTGCAGACATTAATACACATTACACTGTTCTGTTACTTGCTCTAGCCGAGCGCTGTGTTTGACCAGTCTTTTTGTGGAGATTTACCTCAAAGCACATCTACATATGTAAGATGCTCAGAAGAAGCACAGTAAGGACAAAATGCATGAACACTTTAACTTCACGGCTGTAAACGCAGCATGCAGCGGAACAAACCCCAGGAGTGCAAGCTGACTGTCTCTGTGTTCTGTCTGTGTGTTGTGGGGGTTTAATGAAACCGCTACACTGCTCCCCCCCCCAGAGGGAAACGGTAGGGGACCGTGACCTCGATGTTGCAGTCCGGGCAGCGAGCAGGGAAAAGCTCTGAGCAGGAGGGGGGGGGGGGTAGAACATGCTGACCGGGCGCGGGAAAATTGTTCCAGTCGCGCCAAAAGTGTTTGCTGCTCCGCGATGTCCCGTCTGAACATGCAGAGATCAGAAGAAGAAAAGTTAGTCTCTGGCTCCTCTCGTGGCTATGAAGAAAAGCAGGAGCGGCTGTAAGAAAAAAAAATAAACAAAAGCAGAGGGACTGGCGTGTTGGTTTTAGGTGCAGAAGCAACCCCAAAACCCCCCGGGAACAGCTGACGGCTGAAATCCCTTTGTGCCGTGGCTGAGACCGTTAAAAAAATCCAGTGGCGAGCTGCGTGCTTGCTTCAGGTGAACGAGCAGCCCTGAAGGTCCTGTGAGCAGCGGCGGAGGACGATGGCGGTCTCTGGAGCCGTTACTTGTCCCGTGCGTGATGCGCCGTCCTCGTAACTCCCCGATGCGTGCGCGGGGGTTCCGTGTGTGGGTGGGCCGCTGGAGAGAGGAGAACCAGGGTGCAGAAACTTGGTGGAGATCGGCGCAGACGGCGCCGATAAAAATCCAGGTTGAGCTGTGGCTGTAGATTGGCCATGGTGCGTTGGAGCGGTGAGAGGAAATAGACGATCTTTTGTCCCTCAGGCTCGTGCAGATGTGTTGGAGCGGTGGGAGGGAATAGACGATCTTGGGCACTGCTCGGCCGTGGTGCGTTCAGGTCCGCGCGTTGCGTTCTCCGCCGGCCCTGGAGGATGCCGTCGTGGAGAAGGGACGAGGTGCCCGCGCTCTCTTGTGAAGGAACTGCAAGCGTGGCCGGTCCAGCGTGGATGAGCAGATCTCAGACGTGCAGATCTCATCCTGAAAAACGGGTCACCAGTGCAGCTGTCCAGCTCAAAAGGTTGCTTTCGCACAAAACGTGTGCGTGTTCAAGGGGTCACCAGTGCGGCGGCATGAAATAAAGCGGCGTAGTTGGAAGGTTTTATGTAGAAGTTTTATTATATCATACCACCGTCACGAGCTCCGCTCCCGGCGCCGTGCATGAGCGCCGAGAGCGAGCCCACGGCTCTCAGAGAAGGAACTGCGGACACGTGTGTGTCTACCAGTTGCAGGATCAGAGTGAGAGAGAGAGAGTTTGCGTTACAGAGTTGCAGCATATATACTCAACCACAACAATACATCAAAGGGACATACCCCAGCAGTTAGTATGATCAAAGAGATAACAGAACAGGCATAAGACATTTGCATTTGAGAGACATATTGATCTCAGTCCCTAGGTCACAGTGAGGACAGGACGCATGAGTACAATGGATGAAAGGCAACAATTAACATCACAGAGGTGAGCCAGACGAAACGTGTCTGCCTGCAGACATTAATACACATTACACTGTTCTGTTACTTGCTCTAGCCGAGCACTGTGTTTGACCAGTCTTTTTGTGGAGATTTACCTCAAAGCACATCTACATATGTAAGATGCTCAGAAGGAGCACAGTAAGGACAAAATGCATGAACACTTTAACTTCACGGCTGTAAACGCAGCATGCAGCGGAACAAACCCCAGGAGTGCGAGCTGACTGTCTCTGTGTTCTGTCTGTGTGTTGTGGGGGTTTAATGAAACCGCTACACTGTCAACATTTTTCTCATGGAACATTTTTCTGATGGAGCCAATGACCTGAGATTTTCACCAGATATCAGTAACAACCCAAGTAATCCATACATAGATAGAAATCAAGGCAAATGTGTTCACCAAGAAAGTTATATTTAATAAGGTGGAATGACACAGAGAATAAGTATTGAACACATGAAGAAAAAGAAGTGCAAAAAAATCATAGAAAGCCAAGAAACCAGCTGAAATCCATCAGAAATTAGGAAGCCATCCCATCCCCCATCAGTGCAAATTAATTTCAGCTGGTTAAGTCGTGACTGATAGCTTTTAAAAAGGTCAGTGAATATCAGATTGTCACACCACAAAGAACTCATGGTGGGTAGAAGCAAAGAGCTCTCTCTAAACCTTCGCAACCTTATTGTTGCAAAACATAATGATGGCATTTGTTACAGGCACATTTCTAAACTGCTGAATGTTCCAGTCAGCACTGTTGGAGCCATCATTTGGAAGTGGAAAGAACATCATTTTACCATAAACTGGCCACAACCAGGAGCTCCTCGTAAGATTTCTGACAGAGGAGTCAAAAGAATTATCAGAAGAGTTATCCAAGAGCCAAAAACCACTCGTGGAGAACTCCAGAAAGACCTGGAGTTAGCAGGTACTGCTGTTTCAAAGAAAACAATAAATAATGCACTCAACCAATATGGGGTCTATGCCCGCTCACCTCACAAGACTCCATTGCTTAAGAAAAAGCATGCTGTAGCTCGTTTAAAGTTTTCTGCACAACATTTGGGCAAGCTGGTAAAATAATGGGAGGATATAGTCTGGTCATGAGACCAAAATTGAGCTTTTTGGATGCCATAATACATAGCATGTTTGGAGGAGAAATGGCACTGCACATCAACCCAAAAACACCATACCAAGACTGAAGTTTGGAGGTAGGAGCATCACGGTGTGGAGGTGTTTTTCAGCACATGGTACAGGCAGACTTCATATAGTTGAAGGAAAGATGAATGGACAAATGAGACATCCTTGATAAGAACCTGCTGCCATCTGCTAAAATGCTGAAGATGAAATGAGGGTGGACATTTCAGCAAGACAATGATCCCAAACACACAGCCAAGGAAACTCAACTGGCTCCAGAGAATGAAAATAAAGCTGCTAGAATGGCCCGGTCCGTCAGCTGACTTGAATCCAATTGAAAATCTATGGAACAAACTGAAGATCAGAGTTCATAGAAGACACCCACAGAACCTTCAAGACTTGAAGACAGTTTGTGTGGAAGAATGGGCTAAAATCACTCCTGAGCAATGCTTTCTCCATACAGGAGGCGTCTGGAAGCTGTTATTACCAACAAAGGCTTTTCTACTAAATATTAACCTCTTGCGCTCCGTTGTACCGCGGATGGGCAAGTCTCTGCGTCCTAGAGCGCACGAGAGCGCACGAGGGCGCTCTCGTGCGCTCTAGGACGCATGATGGAGATGGTGATGTAGGTGGTGATGGCGTCCAAGCGCGCACTGAAAATAAAAGCTGCAGACACAGCCGCGAACAGATTAGTTCATCTGATTGACCTCTCATTCGACTAATAAGAGCCTTGAACTGGGTTTCTGAAACCTTGAAGAACCAATGACTGAAAACCTAGCCAGAAGGACCCGCCTACCAAGGCTGTGAATGCAGTGAGCCAATTGAAGCAGAGAAGTTCGCGAGCTGTTTTTTTTAAGGCTGGGTGAAGACTGACTGCTGGAGCGGATCAAAAAAGGACCCGCAAGAAGAACCCCACAGACCCAGCAGCACGGAGACAATCCACAAATGCAACCTGTGTGACAGGGAGTGCCATTCGCGCATCGGCATGTTCGGCCACAGGGTGTGCTTATTTTGTTTTTGTTCCAGCAGAGTAGACGCTATGATTTCTTCCATGGTCATCATAGACCAAAGGAGGCTGACGACGAAGGCTGAGTGACACACACGCCTTCGCCAGTCTTTTTTTTAATTACTACTGTTATTTGTTTTGAAAAATCATTCGCCAAAAACCGCAATCATGGAAGCACAAAACCGCAATAATGGAATTATGTTTTGATCGGGTCGCGAGACCAGAACCACGAGCGGACCAGCGTCGCGTTCGTCTGACAATGGGGAAGAGAAGTTCGCCAGGACACTGCTGTGAAGAGGTAAGGTGTTATAAGCTAAATTATTCTTTATTCCTGACTATTCTTCTGTAGCGAGGGGGGGGGGGCCGTAGTGACTGAGCTGCTGTCCCACATCCCACATGAGGCTAATCCGTCATGTAGCGATGGCTGATGTCGATCCTCTGTAGCGAGGGGGGGGACAACCCCCCCTCCATACACACACACAGACACAGCTCTGAGTGTGACCTTTCATTAGAGCCCAAAATGAAGCTTCTATGTTGAATCATTCAAAAGTTACAGACGTTTTTCCAAACTGTGCCATTTGGCACAATTTGGCACAGTTCCAAAACGCCTGGGAACTACCTGAGGAAAAAGCTGTGTAATATATTCATTTTTTGTGGTATTGTTACAAAATTTGGACCTCAGCTGGATAACACTTGGTTCTACATTTCTGTTGCATTTTCCAGCCCGGATCTGAAGCTGTGTGTTATTTGCAAGCATTTGTATCCAAAAAAACACCCAGGCCAAATTTATTTTCTTCAAGTTCACTATGTTTAGATGACTGTAACTCAGTGGCCGGAGCACTTAGAGAGATTATGACTGTTTTGCCAAAAAATTCAAAGTGTTTTCTTTTAAATGAGACCAACCCCATGAAGATGCTGCAAAGGGTTAAAGAACAGCTTTCGATTTACTTTGGGCACATTATTTTTTGCCGTTTTTAGGAAAATTGACCGGAGTGCAAGGGGTTAAATGAATGTCACCAAATGTGTTCAATAATTATCCCCGTGTCATTCCACTTTATTAAACATAACTTGTTATGTGAACACAGTTGCCTTGATTTCTTTGTATGTATGGATTACTTAGGTTGTTACTGATATCTGGTGAGAATCTCAGGTCAATGGCTCCATCAGAAATATGTTTAATGAGAAAGATGTTAATGTGTTTAATACTTATTTTCCCTGCTGTATCTTGAGGAAACTCAAGATCAAGAAAAAACAACAAAGCACAGTGCAGTTATTATGGATGGACAATAAAAACATTATTTTTTGTATGTGTACGCCTAATAAAATGAATTTATAAAATAACTTATTCAATTTTTTAAAAACTGATTTAATGTTATGCAGGCAGTGACACATTGAAACCTCCTGGTTGTTTTAATAAATACAAATGGACCAAAAAAGAAAGAAATAATGAAAATAATTTTGATAGTTCAGATCATGTCTTTGTTGAGGATTTATATTAATTGGACTGGAATACCAGCACAAGAGAGGTGAAGAGGGGAGTGTAGGCAGGGTGGAATGAGTGTCAAGGGTGATTTGTGACAGAAAGGTAGCAGCAAGATTGAAAGTGAAGATTTGCAAGACGGTAGTGAGACCTGCTATGATGTATGGTTTGGAGACGGTGGTGATGACAAAAAGACAGGAAATGGAGCTGGAGGTGGCAGAGTTGAAGATGCTAAGATTCTCATTGGGAGTGACTGTTATATAGGGATTTTATGTTGAAGTGCAGTGTGATGACGCCACCTTCCTGTTGCATCATCACACCGCCCTATATTAGGGGGCAGCCGCCATGAGGACTTCCTCTTATCCCGGTGACTCCGCTGGGTGCATTCCGTGTACTGTGTTCGCAACTATCAATAAAGCAATAAATCAATCAATTGATTGATTAAAAAAAAAAAATTAGATTTTTTTCCAATTTTTTTTAATCAATCAATCAATCTTTATTTCGGATAGATCAAAAGTACAGATTAAAAGAAAGAATAATATAACAAAGGGGGAAAGAAAATCCAACAAGGTCAAATTAGACAATAACTCCTCTGATTATACAGTTCAACATAAGTCATCTGAAATGGGTGATGGCTGAAGCCGCAGCTTATATTGCCCACCCATATTCCATCCAAGAATTCAAAAGAAAAACAAAACAAGAGCGATTACAATTCAGAACAAAGCTAAGACAAAATGTGACAAAAACAAAAACAAAGAACTAAGCAACAACACAACACAGACTGGATATGACAATCCTTATGTGATTTTACATGTCATCTTGTATATATGTTTGGAGTATTTCTTCCTTTAGTTTTTGTTTAAATTGTCCAAGCGTTGTACATGATTTTAATTCAGGTCCAAAATCGTTCCATAATCTGACTCCTTGCACTGAAACGCAGTGTTGCTTGGTGGTAGTTCTCACTGAAGGTTTTTGAAATATACATGTTCCTCTGAAATGATATTGTTTCTCCCTTATTTGGAACAACGTTTGGATATTTGCGGGCAGTGATAGATTCTTCACTTTAAACATTATTACTGCAGTTTTAAAGTCAACTAGATCTTTCAGCTTGAGAGCTTTTAATTTAAGAAAAAGTGGGTTTGTTGGTTCCCTGTAAGCTGCTTTGTTTATTATTCTAATAGCTCTCTTCTGAAGCATAAAGACTGGATATACGTATGTTTGTTTTATATGTATTTCCCCATACTTCAGTACAATATGTCATGTATGGGAGAATTAATGAATGATACAAGGTATATACAGTAGTGTGGGTTAATTCAGCAAATATTTCACTCTGTGTAGTATTGCAATTGATTTGGATATTTTACCTTTAATATAATTAATATGTGACTTCCATCACAGTTTATTATCAATTATTACACCAAGAAATTTAGTTTCGGATACCCTTTCAATCTCTACACCATTTACACTGAGTTTAGATACTGAGTTGTTGTGATGGTTGTTAAAAACTATAAATTTTGTCTGACTTAAATTGAGCGTTAATTTGTTTGAATCAAACCACAGTTTAAGCTTTCCTAATTCCTTTCCAAGTGTATCCAAAAGTTGTTCCGAATTGCTTCCACTGCATAATAAATTAGTGTCATCGGCAAACAATATTAAATCCATTTTTTCTGAAACTTTACATATATCATTTATATACATATTGAATAACAATGGCCCCAAAACTGAACCCTGTGGGACTCCACAAGTAACCTTCAGTAACTGTGAGTTTTTGTTACCAACACATACATACTGATACTCATACATACCAACAATACAGACCAGTGTGGAGTGTGTGAAATAAGAGGCTGATTCATGGCAGACGGTTTATTACACACTTCACATCTCTCAAGCACAGAACAGACTGACACATTTAAGCAGGCACTCTTCTTTTACCCAAATCACTCCTCCCAAGTTTCATGGCATTTTCCCACACACAACATGACATTTGCATTACACTGCATTCAACCCCCTATGTCCTTGACTCCTTCCTGCTATCTCGCCAGGAACCTCCTGAGCATTGTTCTCCCATGCTTATCCACTGTCTCTTGTCTGAGATGCTAAATAATCTGGTGCTACACTCCCCCCGCCCCCCAGCATCTTAGATAGAACAATAGAACATCAGTCCACATGCCGTTTGGGCTTCCGTCTCCTCCCGTATCTGCTGTAACTGGGGTTTACTGCCTCCGTGGTGCTGCTGTGCCGGTGGGGGGCTGCTGGGAGTGTGTCTGACTGCGGGTAGGCCGTGACGAGTATGTATGTATGTATGTGTTGGTAGACAATATTAAGTCTGTATTGTGGTATTTTCGTATTTTGTTTCTTTTATTGTGTGGACCATGAGTCCGAATGAAGCTTGAATTGAACTGAATTGATATCCAAGGGCCTATTTCTATGCATTATGTTTACATCGCCACTTTGGTTTTCTTGTTAAATTCTTGTACATATCCAGAGCTTTTATTGTGAAGGGTAAAAACAGGAAATGGCTTGCAGCCATTAATGTTTTTGTTCCTAACTTCGAGCAAAAAATAACCCTCGGTTACATAAATTATCTTTTCCAACTCAATATACTGTAAAAAACAATTAATATATGTAATTAAAATACATTACACCCTGCCGCCAAAGTGACATAGTTTGCGCATGCATGTGGCGCCGATTTTGTTCCTGGAAGCGTTGAGGCAGCCACAAGCATCTCCTCTACTTTTCTACCTACCGGTCTTCCTGGAAAGCCGATCTCTCCCTTCTGGCCCCGAGGACCCTCTGGACCCTGCAGAACGACGACACAGAAGCCTGTTATGCCACTCCGATGCTACTAGCGTGATGGATGTGTCTTTAAATAGAGGAATGTACGCACCACAGGCCCCACCGGTCCAGGACTGCCCCGCTCTCCCTGTAAGTTAAAACGCTTTGAAGTTAATTAGCTTCAGGTGTGACGTGAATGGTGAAAAGTGACTGAATGTACCGGCTGTCCCCTCTGGCCCCCCAGGTACACAGGGCCCCCGTCAGGCCCCACGATGACGCCGGGCTCTCCTTTCTCTCCCTGAACAAAACACAGGAACATTTGTTCTGTTTATTCCAACATTATTCCTGAAGATGAAGAACTACGAGCAGGAGGTGATTTGTTATTTTTCAACAAGGGGGATGAGTGGGGGGGGGGAGGTCACCAATTTAAACCATGAGGTACAAATGTAGAAATGTCAATAAATTAGGTACAAATCTGCAAGAAGAAAAGAGCAAAGATATGACAAAATATGGTGCTTTAAAAATTAAAAAAAGTTGCAAATTACAATTTAATTACACAGAATAAAGATTTAACCAGCATTCGGATGAACGTTGTAAATTTAAAAGAAAAAAGTTGAAAATTTACAGGAAAAAAATTCCACATTTACAAGAAAAAAAAGTCAAATTTATGAGAAAAAAGTTGAACATTTTTGAGAAACAAGGTTGAAAATTTGAGAAAAAAATTGAAAATTTGCAGGAAAAAATTGCAAATTTACTAGAAAAAAAATGCAATTTTTTGAGAAAAAAAGGTTGGAAATTCATGAAAAAATTAAATTTATAAGAAAAAGTTAAATTTTTGAGAAAAAAGTTCAAAACTTTTGAGAAAAAGCTGAAAATTTACAGAAAAAAAATGCAAATTTATGAGAAAAAATGCATTTTTTCAGAAAAAAAGGTTTAAAATTCATGAGAAAAAAATGTAAAATTTTTGAGAAAAAATGTTGAAAATTTTTAAGAAAAAAAAAGAAAATTTTTGAGAAAAAAGTTGAATATTTCTAGGAAAAAGGTTCCACATTTACAAGAAAAAAATTCCAAAAAAGTTGGTGAATCTACGAGAAAAAGTTGAAAATTTAGACAATTTTTTTTTTTTTTTTTTGCATTTCTGCTTGGACCAGTTAAGAAGAGAAATTAGAAAATTTCTCACATAAACCCGAACATTCCAGGGAACGCTAACTGAAAAACAAACCAAAAGAACCCAAACAATAAAATACATGCTAAAACAGCGACTGTCCCACCTTAGGAGCGTAGCCAGGAGGACCGGCGTCTCCTTTGTCCCCCTTCGGCCCCATGGGCCCCTAAATCAGAACACAGCACACAGTAACCTGCTTCCATTCGACTAAATAAAATGGATTCTTGTAAAGTGAGCTGCGGGGTGAACATATTCATACATACTGGGAATCCTGCTCGACCCGGAACACCTGGTTCAACCTGAAAGAGAGAGGCGAGCTCATTATAAATAAATAAAAACGCTCCCTTAGTTCAGTGAGGTTCACAGTGAGGTGGGTTAGGGGACTCACCTGTCCCGCTTCGTTCCAATAAACGTCATTATACTACAGCGAGACAGAGTTAGGCGAGTTAGTACGGATGTGAAGCGACTGTTAGTGAACATGAGTGATGGTATGACGTGCGATTAACGTGCCAGTTGTCGTGCATAGCTTTAACTTTAATCAACACTCAAACTGATCTGCAGGCTCGCCACACCACAACGTGTTTTCATTATGGTTTGAGCTTTGACTCACCTCTCCCGACGGCTGGTAGATGACCTGCCCGGGAGGTCCTGGGGGCCCTGGAGGTCCAGGTGGACCGCCATCTCGTCCCGGTCGACCCTTTGAATCAAACGGGAAAACACCATCAACTTGAAAATATACAGTTATAACTGTTGTGGAAAAGGTCATTTGCACATTGGCAACATATTGGCTAGACGTCCTCTATAAGATGTATTCCCGATGTAAACTTGCCAACACTGACCTGACGTGTGCTGTTGGGAGTGGACAGTGGTGTGCTTTAAGTGGTTGAAGCAATAAGTACAATAAGACCAGAAACGTATGTGAAAGAGTGGCTAAACTCCTAACAGCAAGGCAGCTAGCTGATGTTAGCAGCTAGCTGATGCTAGCTAGCCACTAAAAATAATGTTGTGAAAGATTTCCTTATTTTATCAATTAATATTACACTGTGTTCCTGTTATTATGCTCCTAGACACAGTATATGTTTTTTCCTTAGACACTAAGGCTCTAGCCTGTCAAGGTCAGTCCCGGGAGACAGCTAGGCTCTGTACTCCCACAGAGTGTTCTCATAACATATCATCTTTGTTTGTTCTAAGGTATAAAATCTGCCTGCACCATTTTGACTGTGGACATTTCTGCTGAACTGCTATATGAAATCTTCCTCTTGATCAAGAATAAATAATACAGAAAAGGCATCTTTGACTCCACATCTAGGTATTCATTCACCAGATTCACGAGGGGCATTTATTAATACAAAGAAAATCCACGACAATTCCTAAGAGCAATGTATATGGTCAAGTGTTGGTAGATGAACATGGATTCCAGTGGGGGGGGGGGGGGGAATAGAATTCATAGAAACTCTGTAATCTAAAGAAAATAACAATATAAACCACATTTGGTAAGCTAATTTGTTAGCTTTATAATGAAAATGTTATACTTTCTACTCTTCTGTAATCTGTATCTTTTAATAGTGATGATTTGTATATTTCTCCTTTTCTTTGTCTGAAGAATTTGGTCTCTCCTCTGCTAAGTGTTCTCCAGTTAGGAGCCTATTGCCTGTTGTAAACCAGAGTTCTGGTCAAAGGGTTGTAAGGTTTATATTACCCAGGATGGGGAGAGCTGGAGGGGGCTGAATGGTTTCCTGCGTGGTGCTTGTCTGTCACTGAATAATGGAATAGAGAGACGTATGTTTTATGGCCTCAGTGCTCACTCTGCTGAGGAAGACTTCCTCACTGACTGCTGTGGGCTCTGTGTGGCCAGTGGTCTCTCGCTTATACAAGACTATGGATGGATGGATGGATGGATGGATAGATAGATAGAGATGTACTTTATTGATCCCAGACTGGGAAATTACAGTGTAAACTGTGTGACTAAACCAGACAAAAGACAATAATGTGTTGATTTTCCCCAATGTGGGACTAATAAAGGCTTATCTTATTTTTTAAACTCTAAGAATGACAAATAATGGTTTCCATGACAGCTTACTGTTGTCCATATGACTGACAGCCAGGCTGGCCAATAACAGAGCAGCAGGTGGGTGCTACATAAGCGATGGCCCGTAGCATATCTGGAACAGTCAATTTTGCTTTTTGGAGTGAAAAATGATATAAAGGCTGTTTTTTTTTAAAAAAAAAAAAGAGAAGTGAATGTTTTGATATTTTTTCGATAACCATGTGACCAGTAGAAGGTGAAAATCTACAAAAACACCATAAATGTGTATTTTAAATATAATTTAACCATCTGAAACAACACCGGCAGTGTGAAAAATATAAGTTTTTGTGTTTTACAGGTGACTCACCATCTCTCCTTTTTCTCCTCTTTCCCCTTTTACACCCTAAAAATTAAAAAAGTGTGGGGAAAAAATATAAAGTATGGCAACAAAATGAAGACAGCAGAAGTAACTGCATGAGATCGTCCCCATACCTGCATTCCAGGGAACCCGTCTAAGCCCGGGATCCCTGAAGGTCCACGTGGTCCTTCTGCTCCTTGACTTCCAGGGCTGCCCGGCAGACCCGGCTTTCCCTAGAACCCAGAAACCAAAAACTCCTGATTATTTTATCATTATTCTAACCCACAGAAGAAAAAGGCGGTAACAATAAAGAGAGAAGTGCCACACAACACCACACAGATGGTTTTTACATACAGGCAGACCGGCGATACCCGGTGGACCCTGGAAGACAGAACAGGTGAGAAGAGCGTGAGAAAGAATATGACAGCACAGATATGACGGTCCTCCATGTGGGTACCTGTGGTCCAGGGGGTCCTCTGAGTCCCGGCAGGCTGTTTATCACCTCGTACCCGTCCTCTCCGGTCTGTATGGAGGGAATGTAGAATAAAGTCAAGTCCTGTTCTCAAAAACAATCAACAGGAGAATTAATAGATGATGGAGGTTGATGTCCTTCACTTTGACCAGCAGTTTTAAGTATATTCAGCTGCCCATAGGCAGGTAAAAATGATGCATTTTAAACAACTTCATGTCTCTGTGGAAAAGTTTTTTTTTTTTTTTATTCATGAGTGTAAATGAAGGTATGGGGGGGGGGGGGGCAGTAGGACATTGTCCTGTCAACCTGCTAAAAAAAGAGAGAATTGTACCTCCATCCACTATCATCATAAACCTTCTATGTCATGTTAAAGAATGGAGTAAAATGACTTTGATCAAGCAATTCTGGGCAGAAACACCCCTCCACCCCCCCATACAGTATATATATATATATATATATACTAGATCTACAACTTAAATCTGCAACTTTTTTACAAAAATTTGCTTGCTTTTCCCATAAATTTGCTAATTTTTCCTGTAAATTTTCAACTTTTTTCACATACATTTGCTGATTTTTTCCTGTACATTTCCAGCTTTTTCTTATACATTTGCAACTTTTTACTTGAAAATTTGTGATTTTTTTTTCTGTAATTTTCATCTTTTTCTCTTAAATTTGTGATATTTTGCTGTACGTTTTCATCTTTTTCCCATAAACTGGCAACTTTTTACTTGTAAATTTGTGATTTTTTTCTGTAATTTTCATCTTTTTCTCTTAAATTTGTGATATTTTGCTGTACGTTTTCATCTTTTTCCCATAAATTGGCAACTTATTACTTGTAAATTTGCAACTGCAATTTTTTTTCTCATAAATTAGCGATTTTTTTCCTGTGAATTTTCTTTTTTCATAAATTTTCAACTTTTTTCACATAAATTTGTGCCTTTTTTCCCTGTAAATTTTCATCTTTTTCTCATAAATTTGCAACTTTTTTCCCCTCATAAATTTGCAATTTATTTTTCAAAAATTTTGTATTTTTTTCATATAAATTTTCAGCCTTTGTCTCATAAATTTTCAGTGCTCATCTGGATGCTGGTTATATATTTATTCTGTGAAATTAAACTGTAATTTGCAACTTTTTACATTGGCATCTTTTATCATATCTTTGCACCTTTATCCATGCGAATGTGCACATAATTTATATTTATCCATTTGTACCGTGTGTTAAATTGCTGAATACCGCCCCCCCCCCCCCCACACACACACACACACTCCTTGTTAAAAATAATAACTCACCTACTGACTGTAAGGTTGAGTCTGCATCTCATATTTTTGGTCATTTCAGAGTCTGTTTCTGACTGTTTCTATTTGTCTGTACTCACATAGCCGACATGGTATGGTGGGCCCGGTGGTCCAGGGGGCCCGGGTGGTCCGACTGGTCCCATTGGACCTGGAAGCCCTGCCAGACCAGTCTGTCCAGGCGTACCCGTCTGTCCTGGGTCGCCCTGAGAACCCTGAAGGATGAAAAAATATATACAGTTAGATATGGCTCCATGACATCTGCCATCTGCATCTATGACGTCCCAAGTTTACGTTGGGAATGCATCTTATAGAGGTCGTTTGCACATTGGCAAGACATAGACGAGACGTCGGCCGACGTCTCGTCTATGTTTTCTAAGATGTTTATGTCACATGATATGCATTACCAATATGAACTTGCTGACGTTGAGCTGATGTTGGCGTAATGTGTGTGCTGCTGGGGTAAGCTATTTCATTTTTATGCTAATGCTGGGTTAGGCCACTGTAACGGTTAAGCTAGCATTTTTTTCACCTTAAAACTTTTATTTAGATTTTTTTAAGCTAACTTAATTCAACTTTTTTTGCCATGTCAGTTTTATACATTTTTATAGCTTTATAATCGAAATTTCTTCAATTTAAGTAATTCTAGATTTTATGCTCATATTTACGCCATTGTAGCTTTAAAGCTAGTAGTTATCAGTACTTTACTCCAACACTATTAGGCCATTTTAGCTGTTCAGCTACATTTTTTAAAGAGGTCACTGACTGCACTTTTTCCACATTTTAATAGTTCACACACATCTTAATGAAATATTTGTGACATATTTTGTTCACATTTTCTGTTTTTTTAAATTATTGAAGCAAATTTGTTTTTTATTTTTCCTGGCTTTCTTTAAACGCTCTGATTTAAAGCCTGTCACTTTAAAGGCCAAATGTCACGTAATTTTTTTTTCTAAATGACAACGAATTTAGATAAAATACACATAGCTTAAACCAAATATTCATACCGGAGACCATATCACCCACCTGTATTTACATAATTGCACAAAATACACCAGGTGAAGGCCCCACCTGCTTGCTGGCTTGTGACAGCCAGTCCAGACCACGCCCATGTTTTTGACGTCACCAGTTGTACCCTGGCTGCCCTGCCTATCCACATTCACACTTATCAACATTGGACAATCATGACGGAAAGTGACAGCGATTGTGAACAAATTAGTTTAGTTTTGTCTTTTTTTTTTTTGTCTTTTTTTTTGTCAGTGGTTCAGACAGTGACAGAGGCATAGAACCTTACAGGTTCGAGCTGTCCGAGACGGAATCAGATGCTTTGTCTGATGACAACAGTTCCAACGATGACCAGAGAGCAGAACCAGTGGAAAATGTCATTGAACTGGACATTAATCGCCTCCAGAATTGGGAAGCTGAAGGGGGTCTGTCGAGGGCGCCCCATAAATATTGATTTTTCGGAAGCCATTATTATTACAGTGGAGGAGAGCTGCTGCTGTCAAGAAATTGACCAGATCAATATGAAAATGGAGGCGCATACCTGTCAAGTGAGACGTTTTCGCCGTATTTTAATACCGTGAAACGCGGCTATAAGGGACGGCGGAGTAATAATGGACATTTCTCTGGGAAAAGTTTTCATACCTGTCAAGTGAGACGTTTTCGCCATATTTTAATACCGTGAAACGCGGCTATAAGGGATGGCGGAGTAATAATGGACATTTCTCTGGGAAATGTTTTCATACCTGTCAAGTGAGACGTTTTCGCTGTATTTTAATACCGTGAAATGCGGCTATAAGGGACGGCGGAGTAATAAGGAACACTTTTCTGGGAAATGTTTTAAATGTAATTCGTGTTGTTATTGTCAAATATTTTAAGGAAAATACGGGGAAAATGCAATTTTAGCAAAAACGGGCGTATTGCCATTTCTGTACGCCCAAAAGAAAAATCTACGGGAAAAAAAATTGAGTGTGTTGAGGAGCACGTCCTGTGTGTGATCCCCCACAGCTATGGGGCTGGCAGATCGCTCAGCCTGAGCTGTTCGCACTACATTGAGAAGTGTGGACTCAATCATTAGTCTGATTGTCGGGGCGGGCAGATCGCTCAGCCTGAGCTGTTCGCACTACATTGAGAAGTGTGGACTCAATCATTAGTCTGATTGTCGGGGCGGGCAGATCGCTCAGCGGGAGCTATTCTCACTACAATGAGAAGTCATTAGGATAATGGTTTAACACTTTCAGCTGGGCTGCGGAACAGAGAGGAATCGCCTTACAAATACAGAATTCTGCTTTTTTTTATTTTGCGCCGGATGCTGAGTTGTGTTGTTATTGTCAAATATCCATGAATCCTTAAAATATTTGACAACACGAATTACATTTAAAACATTTCCCAGAAAAGTGTCCCTTATTACTCCGCCATCCGTTATAGCTGCGTTTTACGGTATTAAAATACGGCGAAAACGTCTCACTTGACAGGTATGAAAACATTTCCCTGAGAAATGTCCCTTATTACCCAGCTGTCCCTGATAGTCCCGTTTTAAGGTATGGGTGAAATATCCAATTTTTTCTTTCTTGTTGCTCACTTCAACCTTCCAGTCTCCATATAAACAATCAATCGAAATACCCCAAGCATCAAACTAGGGTACAATCTATTTCGTCACTTCCGCCTTCTTCCCCAGGCGATTCCAGGGGCCGTGTCAGGCCAAGCGCGGCAGTTTTAAATTAACGAATATTCCGATGTTACTGAAGCATATGCACCAAGACCCGAACGGATCGGTTCCCTTTTATATCTAGTTTCAAGACATTTAAAGTACCCTGTTACGTGACATTTGGCCTTTAAGAACCATCCTTCAACGTATCAACTCCACCGTCCCTCTTACGTCAATTAGCCATTATAGCTGACTAGCTTCTAGCCTCTCAGCTCGGTTGAGCAGCGCTCTGGTTCACTGATCCACACTCAGTGGTGTATCTCGCGTCAGTCTGGTCTATCTCCCAATAATTTTGCCATGATTCCGTAACAAATCGCTAACACCGTGCGCTGGACAATCACTGCAACCCGAGGCGAGCTATTGAGCCAAGGGATGTGATAGGGCAGTGTGGCTCTGTAGGACTCCACTCTGCTCTCACAGCCAGCTGAAAGCTGGAGCAACTACGCTGCCCCCGAGAGCAGAGTGGATCTATGGAGGACGGTGGGTTTGCTGGGCGTGAGAGCCAGTAGCATCTGGTCCCGGGACATTTTGATTGCACGGAGCCAGAAGCTTCATCGTGATTCTGCAGCCGATCGCCTGTACCAGCTTGTGGCTCACACGGCCAGCTAAAGGCTAAAGGTAGCCTATTAGTCCCAGAGCTATTAGCCCACAAAGTAACACTGGTACCAGGATGCTGGCTGTAAGCGTGGCTTATATTGTTATTTTCTTCAGCTCTTAGTCACCCTAATAGCCATCCCTGTTATCACCTGGTTTGGCGGTGTGCCTCGCGTCACTCTGGCCCATCTCTCAGTGTTTTCATCCTAATTCCGCGGCGGATCGCACGTACTGGTGTTATGCCAAGAACTCCCCCACCAATCCCGGGGGAGTTCTCGGTATAATAGCGGCCAGTAGCCCTGGTCCTGGGCCATAAAAGCAACCGGTGTGCCGGCATGGGCAATCTGCCGCGGAATCACGATGAAACCACTCTGAGATGGGCCAGAGTGAACCAGGTGGTAACAGGGATGGCTATTACGGTGACTAAGATCTGAAGAAAATAACAATATAAGCTGTGCTTGCAGCCAGTGTCCTGGTAACAGTGTCAGCTCGTAGGCTAATAGCTCAGGGGCTAATAGGCTACTTTGAGCCACCACTTTGATCTACATGAAAGACAGCTAGGCAGGTCAATAATAGAGCAGTGGGTGGGTCTTTAGGGAGGCAGTGGGTGGGCTTTTTCAAGACTTGATGCAGGTAATTTACCCGGAAGAGTCAAAAAAAACGTTTTGGGGGGTTTCTCTGAGAGAAAAACAGGATAAAGGCAGTGTGCTTTTTTCAGATCGTTGACTGGAAATTTTTTTTTAGCTAATTACTGTATGTGACCAGTTAACACATTTGAGACAGTTACGTAAAGGGTTAAAATCCAGATAATTATTCAGTATTCAACAATATTGATCAGAACTGAATTTGACCAAAAATATTTAACCCAAAAAAGTGGGAAAAAATTAATCTATACTATTTTTATCCAGCTTATTCCTAGGCCCCATGATGCCTTGCATGAATTATGGACGCAACTTCCGGTACTAGTTTAGAACGTTTGGTTGTCACTGAAATGGGACACTTTTCCTCCTTAAAAAACAATGACTTCAGCATCAGAAATGCGGGAACACGGCCTTTTGCACCTCAGAAACAGTAATATAATCATATCACTTCCCACAACTATCTAGGGATAAGAGGATGACCTTAAAAAGTGGCCTCGCAGACAGTAGCTCTGTTTGTTAGCAGCACTGCTAAGATGCTAACACTGTACACAAATAAAGGCTCTGAGATATATCAATGTCTCCACTGTGGCACATATGTTTGGTTCATATTTCCCACAAGAGTGTGGCACATATGTCTGGTTCATATCTCCCACAAATGTATGGCTTATGTGGATTGGGGCTTCACGTCTGGAGGAACAAAGAGTCTGGATCGACGGGGGTCGACAGGAGATGGCGAGGAGGTGTGAAGTCAGACCCTGGTCTCAGAGAGGAGGCCCTGGGGGGATTCCCGGAACATCGGAGAACAAGAGACAATGGTGAATCTTCAAAGACTTGTATTGTGACTGAATGTTTGCAGAAGCACCATGTGACTTGAGTTCTTAATCCCCGAGAGGTATAAGAATGTGATGTGATGTGATACTGCCTCTTCTTTCTACTTGAGAATGTTGGATGATTGTGTTCGGCAATAAAGTTGAACCTGAGCAATAACTCAGCCTCGTCATTGAACACAACTTCCACACTGGTGACCCACGACAAAGGATGAGCAGACAGAATTCTCCCGAGCGGAGCTCATCAGAGGCCGGCCTGATGGCTGCCTCCACACTCCGGCTGCCCGATTTCTGGCAGCACAGCCCGCGCTCCTGGTTTAGCACGGTCGAGGCGCAGTTCAACCTCCGGAGAATCTCAAAGGATGAAACGAAGTTCTACCATGTGGTAGCGCAGCTAGACAGTCACACGGTCCAGAGGGTGGAAGATCTGGTTAACCACCCACTGGACAGTGACAAGTACAGCGCATTGAAGGAGGCGATGATCAGCCATTTCACCCCCTCGGTGCAACAGCGAGCAGAGGGGCTCCTAGCGTTGACGGAGTCGGAGAACGACAGACCGACAGACCTGATGGTGAAGACGCTGAGACTGAAAGACTCCGAGGATGGCAAATTTATTTTCGCCCACCTTTTCCTCCGGACTCTGCCGCCAGCAGTGAGAGTGACCCTGGCAGACTCACCCCGATTGGCCAAGCGGGACTACCATGGGCTCAGCAAGGAGGCACAGCGACTCGTCGACGCCCACAAGCGGAGCGCGGTTTCGGCCGCAGCAGCTGAGCAGAGGACGGTGCCCGGAGACGGTTTGGAGCCAGTGGTGGCGGCGTCAGACGAACCGACGACGGCGGCAACAGGCGTCAGGCGAAGGGGAGCCGAAGACGGCCTGTGTTTCTACCACCGCCGTTTTGCGGAGAGGGCACACAGATGTCTCCCACCGTGCCGCTTCAAGCATCAGGGAAACGCCAAGACCGGGGGCCGGTAGCGGCTGCGTCCCTCGGGGAAGAAAATAAGCTGCTTTACCTGACAGATGCACACTCGGGGAAACAATTCCTCGTGGACATGGGCTCCCAGCTGAGTTTCGTCACGCCTACCTACGCGGAACGGCTGATGCCGTCTAAAGCTCCCTGGGTGTCAGTATCAGCAGCGAATGGCTCAGCGATCAAGACATTCGGTGAGAGGACCATGCGTCTGTCCTTACAGGGCCGTTCATTCGAGTGGACCTTTATTGTAGCGGCAGTCAGTTTCAACATGTTAGGGGCTGATTTTTTGTGCTCACATGGTTTATTGGTTGATCTTGCTAATAGACGTCTGGTTAATGCACTTTCTTTTCATTCTATCCCCTGCACAGCTCAGGTGGCCCCGCCGACTGCACACGCCAACGTCACAGCTGCGGGTAGTAAGTTTCATACCCTGCTCACTCACTTTCCAGCACTCACAGTCCCAAAGTTTTCGGCGACGGTGGCTAAACACGGGGTGGAACATTTTATCACCACCACTGGGCCGCCCGTTTTTGCAAGAGCTCGGCGCTTGGACTCAGCTAAGCTGGCAATAGCGCGTGAGGAATTTGCCAACCTTGAAAAACTGGGCATAATTAGATGCTCGAACAGCCCCTGGGCTTCACCGTTACACATGGTCCCAAAGGCTGATGGCTCCTGGCGACCTTGTGGCGATTTCCGCAGGTTGAACAACGTCTCGGCGCACGACCGCTACCCGATTCCGCCCATCCAGGATTTTTCAGTTCATTTGGCGGGGGCGCGCATTTTTTCTAAAATAGACTTGGTGCGTGGCTACCATCAAGTCCCGGTGTGCGCGCAGGATATACCCAAAACTGCGGTAATAACTCTGTTTGGGCTTTTTGAGTTTTTGCGCATGCCGTTTGGGTTAAAGGGCGCCGCGCAAACCTTTCAACGCATGATGGATGCAGTTTTACGCGACCTGCCTTTCGTGTTCATCTATTTAGACGACATATTGGTAGCCAGCACGTCCGAAGACGAACACGAAACCCACCTCACAGCGGTTTTTCGGAGACTGGCAGAGCACGGGTTAATAATTAACCCAGCGAAGTGCCAGTTCGGGGTGGCGCAAATCGATTTTTTGGGGCATCGCGTTTCGCCAGAGGGAGCGGTTCCCCTGCTGGAGAAAGTGCGCGCGATACCAGATTTTCCCCGACCTCAAACGATAAAAGCGCTGCAGGAGTTTCTAGGAATGGTTAATTTTTACAACCGGTTCCTCCCAAGTGCAGCGCGGCTCATGCAGCCACTGTACACAGCACTTAAAAAACAAAAACCCACGAATAAGGTCGAATGGTCCCCGGAGCGGGAGCGCGCTTTCTCCCAGGTCAAATCCGCCCTTGCAAGCACAGTTTTGTTAGCGCACCCGGTTCCAACAGCCCGTTTGGCACTCACCACCGACGCTTCGGACCTAGCGGTGGGGGCAGTCATTGAACAGTGTGTGGCAGGGACCTGGCAGCCGCTCGCGTTCTTTAGCAAATCCTTGCGCGATAATGAGCGTAAATACAGCGCGTTTGATAGGGAGCTTTTAGCCCTACACTTGGCCATCCGCCATTTCCAGTTCTGGCTGGAAGGGCGTCGTTTCACCGCTTTCGTGGACCACAAACCGTTAACGTTTGCAATGGCCGAGATCTCAGAACCTTGGTCAGGCCGACAGCAAAGACAGCTAGCCGCAATATCGGAGTTCACCACCGATATCCAGCGTGTCGCAGGTAAACACAATGTAGTGGCAGACTGTCTCTCACGTGCTGTGGCAACGCCAGGCCACGTAGGGGCAGACTCGGTGGCGGTGGGCCAGGGCAGTGACGCGGGAGCGCGCGCGCAGCCCCGGTCCACATAGAGTTAGATTATGCAGACATGGCTGCAGAGCAGGTTGGTGACGCGGATGTGCGCGCGCTCCAGTCTGGACCAACAGGGTTAAGGCTGGAGCACAGGGTGCAGCAAATAGGTATGCCCCCCTTAATATGCGATGTCTCCACGGGACGGCCTCGCCCCGTGGTTCCAGCTGCTTGGCGCCGCCGCGTTTTTGACTCGGTCCATTCGCTGGCGCACCAGGGGGTGCGCGCATCGATCAAGATGGTGGGGGAGAAATTTGTCTGGCCGGGGTTCCGCAAACAGGTCAAGGAATGGGCAGCAGCTTGTGTAGCGTGCCAGAGGGCTAAGATACACAAGCACACGAGGGCCCCTTTGGAGCCTTTTCACATCCCGGCTAAACGTTTCGATCATGTGCATGTTGATCTGGTGGGCCTGCTTCCCTCGTCTCAAGGGCACACACACCTTTTGACGATGGTGGACCGCACCACGCGTTGGCCAGAAGTGGTACCTCTGGCGTCAACAACGGCGGAAGAGGTTGCGCGTGCGTTTTTAACAACTTGGGTTGCGTGTTTTGGAGTTCCGTCGGACATAACGTCCGATAGAGAACCTCAATTTGTTTCCGAGCTGTGGTCGTCTATGGCCCGCAGTTTAGGGGTGAAGATACACCGCACTACCGCGTATAACCCTCAGGCCAACGGTTTATGTGAACGCTTTCACAGGTCATTGAAAGCAGCCCTCAGAGCATCACTCACGGATACAAATTGGGTGGACAAACTGCCATGGGTTTTATTGGGGTTGCGTTCTGCACCTAAGGAGGATTTGCAAGCCTCCCCAGCTGAGTTAGTTTTCGCGCAACCTCTCCGGTTGCCGGGGGAATTTCTTCCAGAAAATCCTGCACCAAATTGCTCCCCCTCTCAGCTGTTGCAGAGCGGCACAGGATCAAACATGCGGCCTGGCCCAGTGCATCACAGCCTTCCACGCGTTTTTGTGCCCAAGGCTTTAAAAGACGCAGAGTTTGTTTTTGTTAGACATGATGCACAACGCCCAGGGCTGCGTCCGCCTTACGATGGACTGTTCAGGGTGCTGGAAAAAAATGAGAAGCATTTTTTGCTAGATTTGGGGGGCAGAAGGGAGCTAATTTGCATAAACAGACTCAAACCCGCTTTTGTTCTGGCTGATGAACACATGCAGTTGGCGAGTGCCCCCCGCCGTGGCAGGCCACCGAGAAGGCATTCTCCAGAGCTCCCACAGAGATGTGCTAACAAATCTAATCCCCAGGTGCGAGGAGGCGCTGCAGACGCAGCGAAGCCGACTTGCAGCAGATTCGGCAGGAAGTTAAGACCTAAGAGACTGGGGGATTGATTGTTGGTTATAGGGTAATGTCTTTTATGTTATGCATTTACGAGTATGTTTGTCCCATGCAGACGTTTGGGGGGGGTCATGTGGCACATATGTTTGGTTCATATTTCCCACAAGAGTGTGGCACATGTGTCTGGTTCATATCTCCCACAAATGTATGGCTTATGTGGATTGGGGCTTCACGTCTGGAGGAACAAAGAGTCTGGGTCGACGGGGGTCGACAGGAGATGGCGAGGAGGTGTGAAGTCAGACCCTGGTCTCAGAGAGGAGGCCCTGGGGGGATTCCCGGAACATCGGAGAACAAGAGACAATGGTGAATCTTCAAAGACTTGTATTGTGACTGAATGTTTGCAGAAGCACCATGTGACTTGAGTTCTTAATCCCCGAGAGGTATAAGAATGTGATGTGATGTGATACTGCCTCTTCTTTCTACTTGAGAATGTTGGATGATTGTGTTCGGCAATAAAGTTGAACCTGAGCAATAACTCAGCCTCGTCATTGAACACAACTTCCACACCACCGCAATAAAGTCGGATGCATTTTGTTAAACAATGTTGGACATAATCAGATTTACCTCAGAGCAGACGTAGACTCTAGTCAGAGCCACAAAGAACCACAACACCGTGCTTGGCTGTTTTAATGTCGGGGTAAAACAGACAGCTGCAGCTGTTCGTTGTACCCTGACATTAAAATGCTCATGCTGCTGTCATGCCCTGAATGCTTATAATTTAACTTAACACATACAAAAATTAATGCATGCTGAAGCTGCTAGTCCATATCGTTCCAAGGCAGTGCAATGAATGCAAAAAAACCCCCCAAAACTATTTGATATCTTTCTTAAATCGTTAAGCCTTAGGAAGCAAACGGTTACTGTTTTTTATTTACTATTTTACTTTATGCAGCCTTCATTCTGGTGACACATAAAACACATAAACGTCAGATCTGTGACATTCATACAAGTGAAAACATACCTGGTGCTCTTGTGTCTGGACCACCAATCATACCAACAGTCCTTTTTCGTTTTCAGTGCATGATCTACTATTGCCGGTGAGAAGCCTCCATTTATACAGTCTATGGCACAACCATGAACACCAGCAACAAGTACCAGAACATTCAAAAAATACAAAAACTACAAGAGCTGATATTAGCTGCCACTTCGGTGCAAAACACGTATACTGACTGATTTAGTATATATAACTCGATTCCGAGTTGTTGTTTTTTTTTTTTTTTTTCCCTTCCTCTCTCTTTTGATCACTTTTTTTTTTTCACCCCACTTATATCACGGACACACAGATCATCCCAAATGTCTCCTGAGCCGGTGGACGGAGCCACTGTTTATAGCAGGATTCGATACAACAGGGAAGAGCTGCTAGCATTTAACCGCCACCCGGTCCCACTGGAAAAACTCGACATACCGAGAGAACTGAGGCGAAAACGCCGCGGCTGCCGGGCTGGAGTAAGACGGAGGACAAAAAATATAAGGTACAGACCCTCCCTTCCATCTGTTGTCATGGGAAATGTACGGTCGATACTGGGAAAGTTAGAT
The DNA here is from genome assembly GCA_020510985.1 of Pholidichthys leucotaenia. Classification (NCBI taxonomy): domain Eukaryota; kingdom Metazoa; phylum Chordata; class Actinopteri; order Cichliformes; family Pholidichthyidae; genus Pholidichthys; species Pholidichthys leucotaenia. The sequence continues at coordinate 333,575,254 of CM035845.1, forward strand.
GAGCTAGCGGCTATCTCCCGTTATGATAGCACTTACCGGGAGTGCTCTCTCCTTTTGTTTACTGAGACGTGGCTAACTGAACTAGCAGCAGATGCTAACATTGAGCTGGAGGGTTTTCACATGATACGAGCTGACCGAACACCAGAGAGTGGCAAAACTAGGGGCGGTGGAGTGATAATGTATATTACTAACTACTACTAACTAACCTGCACTTATATAGCGCTTTTCTAGTCACAAAGACCACTCAAAGCGCTTTCATTAATACTAACTCTCTATTCTAAGGGCCTATTTAACAACAACTGGTGCAGACCGGGACATATCACTGTTAAACAACGACACTGCAGCAAAGACATTGAGTTGCTAGCTGTTAGCATGAGGCCTACATATCTCCCGAGAGAACACTCACACGTGATCTGCATTGTTGTTTATGCAAATCCGACGGCGAACGCTGGGACAGCGCGTGACGTCATCCATTCAGTAACCAGCAGGCTGCAGACAGAACACCCAGATGCTCTTCTCCTCATCTCAGGCGATTTCAACCACGTTTCACTGTCTCCCATTCTGCCCACTTTCACCCAGTATGTCACATGCCACACTAGAGACAATAAAACACTGGATTTGTTCTACGCAAACACTAAGGAGGCGTACACCTCATCACAACTCCCCCCACTTGGGAGATCGGATCACAACTTGGTTCATCTCCGGCCGGTGTACAAACCCCTAGTGCAGACAACCTCCGGCCATGCACACTGTGGAGTTATGGTCTGAGGAGACAATGGACACTCTAAAGGACTGTTTTGAAGCCACTGCCTGGAAGCAGCTCTGCGATCCACATGGTGAGGACATCGATGGCCTCATTCACACCTTCACGGGCTACCTCAGCTTCTGTGTGGACAAATCCGTTCCCACCAAGACCATACGGCGTCACTCAAACAACAAACCCTGGATCAACCCTGAGATAAAAACACTTCTGAGAGAGAAGAAGAGGATCTTCAGGTCGGGGAACAGGGAGATGTTGAAGTCCGTACAGAGGGAGCTGAGGAGAAAGATCAGAGAAGGCAAAGACAGCTTCAGGAAGAAGATGGAGGACAAGCTGCAACAGAGCGACATCAGCGGGGTCTGGAGAAACCTCAAAACCATCTCGGGGCTCCAGAATACCTCCCCCCAGGCCACGGGGGGCAGGGAGTGGGCGAACAACCTGAATCTGTTTTTCAATAGATTTGACCAACCGCCCTCCCCCCTGTCTGCACAACAACCACTGCTGCCTCTAAGAAATCAAGTCCTGCTACCCACTCCCCACTCCACCGACACCCCCCCCACTCCCAACACACAGCCCCCCATCCTGACCCTGACCAAGACCCAGGTGAGGACGGAGCTGAGGAAGATCAAGGCGAGGAAGGCGTCGGGACCGGACGGCATCAGCGCAAAGCTCCTCAAGTCCTGTGCAGACCAGCTGTGTGGGATTGTGACATATATCTTCAACATGAGCCTGAAACTGGGGAGGGTACCACAGCTGTGGAAAACATCTTGTGTGGTACCTGTACCAAAAACTTCCCACCCCAAAGACCTGAACAGCTACAGACCGGTGGCCTTGACGTCCCACTTGATGAAGACCCTGGAGAGACTGCTCCTTGCTCATCTCCGCCCCCTGGTGGAACCAGCGATGGATCCACTCCAGTTCGCCTACCAGCATGGCATTGGGGTGGAGGATGCGGTGATCTTCCTCCTTCACCGTTCTCTGTCCCACCTGGAGAAGCCCGGGAATATGGTGAGGATCATGTTCTTTGACTTCTCCAGTGCTTTCAACACCATCCAACCGATGATCCTGAAGGACAAGCTGCTGCGCGCAGGGGTGGACCAGCACCTGTCATCATGGATCCTGGACTACCTCACGAACCGGCCTCAGTTTGTGAGAACCCGGGACTGTGTTTCCGACACGATCATCAGTAGCACGGGGGCCCCCCCAGGGAACGGTGCTGGCTCCCTTCCTGTTCACTCTTTATACTGCGGACTTCTCACACAACACAACACATTGCCATCTACAGAAGTTCTCTGATGACTCTGCGATCGTTGGTCTCATCTCCAGCGGAGATGAAGCTGAGTACAGAGGGCTTATCCAGGACTTTGTGGACTGGTGCCATCGGAACTGCCTCCAGATCAACGCGAGGAAAACTAAGGAGCTGGTGGTGAACTGCTGCAGGCATGGGCAGCCCCTCACAGCACCAGTAAATATACAGGGAACAGACATCGAGATGGTGACATCCTACAAGTACCTGGGTATTCATCTGAACAATAAACTAGACTGGTCACACAATACTGACGCACTCTACAAGAAGGGACAGCGCAGGCTGTTCCTGCTGAGGAGACTCAGGTCTTTTGGTGTACAAGGGGCGCTGCTGAAGTCATTCTATGACACGGTGGTGGCATCAGCCATCACTTTTGGAGTGGTCTGCTGGGGCAGTGGCATTACTGCAGCCGATAGGAAGAGACTGAACAAACTGATTAAGAAAGCTAGCTCTGTCCTGGGGCAACGCCTTGATCCGATGGAGGAGATAGGAGAGAGAAGGATGGTGGCTAAACTGTCATCTCTGCTGGAGTCCGAGTTCCACCCTATGCAGGACATACTGGATGCACTGAGGAGCTCATTTAGCAGCAGACTACATCATCCCAGGTGCACAACCGAGAGGTTTCGTAGGTCCTTCCTACCAACGGCTGTCAGACTGTACAACCTAAGCAGGGCTGCTCGCAGAGATAGCAAAAAGACGTAACAAACTAATAGTTTTTTGAATGCAAAAGATGCAATAGACTTACACAATGGTCCTCTCCGGCATACAACTAGGAACATACCGGTCGCTATGGAGGGTGAGAATATGTATGGGCACATAATCATACCATGTAGGATAACTAAATAGACGGTTATGCTGTTTCATCCCACCTAGCAACAATGCTCTGCACTGTGTGTGTTTATATATTTACATATTTATTCCATCTAGCTACAATGCTCTGCACTGGGTGTGTTTATATTTATATATCTATATATTTATTCCATCTAGCTACAATGCTCAGCACTGGGTGTGTTTATATTTATATATCTATATATTTATTCCATCTAGCTACAATGCTCCGCACTGTGTTTTTATATATCTACATATTATTCCATCTAGCTACATTGCTCCGCACTGTGTGTGTTTATATACTTGCATACTTATTCCACCTAGCTGCAATGCTCCGTACTGTGGGTGTTTATATATTTACATATTTATTCCATCCAGCTACAATGCGCTGCACTGTGTGTTCATATATTCATATATTTATTCCATCCAGCTACAATGCTCTGCACTGTGTGTCTGTGTGTGTGTGTGTGTGTATATATATTTTATAGTAATATGTACATATGTATATTAGCTGCTCTTGCTTGCTTGTTTTTTTTCTTGCCTTCTGATTGTTGCTCTGAGTGTTGCTATCCCTGTGCTGTTGCAATCCTGGAATTTCCCCGTTGTGGGACTAATAAAGGCTTATCTTATCTTATCTTATCTTATCTTATTTAACACGACTTCAGCCGAAACCGGAAGTTTCGCCCATAATGGTTCCTACAGCGGCACCCCCAGGAATAAGGTGGATAGCAGTTTTTTTAGAGGACATTTTTGTCCTTAATGACTCAAGAGGGTAGTAAATTTTAATCTAATGCTACAAAAACCTAATAACGCATCAAGTCAATACCATGGATTATCCTTGATATATCTAAGACTGATTTTTTTTTATTAAAAAAAAAAACTGCCCCAGCCACCCAAAATTAGTTTTATGGAAAATAACTCATTTTTGGTGTGTTTTTTTTTTTTTTCATAAATAACAACAGTGACATCAAGTAATCAGACTAGCATTTAAGGGGTTACATTTTTCAAAATGATTGAGTGTTTGGTAGTTTTGAGCAGCACTGAAGTTGTTTAAGAGATTTATGCAGAAAAAAGCAGAAAAAATATTAATATGTAAAATTTTTATAGCAATTTTTTAAAGTGGACATTTTTGTCCATAATGCTTCATTTAGCGTTTTTAAGCTAGCTTTATTCAATTTTATGCCATGCCAGTTTTTATGCTAATGTTGCACAACTTTAAGCCATTTTGAAATTAAGCTAGCATTTTTAAGCTAAATTTCTCCAATGTAAATCCATCCATCCATCTTCTTCCGCTTAATCCTTTTCGGGCCGAGGGGGGGGGGGGGTTGGAGTCTATCCCAGCATCTTTGGGCGATGGGCAGGGTCCACCCTGGACAGATCGCCAGTCCATCACAGGGCCAACACAGAGAGACAGACAACCATTCACTCTCACAGTCACACCTAAGGACAATTTAGAATCCCCAGTTTGATGCCAATTAACCTAACTTGCATGTTTTTGGCATGTGGGAGGAAACCGGAGAAATCCCGGAGTAAACCCACGCAGACACGGGGAGAACATGCAAACTCCACACAGATCATTGTTGGTCGGGGGCTGGGATCGAACCCAGGATCCCCCGGCCAAGGGTGAGTTGCTGTGCTGCCGCAGTGCTAACCACTCCGCCACCGTGCCGCCCCCAATGTAAGTCACTTCTGTTTTTATGCTACTGTTCATATTTTGGTCATTGTGTGGAGGTAACAGAACATGCGAGAGGCAACGAGCTGGAAGGGTATAAGGTTTTATTCCTCCAACGTACTGAAACACACTTCGTAGCTCGTGTGAACTACTGGGCTGCTGAGGCATGTGTAACAAGCTCTTTTATACACGTTATACAGACAGAGAGAATGCATGGCACGTTACCATAGTGACTGTCATCTAATACACATCAGTCAATCGCATGACATCAGCTGGCACCCGGATGTCCGTTCCTGTCCTCGGGGGGCGCATACATAACAGTCCAGCCTGATTGCCCCCCGGGGCCTTTGTCCATATGACTATTGTCCTGCCCTGATGGGTGTGAGATAATGTCCGTCCGCAGCGTGCTGGGTCACCACAATTGCAGCTTTTATGATCGTATTCATCAGTATGAAACACTGATTTAGCATTTCTAAATTGTTAAGGATATAACATTTAGCTAAAAGTTATTTCAGGCTTTAAGCTATCACCGTTCAGCTTTAAGCCATTTTTCTTTTTAAGCTAGTATTTTGAAGCTTTAAGCTTTTATTTAGCATTTTGAGCTAATTTTTAAACTTTAAGCTATTTTTCTTTTATGCAAACATTGTGTTAAGTCATTTTAGCTGTTCAGCCACTTTTTATTTAAAGCTTTTATTTAGGATTTTAAAGCTAACTTTGTATAACTTTTTTTGCCAGGTCCGTTTTATGCTAATGTTGTACAACTTTAAGCTATTTTGGTTTTTAAGATAGCATTTTAGGTTAAATTACACAAGTCACTTCAGATTTTATGCTAATGTTCATATTTAGGCCATTATAGCTTAAGCGATCATTTATCAGTGTTAAACCTTTATTTAGTTCAGCGCTTTGCTATTTTAGCTTTTAAGCTAACCTTGGTCAATTTTCAGCTATTTATGCTTGGTGAGCAGTTGCTAGCTGTGGCATTATATGTGCCGTATACTGTATAAGAGAGAATTCAAAGAATATAACATGGCGGCTGTTAAAACATAGCAAGAGATGCTTGGGAAAGTTAAGTGCATTTAGGTGATCTAATGGAAACTGAAAATAAGCAACAGGCTGTTTAAGTAAAAGGAAAAGCCAAAGGAGTGCAGATCAGCCAGTGACTGTGAGCTAACAGTGCGAGAAGTTGATGAATTTACAGCATTTCAATACAATGGAAAGCAAAGCTTAACAGTTCCTCAAGGAGGGAGGGTTAAGTGTGGAGAGTTACAGCTGAAAGGAAATGCTTCAGCCACTCAGGCTTGAAAATGATGTGCAAGGAAATAAAAATAATGGAAACTTTGGAAAAGCAAAGCAGAGACCCCCACCCCCCACTGCGACCCCTTACACACCGTAGAAGATGGAGTAAAATAAGAGAAGAGGCTGGTGAAAAGGCTGGATTCTTGTGCGTCTTGCTAGAGGAAAGCAACAAAGAATGTATCTGGATGCGCCGCCACAAATACATCTTTTGGTTTATTGTTTTAAGGCAAGGTCCAGATTTGAATTTTGAGAACCTTTTCTCCAGCTGGTCCCGGCAGTCCAAGGTCACCGCTGTCACCCTAGAGCGGCGAACAAAACACAATCTTAGATACACTATTGGTATTTACAGGTATGAATATGACAACCACGTTACCCACGTCTGAGATGTTGTGGTTTAATACCCAGAGCTGCAAAGACGAGGGTGTGTTGCCTGTTTTTTTGTTGTTTTTTTTTTTACCTTTTCTCCTCTGGGTCCTGGTGGTCCACGTAAACCAGGGGGACCAGGGGGGCCCTGAAACAACAAAAACGAAACACGGTTAGGTTTTATTTGTTTTAAACGAAATTAAGAACCCCGAGTGACATGAGATGCATTATCAACTATGGATTCGTGAATTTTTCATTTTTAGTAGGATTACTAGAATTGAAACCATGCCCACCAAGCTAATGCCATAGCATGCTAGCAATCATGATGTCACTGTCAGTGTGGGTTTTGGAATTGTCCAGCAGCACACACATGTCAGGCTAATGTCAGAGGTTGTTTGACCTCTATAAGATGTATTCCTGATGTAAACTTGATTAAGTCAGGCTAATGTCGACATGATATGTGTGTGCTGTTGGGGTTCTCATTGTCACAGTGTCACAGTAAAGTACTCACTGGTACTCCAGGGACCCCATCTAGTCCAGGTGGTCCAGGAGGTCCAAAGGCTACCGGACCATTAGCACCCAGAGCCACTGAAGTCCCAGGTATCCCAGGAGGGCCAGGAGGACCCGGTGGGCCTGGTGGACCACGAGGACCCTGGATAACAAACGACAACCATACCGTCAATGATGGAGTAGCTCATTCCAGGCTGATGAAGCCCTCACTCCCCCCTTACCCCCAAGAGATCATGAAGAGCCTTCACCTCTACATATACATCTACAGGGTCATTTCTAGGTTATGGGGGGCCCTATGCAAGATTGTGTTGGGGGCCCATCCTAGCTTCTTCTTCCTGCTGCTGCTCTTCAGAGTTGCCTATAACTCATCATTTGCCTCCATCTCATGGTGTGGAAGTATGGAAGTCAACCTGGATACAGACTCAGCTAAGGATCACTGTGTGTGAGTTTGGTGAGCATTGGAGCAATTGTCTAGGAGAGGAAGCAATATCTGTGAAATGTGGATGGACAGACTTAGTGTCACTGCATTAGCTATTAGCATAAGCTGCACGAATAAAGTTCTTATTTATAAGATGAGACAAGATACAATAAAACAAGACAAGATATGACAAGACAAATTTTCTTAAAACTGGATTGATCACTGGTCGACTCATTTATGAAGGCTTGAGAAATAAAGTTAGAATGCAACTCAGACAAGCAAAAGCAAATTTCTTCCTCAACATAATCAGAGATGCAAAAGGGAGCAGTAAAAAACTTTGGAAAAGTATTGTCAAACTAATTGGAAAGGAAAAATCTGGATATAAAACCATACAGCTCAAAATAAATGGAAATATCCAAAATGAAAGCCTAGCTGTGGTGACAAGTTTTAATAATTACTTTTTAAATTCCGTGCAAAAATTGGGCCACGACTTTCCAGAGACACATCCTCCTTAAATTCCTGTCTGTGACAGCTCTGTTTTTACTTTAATACCCACAAATGAAATAATTGTTGGAAAAATCTTCTCAACCCTGACAAATTGCAAAGCAAAAGATATATATGGCCTCAACACTGCTTTTCTAAAAAAACAAAGGATGTATAACTTCCCCTTTAACTCTGATCACAAACCAGTCTATAAATGAGAGCACTTTCCCCACTGCATCGAAAACTGCCATTATAACCCCCATACATAAATCTGGTGACAAAGAGGAGGTTAGCAACTATCAACCTATTAGCATCCTCCCGGCCATCTCAAAACTCATCGAAAAGGTGGTCGCAGGACAACTAATTGATTACTTTGCTTCCAAGGCCTTACTGCATCCAATGCAGTTTGGTTTTAGGAAAAAACATTCAACTGAAATGGCATGCTGCTACTTCATTGAAGAAATTAAAACATACTTAGATCAAGGAGGGGTAATGGGAGCAGTTTTACTTGACCTGCAGAAGGCTTTTGATACTGTCAATCATAACATATTATTTCATAAACTAGTAACCTATGACCTTTCCCCACAAACACAAAAACGGATCAGATCTTACCTGAGTGGTCGACAGCAGTGTGTGCGGGTGAATAATACCCTATCCCCATTTAAACCATGCACACTGGGAGTACCACAAGGGTCAATTTTGGGTCCACTGCTCTTCAGTTTATAAATTAATGACCTTCCATCTGTGTGTAACAATGTAGATTTAATAATGTATGCTGATGACACTGTTCTATATGCTTATGGAAAAAATTTGACCGAGGTTTCTACAAAATTAGCAAAAGCAATCTACAATGTTGTTGAATGGCTACATAGTTCCTGTCTTACTTTAAATGTTGAAAATACTGTGACTATGTATTTCACAAACAGGTGTAAAGTCAGAGATCCTCCTGAGATCATTGTAAATGGGCATACAACCAAAAATGTTGACGAGTTCAGATATCTGGGTGTTACCCTTGACTCAAACCTTAATTTTAAAAATCATTTAAAAAACTGAGTAAGACTGAAATTTAACCTTTCAAATTACAGACATATAAGATATGCTGTTACAGTTGAGGCATCACACACATATTTAAATGCAATGATTCTGTCACATCTCAGGTACTGTATGACCATCTGGTCTCAGGCATGTAAAACAACTTCAAGACCTCTTGAATCATTATATAAAGATGCATTAAAGATCCATGACAAAAAAAACACATCAATATCATCATTGTCACATCCTTACCAAATACAGACGTGGACAAAATTGTTGGTACCCCTCTGTTAATGAAAGAAAAACCCACAGTGGTCACAGAAATAACTTGAATCTGAAAAAAGTGGAAATAAATAAAAATTCTATGGAAATTAACCAATGAAAATCAGACAATGCTTTTGAATTGTGGTTCAACAGATTTATTTTAAAAAACAAACTCATGAAACAGGCCTGGACAAAAATGATGGTACCCCTAGAAAAGATTGAAAATAATGTGACCATAGGGACATGTTCAACCAAGATGTGTCCTCTAATTAACATCACAGGTGTCTACAAACTTGTAATCAGTCAGTCGGCCTATTTAGGGTGACAAGTAGTCACTGTGCTGTTTGTTGACATGGTGTGTACCACACTAAACATGAACCAGAGGAAGCAAAGGAGAGAGTTGTCTCAGGAGATTAGAAAGAAAATTATAGACAAGCATGTTAAATGTAAAGGCTATAAGACCATCTCCAAGCAGCTTGATGTTTCTGTGACTACAGTTGCACATATTATTCAGAAATTTAAGATCCATAGGACTGTAGCCAACCTACCTGGATGTGGCCACAGGAGGAGACGGATAATACGAATGGTAACAAAAGAGCCTAGAACAACCTCTAAACACATTCATGGTGAATTCCAAGGTCAAGGTACGTCAGTGTCAGATGGCACCATCCATTGTTGTTTGAGCCAAAGTGGACTTCATGGGAAACGACTAATGAGGACACCACTGTTGAAAACAAATCATAAAAAAGCCAGACTGGAATTTGCCAAACTGCATGTTGACAAGCCCCAAAGCTTCTGGGAGAATGTCCTATGGACAGACAAGACAAAACTGGAACTTTTTGGCAAGGCACATCAGCTCTGTGTTCACAGATGCAAAAATGAAGCATACCAAGAAAAGAACATTGTCCCTACTGTGAAACATGGAGGAGGTTCTGTTATGTTCTGGGACTGCTTTGCTGCATCTGGCACAGGGTGTCTTGAATCTGTGCAGGGTACAATGAAATCTCAAGACTATCAAGGTATTCTAGAGAGAAATGTGCTGCCCAGTGTCAGACAGCTTGGTCTCAGTCGCAGGTCATGGGTCTTGCAACAGGATAATGACCCAAAACACACAGCTAAAAACACCCAAGAATGGCTAAGAGCGAAACATTGGACTATTCTAAAGTGGCCTTCTATGAGCCCTGATCTAAATCCTGTTGAATATCTGTGGAAGGAGCTGAAACATGCTGTCTGGAGAAGGCACCCTTCAAACCTGAGACAACTGGAGCAGTTTGCTCATGAGGAGCGGGCCAAAATACCTGCTGAGAGGTGCAGAAGTCTCAATGACAGTTACAGAAATCGTTTGATTGAGTGATTGCCTCAAAAGGTTGTGCAACAAAATATTAAGTTAAGGGTACCATCATTTTTGTCCAGGCCTGTTTCATGATAATTCTGTTGAACCACAATTCAAAAGCATTGTCTGATTTTCATTGGTTAATTTTCATAGAATTTTTATTTATTACCACTTTTGTCAGATTCAAGTTATTTCTGTGACTATTGTGGGTTTTTCTTTCATTAACAGAGGGGTACCAACAATTTTGTCCACGTCTGTATGATATACTGAATTTTGAAAATTTGATCATGTACACAAATGTCTGCCTACTGTTTAAAATCATTCACAATGCTGCTGCTCCTCCCCTGAAAAAATTTATTCCACTCAGCTCAGAAAAAATGTCATGAGTCACTGGATCTGGTACCAGGGGAGAATGCAGCATTCCTAAACATAGGACAGCATTTGGTAAATCGTCTTTCTCCTCTGTTGCCTTAAATCAATGGAACACCCTCCCAACTGAACTCATCACATGTACAGACTTTAAAACTTTTTCTTGTCAAACGCTGGATACTGTCATAACAGTTATGTAAAAATTTGTGAGTTTGTGTGAGCGTACAGTGCATCCGGAAAGTATTCACAGTGCTTCACTTTTCCCCCATTTTGTTATGTTATAGCCTTATTCCAAAATAAATTCATTTTTCCCTCAAAATTCTACACACAATACCCAATAATGACAATGTGAAAAATGTTTTTTTTTTTTTTTAGATTTTTGCAAATTTATTAAAAATAAAAAAGAAATCGCATATACCTAAGTATTCACAGCCTTTGCCATCAAGCTCAAAATTGAGCTCAGGTGCATCCTGTTTCCACTGATCATCCTTGAGATGTTTCTACAGCTTAATTGGAGTCCACCTGTGGTAAATTCAGTTGATTGGACATGATCTGGTAAGGCACACACCTGTCTATATAAGGTCCCACAGTTGACGGTGCATGTCGGAGCACAAACCAAGCATGAAGTCAAAGGAATTGTCTGTAGACCTCCGAGACAGGATTGTCTTGAGGCACAAATCTGGGGAACGGTACAGAAAAAACTGCTGCTTTGAAGGTCCCAATGAGCACAGTGGCCTCCATCATCCATAAAGGGAAAAAGTTTGGAACCACCAGGACTCTTCCTAGAGCTGGCCGGCCATCTAAACTGAGCGATTGGGAGAGAAGGGCTTTAGTCAGGGAGGTGACCAAGAACCCAATGGTCACTCTGTCAAAGCTCCAGCATTCCTCTGTAGAGAGAGGAGAACTTTCAAGAAGGACAACCATCTCTGCAGCAATCCACCAAACAGGCCTGTATTGTAGAGTGGCCAGACAGAAGCCACTCCTTAGTAAAAGGCACATGGCAGCCCACCTGGAGTTTGCCAAAAGGCACCTGAAGGACTCTCAGACCATGAGAAACAAAATTCTCTGGTCTGATGAGACAAAGATTGAACTCTTTGCTGTGAATGCCAGGTGTCATATTTGGAGTAAACCAGGCACCACTCATCACCACGCCAATACCATCCCTACAGAGAAGTATGGTGGTGGCAGCATCATGCTGTGGGGATGATTTTCAGTGACAGGAACTGGGAGACTAGTCAGGATAGAGGGAAAGATGAATGCAGCAATGTGGTATCCTGGATGAAATGTGGATAGTGTGGACATCCTGGATGAAAACCTGCTCCAGAGCACTCTTGACCTCAGACTGAGGTAATGATTCATCTTTCAGCAGGACAACGACCCTAAGCACACAGCCAAAATATCAAAGGAGTGGCTTCAGAACAACTCTGTCAATGTCCCTGAGTGGTCTAGCCAAAGCCCAGACTTGAATCCAATTGAACATCTCTGGAGAGATCTGAAAATGGCTGTGCACTGATCCAACCATCCAACCTGATGGAGCTTGAGAGGTGCTGCAAAGAGGAATGGGCCAAACTGCCCAAAGATAGGTGTGCCAAGCTTGTGCCATCATATTCAAAAAGACGTGAGGCTGTAATTGCTGCCAAAGGTGCACCAACAAAGTATTGAGCAAAGGCTGTGAATACTTATGTACACGTGATTTCTTAGTTTTTTATTTTTAATATATTTGCAAAAATCTAAAAAAACCCCACCTTTTTTCACACTGTCATTATGGGGTATTGTGTGTAGAATTTTGAGGAAAAAATGAATTTATTCCATTTTGGAATAAGGCTGTAACATAACAAAATGTGGAAAAAGTGAAGCGCCGTGAATACTTTCTGGATGCACTGTATGTGAGTGTGATAGTGGGTCTATTTTAACTTGGGGAGTTGGGGAAACTAGATTTTAGGATATTGGAGACGTGTATGATGTTAATTGTATCTTTGCAATTTTGCACAATTGTGTGGTTTGACTGACTGTATTGTTTTGTATGTTTGTCTCTCTGTTTTTGATTGTACCGTCAACCTGCCCAGGGACTATTGGCGGAAAATGGCAATTTGCTAAAACCTGGTGCAATGCATCTTTTCTTGTTTTAAGCAAGGTTAATGTTTTATTGTACATTGTCCCTGTCTAAATGGCTCTCAAGGTTGTCATAGCCGGGGGGTGGTGCTGCGGATAAGACCCAGTGCTTATAAAATGCTCCTTGTGGCGTGCATCTCAAATAGCCACTGACAACCAAATCCAGCTCCTGGCCTGTTCATGTGGCTTGGTTTCAGGTCTGGCGCAACTGCTTTTACTAACAGGAGAAGCGGCGAGGGTGGGTCTCTGGCCCCTTAAAACCAGTTGCTTTGGGTAGATGGGGCTCGCTAACCTGGGAGGGTAGCCCATCTAGGGGAAGGAAAACCCTGATTTCAAACCTTGCGGCATATCTGGTCATGGGAAAGGCCTTGGGAGTCAACCCTGAGGAAAAATCCGGAGTTGGAGTCCCTAAGGTGGTCCGCTGCTGTATTCAGCATTGTTCTGGCAACTCCTGCAACACTGCTGGTGCCAAACTGTATCGGCTTTGCCATTCCTTTGGATCCACCACCAGTGTAGAGAGGGGGGAACCTACTACCTGGGCACCAGTTGGTTCTTCACATTACCCTGCCCTGGCTTGCACCCTGGAGAGGACACTCCAGGTTCGCCTCACAGCGTCAAAACAACATGGGAAGCAGCAGTCTACTGGTAATAAGCCATTGTGCTCGATTGGCGTAGAGTATGGCGCCAGGGGTTGTTTCCGGTGGTGGGAGGGATTTTCAGATCTCATTGCCCACCTTAAGCTGGGCAGCCCCCAGCCAGACAGGTGCTGTCCCACCACAGTCTGCCTTCCTCATTGGGTGCATGGGGATTAGGATAAAACCAACAAGCAGGCTGCAACTATCGCACCAAGCAAGAAAGAAAAGAAAACATCCAAACACACGAGACCAGCTCTTAAACTTTGAACTTGGAACGTCCGCACTATGACACCAGGACTCGCTGTGGACCCTCAGGACATCAGCAATGCCAGAAAGACAGCAGCCATCAACAATGAGCTACTGAGATTACAGGTAGACATTGCCGCTCTGCAAGAAACGCGCCTAGTTGGATCAGGCATGCTCAAGGAGAAAGACTACTCATTCTACTGGCAAGGAAAGTGTGCAGAGGAGGGCAGAGAACATGGAGTTGGATACGCCGTCAGGAACTCCTTGCTGAAAATGGCTGAACCAGGTGACAAGGGGTGCGGACATCTGTTGACGCTCCAACTCCACACCTTTGATGGCCCAGTCACCCTTGTCAGTGCGTACGCTCCTACTCTGGCATTCACATCTGAGGCAAAGGAGGAGTTTTACACCAAGCTTAGCGACATCATCAAGAACATCCCTAGCAATGAACACCTTGTCCTCCTTGGTGACTTCAGTGACGCCAACCATGATTCTTGGCCTTCCTGTCTGGGACATTTTGGAGTTGGCAAGATAAATGAGAATGGGCAGCGCCTGTTAGAGCTTTGCTCTTATCACAGCCTCTGCATGACCAACTCCTACTTCCAGATGAAGCCACAACATAGAGTGTCATGGCGACACCCTCACTCAAAGCACTGACACCAGCTGGACATGGTCATTTTCAGATGCACAAGCTTGAAGCTCCTGCTCCTTACTCACACATGCCATAGTGCAGACTGCAACACTGACCACTCACTAGCATGCAGCAAGATCAGGATTCTTCCAAAGAAGATCCATCACAAGAAGCAAGACGGGAAGCCACGTATCAATACCACCAAGATGCAGTATCCAGAGAAAATTGAGGAATTTGTCAAGTCCTTTGAGGACACCCTGACCACAGCCCACCCACACAGCTCTGCCTCTGTAAATTGGGACCACCTCCGGGAGACCATTCAGAAAACAGCTTTCACAACCTTTGGGAGGAAGACTTCTAAGAACTACAACTGGTTTGAAGCCAAGCTGAGCGAGATGACTCCCGTTATTGAAGCAAAACGCGCTGCTCTCACTGAATGCAAGTGTTCATCGAGCGAGAAATCCCTTCAGGCACTCAGAGCAGCCAGAAGTAAAGTGCAGCAGACAGCAAGAACATGTGTCAATGAGTATTGGCAGCAGCTCAGCAATGACATCCAGACTGCAGCTGCAACTGGTAACATCAGAGGGATGTACAAGGGGATCAAGAAAGCTCTCGGTCTAACTCAGAGCAAGACAGCGCCCCTCAAATCATCCAACAGAGAAGTGATTATCGATAAAGGTAAGCAGATGGAGAGATGGGTAGAACACTACTCAGAGCTGTACTCCAGAGAAAACATTGTGGCAACTTCAGCTTTAGATGCCATTGAACCTCTGCCTATCAAGGAGGAATAGGTGTCGAGCCAACACTGGAGGAGCTTAGCAAGGCTATTGATAGCTTAGCCTGTGGCAAGGCATCTGGCATGGATGGCATCCCACCAGACCTGATTAAGCACTGCAAAACCACCCTCTTGCAGCCATTACATGGTGTTCTCTGTCAGTGTTGGAGTGAAGGAGCTGTACCGCAAGACATGCATGATGCTGATTGTCACCCTGATTAATAATCACCCTGATTATCACCGCCACTGATTGGGTGGCAGTGGTGCAGGTGTAGTGTGACTGACTACTGATCGGAGGGTCATGTGTTCGATTCCTGCTCTGTCTGCTATCCGCTTGTCGAAGTGTCTTTGAGCAAGACACTGAACCCCCAGTTGCTCCTGGTGGCCTGGTTAGCACCTGTGTGTGTGGCAGCTCTGCCGCCATCAGTGTGTGAACATGTGTGTGAATGGGTGGATTACAGGATCTGTAAAGCGCTTTGGTCATCCTAGATAAGAAGAAAAGTGCTATAAAAGTGAACGCCATTTACCATTTACCCCGTACAAAAACAAAGGTGACAGAAGTGACTGCAATAACTACGGGAGCATCTCCCTTCTGAGCATTGTAAGCAAACTCTATGCCCGTGCCATGCTTGTGTGGCTCCAGAAGCTGGCTGAGCACGTTTATCCAGAGTTCCAGTATGGCTTCCAAGCAGAACGTTCAACAGTAGACATGATCTTCTCCCTACGCCAATTACAGGAGAAGTACAGAGAGCAATAGAAGCCCCTCTACATTGCCTTTATCAACCTTACTAAGGCATTCGACCTGGTCAGCAGGGATGGGCTCTTCAACATCCTCCTGAAAATAGGATGCCCCCCGAAATTACACAGCATGATCAGATCCTTCCATGACAACATGAAGACAGCCATCCAGTATGAGGGCAGCATGTCTAAGCCATTTGACATCAAGAGCAGTGTGAAACAAGGCTGTGTCCTTGCGCCCACCCTCTGCAGCATCTTCTTTTCTCTGCTCCTGAAGCGCGCCTTTGCAACCTCGACAGGAATGCACCTATACACCAGATCAGATGGACGACTCTTTAACCTTGCTAGACTGAGAGGAAAGACCAAGGTGCGCAAGGCCATCATCAGAGACATGCTCTTCGCTGACGACACTGCAGTCATTTCACACACTGAGCAACAACTCCAGTGTCTCATGGATAGATTCTCACAAGCATGCAAAGACTTCGGGCTCACCATCAGCCTGAAAAAGACCAACATGTTAGGCCAAGATGTAGAAACACCACCTGTCATCACCATCGACAGCTATGAACTAGTTGTTGTCAACCAGTTCACATATCTCGGGTCTACCATCAGCGACAACTTGTCCCTTGATGTGAAAATCAACCAGCGCATCGGAAAGGCCACAACAACTATAGGCCAACTTACAAGCCGCATGTGGGAGAATTCCAAATTGACAGTGTCAACCAAAATGGAAGTGTACAATGCCTGCATCATCAGCACACTACTGTATGGCAGCGAGGCATGGACAACATATGCCAAGCAAGAGAAGACGCTGAACAGCTTCCACCTGCGCTGTCTACGTCGCATCCTCAGCATCACATGGAGCGACAAAGTGCCAAATGCCCAGGTCCTCGCATGCGCTGGTCTCCCCACTATGTATATGCTGCTCAGGCAACGTAGGCTGTGCTGGCTCGGCCATGTGTGCTGTATGGAAGACGGACGCATACCTAAGGACGTTCTGTATGGCGAGCTTGCCTCTGGCAAAAGATCTGTTGGCCGTCCTCAGCTGCGCTACAAGGATGTCTGTAAGCGTGACATGAATGCCCTGGGCATCAGCACTGAGAGCTGGGAGGATATAGCAGTTGACCACAGTAGATAGCGCAGCACTCTCCAGAAACAACTCAAGGCAGGAGAGGAAAAACTCCAGACCTTGGCCAAAGAAAAGAGAGCCAGATGGAAGGCGCGTGCCTGTGAAGTAAACACTGTGACCACCCACACCTGCACCAGATGCAGTAGAGACTGCCATTCCTGTATTGGACAAATTAGTCACAGCCGACACTGTACTAGCTGAGACAGCTCCACCATGGCAAACCAAGAGGGCGTATCATCTATGGTCAACATTGACCGACAGAGGCCGTCCATCCCTGTCTAAATAAAATTACAATTACAATTACAAGATATGATAAGACAAGAGATAAGATAAAACAAGAAGCGATACGACAAGATTCAAAAAGACAAGATACAAAAAGATAAGACAAGACAAGCTACGACAAGACATATGATAAGACAAGACAAGATACGACAAGACAAGGTATGATCAGACAAGACAAGATACGACAAGATAAGATTCACTAAGACAAGACAAGATACAGTGAGACAAGATACAATAAGACTAGATAAGATTTGAGCAGCTCAGTGAAGCAGTGGTTAGCACTGTGGCAGCACAGTAAGAAGGTCATGGGATCGACTCCACCCCTGATTGTCATGGGTTCAATCCCACCTCCTGACCATTGGCGACCCTTCTGTGTGGAGTTTGCATGGGTCTACCCCAGGTACTCTGGTTTCCTCCCACAGGCTACAAACATGCAGGTCAGGTTAATTCGAGACTCTAAAGTGGCCCTACATATGAATGCGTGTGTGAATGGTGAAGGGGTTGGCGCCGTACCGGGGCTGCCTCATCCATCCAGGTGGATGCCCTGAATTTCCCTCTGGGCATTAATAAAGTATACATTTTTTTAAAAAAAAGTATGATTAGACAAAATACGAGAAGAAAAGATATGATAAGACAAAATACAACAGGATACGATTAGATAAGACAAGATACAATAAGATAAGACAAGATAAGACAATACGACAAGATACGACAAGACAAGATATAACAAGACAAGACAAGCTACAACAAAATAAGACAAGATATGACAAGACAAGAAGAGATACAATAAGATATGACAAGACAAGATACAATAAGATATGACAAGATACGATAAGGCAAGACAAGCTACGAGAAGATAAGACAAGATACATTAAGACAAGACAAGATACAGTAAGATAAGATAAGACACAATAAGATAAGACAAGATATGATTAGACAGGATACAAGAAAAGATACAATAAGACAAGATACAACAAGACAAGATATGATAAGCTTAGACAAGACAAGACACTATAAGATAAGACAAGATACAAGCCAATATACGATAAGACAAGATACGACAAGACAAGACACGACAAGATACGACAAGACAAGATATGATAAGACGATATGGCAAGACAGATACGACAAGACAAGATATGATATCTTGTCTTATCATATCTTGTCTTCTCATATACAAGACAAGACAAGATATGATAAGACAAGATAGATAAGATGATGCAATAAGATAAGGCACGACAAGACAAGACACAACAAGACAAAATACGACAAGATATGACAACACAAGATATGATGAGACAAGATGAGACAAGATAAAACAAAACAAGTTACAATAAGACAAGATACCAGAAGACAAGACAAAATACGATAAGACAAGACAAGATCCAACAAGGGAAGATATAACAAGACAAGATATGACAAGCTACAACAAGACAAGATACTGTGGAATGCAGGAAAAATAAGGCAAGCAGGCAGAGAGTTTGTTTGGAGCATTTTATCTACAAAAGCCAAAACACAAGTGAACATACACTAGCTCCACTCATCTCCCCTGATGTCAATCCACCCCACGTCAGATCCACCCCCCCGAACACCCAGAACTGACTAACCAAACAAAACCAACCCTTCCAACCAATACTCGTTCAGACCCTCCTAGGCAGCCTAATCACCTATACTTAAACCCCACCAAAGATGGCGAGAGGGTACGAGCAGGGGCAGGGTCTGAAATTGAAACAGGGTTGCGGGGGGGGGGGTGACCCTGCCGTCAGGGCTGCGCCAGCTCCAACCATTCATCTGGAAGTACATATGCAGGTTTAAGCCAATCCACCAAAACCCGCTCAGGCCTCCCACCAATGTCCACAACAAAATTTTTGGGTCCTGTCTGTAAAACACGAAATGGCCCATCATAAGGAGGCTGGAGCGGAGAACGTGGTGAATAAACACATACTCTGCCAGCAACAAGTTCTTAGGGATGTAGGACCAGGGAATACAGTGATGAACAGGAATGAGCGCAAAAACAGCAGCCGGATTCTGAAACAGAGGTCGACAACCTATAGCTGATCCTGGCACTGTAGAATTCAAAAGAAACTCCCCTGGAACCCTTAACAGCTGACCAAACAGAAGCTCGGCCGAAGAAGAATGCAAATCCTCCTTGGGTACAGAACGGAGGCCTAGCATAACCTACAGCACATGGTCCACCCAATTACGACCTGTAAGAGCGGCTTGCAAGGCAGATTTCATGGTATGGTGAAAACACTTGCACAACCCATTAGCCTGTGAGTTATACGCTGTAGTACGGTGGAGCTTCACTCCAAGGCTCTCAGCCACTGTAGTCCACAGCTCAGAAGTGAACTGGGGGTCTCTATCTGATGTTATACCCAATGGAGTACCAAAACGGGCCATCCAGGCAGAAATAAAGGCCAGAGCCACATCTGCAGATGTAGTAGATGACAGAGGTACAACCTCCAGCCATCTAGTTGTTCTATCTACCATAGTAAGTAGGTATGAAAAACCCTGAGAAGGGGGAAACATACCAACCAGGTCTACACTGACATGGTCGAACCTCCTCTCCTGCGTTATAAATGGCTCCAGAGGAGCTTTTGTGTGAAGATGTATCTTAGCCCACTGGCATGCCACACAGGAAGCCACCCACCACTTAAGATCCTTACGGAGATCCAGCCATACAAACTTAGCTCCCACAAGCCTAAGCCTTTTACCCCCGGGTGGGAAAGATTGTGAATAACATCAAAAACCCGACAGCGCCAACCAGCGGGAACTACAGGGTGGGGTGGGCCGGTCGAGACGTCACAAAGGAGTCTGGCCCCACCTTCATGCAGCGCCACCTCCTCCAGACGAAGTCTCGTCACAGCTGTCCATAACCTCTGAACCTCTGAATCCAAAAGCTGCTCTGCAGCCTTGGCAGTATAATCAACCCCAAATACAGAGTTCACCAGAGCCCGGGAAAGGTAGTCAGCTACCCGGTTATCCTTATCGGCCACATGACGAATATCTGTGATGAACTCTGAAATAGCAGATAATTGGCATTGCTGCCATGCTGACCAGGGCTCCCCAGTCTTAGCCATAGCAAAAGTAAGGGATTTATGATCTACAAAAGCGGTGAACTCACGCCTAACCTAAAACCTAAAATGACGAGTGGCCAGGAACCTAAAATGACGAGTGGCCAGAAAAAGAGCCAAAAGCTCCCGATCAAATGTACTATACTTCTGTTCATTGTCACGAAGTCTTCTGCTAAAAAAGGTGAGCGGTTGCCAAGCACCAGCAACCCACTGCTCACACACTGCCCCCACAGCAAAATCAGAACCATCAGATGTAAGAACTATGGAGGCTATAGGTGATGGGTGCGCCAGCATAGCGGCATTGGCAAGGGTGGCCTTAGCCCCCTTGAAAGCCTGAACCATCTCTGAAGACCACTCCACAGTCTCACTGCACTTTTTCCTCCCTAAGTGCTTCATAAAGGGAATGTAATAACTGAGCCACGTGTAGAATGAATCTATTATAAATGTTCACCATACCAAGAAACTCTTGCAGGGATTTAGCAGTACCAGGTAGAAAAACTGCAATTTCCTCCACCTTCACTGGCAGTGGAATGGCCCCCTGTGCCGAAAGGCGATGGCCCAGGAAATCAATCACTGACAGGTAGAACTGACACTTGACAGGATTAACAATCAAACCATGCTCATTCAATTCAATTCAATTCAACTTTATTTATATAGCGCCATTTCACAACAACAGTCATCTCATAGCACTATCAACTGTAGGGGGGAACCCCCACAGTTGCAGAAAGACCCCAGCAATCAGGCGATCCCCTGTGAGCAAGCACTTGGCGACGGTGGAGAGGAAAAACTCCCTGTTAACAGGAAGAAACCTCCAGCAGAACCAGGCTCAGGGAGGGGCAGTCATCTGCTGCAACTGGCTGGGGGGTGAGGGGATAGAGAAGAAGAAAAGAACAGACATGTAGAGAGCAAACAGCACGATGGGGACTCAATCTATGGGAGAGAACAAACAGATGTTAATGACCAGCAAAAAAAAATATTTCATTGAGAGTGAGGAAAGGAGTGAGGCCCAGTGCATTACTGGAGGTCCCCCGGCTGACTAAACCTATTAGCAGCATAACTAAGGGAGGGTTCAGAAACACATGATCCCTCCCTAATTGTAGGCTATATCAAAAAGGTAGGTTTTAGCCCTATTTTTAAAAACAGAGATCGAGTCTGACTCCCGAATCCAGATTGGCAGCTGATTCCACAGGAGAGGAGCTTGATAACTGAAGGCTCTGCCTCCCATTGTACTTTTGGAGATTCTAGGTATTACAAGTAATCCTGCATTTTGGGAGTGTAGTGCTCTGTTAGGATAATACGGTAGTATCAGATCTTTTAAATAAAAAGGAGCCTGATTGTTTAGAGCTTTGTAAGTAAGAAGAAGGATTTTAAACTTAATTCTAAACTCTATGGGAAGCCAATGAAGGGAGGCCAGAACCGGAGAGATATGATCTCTCTTTCTAGTACCTGTTAAAACTCTTGCTGCAGCATTTTGGATCAGCTGAAGACTTTTTAAAGATGTTTTAGGACAGCCTGATAATAAAGAATTACAATAATCTAATCTCGAGCTAACAAAAGCGTGGATCAGTTTCTCAGCATCACTCTGAGACAAGATGTTCCTAATCTTGGCAATATTACGCAAATGATAGAAGGCAGTCTTAGAAACAAATTTAATATGTGAATTGAAGGACAAATCCTGATCAAAAATAACTCCAAGGTTCCTCACAGAGCTATTAAGAGAAAGAGTAACCGCATCCAAACTGAAAGTTTGATTTGGAAAGGAATTTCTAAGGTTTTTTGGACCAACAAGAATGACTTCAGTCTTATCTGAATTTAATAGCAGGAAATTACAAGTCATCCAAGCTTTGATTTCCTTAAGACAGGCTTCTAACTTGGCTAATTGATTACTATCATCTGGCTTCATTGACAGGTATAATTGTGTGTCATCTGCATAACAATGAAAATGTATACAGTGCTTTCTAATAATGTTGCCTAACGGAAGCATATATAAACTAAAAAGAGTAGGGCCTAGCACAGATCCCTGTGGAACTCCATGACTAAGCTTTGAGTTGAAAGAAAACTCATTATTTACATGAACAAACTGGAACCTATCAGATAAATAAGATCTAAACCATTGCAACGAAGTTCCATTAAGTCCAACATAGTGTTCTAATCTATCAAGTAGAATATTATGATCGATAGTATCAAAAGCTGCACTAAGGTCTAAAAGGACAAGTACAGAAACTAGTCCATTATCAGATGCAATGAGGAGGTCGTTAGTGACCTTCGCTAAGGCTGTTTCAGTACTATGATGGATTCTAAACCCAGATTGAAACTCTTCAAGTAAACCATTTCCCTGCAGGTGGTCAAATAATTGCGTAGCAACAACTCTTTCTAAGATTTTTGAAATGAAAGGGAGATTAGAGATTGGTCTATAGTTAGCTAAAGCTCCTGGATCTAGCGTTGGCTTTTTGAGTAAGGGTTTAATTACAGCCGTTTTAAAAGCCTGTGGTACATGGCCTAAAATTAATGAAGAATTGATTATATGAAGAATAAAGCTACCAATAAGTGGGAAGACTTCTTTAAATAACCTGGTAGGAATAGGGTCTAAAAGACAAGTTGAAGGTTTGGATGAGGAAACTATTTTGTCTAACTCACAAAGGTCGATTGGAGTAAACTCATCAAGACAGACATCAATAGAAGGAGTTGTAGCAGTTACAGCATTTAAGTTAACTGTGGGAAGAATCTGATTGATTTTATCTCTGATGGATGAAATTTTATTATTGAAAAAGTTCATAAAGTCCTGACTAGTAAGCTCTAAGGGAATGCTAGGATTGACAGAGTCCTGACTCTTTGTCAACCTGGCTACAGTACTGAAAAGAAACCTGGGATTATTCTTGTTCTCTTCTATTAATGCAGAGTAATAACTCGTTCTAGCTTTTCTAAGAGATTTTTTATAAATTAAAAGATGATTTCTCCAAGCTAAATAGATTTCATCTAAATTAGTAGAGCGCCATTTTCTTTCTAATTGACGAGTCTTCTGTTTTAAGGTACGAGTTTCTGTGTTGAACCAAGGAGTTAGAAATCTCTGATTAGACTTTTTCTTTTTAAAGGGGGCCACCAAGTCTAGAGTCTGATGCAGAGAAGCTGAAACACTATCCACCATGTTATCAATTACAGAAGGAGCAAGCTGTCTATAGCTTATTTCCGTTGTGTTGACACATGGCATAGAGGAAACAATCTGCATAAATTTGGAAACAGCATCATCTGAGAGGCATCTACTGTAATAATATTTTTCTTTAGGAGCCAAATAGTCAGAAATAGTAAAATCAAAGGTTAACAGACAATGGTCTGACAGTACAGGGTTATGAGGAGACACTACAAGATTTTCTATTTCTATGCCATATGTCAAAACAAGGTCCAATGTATGGTGGAGGTAATGAGTAGAATTTCCTACTTTCTGAGAAAACCCAATCGAATCTAATATTGAATTAAGATAAGATAAGATAAGATAAGCCTTTATTAGTCCCACAACGGGGAAATTCCAGGATTGCAACAGCACAGGGATAGCAACACTCAGAGCAACAATCAGAAGGCAAGAAAAAACAAGCAAGCAAGAGCAGCTAATATACATATGTACATATTACTATAAAATATATATATACACACACACACACACACACACACACAGTGCAGAGCATTGTAGCTGGATGGAATAAATATATGAATATATGAACACACAGTGCAGAGCATTGTAGCTAGATGGAATAAATATGTAAATATATAAACACCCACAGTATGGAGCATTGCAGCTAGGTGGAATAAATATGCAAGTATATAAACACACACAGTGCGGAGCAATGTAGCTAGATGGAATAATATGTAGATATATAAAAACACAGTGCGGAGCATTGTAGCTAGATGGAATAAATATATAGATATATAAATATAAACACACCCAGTGCAGAGCATTGTAGCTAGATGGAATAAATATGTAAATATATAAACACACACAGTGCAGAGCATTGTTGCTAGGTGGGATGAAACAGCATAACCGTCTATTTAGTTATCCTACATGGTATGATTATGTGCCCATACATATTCTCACCCTCCATAGCGACCGGTATGTTCCTAGTTGTATGCCGGAGAGGACCATTGTGTAAGTCTATTGCATCTTTTGCATTCAAAAAAAAAAAAAAAAAAAAAAAAACTATTAGTTTGTTACGTCTTTTTGCTATCTCTGCGAGCAGCCCTGCTTAGGTTGTACAGTCTGACAGCCGTTGGTAGGAAGGACCTACGAAACCTCTCGGTTGTGCACCTGGGATGATGTAGTCTGCTGCTAAATGAGCTCCTCAGTGCATCCAGTATGTCCTGCATAGGGTGGAACTCGGACTCCAGCAGAGATGACAGTTTAGCCACTGTCCTTCTCTCTCCTTTCTCCTCCATCGGATCAAGGCGTTGCCCCAGGACAGAGCTAGCTTTCTTAATCAGTTTGTTCAGTCTCTTCCTATCGGCTGCAGTAATGCCACTGCCCCAGCAGACCACTCCAAAAGTGATGGCTGATGCCACCACCGTGTCATAGAATGACTTCAGCAGCGCCCCTTGTACACCAAAAGACCTGAGTCTCCTCAGCAGGAACAGCCTGCGCTGTCCCTTCTTGTAGAGTGCGTCAGTATTGTGTGACCAGTCTAGTTTATTGTTCAGATGAATACCCAGGTACTTGTAGGATGTCACCATCTCGATGTCTGTTCCCTGTATATTTACTGGTGCTGTGAGGGGCTGCCCATGCCTGCGGCAGTCCACCACCAGCTCCTTAGTTTTCCTCGCGTTGATCTGGAGGCAGTTCCGATGGCACCAGTCCACAAAGTCCTGGATAAGCCCTCTGTACTCAGCTTCATCTCCGCTGGAGATGAGACCAACGATCGCAGAGTCATCAGAGAACTTCTGTAGATGGCAATGTGTTGTGTTGTGTGAGAAGTCCGCAGTATAAAGAGTGAACAAGAAGGGAGCCAGCACTGTTCCCTGGGGGGCCCCCGTGCTACTGATGATCGTGTCGGAAACACAGTCCCGGGTTCTCACAAACTGAGGCCGGTTCGTGAGGTAGTCCAGGATCCATGATGACAGGTGCTGGTCCACCCCTGCGCGCAGCAGCTTGTCCTTCAGGATCATCGGTTGGATGGTGTTGAAAGCACTGGAGAAGTCAAAGAACATGATCCTCACCATATTCCCGGGCTTCTCCAGGTGGGACAGAGAACGGTGAAGGAGGAAGATCACCGCATCCTCCACCCCAATGCCATGCTGGTAGGCGAACTGGAGTGGATCCATCGCTGGTTCCACCAGGGGGCGGAGATGAGCAAGGAGCAGTCTCTCCAGGGTCTTCATCAAGTGGGACGTCAAGGCCACCGGTCTGAAGCTGTTCAGGTCTTTGGGGTGGGAAGTTTTTGGTACAGGTACCACACAAGATGTTTTCCACAGCTGTGGTACCCTCCCCAGTTTCAGGCTCATGTTGAAGATATACGTCACAATCCCACACAGCTGGTCTGCACAGGACTTGAGGAGCTTTGCGCTGATGCCGTCCGGTCCCGACGCCTTCCTCGCCTTGATCTTCCTCAGCTCCGTCCTCACCTGGGTCTTGGTCAGGGTCAGGATGGGGGGCTGTGTGTTGGGAGTGGGGGGGGGGTGTCGGTGGAGTGGGGAGTGGGTAGCAGGACTTGATTTCTTAGAGGCAGCAGTGGTTGTTGTGCAGACAGGGGGGAGGGCGGTTGGTCAAATCTATTGAAAAACAGATTCAGGTTGTTCGCCCACTCCCTGCCCCCCGTGGCCTGGGGGGAGGTATTCTGGAGCCCCGAGATGGTTTTGAGGTTTCTCCAGACCCCGCTGATGTCGCTCTGTTGCAGCTTGTCCTCCATCTTCTTCCTGAAGCTGTCCTTGCCTTCTCTGATCTTTCTCCTCAGCTCCCTCTGTACGGACTTCAGCATCTCCCTGTTCCCCGACCTGAAGATCCTCTTCTTCTCTCTCAGAAGTGTTTTTATCTCAGGGTTGATCCAGGGTTTGTTGTTTGAGTGACGCCGTATGGTCTTGGTGGGAACGGATTTGTCCACACAGAAGCTGAGGTAGCCCGTGAAGGTGTGAATGAGGCCATCGATGTCCTCACCATGTGGATCGCAGAGCTGCTTCCAGGCAGTGGCTTCAAAACAGTCCTTTAGAGTGTCCATTGTCTCCTCAGACCATAACTCCACAGTGTGCATGGCCGGAGGTTGTCTGTGCACTAGGGGTTTGTACACCGGTCGGAGATGAACCAAGTTGTGATCCGATCTCCCAAGTGGGGGGAGTTGTGATGAGGTGTACGCCTCCTTAGTGTTTGCGTAGAACAAATCCAGTGTTTTATTGTCTCTAGTGTGGCATGTGACATACTGGGTGAAAGTGGGCAGAATGGGAGACAGTGAAACGTGGTTGAAATCGCCTGAGATGAGGAGAAGAGCATCTGGGTGTTCTGTCTGCAGCCTGCTGGTTACTGAATGGATGACGTCACGCGCTGTCCCAGCGTTCGCCGTCGGATTTGCATAAACAACAATGCAGATCACGTGTGAGTGTTCTCTCGGGAGATATGTAGGCCTCATGCTAACAGCTAGCAACTCAATGTCTTTGCTGCAGTGTCGTTGTTTAACAGTGATATGTCCCGGTCTGCACCAGTTGTTGTTAACATACATGATCACTCCACCGCCCCTAGTTTTGCCACTCTCTGGTGTTCGGTCAGCTCGTATCGTGTGAAAACCCTCCAGCTCAATGTTAGCATCTGCTGCTAGTTCAGTTAGCCACGTCTCAGTAAACAAAAGGAGAGAGCACTCCCGGTAAGTGCTATCATAACGGGAGATAGCCGCTAGCTCATCTAACTTTCCCAGTATCGACCGTACATTTCCCATGACAACAGATGGAAGGGAGGGTCTGTACCTTATATTTTT
The DNA here is from genome assembly GCA_020510985.1 of Pholidichthys leucotaenia. Classification (NCBI taxonomy): domain Eukaryota; kingdom Metazoa; phylum Chordata; class Actinopteri; order Cichliformes; family Pholidichthyidae; genus Pholidichthys; species Pholidichthys leucotaenia. The sequence continues at coordinate 333,602,451 of CM035845.1, forward strand.
TGTCCTCCGCCTTACTCCAGCCCGGCAGCCGCGGCGTTTTCGCCTCAGTTCTCTCGGTATGTCGAGTTTTTCCAGTGGGACCAGGTGGCGGTTAAATGCTAGCAGCTCTTCCCTGTTATATCGTATCCTGCTATAAACAGTGGCTCCGTCCACCGGCTCAGGAGACATTTGGGATGATCTGTGTGTCCGTGATATAAGTGGGGTGAAAAAAAAAAGTGATCAAAAGAGAGAGGAAGGGAAAAAAAACTCGGAATCGAGCCGCTGTTGCAAAAGGCAGCCGACTGGTGTGGCGCCGAGAGGAGAAAAAAAAAAAAAAAAAAAAAAAAAAAAAATTGAATGATTTAATTGATGATTGAATTGAATGCCACATTAAGGCAGTCACTATCTACATCCACATGTATATTAAAGTCCCCTACTATAATTATTCTATCAGATTTCAGCACTAAATCAGCTAAGAAATCAGCAAATTCGGATAAAAATTCTGAGTAGGTTGATGGGGGACGATAAACTATGGCAAATAAAATTGGGTTTAACCTGAAATTGCTAAAGTGCCCAATACTGAGGACCAGGCCCTCAAAGGAATTATAACATGTTTTTTGCTTTACATTAACTAGTAATTTGGAATGGTAAATTGTTGCTACTCCTCCTCCACGACCAGAACTTCTGGGATTTTGACAGTTTAAATAACCAGAGGGAGTTGATTCATTTAAACCAACATAATCCTCTTGTCCTAACCAAGTCTCTGTAAGGGAAATTAAATCAATCTGATGATCAATTAACAAATCATGGACTAACAGAGACCTGGGAGTTAGAGACCTAATATTTAATAAACCACATTTAATTTTTAAATTATGAGGAGGAACAGAGGCCAAATCATTCAATTTAGAGGCTTTATGTTTAATTTGAGTTTTACCAATATTTTGCTTTATCACTTTGGGATGCTTATACATTATATTTTTATTCACTTTGGAGGGAGCAGACAACGATTCTCTGATGGGGAAGACAGGGGCTAAGCTGAGGGGTGGCGGATGAAGAGGAGTTGCAGAGAGGCGTGTAAGACTGCGACTCTGCTTCCTGGTCCCAACTCTGAGTAGTCATGGTTTTGGAAATTTGGATAAAAAAGATGCCAGATTGTTAGATAAATGAGAAGCACCATCCAAAGTGGGATGAATGCTGTCTCGTCTCATAAGACCAGGTTTTCCCCCAAAAAAGCTCCAATTGTCAATGTAGCCCACGTCATTTTTAGGACACCACACAGACAGCCAGCGGTTCAAGGATGACGAGCGGCTAAACATGTCATCACTGGTCAGATTGGGGAGGGGCCCAGAGAATACTACAGTGGCAGACATCGTTTTTGCAAAGTCACACACCGATTCTATATTAAGTTTCGTGACTTCCGACTGCCGGAGACGGATGTCATTAATGCCGGCGTGAATAACAATTGTGGAATATTTACAGTTACTTTTAGCCAGCATTTTCAAATTTGACTCAATGTCGCCTGCTCTGGCCCCAGGGATGCATTTGACTATGGCCGCTGGAGTCTCTAGGTTCACGTTTCTGACTACAGAGTCGCCAATGATCAGAGTTTTTTCCTCAGCGGGTGTGTCGCTGAGCGGGGAATAACGATTAGAAACGTGAACAGGTTGGTGGTGTACCGGGGCTTTGCGACTAGGCTTCCTTCTCACCGTCACCCACCCAGTCTCCTCGCTGCTGAGGAGAGCCGAGGGACCGCTGACAGTGGGACCTAAGCTAGCTAGTTCCGCTGCAGCTAATGGGCGTCCGTCAAGATTAACTGGCGCAGACGGTGTTTCAATGCAGCGGAGCCGGGATTCCAAATCAGACAACCTCGCCTCGAGCGCCTCAAAAAGACAACATTTATTACATTTACCGTTATCGCTAAAAGAGGCAGAGGTGTAGCTAAACATCTGACAGAGAGAGCACACCAGAGGAGGAGAGGAAGGAGAGCTAGTAGCCATAGCTAATGGCTAGAGAGCAAACCACAAAGCAAACCACACAGGCAGACAGCAAAACAGGAAGTGACGATACGTTACCACAAGGAAGTGACGATCCCAATCTAACTTGCGGCTCATCTAATCACTGGAAAAGTTGCCGTAGATGTAACAAATACTCCTCCACTGAAACACTAGCTACCAATATGTCATCTAAATAAACAACTAAAAATGACATTCCCCTCAAAGCAGAGTCCATCAATTGCTGAAATGTCTGAGCGGCCCCCTTCAGACCAAACGGCATCCGCAAAAATTCAAAAAGTCCAAAGGGAGTAATGACAGCAGTCTAAGGCACATCTCCCACATGAACCGGGACCTGGTGGTAGCCCCATACCAGATCCACCTTAGAAAAAATAGTGGCCCCCGCCAAACAAACAGAAAAAATCCTGAATGTGCAGAATAGGGTATCGGTCATGCACAGTCACGTTATTGAAGCATTGAAAATCACCGCATGGCCGCCAACTACCATCAGACTTAGGCACTATGTGTAAAAGTGAAGCCCATGGGCTGTTGGAATGATGCACGATGCCAAGCTGTTCCATCATAGCAAACTCCTCCTTAGCTATTGCCAATTTAGCAGCTGAAGTCATTCTATGACACGGTGGTGGCATCAGCCATCACTTTTGGAGTGGTCTGCTGGGGCAGTGGCATTACTGCAGCCGATAGGAAGAGACTGAACAAACTGATTAAGAAAGCTAGCTCTGTCCTGGGGCAGCGCCTTGATCCGATGGAGGAGATAGGAGAGAGAAGGACGGTGGCTAAACTGTCATCTCTGCTGGAGTCCGAGTTCCACCCTATGCAGGACATACTGAATGCACTGAGGAGCTCATTTAGCAGCAGACTACATCATCCCAGGTGCACAACCGAGAGGTTTCGTAGGTCCTTCCTACCAACGGCTGTCAGACTGTACAACCTAAGCAGGGCTGCTCGCAGAGATAGCAAAAAGACGTAACAAACTAATAGTTTTTTGAATGCAAAAGATGCAATAGACTTACACAATGGTCCCCTCCGGCATACAACTAGGAACATACCGGTCGCTATGGAGGGTGAGAATATGTATGGGCACATAATCATACCATGTAGGATAACTAAGTAGACGGTTATGCTGTTTCATTCCATCTAGCAACAATGCTCTGCACTGTGTGTGTTTATATATTTACATATTTATTCCATCTAGCTACAATGCTCAGCACTGGGTGTGTTTATATATTTATATATCTACATATTATTCCATCTAGCTACATTGCTCCGCACTGTGTGTGTTTATATACTTGCATATTTATTCCACCTAGCTGCAATGCTCCGTACTGTGGGTGTTTATATATTTACATATTTATTCCATCTAGCTACAATGCTCTGCACTGTGTGTTCATATATTCATATATTTATTCCATCCAGCTACAATGCTCTGCACTGTGTGTCTGTGTGTGTGTGTATATATATATATTTTATAGTAATACGTACATATGTATATTAGCTGCTCTTGCTTGCTTGTTTTTTTCTTGCCTTCTGATTGTTGCTCTGAGTGTTGCTATCCCTGTGCTGTTGCAATCCTGGAATTTCCCCGTTGTGGGACTAATAAAGGCTTATCTTATCTTATCTTATCTTATCTTATCAAGATGGCGAGCACGTGCAAAAAACGGAGGGTCAGCAGCAGGAATATAATGCTCCACCCCATGCTTAGCCAGCATAGCAGAAAAAGTTGGAACTGTCAGGGATGGAAACTCAGCAAGAGGTTTCTGATACATATCCCCCGAAGCAAGAATGTTAGCAAAAGCAAACGGCCCAGGCCTACCCAGCGTGCATGGAAATGTAGCAAAAGAAACTGCGTCTATCAAATGGCAACTGGCAATATCCACTAACAGTCTGTGACCACACAAAAAATCTGCTCCAAGTATCGACACAGAGACAGAAGCCATTACAAAATCCCATCCAAACTGACATCCATTAAAACACAGTCACAAACCTGGTGCCAAAAATACGAATGGGAGTCCCATTAGCCATGTCCAGCAGTGGACCATGACTGCCGCTTAATTTGTCCGAAGCCAACGTTCACAGTACAGTCTTCTGTGTACAAGAATCCACAAACAGGCCCCTGCCGGACAGCATATCCTTGAGGAATAGCAGCTCTTCCCTGTCAACAGCACCCACAACTGCTACTGAGAGCCGGCCCTGGCATTTCCCTGGCTCGAGAAAGAGCAATGCTGCACACAGTGTTTGGCCTTAACGCCAAACCAACGATGGTAAAAACACAGCTCATCCCTCTTTCTCCAGCAAGTCGATGCTGCTGCCACAACCACTGCCTCCTCGTTCTCCGGTGGAAACTGGAATTGTGGGGGACCCATGGCATGCACTCCATACTATCGGGTCGCTAGCAATATCCTCTCCGCTTCCTTTGCCAATCCTTGATAGTCCTTAGTGCGTAGTAGAGGCGAGCTGGCAAGGGCCGTACGCACTGGAGGTGGTAACTGCCGCAAGAACAGCTGAACAAAAAAGAAAAGAAGCATCACCAGACCCCAACAATGTCAGCATGTTCTCCATCAGGTTTACTATCTCCCAAACCATTAAGAGATAAAAGGTGCTTGGCCCGTTCAGTGTCCGACAGCTGAAATAATCTCAGCAACTGAGCCTTCAAAGCCTCATACTTCCTGTTAGCTGGTGGGTCTCTGAACAAGCCCATCACATGGCAGGTAGTAGAAGAATCCAACACTACAACCACATGATAGTACTTGATCTCATCTACCACTATCCCCCAAAGGTTGAACTGCACAATGTGCTGAAACCACGGGTCCGGGTCATGCTGCCAAAATTCTGGCAGCTAAATTGTAGCTGCAAAAACTCCAGGGGGAATAACGGGAGCTTGCCCGGCTGCCGAGGTGCTTGGCGCACCATCACCACTAATGTCAGAAAACATGTCCAACGTCAGAGTCACCAATGTGGAATGCAGGAAAAAATACGGCGAGCAGGCAGAGAGTTCATTTGGAGCATTTTATCCACAAAAGCCAAAACACAAGTGAACATACAGGTAAAACCAGAGCTCTCCCTTTTCACTAGCTCCGTCCATCTCTCCTGGTGTGAGATCCATCCCATGTCATATCCACCACAATACGATAAGACACAAGACAAGACATGACAAGATACGACAAGATAAGACAAAACAAGACAAGACAAGATACGATATGACAGGATACGATCCTTTATAAGTCCCACAATGGGGAAATAATATGGAGCATACCCTGATTTTGTCCATGTCTGGAAATCCTGAGCCCTCCATATCAAAGAATGTCTGCAAAAATAGGAAATACAGTTGAAATAAAAACTTCTGTAGCATTTCGAGGGAGAAGATAAAAGTGTTCAAAGCCTGAACTTACGGGGCGATCACCACTGCTGGGTCCAGGAGGTCCTGGTGGTCCTGGAGGACCTCTGGGTCCAGGTGGACCATCTCCACGGTCACCCTTGATTCAGACACCACAAATTATCACAATAGATCAACTCAATTCAGGTTTGTGATTGAAAACAAACGTTATCTCAGAGGAATTTAAAAGCATAAGGTAAAGAGCAGGGGTGTCCAATCATGTGCCATGGAGGGCCAAGACCCTGCCGGTTTTCTCTTCTACCCAGTCTCTACAGCAGGTGTTTTCACTTATCAGCAATCAGTGGAAAGAAATTCAGTGGAATCTGCTGTTGAAGACACTGGTTGGAGGTAAAGCCTGCAGGGTCTTGGCCCTCCATGGCACATGATTGGACACCCCTGGTAAAGAGCCAACCACCTGAACCTGTATGGTGCATTTAAATGGTCTAAGACCTGTACCTTGTCACCTTTGGCACCAGGAATCCCAGAAATTCCTGGATTTCCCTGTGGCCCAGGAGGACCCTGGAAACAGGACCAAAAAACTCGTTAAGCCATCTTAGGACAATGAAGTTACTGTAAATGTGTACAGTTTAAAAATGGAGAAACTCACAGCTCTTCCATCCTCTCCTGGATCGCCCTGAAAGGTCAATAAATAAGAGCTGAGGAACATCTAGAGTCTTCTCAGGGACAGTACATAAAATGAACCAGGTTTTCAATTCATGATGTCAATGTTTTTTCCTGTAAAGCTCAATGTTTTTCCTCCCATTAATTATCAACTTTTACTTATAAATTTGCAAAAAACATTTTCTTGCAAATTTACAATTTTTACCTCTAAATTTGCAACTTTTTCCTTGTAGATTTGCAACCTTTTCCCCAAAATTTGACTTTTTTCTCATAAATTTCTGACATTTTTCCTCTGTACATTTTCATCTTTTTTTTTTCAAAAAACTGCATTTTTTCTTGTTTTCTTGTAAATTTTCTTTTTTTCCCCTCTAAATTTGCATCTTTTTTACTCATAAATTTGTGACTTTTTGCAGTAAATTTTCATCTTTTTTCTCATAAATGTGCAAATTTTTTCATATAAACTTGCAACTTTTTTGGATTTGGGACTTTTTTTTTGAAAAATTTGTAACTTATTTCTCAAAAAAATTTGCATTTTTTTCCTGTAAACGTTTTCCTTATAAATTTGCAAACTTTTTCTTATAAATTTTCTTTTTTTCCCTGTAAATTTGCAACTTTTTTCTCAAATATGTGCAACTTTTTAAATATATTTGCAATTTTTTTCTCATAAAACTCAAGTTTTTTCCTGTAAATTTTTGACTTTTTTCCTTACAAATTTGCAACTTTTTTCTTGTAAGTTTGCAACTTTTATTTGTAGACTTTTTTCAAAAAAATTAGCATTTTTTCTCCTGTAAATTTTAAACTTTTTTTTTTGTAAATTTGCAACTTTTTCATAGATTGTGACTTTTTTCCAATAAATTTGCAACTTTCTTCTCAAAAAATTTGCAAGTTTTTTTCCCTGTAAATTTTCAGCTTTTTTCCCGTAAATTTGCAGTGCTCACCTGCTGTTGCTGGTTAAATGTTTATTCCATGTTATTAAATTTTAATTTGTGACTTGGTAAACTGGCACCTTTTATTATACTTTTGCACCTTTATTCTTGCAAATTTGTACCTAATTTACATTTATACGTTTGTACCTTATGCTATATTTGTGAATACCTCCCATCCCCCTAATTAAAAAAAATAACAAATCACCTACTGACTGTATGTGCGGAACTTTTGCAAACTCAACTTTCAGTAAAACTTTGTGGTCACTATGTGAAATATTTTCTTTTTTTTTTTTTAGGTAAAATCTTGATTGTAGCTGTGAAAAAACCTGGGTTACACTCCCTCAGGTCGGCCGCCCTTTTAGAACTCACTGGGTCTCCATCTGCTCCTGGAGGTCCTGGACGCCCATCCAATCCTGGCAGTCCTGGTGGCCCACGAGGTCCGGCCACCTGCTGGACACTGGAGCCATCTCCCAGTCTGACCACCTCAGCAGCAGGTCCCGAAGGACCAGGGGCCCCGGGAGGTCCCTGAGCCCCGCGTTCTCCTTTTTTGCCAGGATATCCGTTGCCAGGATCACCCTAGTGAAGAGAAGGATTAAAAGTATTTCTCCAAAGAACAGAACATAAGACCTAATGGTACGTTCAAACAAAATGCAAAATGAAAATTTGCTAAGCTCTGTTCATAATGCTCCCCCCCCAAAAAAAAAAAAATGACGTCATGTTTGGGTTTACACAGTTTTTGAAAATGTCTCTGCCTCCTCCAAAAACTGCATCTGGATGACGACTGTTTTCAGTCCCACCTGAGGCTGACTGGTGCCCAGTTTGATGAGCTGCAAGCCTTCACCAGCAGATCACTGTCAGGATGGCACATATGGAAGCAAACTACAGCCACTCCATCCCAGGTGATACAAGCTCCGGTCCATCTGTCTCCAATGAGTGGCGGTCTCACTTTCAAACAGTTTATACTCCATTGTTGATCCTCACTCTCAATGAGGGCAGAATCTCAACACTGATTGGCTATCACAACCATGCATCAGGTGAATTTTTTTTTTTTGCCCGAGTTAAACTAAATCCAACTCAAACAGATACAAATTTGTGTGTATTTGTATCATCTGGAGTGAATTTACGTATGTTTGCGTCTTTCCATTGACTTTGTATGTAATCATACCAAGCAAAAAATTTCCTTTGTGAGCAAAGTAAAAGTAGTTCCACCTACCCGTTCTCCTTTTTCTCCCTGAAAATACAAACAGACTGGGTGTCATTCTTACATCATTTACGTGGGGTAGATGAAGAAGTAAACACACACACAGACTGACCTTCTGTCCAGGACCAGAGCCAAAGCCAGAGATTGAACCTGAATCTCCCTTTGGCCCCGCGGGGCCCTGGTCTCCTTTTAAACCTTTTTCTCCTCTGTCTCCTTTCACACCTTTCTCACCTGAAGGACATGAAATATTTTGATGAGCACAAATTATGTCTTATAGAGGTCATTTGCACATTGGGAAGATGTAGACTAGATGTCGGCTTTACACCGACATCTAGTCTACATCTTCCCAATGTGCGACCGACCTCTATAAGATCTACTCCCGATGTAAACTTGCCAATGTTGGCCACTCCATATCTGAAGTGCACATCTATAGTGGAGATCAAAATTAGAGAACAGCCTATAATTTCCTAAATTTTAAAGTCAATGCTTGTATATTATTTGAAGTGATGCTAACATGAATCTAAGGGCAGATTTTTGAGCATATTTCAGAATTGTCTATATTCTCAAGCATAATATAAAATCCTTAAATGACAAATCTTCAGAACAGCACTGATCAAAATGAGAGAACACTTTCAGATACCTTCCAGTTATTGGTGTTAATCTGGCACCCGGTGACAACTTGCTTAATTGTTGGACAGACCCGGTAGATCTAAACTTATAGTGAGGGTGTGCCGGGAACATCTGGCTGAGGCCCCTGTCTGGGAGGTCTTAACTCCCACCTCCGGAAGAACTTCAACCACATTCCAAATAGGGGTGGGTTCAAAAGATCGATACAAAGATATAGATCGACCCACATTTGACTGAGCCGATATCGATCCACAAAATCCGCGGATCGATCTTTTAATACATATATAATATTACATATATATATATATATATATATATATATATATATATATATATATATATACTGTATATATATATATAATATTATTATTTTGTTATCTAAAACAATATAAATGCTTTTACGTCTGTGAACATCTGCTGAGTCTGATTGGGTCAAAACTGGGTCAGTGAGCCAGGAACCATAGCCAAGAACCAGAAACACCCGGAGCGCTAACGGAGCTAACAGCTAACAAGCTAACGGATATGCTACTTCTTCTTCTGTGGTGTTTAAACAGTTCTCATGCGGCAAGAGTTCCCTGCCATGCATGCGCACGTCTTTACTTCTGTGTTTACGTGAGCGGAGAAATGGTTTCGTACTTGTCGCTACAGAGCTGTGTTGGAACATAAAGGCGACGATTAATAAACTGAAAATTCATGGAGACTGGCTGAAACCCATGAACAAAGAGGGAGACTTGGAGCTGCTGAAATTTTAAGTAAAGTATCATTTGTTTGTTTTAACATTTGTGTCCTAAATTAATAATTTATCCGGCATGATGGTGGTTTCTTTTACAAACTATTGATACAGTAGTTAACTGTTGGTTAAGCGCTGTGAATAAATGCAGAATAAAGATATATTTTATGAGATTATGGACTTCTAGCACTAAAGTGAGAGATTTGAAGATAATAATGAATCACAATAAAATGAAAATGGCAGAATTAATGAAGGCTGCAATACGAGCCATTGAGTGGCACGGTGGAACAGCGGTTAGCACTGCGGCAGCACAGCAACTCACCCTTGGCCGGGGGATCCTGGGTTCGATCCCAGCCCCCGACCAACAGTGATCTGTGTGGAGTTTGCATGTTCTCCCCGTGTCTGCGTGGGTTTACTCTGAGATTTCTCCGGTTTCCTCCCACATGCCAAAAACATGCAAGTTAGGTTAATTGGCATCAAACTGGGGATTCTAAATTGTCCTTAGGTATGACTGTGAGAGTGAATGGTTGTCTGTCTCTCTGCGTTGGCCCTGCGATGGACTGGCAATCTGTCCAGGGTGGACCCTGGCTCTTGCCCAAAGATGCTGGGATAGGCTCCAGCCCCCCCACGACCCGAAAAAGGATTAAGCGGAAAAAGATGGATGAAAAATGAAATGAACAAATCTTCCCAGGAAATGAATTGAAACCCTTTTCAAAAATTGAAAGTTAATTTGTAGTTAAAATATAAACAACAAAAAATAAAAGAAAGTAAATTATTAAACCCTACTGTGGTGTGGGGATTTAAAAATATGATTATTAGTTTTACTGTGAAATCTATTCTTTTCACCTCTCCTTCAGATCTATGAAGACTGGGTTTCCACTCCAAGCTCCATCCTGCACTTAGACGTTCAGAAGGGAAGAGGTTGTCAGTGGAGGACCATCCCTGCTTCATGTGGATTTCAGCACAGAAGAAGACCTCAAGTTTTTCAGGGTCTTAGTTTGTAAATTCAAGATTCAAGAAGGTGCTGCCAGAATTTTCTTCATACTCCAATATGCATTTAGTGCAATTTAGTTGTAATAACTAATACTTTCATTTCTTTTTTTAATTTAAGTTCTCAATAAGAATACAATGTTGGTCATTTTTTGACAATTTCACTGAACATTTAATTCTATATAAATCATTATTTAACAGGAAATTTTTGGCAATCCTGTGCTTTTCTTGTGGTGTTACATAGAGCAGCATCACTGTAAACTATGGAAAAAGCAGCTGCTTTAAAATCTGTACTTCCTCATACAACTTTCAGTGCAAAATACCTCTGAAAATGTCAACTTTGTGGAAAAGCTCCCACAAATTTTGAGCCACAACAATCAGAAAAGCCAACGAAATCTTGAAGCGACTGAAATCCAGTGAGATTATGTCTACATGCTTCATGCATTGAATTTGTTTACTGACTCTGGGTTGTTAACTTGACACGACACACCTTTCGCACTAAAGAAAGCACTTGTTAGCACTTTGTGAAACAATAAATTAAATAATAAGTGCATTATTGTAACTGATTTTGAGTCACTTCTGTATGTGATGATTCATGTATTAACAAAGTTAGAGTATTCTTGGTACAATTTGCAGCATTAGGTCTCGAAGATTTATTTTTTTTTCCTGGCAAGTAAAATGGCTATTAAAATGGTAATTTCCCAGATCAAATCCGGATCGGATTGGATCAAATCTGAATCGAATCGATTCAGAATCTCAAGAATTGGAATCAAATCGATTCTGGAAATTAGGGATCGCTTTCAGCCCTAATTCCAAAGGAGTCCAGAGACATTTGAGTCTGAATGGGCCATGTTCTCCACCACCATTGCTGAAGCAGCTGTCCAGAGCTGTGGCCATAAGGTTGTCGTTGCATCTCGTGGTGGCAATCCACCAACCAAGTGGTGGACACCAGTGGTGAGGAGGGCTATCAAGCTGAAGAAGGAGACCTATCAAGCTTGGATGGCTTGTGGGACTCCTGAAGCAGTTCAGGTGTACCAGCAGGCCAAGCGGAGTGCAGCTTGGAGGTTGCTCAAGCAAAAACTCGGATGTGGGAGGAGTTTGGTGAGGCCACGGAACAAGACTTTTGGTCAACCTCAAAGAGACTCTGGCAAACTATCCGGTGACTTAGGAGGGGGAACAGCTCCCTGTCCACACTGTGTATGGTGCGGACGGGGCGCTGCTGACTTCAACTGGGATATCGTCGGGCCGTGGAAGGAATACTTTGAGGATCTCCTCAATGCCACTGACATGCCTTCCACAGAGGAAGCAAAGGTTGAGGATGAGTGGGTTGACTCTCCCATCACAGGAGCTGAAGTTGCCAAAACTCTTCCGTGGCCGGGTCCCCGGGGTGGATGAGATTCACCCTGAGTACCTCAAGGCTCTGGATATTGTAGGGCTTTCATGGCTGACACGCCTCTGCAACACTGCGTGGAAGTCAGGGACAGTGCCTTTTGCATGGCAAACCGGGATCGTGGTTCTTCTCTTTAAGAAGAGGGACCGGAGGGTGTGTTCCAACTTTAGGGGGATCACACTTCTCAGCCTACTTGGGAGGGTCTATACCAGAGTACTGGAGAGGAGAGTCTGGCTGTTGGTCGAACCTCAGATTCAGGAGGAGTAATGTGGTTTTCGTCCTGGTCATGGCACATTGGACCAACTCTTTACCCTCTCGAGAATCCTCGAGGGTTTGTGGGATTTTGCCCAACCAGTCCACGTGTTTTGTGGACTTAGAGGAGGCATTCGACTGCAACCCTCGTGGTTTTTTGTGAGGGGTGCTTTGGGAATATAGGGTATCAGCCTCGTTGCTACAAGCTATCCAGTCTCTATCTGACCATTGTGAGAGTTTGGTTCGTATTGCCAACACTTAGTCGGACTTGTTTCCAGTGAAAGTTGGACTCCGTCAGGGCTGGCCTTTGTCACAATCCTGTTCATAATTTTTATGGACAGGATTTCTAGGCGCAGCCAAGGAACAGAGGGTGTCATGTTCAATGACCATAAGATCTCATCTCAGCTGTTTGAAGATGATGTTGTCCTGTTGGTTTCATCCAGCAGTGGCCTACAGGTCTTGCTGGGACAGTTTGCTAATGAGTGTGAAGCAGCTGGGATGAGAATCAGCACCTCCAAGTCCGAGTCCATGGTCCTCTCCGGGTTGGGGACAAGCTCCTGCCCCAAGTGGAGGAGTTTAGTATCTCAGGGTCTTATTCATGAGTGAGGGGAGAATGGAGCGAGAGATTGACAGACGGATCAGACGAGCATCTGCAATCATGCGGATGTTGTACCGGTCTGTTGTGGTGAAAAAGGAGCTGAGCTGTAATGCAAAGCTGTCGATTTACCGTTCAATCTATGTTCCTTTTTTTTTTTTTTTTTTGATCGAATCTCTCCGGGAATAAGTGTTCCTTTCTATAGCTTATACAGGACAGGGGTCGCCACTCCTCTCTGGTCATGAGCTTTGGGTAATAACCGAAATGAGATTGCAGATACATGCGGCCGAAATGAGTTTTCTCCGTAGGATTGCTGGGCTCACCCTCAGAGATAGGGTGAGGAGTTCAGTCATCCAGGAGAGGCTCAGAGTAGAACTGCTACTCCTCCACAATTAAAGGAGCCAGTTGAGGTGGTTTGGCATCTGATCAGGATGCCTCCTGGATGCTTCCCACTTTTATTTTTTAGAATATTTTATTTTCAATTTTCAATTAAACAAAAAATTAATACCCCATACTCCCCGGAGTATGGGGTATCGGGCTTGTTGTTACGAGCTATTCGGTCTCTGTACGACCGTTGTGAGAGTTTAGTTCGCATTGCCAACACTCGGTCGGAGTCATTCCCAGTGAGAGTTGGACTCCGCCAGGGCTGCCCTTTGTCACCGGTCCTGTTCATAATTTTTATGGACAGGATTTCTAGGCGCAGCCAGGGAATGGAGGGTGTCATGCTTGGTGACCACAGGATCTCATCTCTGTTGTTTGCAGATGATGTTGTCCTGTTGGCTTCATCCAGCAATGACCTACAGCTCTTGCTGGGACGGTTTGCCGCTGAGTGTGAAGCGGCTGGGATGAGAATCAGCACCTCCAAGTCCGAGTCCATGGTCCTCAGCCGGAAAAAGGTGGATTGTCCTCTCCGGGTTGGGGACAGGCTCCTGCCCCAAGTGGAGGAGTTTAAGTATCTTGGGGTCTTGTTCACGAGTGAGGGGAAAATGGAGCGAGAGATCGACAGACGGATTGGAGCAGCATCTGCAGTGATGCGGACGTTGTACCGGTCTGTTGTGGTGAAGAGGGAGCTTAGTTCTAAGGCAAAGCTGTCGATTTACCAGTCAATCTACGTTCCTACTCTCACCTATGGTCACGAGCTTTGGGTAATGACCGAAAGAACGAGATCGCGGATACAAGCGGCTGAAATGAGCTTTCTCCGTAGGATTGCTGGACTCACCCTCAGAGATAGGGTGAGGAGCTCAGTCATCCGGGAGAGGCTCAGAGTAGAACCGCTGCTCCTCCACATTGAAAGGAGTCAGTTGAGGTGGTATGGGCATCTGATTAGGATGCCTCCTGGACGCCTCCCACTTGAGGTGTTTCAGGCACGTCCCACTGGGAGGAGACCCCGGGGCAGACCCAGGACTCGGTGGAGAGACTATGTCTCCCAGCTAGTCTGGGAACGCCTTGGTATCCCCTCTGAAGAGCTGGAGCAGGTGGCTGGGGAGAGGGAAGTCTGGGCTTCTCTGCTTGAACTGCTGCCTCCGCGACCCGGACCTCCGGAAAAGCGGTAGACGATGGATGGATGGATGGATGGATGGATGGATGGACAAAAAATTAATGAACATACAAAAAACAGTTTCAAACACCATCCCTTACCCACCCCTAAAAAAAGAGTCAAGACAATATTTAGTACTGTGACAAAGACCAATCAAATAACCTTTCTATACCCTGTCCACTACAAAAGTTGGCAGGGTGTCCATATACGTAGGTCAAATATCTATATGGTCAAATACCCATCATGGACAATCCTGATCACCCCCTCCACCACACAATGGACAGACAGCGGAGCTTATATACATCTATGATGTATATAAGCATTTTTAGCACTTTTACTTTCCATGGATAATCCCTTTGTCTATTATGCTGTGTGTGTTTCTGTCGTTTGGTTGTCTACTGTCATGCTGCTATTACATGGTAATTTCCCAGTTTGGGATCAATAAAGTACATCTATCTATCTAGCTAGCTAGCTAAATAGGGTCGCCAGATTTCCACAAAAGAGTTAGCGTATATATGATCTTTTCAAGTTGAATACAACTGTTCATTTCGGAGACCCATCTTGCTCGAGGGAGTTGGGAGTCAGACTTCCACATAGCAGCTATGTACTTCTGGGCAACGCAAAAGGCCAAAGCAAGAAACTTTTTTGGGGGGGTTTTCTTAGTTGTGCATCAACCATTGTGAAGTCCCCTAATAAAAGGATTTGAAGATCTGGTGGGAGGTACAGTCCTTAAGAGTTGTGTCATAATATCAGAAAAATCATACCAGAAAGAACTAAGTTTATGTCCTGGTTTGGTGGAGAATTGGACCTAAATGTAGTAATTGAAGTACGGCATAGATTTATTAATGAGCTGACGAAACGGGCGCAGCTCAAAAAACACAAAAGATAACAAACAGCTTAAGGGCTGTAACAAAACTTACAAAATTGGGCAGGATCAGGTCAGGATAAACAGGTCAGAACAGACTGGATCAGAAGTGTGTTGTTCACATAGTATGACGAGACGACAGACATAACGAAACACCAATTGGGGCTGACATAAATAGGCACACAAATCATCAAACACAATGCAGAGCAGGTGGGAACAATCAGGAACTAGAAAAGCACTCGGAGAGGGCAGACCTCCGCCAAGCGGCACAGTTCCCCCCATACAGTGTTTGTGTGTACGTTTTCAGATTCCTTGACCATGAAAGGTTGTCATAGCCAGGAGCGGCACTGGGGTTAAGCTCCCAGTGCTCATAAAATGCTCCTTATGGCGTGCATCTCGAAAAGCCTCTGACAACTAAGTCCAACTCCTAGCCTGCCCGTGTGGTTTAGTCTCTAAGCCTGGCGGAACTGCTTTTACTAATAGGAGAAGGGGCGAGGGCGGATCTCTGGCGCCTTAAAACCAGATGCTTCGGGTAGATGGTGGCTCGTCAACCTGGGAAGGTAGCCCATCTAGGGGAAGGTAAACCCTGATTTCAAACCTCTGCTGCCTTGCGGCATACCCGGTCACGGGAAAGGCTTCGGGAGTCAACCCTGAGGAAAAATCCGGAGTCGGAGCCCCTAAGGCAGTTCTATGTTGTGCTCAACATCGTTCTGGCAGCTCCTGCAACGGCGCTGGTGCCAAACTGTAGCAGCCCTGCTGTTCCTTTGGATTCATCAGTGACGTGGAGAGGGGGGACATGCTGCATGGGCAACATCTTGTCCTCCATATCTTCCTGCCCAGGCTTGAATCCTACCAACGCCCAACGCTGGAAGGTAGAACACCGGATCACTGGAGAGGACACTCCAGCTTCGCCTTTGGCGTAGACAAAACACGGGGAATGACAGTTACCGGTTATAAGCCACTGCTCAATTGGCGTAGAGCGTGGCGCCAGGGGTTGTTCCCGACGGTGGGAGGGATCATCAGATCTCACTGGACAGCTACCGCCCGCCTCAAGCTGGGCAGCCCCCAGCCAATAAGGTGTTGTCCCGCCACAGCTTGCTTTCCTCATTGGGTGCATGGGGATAAGGAGAAATCCAAACAGCAGGCTGAGAACCTTCGCACCAGGCAAGACAATAAAACAAAAGAGACCAACTCTAAAACTGGGAACTTGGAACGTCCGCACTATGATGACAGGACTCGCTGCTAACCTCAAGGACATCAACGACACCAGGAAGACTGCCATCATCAATAATGAGCTGAAGAGACTGGGAGTGGATATTGCCACTCTCCAGGAAACACGGTTAGCTGATGCAGGCACACTGAGAGAGAAGGACTACACGTTCTACTGGCAGGGAAAGGGCAGTGACGAACACAGGGAACACGGAGTGGGCTTCGCAGTGAAGAACACTTTGCTGAAGATGGTGGAACCGGGCAGCACTGGCTCTGCACGACTCCTCACCCTCCGCCTGAACACCACTGAAGGCCCAGTCACCCTCGTCAGTGTGTATGCCCCAACACAGACAGCCACACCAGAGGCAAAAGACGAGTTCTACGAGAATCTCGCAACAACTGTCAGGATCATCCCCAACTCTGAACAACTCATTCTCCTTGGAGACTTCAATGCCAGAGTGGGTGCTGACCACGACTCCCGGCCCTCCTGTCTTGGACCTTTTGGCGTGGGCAGAATGAATGACAACGGACAGCGGCTGCTCGAGTTCTGCACATATCACGATCTGTGCATCACAAACTCGTTCTTCAAGACCAAGCCCCAACACAAGGTTTCCTGGCAACATCTGCGCTCAAAGCACTGGCACCAGCTAGACTTGATCCTGACCAGGCGCACCTCACTGAAGAACGTGCTAATCACCCGTTCGTTCCAGAGTGCAGATTGCGACACAGACCATTCATTAATGTGTTGCAAGGTCAAGCTGCAGCTGAAGAAATTCCATTGTGCTAGACAACCTGGAAAGGCACGGATTGACACCAGCAAGATGGCCCAACCAGAACTTGTTGAGCAGTTTGCCTCCACCTTTGAGAAGGAACTTGGTGTACCACAAGGAGGAGAATCTGCAAAGCAGAAGTGGGAAGAGCTGCGAAACACCATCTACCGCACAGCCTTGGCTACCTTTGGGAGGAAGACCTCGAAGTCACAGGACTGGTTTGATGCCAAGTTGACCGAGATGACCCCCGTCATTGAAGCCAAGCGCTCAGCACTTGCTGAGTACAAGAAGTACCCAAACGAGAAGAATCTCCAGACTCTCAGGGCTGCGAGAAGCAAAGTTCAGCAGACTGCTCGGCGCTGTGCCAACGAGTACTGGACTCAGCTCAGCCAAGACATTCAAACCGCTGCCATAACAGGGAACATCCGTGGTATGTACGATGGCATCAAGAAAGCACTTGGTCCGGCTCAGAGCAAGACGGCCCCCCTCAAATCTTCCACTGGGGAGATGATCACAGAGAAGAACAAGCAGATGGAGAGATGGGTGGAACACTACTCCGACCTCTACTCTAGACAGAACACCGTGACACCGTCAGCCCTTGATGCTATCGACTGCCTGCCATCCATGGACGAACTTGACGCCGAGCCAACCATCGACGAACTCAGTAAGGCCATTGATAGCTTGGCCGCTGGCAAGGCACCCGGCAACGACGGCATACCCTACCCCCTGACCTGATCAAGCACTGCAAGACCGCCCTACTGCTGCCATTGCATGACGTCCTCTGCCAGTGCTGGAAGGAAGGTGCCGTACCACAGGACATGAGGGACGCCAAGATCATCACCCTCTACAAAAACAAAGAGGAGAGAAGCGACTGCAACAACTACAGGGGCATTTCCCTCCTCAGCGTTGTTGGCAAAGTCTACGCACGAGTTGTTCTTGTTCGTCTACAGAAGCTTGCCGAACGTGTCTACCCCGAGTCTCAGTGTGGCTTCCGCGCTGAGCGATCGACGGTAGACATGATATTCTCCATCCGCCAACTCCAGGAGAAATGCAGAGAACAGAACATGTCTCTGTACGTCGCCTTCATCGACCTCACCAAAGCGTTCGATCTGGTCAGCAGAGAGGGCCTTTTCAAGATCCTGCCAAAGATAGGATGCCCACCAAAGTTGCAAAGCCTCATCGAATCGTTTCACACCAACATGCAGGGGATAGTGCAGCACGATGGCAACGTCTCAGAGCCATTCAACATACGCAGCGGAGTGAAACAGGGCTGTGTACTTGCGCCAACCCTCTTTGGGATTTTCTTTGCTATGCTCCTGAGGCATGCCTTCAGCACAGCAACAGAGGGAATCTACCTGCACACAAGATCTGACGGCAGGCTTTTCAACCTCGCCCGCCTGAAAGCCAGAACCAAAGTACGCGAGGCTCTAATCAGAGACATGCTGTTCGCAGACGACGCTGCAGTCGCAACCCACACACAGCAGGAGCTTCAGATCCTGATGGACCGCATCTCCCAGGCATGCAAGGACTTCGGGCTTACCATCAGCCTGAAGAAGACTAACGTCTTGGCGCAAGGCACGGAAGCACCACCAACCATCACCATTGATGACTACAAGCTGGAGGTCGTGAATCAGTTCACGTACCTGGGGTCCACGATCAGCAACAACCTCTCCCTTGATACAGAGATCAACAAGAGGATTGGAAAATCAGCCTTCACACTCGCTCGCCTCACCACACGAGTGTGGGAGAATCCCAAACTCTCTGTCAAGACGAAGATGGCAGTGTACAACGCCTGCGTCATCAGCACACTGCTCTATGGGAGTGAGACGTGGACAACATACGCCCGGCAGGAAAAGAGACTGAACTCCTTCCACTTGCGCTGCATTCGCCACATCCTGGACATATCCTGGCAGGACAAAGTGCCCAACACAGAAGTTCTGTCCCGCGCCGGCCTTCCCTCCATGTTCACTCTACTCAGGCAGCGCAGGCTCCGCTGGCTAGGCCACGTTCACCGTATGGAGGATGGCAGAATCCCCAAAGACGTCCTCTATGGAGAACTGGCAACTGGCAGGAGAGACGTTGGCCGCCCACAGCTGCGCTTTAGAGACGTCTGCAAGAGAGACATGAAGGCCCTGGATATCAACACAGAGTGCTGGGAGGACCTTGCAACGGACCGCTCCAAATGGAGAGGCACCCTGACCAGACAGCTCAAGGCGGGTGAAGAGAGACTGACTGCTGCAGCAGATGAAAAAAGGACCCGCAGGAAGAACCGCCACAGACCCAGCAGCACGGAGACCACCCACAAGTGTGACCTGTGTGACAGGGACTGTCATTCGCGCATCGGCCTGTTCAGCCACAGGCGGTGCTGTTCCAGCAGAGTAGACGTTTAGGATTCTCTTCCATGGTCATCATAGACCGACGGAGGCCGACGACCATGAAAACATATGACTAGCAATTGGATTCACAATGATAGGATTAGTGGTTCAGTAGTTATTCACGAAAATGACATTTTCGGTAATGGCAGCCACAGTTCCACCCATACAGTGTTTGTGTGTACGTTTTCAGATTCCTTGACCATGAAAACATATGACTAGCAATTGGATTGACAATGATAGGATTAGTGGTTCAGTAGTTATTGACGAAATGGCATTTTCCGTAATGGCTGCCACAGTTCCCCCCATACAGTGTTTGTGTGTACGTTTTTAGATTCCTTGACCATGAAAACATATGACTAGCAATTGGATTGACAATGATAGGATTAGTGGTTCAGTAGTTATTGACGAAATGGCATTTTCCGTAATGGCGGTTTTCTTCTGGATGGTGATACGGATAATCCCCAAAATTTAATCAGTTCTTCCTTGTACCATTTCCAACAACGCCTGAAAGTTTCATCGAAATCCGTCCAAAACTTTTTGAGTTATCTTGCTAACCAACAGACAAACAAACAGACAGACAAACCCCGGCAAAAACATTACCTCCTGGCGGAGGTAATAAACAGACACCGCAGGGTATCGTTACAGAGAACAGGATGGTCGGGGCTGAGCAGACAATCACACACAGAGGATGCACCAAACATGGGCAGAGGGACCAGGGGGGACAAGACCATGAAAACAGTGATAATAGTAAATAATGCTGATAACCTTAAATTAAGAGGATGACCGTAAAAGAAAGTAAATATTTAAAACAGAATAATAATAATGGCAAACCAGGATAAGAACAAGAGTGAAATACAGAAAATCCCAAAAATTAACTTAAAGCGAGGGCGAGGGCTGAAGCCCATGCCCTGAAGACAAGATACTACAATTATAAATTAGGATGAGGGCATGAGACCCATCCCACGCCTTACAGTACCCCACCCTTAAGGGGTGGCTTCTAGATGAGCCAAAGGTAACACCAACAAAAGAAGCAAAACCAAAAGACCCTCACAGGGTGGATGGTGGGGGTACAAGGCCAGGTGGGCCAAAACAAACTGTAAACCGCCCCCCCCCCACACACACACAGACAATGTCCAAAACAAATACAGGTCATTGGCAAAATTAAGTCCAAGGCACCAAGACCCAAGACAAAGCAGGCCGGGTGGTCTACCCAAGTCCATGGGCCACCGTACCGCAACATACAATGGGTCACGGGGTCTACCAAACTCCATAGGCCCTCAGACCGGAGAACAACGTGGGTCAGGGAGCCTGCCCCAGTCCAAGGATCCCCAGACCGGAGTGCAAGGCCGGATCCAGCGACCTGCCAATGTCCTTAGGCCACCAAACCAGACAATAAGGTGGAACAGTGGCCACAGAAGCACAGAGCTCAACAAACAAGCACAGAGGAGCCCTATGCTCTGTGACTGATGACTGCTTCATGCTGACCCCGCCCTCCTGGGCTATGGTTGGAGGCATGCCAGCCTCTTGGGCTACAGTTGGAGGCACGCCGGCCTCTTGGACTACGGTTGGAGTGCACTGCTCAACCTCATGGATGACAGGTGGAGCAGACTGCTTGACCTCTTGGATGGATGTTGTTGGAGCGTCCGGCTCCAGTGTCTGGAACACCACCCCTATTGTTGTCACCTCGGATGGAGGAGAAAGGAAAGGTGAGGTGTCACCAGAAACATCAGGAGCTAAGCAAGACTTAACTAGTATTGATGTTATAAAGGTAAAGAAAAGCACTTGCCTGAGCTCCTGATCCTCTGCTGCAGGGGTGACCTCAGGATAAGCTGCAGGAGCTGGAGCGTGGACCTCGAGCTGAACAGGAACCGGAACGTGCACCTCAGGCAGAGCAGGAACAGAAGCGTGCACCTCGGGCTGAGCAGGACCAAAAGTGCGTACTGTAGGAACAGCTGGAGCTGTGTCGTGTACCTCAGGGACAGCAGGAGCCATTGCATGCACCTCGGGGACAGCTTAAGCCTTTGCGTGCACCTCAGAGACAGCTGGAGCCATTGCATGCACCTCAGGGGCACCTGGAGCCATCGTGTGCACCATGGAGATGGCAGGCACTGTTGTGTGCACCTTAGGGGCAGCCGTAGCTGTTCTGTGCACCTCAGGGGTGGCTGGAGCTGTTCTGTGCACCTCAGGAGTGGCTGGAGCTGTAATGCACACCTTGTGAGCAGCAGGAGCAGTCAGAAAAGGAGCCAGAGCTGGTGGTGATGCAAGGGAACGATGTGGATCTGGCACTGGAACTGGGGAGCGACGTGGTGCTGGTTCTGGAGCTTGGGAGTGATGTGGTGCTGATTCTGGAGCTTGGGAGCAACATGGTGCTGGTTCTAGAGCTTGGGAGCGACATGGTACTGGTTTTGGAGCTTGGGAGCAACGTGGTGCTGGTTTGGAAGCTGGGGAAGCTGGGTCATCCGACACTAGCTGATTCCAACCCAGCTGGAAAACATGCTCTGGAAGGAGCCACAGTTTATGGTCCAGCATGAGCTCCTTTTGAGTGAGCACAGCCAGCTGGTGCTCCTCCTATTCCTCCTTGTCAAGCTGGTACACCATGGGATCCTCTGGAGCAGCTGACTCCTCACAGATGAGCCCCCCCACCCACCCAGCATGGCCGGTCTCTCACAAAAAATAGAATATGAAACAGGAGATGCAGGTGAGTATGGGTGGATGGAAAGGGCAGCAGCATTTATTGCAAATGGAGGTGGAGAGAACTCAGCAGTTTAAGGTAGCCGCGGCTGAGTCTCCCCACCGGGAACCAGACAAGTCCCTTCATTAATAGATGTAAAAAAGTAAATGGGTACTTGCCTGTATTCCCGCTCTGCTGCCGCTGAACTGTCTGGCGAGTCCTCCTGGGAGAAGCTGTGAAACATCAGACGGGGGAGGATGCCCCATGATGTTGCACTGGGCTGAAGGAGGAAATGGAAGTCTGATGCTCCCTCACCGGGGATGAGAAACCGGACTGGTGTGTCCCACGGCACCGGCGATGACCTCGTCTTCCCCGGATGGATACAGTCCTTCCTCCTTCCATGCCTCTCCGCTGCCAGGAACGATTCCATCAACCCGCGGATGATAATCTGCATGTTTACGCTCTGCTCATGCAGACAGGTGAGCTGAGGGAACTGTTGAAGAGCTGGGAACGCCTCACCCATTTTCTCTGTGCTCTCCAGACAGTAGAGGGCTTCCTCCGGTGAGCGGGAGGAGTGGGCATCCTCGATATAGGCCTCGAAGTTGGTGGCCACCCAGGCTTCCCTATCATCGAGACCTATTTTGCCAAAACTTCAAATACACTGGGCCCATCTGATGTCCTTCTGTCACGGGAGGTGGAAAACTGGACCCAAACGTGATATTTGGAGTTTCGGCAGTGATTTATTAATGAGCTGGCCAGATGGGCGCAGCTCAAAAAAACACATAAAAATAAACAAATAAACAGCTCAGGAGCTGAACAAAACTTGCAAAAAGACAGGCAGGATCAGGTCAGGATAAACGGGTCAGAACAGACTGGATCAGAAGCATGTTGTTCACGCAGTATGATGAGACGACAGACATAATGAAACACCAACTGGCGTTGACATAAATAGGCACACAAGTCATCAAACACAATACAGAGCAGGTGGGCACAATCAGGAATAAACAGATACAGCAGGGCATCATTACAGAGAACAGGATGGGCAGGGCTGAGCAGACAATCACACACAGAAGATGCACCAAACATGGGCAGAGGAACCGAGGGGGACAAGACTATGAAAACAATGATAATGGGTTCGATTCCCAGTCTGCAGTCTGCATGTCGAAGTGTCCTTGAGCAAGACACTGAACCCCCAGTTGCTCCTGGTGGCCAGGCTAGCGCCTGTGTGTGTATGGCAGCTCTGCCGCCATCAGTGTGTGAATGTGTGCGTGAATGGGTGGATGGCAGGATCTGTAAAGCGCTTTGGTCATCCAGGGATGAGAAAAAGCGCTATATAAGTGAACGCCATAATAGTAAATAATGCTGATAATCTTAAACTAAGGGGACGACCATAGGAGAAAGTAACTATTTAAACCAGAATAATAACAATGGCAAACCAGGATAAGAACAAGAGTGAAATACAGAAAATCCCAAAAATGAACTTAAAGTGAGGGCAAGGCTGAGGCCCATGCCCTGAAGACAAAATACTACAATTATAAATTAGGATGTAGGCATGAAACCCATCCCACGCCCTAACAGTTTTGTGCATGACCAGGTGCAGTGCAGGAAGGAGCCTTTGTCTATGCCACATCTAAAGCACAGATTGGGTATTTCTGGTTTATATTTGTGCAGTTTTTCTGGTGTAATTGTAGGTCTGATGGAGAAAATTATAATGGGTTAGTCTGTATCTGGAATTAATAGTATTAGACTTTTTAACACAGTTTAGACCAGAGCTCTGTACTTATTTTGACACCAAAGTCGGACTCCCATTTCTCCCTTGATTTATGCAACTTTGGTTTTGGAGCACAATCCATCAAAATAAAATACAATTTTGAAATGAGACGAGATGCGTCTCCCTTATGAAGCAGACTCTCTGCGTCACAAACATGTGTCGGAGCAGACATGACAACAGACACATTATAAAGTATGCTGATGACTCAGTTATTGTCAGTCTCCTCCAGGATGGTGAGAGTGGCCACGGCCCAGTAGTTGATGATTTTGTTCACTGGTGTGAGGATTCCTACCTGCAGCTGAATACGACAAAAACTAAAGACATGATTATTGACTTTAGGAGGAAAACTCCCAGACACAAAGTCACCATACTAAAAGGCCAGACCACCAAATGTGTACAATCGTACAAATATCTTGGGACGATTATTGATAGTAATTTAAACTTTGAAGTGAACTGTGAAAGGGTGTGCAAAAAGGGTCAGCAACATTTGCATTGCTTGAGAAAACTTGCACGCTTCCAAGTTGACCGAACCATAATGACAATGTTTTATCGGGCTTTTATTGAATCTGTTTTATCCTTTTCTTTAGTGTCATGGTTTGGTCAGATAAAACTGAAACAGAGGAAATCCTTGGATCAGGTAGTTAGATGGTCCAGTCGTTTGCTTGGTGAGTCACAGCTGAGCCTGACATCCCTGTACACCAGACAGGTACAGAGGATGGCTACCTCCATTTTAAATGATGACACCCACCCTTTGCACTGCCACTTTCAGCTTCTTCCCTCAAGACGGAGGTTTGCTGTCCCAAAAAGTAGAACCCAGCGCTGCAAAAACAGCTTTGTTCCTGCTGCTGTCAAAGAGTTGAACAAGCTGTAAAAATATATTGTACATAATTTAGGTACCTATTTATTAACTTCATTTTATATTTACTTATTTTTGTAGGATGTCACTTGGGTTCTAAATATTTTATTGGGTTTTAGACCTTTGAGTTTTTAACCTCTTTGACTAGTTTTTAACTTTTTTTTTTTCCACAATATCTTTATTGAACCTTTTTTTTTTTTTTTTTAACAAACATGATACAAACAATCAAACACTAACACTAAAGTACTACAAAAAAAAAAAAAAAATGCACTAAAAACACCAACAACCACCAACAAAATCAAATCTTCAACAATGCTCCTCTGTTTAGTCTAGACAATCCAATACATAAGTATACATATTATGTTCACCAGTTTGGAATTTACAAGGTCCACACACATCATTCACCTTCTTCTTCAAGAGTTATGTTTAAATTTTTTACATAATCAATAAAAGGTCTCCATATATTCTCAAACACAATTTCCTTTGATTTCAGTATATATGTTATTCTTTCTAATGGAAGGTTTGTTAACATCTGTCTTAACCACTGAGTCACATCTGGTCTATGAGTCTTTTTCCATAATAGTGCAATACATTTTTTGGCATTAAGCAAACTGAGGTCTATGAATGTTCTTTCACTTTTATTGAAATTATGCTTTTCTGGGTACAGACCCAACAAAACCAGTTTAGGATTCAATATGATTTGTTTTGAGATTATTTTTTCAATTGTTACCCTCACCTCTTCCCAAAACATTCTTATTAATCTACATTCCCATAAACAATGAAATAGGGTTCCTTTACTTTCCATGCATTTTGTACATGTATCTGGTATATTTTTGTTATATCTATTTAACTCCTCCGGTGTAACATACATCCGCATTA
This sequence comes from Pholidichthys leucotaenia, assembly GCA_020510985.1. Lineage (NCBI taxonomy): Eukaryota > Metazoa > Chordata > Actinopteri > Cichliformes > Pholidichthyidae > Pholidichthys > Pholidichthys leucotaenia. Next base: position 333,628,080 of record CM035845.1, read on the forward strand.
ACCATTTGAAATGTATCAATTTAAGGCGTGCATTTATTGATTTGGTTTGAGCTTCTGTACAAGCCAATTCCCATTGTTCCTCTGAAATTTCAATTTGCAGATCTTCTTTCCAGTAGTTTAATCTTTTCAGTGAATTTTCACTTGAAGATAGTGTCAATGAGTTATAAAACTCTGAAATAATACCCTTTCTTTTACTATCTTTCATCATCATTTTTTCCAAGGATGAATAAATAGGTCGAGTGAGAGCTTTATTTTGATTTGATCGAATAAAGTTTCTAAGTTGAAGATATTTAAAAAAATGTGTTCTATTGAGATTAAATTTGATCCTCAGCTCTTCAAAAGACATTATGTTGTCTGCACCTGGCAAATATAAATCCTGAATCTTTTGTATCCCTTTTAAATTCCATACTTTAAATACAGCGTCCGCTCTCCCTGGTTTAAAATATTGATTACCCCATATTGGACTAAATTGTGACAATAACTGTGGTTCTTTTAAATAGTTTTTAGCTTCACACCATATTTTGATCATATGCTTTACAAATGGATTTTTAACTTGTTTTTGTAATTTTTTTGCCGAATCTGAGTATATGAATATGGGAAGAGGTAAAGGTAAATTGTATGATTCCATTTCAGTCCAGTGAGGGAGATCATTTGATGAAAAATAATATGTCATAGACCTCAGTTGTGCCGACCAATAATACAACATAAAATTTGGACATTTCAGACCTCCACGATCAAATGGTAAATATAATAAAGACAGACGTAATCTAGCCCTCCTGTTGTTCCATATAAATTCCACTAACTTTTTTTTTATTCTTGAGAATAGATCTAAAGGTGGTGATAAGGGAATGTATTGAAATAAATAAAGTATTTTAGGTAAAATATTACTTTTAAGTATATTGATTCTCCCGATCATCGACATTGGTAGTGACATCCATCTCTGAGTTAACTCACTGATATCTGACATTAAGGCTTCATAGTTGACACTGGCGACTGATTCTAGCTTAGGCATAATTTGGATTCCTAAATATTTAAACTGATTTACAACATTGAATTGATTTACCTCAGGGGCTGGGTAATTTCTCTGGGTCTCATTTAGCATTAATATTGAAGATTTAGTTTTATTTATTTTATATCCTGATATTTCCCCAAAATTCTTTATTAAATTCAACAAGGTTGGAATTGATTTTTTTAGATTCGACATAAACAAAATTATATCATCGGCGTACAGGGAGATTTTATGTTCTGTTGGTCCAACTTTAATTCCATATATTTGTGAATGTAAACGTATTGCTATCGCTAAAGGTTCAATTGCCATAGTAAACAGTAAAGGTGAGAGTGGACAGCCTTGTCGACATCCTCTATTGATTTTTATTGGTTTTGAAATATTGTTATTTGTTAGGATTTCTGCTGTAGCATTATTGTATATTATTTGAACCCATTTTATGAAATTATTTCCAAGTCCAAACCTTTGTAGGACTTCAAAAAGAAAGGGCCATTCAACTCTATCAAAGGCCTTTTCGGCGTCCAATGATAGGAGAGCTGTATCCGGTGCTTCTTTATTAAAATAGATAATATTAAATAGTCTTCTTACATTATGGAAGCCTTGTCTACCCTTTATAAAGCCATTCTGATCTCGATTAATAATATTTGGTAAAATTTCTTGTATTCGTCTTGCTAAAATTTTACAGATTATCTTAAGGTCGGCGTTTAATAGGCTTATTGGTCTCATATTTTCACATTTATTAGAGGGCTTACCTGGTTTTGGCAGCAGTATAATTAAGGCATTATTTATGTATGATGGTAAATTATTATTTTGAAATGCTTCTAAAACCATTTCCAAAAAAGGTTTTATTAATTTATTCTTAAATTTTTTATAAAGGTCAACTGGAAGACCATCTGGTCCTGCACTTTTTCCTGATTTCATATTATCAATGGCTAGCCCAACTTCTTCTTGACTAATTTTAGACTCCAATATCTCCCTGTTTTCATTTGGAATACACGGTATAGATAGTTCGTTCAAAAACCCATTTAGTTTTGTTAAATCAGGTTCATTTTTGGTATCATATAATTTTTCATAGTAATCTCTAAAGGCTCTATTAATTTCTAAAGGATCTATAACTACCTGTCCTTTACTTATAATACTGGTAATTGGTGTTTTAATTTCCAATTGTTTAATCTGCCATGCTAATAATTTTCCTGATTTTTCACCTTGTTCATAAAAAGATTGTTTCAATCTTAGAAGACTCGAGGCAGCTCTATTCGCTGATTTTTTGTCGTATTCAGCTCTCAAAATCAGTAATTCATTCTCCAACCTTGGGTCACTTCCTGCATACACTTTTTCCTGAAGATTTTTTATTTTATGTTCCAATTTAGCTCTCTCCTCTCGAGTCTTCTTAGATTTTGATCCTGTATAACTAATAATATGCCCCCTAATAAAAGCTTTGAAAGCCTCCCACTTTACACATGCTGTTGTTTGTGTAGTATTGATGTCAAAGAACTCGTCTATCTGTTTTTCTATATACTTGACAAATTCCTCATCCTGAAGCCATTTATGCTGAAATTGCCATCTACCTGATTCCTTTGTCAATTTTTTATCTACATATATTAGACAACAGGGTGCATGATCAGAGATCACGATGTTATCATAAAAGCAGTTTTGAATCTTGGACCTTAATTCTGTGGAAATCAAAAAATAATCAATACGTGAGAATGTCTTGTAGGTACTGGAATAACAAGAATAGGCTTTAACTTGTGGTTTCATTTCTCTCCATATATCTAACAATCTCAATTCTTTCATAAAATGATTAATAGTCATCCTACATCCAATGTGCGTACAATCCAGTCCTGTTGATCTATCCACACCTGGATTCAATGTACAATTAAAATCCCCTGCTATTATATGTTGCCCTGTAAGTGATGATAAGATGAGAAATAAATTAGCAAAGAACTTCTGATCATCTATATTGGGACCATATAAGTTCACAAGATTTATATTTTCTAATAGCAAAGAACCTTGAATGATTACATATCTTCCAAATTTGTCTCCAATTACATTTTTCACTTGAAAAGGAACTGATTTATGTATGAGAGTCATAACTCCCCTGGCTCGGGATGAAAATGAAGAGGTGAATACACTTCCCTGCCATCTACTCCTAATTCTTTTAACATCCTCCTCTATCAGATGAGTTTCTTGTAAAAACACAATTCTTGAACCCATGTCCTTTATTTTATTCATAACTTGTTTAAGTTTTTTTAAATTTTGTAGACCTCTGCAATTCCATGAAGTTAAATTAAGATTAACACTTTGGTCCATGATCAATAGAGAGTTTGGGATTACCTTGCAGTGTAAACATGATCATACAGAGAAGCAAAAACATGAGTGGTTGAACATTCATCCTACAAACTACACACAAACAAATTTCCCCTTCCCACACTTGTGGCAAACCCCCCAAAATCAAAAGAAAAATTCTGTCTCCCGATATAGCCATCGACCGTTCCACACCCACGGGGAACAGCCTAAGCCACTCCTTCTTCATCCTCCCAATCACCCTAACTCTACTGCTTTTAATGACGTAACATTAACTCTCCTCTGTAGTTTTCCAACTTAACTCCAAAATTTTTAACAACTTTGTACATCATAGTTTTTTTTTTTTTTTGTTTGTTTTGTTTTTGTTTTTTTTTTTTTTAATATATAATACAATCTATATTTTGTAAACTTACTATTTACTTCAAGTCAGTCAGATGCCTGTGCAAATGCTTAATTATTCTACCTTATATTTTGTTCATGCTTAGCTCCCACCAGTCTCTTCTTCTTCTTTGATCTTCTTGATGAACTCCTGCGCCTCCTCTGGGGTCTTGAAGATGTGGGTTCTGCCCTCATACGTGGTCAGCAGTCTCGCAGGATAGATTACACCATGACGAATCCCAAGGTTGCGCAGCTCCTTACGTACGGGATCAAACTGCTTCCTCAATTGCTGGATTCCTGTGGCCAAATCTGGGTAGAACCGCACCTGCTGGTCCTGGTGTTTAATCTCTCCTTTTTTAGCTCGTGCAGCGTTGAAGATCTTCATCCTGTCTCTGTTGTTAAGAAACTTCATAATTAAGGTCCTCGGCGGTCCCTTATCTCTCCGTGGGCCAATGCGATGTGCTTTTTCCAGAACCACTGCTGATTGCAACTCCTCACTGCCCAGCACCTCCGGAATCCACTTTTCCAGAAAGGAACATACGTCCCGACCTTCTGATTCCTCTGGAAGACCCACCAGCCTCAAATTATTCTGTCTCGACCGAGATTCCAAATCCAAAATATTATCTTCCAGAGATTTATTTTTTTTTTCCAAAGTGCGCACCTTTAATTGAAGACGGGTGACGTCATCTTCAGCACTAGCGAGACGGAGCTCCATCTGCGCCGTTCGTTCTACACAGTCACCCAATTCCTTTCTTATTCCTTCCAACGCTGTCATAATCCCATCAAATCTAGAGGAAAAGTCCGCTCTCATTGAACTCATGGCAGCCATCAGCGCATCTGCGCCATTCCCCGCAGAAATCGCAGCGTTGCCAGCCTCCTCCGCCATATATGGAGCCCTGTTTGCTGCGTCACAGACCTGAAAGTCCGTTAATTTGGACTGTTTCGGCGGCTCGCTTTTTCCTTTTCCTGGTTTTCCAGCCTTAGGCTTCGCCGACATATCCTCGCCCAAACGCTGGGATACGTTCTGTCCCAAATGAGAGAGTTATTTGCCGATTTTTTTCTCCAGGAGCAGAGCAGAGCGAAACACGTCCGTCCTACGTGGCAGCCATAACCGGAAGTCTAGTTTTTAACTTTTAATATGACCCTTCTCTCTTACCTCTGGTTTTTCTCTCATCTCTTTGTCTTTTTATACCCTGATTGGTGGAGCCTTGAGTATTTTTATCATGTTTATAGTCAGCTTCATGTGTGCCTGTGTTTGTGTTCATGTTGAATGTAATTGTGGTTTGTAAATATGGATGTCACCAGACTGCAAAACAAATCTACCTACGGGTACAAATAAAGTAACCTGAACCTGAACCTCACTGCGTGCAGGTAAAATCATCTCAGATCCCAGAGCAGTTCAAAGAAAGTGCCTTAACTTTAGATAACAAAAAAAAAAAAAAAATGTCTGCTAGAAAAATCAGATTTCTTCCTCACATCTTCAAAGGACATCAGGGAACCATCCTTATAACAGTCCTCCAGATGACCAACCCCTTTCTGGTACCATACTTCCAAGGCCTTATTATCCAATGATATAGGTTCATTCTGCTTCAAAGGCGTTTTGGGTGAAAAAATATTTTTAGTCCAATTTTTTTTCCGAATATCATACCATGTTTTAATGATGTGTATAAAGATAGGGTTATCAAGTCTGCTGGATAGTCGTAGGTGTCCATTTGTAAAAAAGGTATGAAGGAACCAACCCGGTCTCAGTAAAAAAATGTATCTAATAAACATTTTCCACCCCTCTAAAGTCATACATTTGCACATTAAATCAAAAAATAATGTGCCTTGGTACGTATTTACAAGCCGAGCCCCCGAGACCATGCCTTCACTCACTGCGCATGTGCAAAACACTCCTAAACAGTCCTTACCGCGCATGCGCAGAACGCCTCTTTCACTTTGGTTTCCTCACTCTCATTCGCTTGGTGGGAGGGGGATGGTGGATGGTTAATTACATGGACGTTCAAGCAGCGACATAAAAACACACCAGTTCGGGTCCCACTCTCATCTGTGAGTGACTTTTTTGTTAATTTTTTTTTCTTAGTTTATTTTTCCCTCCATTAATGAAAAGTTCCTGTGGGGTTAGGGTTACACATTAAGTTGTGGGGTAGTTGCTCAATGGTGAAAGACAATAAAAGTGACAGTATAATACAAAGTGGCAAACATTAATCTGCTGACACCTTTCTCAAAGCTGTAAACACCACATATCCACTGCACGTGAAAAATCTTTTTTATGTGTCTGTGTACGATTTCTCTGAGTGACAAAACATGCAATTTGACGTTTTTTTGGTGAGACTGGGCTGGAAGGAAAATTTTCTTTAAGAGCATACATTCCAATTGAAACCCAAGATGGAACATTTTAGTTGTCAAAAAGAAAAGAAACAAATCACATTTGAGCAGCCCAGTAATATTCTTCAAGGTTAGGCAGTCTAAGACCCCCCAGTTTATAGTCCCAGGTACGTTTCTCTGCAGAGACCCTTGGAGTCTTACCACTCTATATAAACTGTCTAATATGTTTATTAAGGTTTTTAAAGAAATCAAGTGGAACTGGGATCGGTAAGGACTGAAAGAGGTACTGCAGCCTTGGTAATACATTCATTTTAATACAGCTTATTTGGCCAATCAAAGTGATAGGTAAATATATCCATTTCTGTAGATCCTTTATTATTTGATTAACTTGTGGCAAGTAATTGTCAGATCCAACCTCTGGCAGAACAGAAATAAATGACTCCTTCAGATGGGATGGACTTGACTGCAAGATGGTTTAATTTAAAAGGAGCAAAATAACTTACAGCACAAGGCTGTCAGACACAAGAGGAGCAGATTAGACACACAATGATGAAGGACCAGAGGGAAAACTGTGATAATGATGCCACAAAAAGAAATGAAAACTGTGAGTATATATAGGAACAAAGAAATTAACAAACACAGGACAGCTAGGTAACTAATTAGGGTCAAATAAAAACACGAGTGGCTGGAGGAATGGGAGGATGATGGGAGAGACTAGACAACAATAACTGAACTAAGAAACTGAGGTTAACCCAACAAACTAATGATAAGAGTTGTGTAAACATTTCAAAAATAACAGAAGGCGTGGACAATATGTCCAGCACATAACAGTGCCCCCCCCCTCCATCCTTAAGGGCGGATTCCAGATGCCAAAAAACAAAACAAAGAACACCCCAATCGGGCGAGAGGAGGGAGATAAAGGTACAGCGGGGCAAAAACAAGGACATAAACAACAGAGGAATGTTCACCAGGTGGTTGGCCAAAGTCCCAAGGCCGCCAACAGGAGGGAAATGGCACATCTGGTGGCCTACCAAAGTTCATGGACCACCAGACAGAGAAGCATGGTGCGTCGAGTGGCCTATCTGAGTCCAAAGGCCACCAGACCTGGAAGCGAGGTGTGTCAGGAGGCCTCCCCAAGTCCATAAGCCACCTGACGGAAGAACATGATGCGTCGGGCGGCCTACCAAAGTCCATGGGCCACCAGACGGGAGAAAACACAGGTCCACTTTGCACAGAGAACAACTTCATTGGAGTGTCTTGCTCTGAAAATAACATGAGAGCATTTTGTTCTGAAAATAAGACATGAGCCTTTTGTTCTGAAAATAATACACAAGCCTTTTGCTCTGGAAATAACACAGGAGCCTTTTGCTCTGAAAATAACAGGAGCCCTTTGCTCTGAAAATGAGACAGGAGCCTTTTGCTCTGAAGATAATACACGAGCCCTTTGCTCTGAAAATAACACGCAAGTCTTTTGCTCTGAAAATAACACGCAAGCTTTTTACACAGGGTGTCATGAATTGCCCCTCGGGGCAGGAAGGAAGACCCAGACACTGGACTGCTAGTTTGTGGTATTTAATGAAAAAACACAAGTTCAAACAGTGCACGAAAACAAAACTTACAATGAGGTGAAATTGGAGTAGGCAGGTTGGACGTCAGAACAGGAAGGGGTTCTGATGGGGAATAGCATTTGAGAGTCCAGCCATGAATGAGAGAAATAACAGTCCCTAAATAGGGCCAGAAACAAATTGACACAAATGATAGCAGGTGTGGATACCATGAGCGGGCAGGAGGAAACAGTGATCACAAATATGGGTCAGCTTGGAGCAATGAGAGGGGAGAAGACGGGACTGACAGCTGACAGGAACACTGCCCACAACGGAGCAAAAACCCGGAAGTGCCACTGACAACTGTCAACCCGGAGAGAGAGCACCACAGTATGATATAAAGAACTAAATATCAACCAATAAGGACTGAGAAATAAATACAAACTAATACCAAACAAAAGAGTAACAAAACTATGATGACATAAACTAGGAGATGAGAAAAATAAGAAACAAAATGAGATATGCAGAAACCAAAAAGCACAAAATACAACAAATATGTTATACAAATATGGAGCAGACTGCTCAGTGCCTTGGGCAATGAGTGGAGGTCTCCTGACCTCTTGGATAACCGGTGAAGGTCTCCTGACCTCTTGGACAACCAGTGGAGGTCTCCTGACCTCTTGGACAACTGGTGGAGGTCTCCTGACCTCTTGAACGAAGGGTTAAGTGGACAGCTCAACCCCCTGGACCATGGGAGGAATGGGCCACTCTGATGACAGTGATGATGCAGCGGCATGCTCCGATGATGAAGATGATGGGATTGTGGTCCCCCTGTGGCTCCATCCTTGACATGGGCACCTCAGATGATGGAGGAAAACAGGAGGTCGGTGGGGTGACACCACAGTCATAAGCAGCAGAGACTGGTGGGGAGTGTACTTGGTTCCCCCAGCAGAAGCAAGACAAGTCTTTTTCACAAATATTGGTGGAACATAAATGAAAAGAAACTTGCCTTAACTCCTGGTCTCCTGCTGCTGGGGTGATGACCTCGGGAAAAACTGCAGGAGAGATGGCCGGCGGGGCTGGTACTGGAGCCTGAAGATGCCTTAGAGCAGGTACTGGAACTGAAAAGCGACGAGGAGCCGGCACTAGGGCTGGGAGAGGCCTTGGAGCAGGTACTGAAGCTGACAGAGCAGCGGGTGTGAGCATCAGTGCAGCCGAAGTGGGAGCCGGCATTGCAGGCGGAAAATGACACGGGGCCGGCGTTACTGCTGACACAGGAACTGCTGCTGGGGAGCTCTCCTCCAACCTGTGAGGTAGCTGCGGAGCTGGGGAGAGGCAGGCTGGAGCAGGTGACACGGTAGAGCGGAATCTCCAGGAGCCTCCCTTCTATCCTGGACAACCACGTGCCCAGCAAGTCCCTTTATATTTCACCGGAACAGAAGAACAAGCAGCTGGTGGCCGGTCTGGGAAAACTGGCTGTGAAGAGAAGAAGATGGGTGCTGGAGCGAAAAGTGCCAGAGCCAGGGGATGCTTATTCATTGGCACAGGCTTCAGCGTAGTTGGTGCCCTCGTCTTCAGCCCGTGGAGTGGCTCTGGGGCTGGTGAGGCTGGCATTGGAGCTGGAGAGGACACCGGAGGGTGGCGAGGAAAGGGAGGCGCCGGAGCACAGGGACGCTTCTTCATCGGCACACGCCTCGACGACTCAGGTACATTCCTCACCATCTCACAGTACATGTTCCGGAGATTAGAGACTGAAATTAACAGCCCCACCAGCTTGGGGTAGCTCCGTAGGCTGAGGTATGCTTCTCTTACCTTGGCTGCGGTGTTCAAAAACCTCAGGACTGCCTCCACCATATGAAAAGTTTGAGCATCCGAGATAAGGTCCTCAATTAGCCACGCAACCCAACACTCGTCCTCGTCCAGACCTTATGCACTGTAGTCCGTACCCGCAGAGTCTCGCAGTGGCATCATTCTGTCAAATTTAACCTCCAGCAGAACAGGAATAAATGACTCCTTCAGGCAGGACGGACTTCAGTGCAAGATGGTTTAATTAATCGTCGTCAGCCTCCGTCAGTCTATGATGACCATGGAAGAGAATCCTAAACGTCTACTCTGCTGGAACAGCACCGCCTGTGGCTGAACAGGCCGATGCGCGAATGGCAGTCCCTGTCACACAGGTCGCACTTGTGGGTGGTCTCCGTGCTGCTGGGTCTGTGGCGGTTCTTCCTGCGGGTCCTTTTTTCATCTGCTGCAGCAGTCAGTCTCTCTTCACCCGCCTTGAGCTGTCTGGTCAGGGTGCCTCTCCATTTGGAGCGGTCCGTTGCAAGGTCCTCCCAGCGCTCTGTGTTGATCTCCAGGGCCTTCATGTCTCTCTTACAGACGTCTCTAAAGCGCAGCTGTGGGCGGCCAACGTCTTTCCTGCCAGTCGCCAGTTCTCCGTAGAGGACGTCTTTGGGGATTCTGCCATCCTCCATACGGTGAACGTGGCCTAGCCAGCGGAGCCTGCGCTGCCTGAGTAGAGTGAATATGGAGGGAAGGCCGGCGCGGGACAGAACTTCTGTGTTGGGCACTTTGTTCTGCCAGGATATGTCCAGGATGTGGCGAATGCAGCGCAAGTGGAAGGAGTTCAGTCTCTTTTCCTGCCGGGCGTATGTTGTCCACGTCTCACTCCCATAGAGCAGTGTGCTGATGACGCAGGCGTTGTACACTGCCATCTTCGTCTTGACAGAGAGTTTGGGATTCTCCCACACTCGTGTGGTGAGGCGAGCGAGTGTGAAGGCTGATTTTCCAATCCTCTTGTTGATCTCTGTATCAAGGGAGAGGTTGTTGCTGATCGTGGACCCCAGGTACGTGAACTGATTCACGACCTCCAGCTCGTAGTCGTCGATGGTGATGGTTGGTGGTGCTTCCGTGCCTTGCGCCAAGACGTTAGTCTTCTTCAGGCTGATGGTAAGCCCGAAGTCCTTGCATGCCTGGGAGAAGCGGTCCATCAGGGTCTGAAGCTCCTGCTGTGTGTGGGTTGCGACTGCAGCGTCGTCTGCGAACAGCATGTCTCTGATTAGAGCCTCGCGTACTTTGGTTCTGGCTTTCAGGCGGGCGAGGTTGAAAAGCCTGCCGTCAGATCTTGTGTGCAGGTAGATTCCCTCTGTTGCTGTGCTGAAGGCATGCCTCAGGAGCATAGCAAAGAAAATCCCAAAGAGGGTTGGTGCAAGTACACAGCCCTGTTTCACTCCGCTGCATATGTTGAATGGCTCTGAGACGTTGCCATCATGCTGCACTATCCCCTGCATGTTGGTGTGAAACGATTCGATGAGGCTTTGCAACTTTGGTGGGCATCCTATCTTTGACAGGATCTTGTAAAGGCCCTCTCTGCTGACCAGATCGAACGCTTTGGTGAGGTTGATGAAGGCAACGTACAGGGGCATGTTCTGTTCTCTGCATTTCTCCTGGAGTTGGCGGATGGAGAATATCATGTCTACCGTCGATCGCTCAGCGCGGAAGCCACACTGAGACTCGGGGTAGACACGTTCGGCAAGCTTCTGTAGACGAACGAGAACAACTCGTGCATAGACTTTGCCAACAACGCTGAGGAGGGAGATGCCCCTGTAGTTGTTGCAGTCGCTTCTCTCCCCTTTGTTTTTGTAGAGGGTGATGATCTTGGTGTCCCTCATGTCCTGTGGTACGGCACCTTCCCTCCAACACTGGCAGAGGACGTCATGCAATGGCAGCAGTAGGGCGGTCTTGCAGTGCTTGATCAGGTCAGGGGGTATGCCGTCGTTGCCGGGTGCCTTGCCAGCGGCCAAGCTATCAATGGCCTTGCTGAGTTCGTCAATGGTTGGCTCGGCGTCAAGTTCATCCATGGATGGCAGGCAGTCGATGGCATCAAGGGCTGACGATGTCACGGTGTTCTGTCTGGAGTAGAGATCGGAGTAGTGTTCCACCCATCTCTCCATCTGCTTGTTCTTTTCTGTGATCATCTCCCCAGTGGAGGATTTGAGGGGGGCCGTCTTTGTCTGAGCCGGACCAAGTGCTTTCTTGATGCCATCGTACATACCACGGATGTTCCCTGTTATGGCAGTGGTTTGAATGTCTTGGCTGAGCTGAGTCCAGTACTCGTTGGCACAGCGCCGAGCATTCTGCTGAACTTTGCTTCTCGCAGCCCTGAGAATCTGGAGATTCTTCTCGTTTGGGTACTTCTTGTACTCAGCAAGTGCTGAGCGCTTGGCTTCAATGACGGGGGTCATCTCGGTCAACTTGGCATCAAACCAGTCCTGTGACTTCGAGGTCTTCCTCCCAAAGGTAGCCAAGGCTGTGCGGTGGATGGTGTTTCGCAGCGCTTCCCACTTCTGCTTTGCAGATTCTCCTTCTTGTGGTACACCAAGTTCCTTCTCAAAGGTGGAGGAAAACTGCTCAACAAGTTCTGGTTGAGCCATCTTGCTGGTGTCAATCCGTGCCTTTCCAGGGTGTCTAGCACGATGGAATTTCTTCAGCTGCAGCTTGACCTTGCAACACACCAATGAATGGTCTTCAGTGAGGTGCGCCTGGTCAGGATCAAGTCCAGCTGGTGCCAGTGCTTTGAGCGCGGATGTTGCCAGGAAACCTTGTGTTGGGGCTTGGTCTTGAAGAACGAGTTTGTGATGCACAGATCGTGATATGTGCAGAACTCGAGCAGCCGCTGTCCGTTGTCATTCATTCTGCCCACGCCAAAAGGTCCAAGACAGGAGGGCCGGGAGTCGTGGTCAGCACCCACTCTGGCATTGAAGTCTCCAAGGAGAATGAGTTGTTCAGAGTTGGGGATGATCCTGACAGTTGTTGCGAGATTCTTGTAGAACTCGTCTTTTGCCTCTGGTGTGGCTGTCAGTGTTGGGGCATACACACTGACAAGGGTGACTGGGCCTTGAGTGGTGTTCAGGCGGAGGGTGAGGAGTCGTGCAGAACCAGTGCTGCCCAGTTCCACCATCTTCAGCAAGGTGTTCTTCACTGCGAAGCCCACTCTGTGTTCCCTGTGTTCGTCACTGCCCTTTCCCTGCCAGTAGAACGTGTAGTCCTTCTCTCTCAGTGTGCCTGCGTCAGCCAACCGTGTTTCCTGGAGAGTGGCGATATCCACTCCCAGTCTCTTCAGCTCATTATTGATGATGGCAGTCTTCCTGGTGTCGTTGATGTCCTTGAGGTTAGCAGCGAGTCCTGTCATCATAGTTCGGACGTTCCAAGTTCCCAGTTTTAGAGTTGGTCTCTTTTGTTTTATTGTCTTGCCTGGTGCGAAGGTTCTCAGCCTGCTGTTCGGACTTCTCCTCATCCCCATGCACCCAATGAGGAAAGCAAGCTGTGGCGGGACAACACCTTATTGGCTGGGGGCTGCCCAGCTTGAGGCAGGCGGTAGCTGTCCAGTGAGAGCCGATGATCCCTCCCACCATCGGGAACACCCCCTGGTGCCGCGCTCTACACCAATTGAGCGGTGGCTTATAACCGGTAACTGTCATTCCCCGTGTTTTGTCTACGCCAAAGGCGAAGCTGGAGTGTCCTCTCCAGTGATCCGGTGTTCTACCTTCCAGCGTTGGGCGTTGGTAGGATTCAAGCCTGGGCAGGAAGATATGGAGGACAAGATGTTGCCCATGCAGCATGTCCCCCCTCTCCACGTCACTGATGAATCCAAAGGAACAGCAGGGCTGCTACAGATTGGCACCAGCGCCGTTGCAGGAGCTGCCAGAACGATGTTGAGCACAACATAGAACTGCCTTAGGGGCTCCGACTCCGGATTTTTCCTCAGGGTTGACTCACGAAGCCTTTCCCGTGACCGGGTATGCCGCAAGGCAGCGGAGGTTTGAAATCAGGGTTTACCTTCCCCTAGATGGGCTACCTTCCCAGGTTGAAGAGCCACCATCTACCCGAAGCATCTGGTTTTAAGGCGCTAGAGATCCGCCCTCGCCCCTTCTCCTATTAGTAAAAGCAGTTCCGCCGGGCTTAGAGACTAAACCACACGGGCAGGCTAGGAGTTGGACTTAGTTGTCAGAGGCTTTTCGAGACGCACGCCATAAGGAGCATTTTATGAGCACTGGGAGCTTAACCCCAGTGCCGCTCCTGGCTATGACAACCTTGGAACCTTGGTTTAATTAATAAGGAGCAAAATAACTTACAGCACGGGGCTGTCAAACACGAGAGGAGCAGATTAGATACACGATTATGAAGGACCAGAGGGAAACTGTGATAATGATGCCACAAAAAGAAATGAAAACTGTGAGTATATATAGGGACAAAGAAATTAACAAACACAGGACAGCTGGGTAACTAATTAGGGTCAAATGAAAACACACGTGAGTGACTGAAGGAATGGTTTGACCGGGTCGGGTGACCAGAACCACGAGTCTGTAAGAACCAGACGAGCTTCATGTTTGTCTGACAATGAGGAACAGATGTTCGCCAACGACACTGCTGTTGTGGACAGGTAAGTGTTATAAGCTAAATTATTCTTTATCAATGAAAATAGTAATAAAAATGACTTTTGACCGATCGATAATTACAACGGTCCGTCATGGCCACAAGTTGTTTTGTGCGCTGAGCTCCTCAGTAGCGGAGGGGGGGGGGAGTTGTTATCCTCTACATTGCAGATATTTTAGTATAATTTTTATTGCACTGTAGGTTATTTTTTCTTGTAAAAAAAAGCCCACACATTTTTTACGTGGCATGTTTCTTTGTGTGTGGGGAGCTTGTTTGTTCATTCATTCATTCATGAATGAACAAACAACCCCCCCCACACACACACAACCCTGAGTGTCACCTTTCATTAGAGCCCAAGATTAAGCTTCTATGTTGAAGCATTCAAAAGTTATAGACGTTTTTCCAAACTGCGCCATTTGGCACAGTTTGGCACAGTTCAAGAACGCCTGGGAACAACCTGAGAAAAAAGCTGTGTAATATATTCATTTTTTGTGGTATTGTTACAAAATTTTGACCTCAGCTGGATAACACTTGGTTCTACATTTCTGTTGCATTTTCCAGCCAGTATCTGACAGCTGTGTGTTATTTGCATGCATTTGTATCTAAAAAAAAACACCCAGGCGAACTTTATTTTCTTCAAATTCAGTATGTTTAGGTGACTGTTACTCAGTGGCAGGAGCACTTAGAGAAATTATGACTGTTTTGCCAAAAAATTCAAAGTGTTTTCTTTTAAATGAGACCAACCCCATGAAGATGCTGCAAAGGGTTGAAGAACAGCTTTTGATTTACTTTGGGTATGTTATTTTTAGGCGTTTTTAGGGAAACTGACCAGAGTTCAAGGGGTTAAACTGGCTTCTTTGCTGATATTCAACATAATCAGTTTTTGAGGGTGGAATAATTTCACTTTTTTCATAGTTTACTTTATAACCTGACACAAGCCCAAAAGTGTTTAGAACAGGTTGTGATTTTGCAAGAGAATCAAGTGGCTTGTTAAGTACACAATTATTTCATCAGCCATAAGATTGATTTTATGTGATGTCTGACCCACTTTTACACCCTTTATCTCTGGGTTTTGTCTGATGGTCTCAGCCAAAGGCTCGATGGCTTACACAAAGAGCCCAGGAGATAAGGGACACCCTCGTCTACTAGATCTGCTCAGGGGGAAGGCTGTGGATATATGCCCATTAGTAATTATTTTGGCTTGTGGTTTTTTTATAGAGTTCTGACCCAGTTAGTAAAATAAGAACCAAATCCAAATTTTGGCAAGAGCTTGAGTAAATATGGCCACTCCAGCCTATCGAAGGCCTTTTCCGCATCTAAAGTAACAACCTAGGTTCAGCACTGGTGGTTGCTGCGTGAATAACACTGAGTAATCTACACAAATTGCTGGTGGAGGATCTCTTCAGGATGAAACCAACTTGGTCTGGGTTTATCAGTTTTGATAAATATTTACTCAATCTATTTACTAAAGCTTTAGGTATCAATTTACAGTCTGTGTTCAAGAGTGAGACTGGCTGAAAGGAGGAGCATTTTAAGGGGTCTTTTTTTTTTTTATGGATCACCGTAATTATAGCCATCGAAAAAGAATCAGGAAGGCTTTGTGTTTTTGATGCTAGAGTTATGACATCCATGAGAAGAGGTAGGAGCAAATCCTTAAACTCTATAAAATTCGAGTGGGAACCCATCCTCCCCTGGTGACTTACTAGACTGCAACATTGACAAAGCTTTTTTTCATTTCTTTTGAATTGAATGGCAGATCTAGATCTCTCTGGTCTACCTCATTCAGTTTGGGTAGCTCAGCACCTGATATGAATGTATCTATACTGGTTAGATCTTCTGATGATTCCGACTTATATAAATTATCATAGAAATGTTTGAAAGTTTCATTAATTTTGGGGGGGGGATTCTGTGTAATATGGCCGAGTTCGTTTTCAATTTCAATAACTGTTCTTGAGCTCTTCTCTTTCTTTAATTGCCAAGAAAGGACTCTATGGGCTTTACCCCAGTTCATAATACTTCTGTTTTGTTCTCAAAATATTTTTCTCAGCCCTGTATGTACATAAGGTATTATACTTGACATTTTTACTAATCAATAAGCTATACATCTTATCCCCATGTTGCTGAAAGTCCTTTTCCAGCCTAAAAATTTCTCTAATTCTTCCATCTCTGCTGCATATGATTTTTAAGTCCTTTTGTGTAGGAGATTATGTGTCCTCTAATAGCTGAGGAAACACAATTTGTTTAATAAAATAGTTTTATTTGTTCCCTAATAAATTTATAGAAATCACCTTTTTAATGAGGGTTGGTTCAAGCACCACCTGGACATGCTCGGCATTTTGTCGAGCATTTCTACAAATAAGGTGAGTGAAGAATGATGGGAAAGTAGTCTTGACAAATAGTAAGACTCTAGTGCTCTATAAGTCACTTGTGTTGACAGTAAGAAAAAATCCATTCTAGTATGTGAGTTATGGCGGCTAGAGTAAAAAGAATAGTCTAAGGTTTGAGGATGCATATGCCTCCAGACATGTGACAGGTTTAAATCCTTCATAAATGACAGAGTAGCTAAGGCTGATTTAGCTTTAGAAGTGGAAGTTGCTGATTTACCCAAAATTGGATCTAAACAAATATTAAAGTCTCCTCCCATGAGAATATGCTTATGGCCTTCTGATACTTTAAAAAAGATGTCTTGGATAAAGGAAATATCATCATAATTGGGGACATAGAGGTTTGAAAGAGTCCAGTGTTCCAAGTAGATTTTACAATTTATTAAAGCATAGTGGCCTAATGGATCACTGATCAGTTCTTGGACAGTAATGAGAATGTTTTGTTTATTAGGACAGCGACTCCTCTGGCCTTAGAGTTGAAAGACAAGGAGAAAACTTGACCTATCCATCCATTCTTTAATTTCTTATGCTCTCATAACAATTTCCGGCGCCACACGAGTCAGCTGCCTTTTGCAACAGCGGCTCAATTCTGAGTCTTTTTTTTCTTCCTCTCTCTTCTGATCCGGTGACAACTTTCTGATCCGGCACACCTTTCACTCCATATATATCACGGACACACAGATCGCCCCAAATGTCTCCCGAACCGGTGGACAGAGCCACTGTTTATAGCAGGAGACGGTACAGCAGGGAAGAGCTGCTAGCACTCAACCGCCACCCGGTGCTAACGGAAAAACTCGACATACCGGGAGAACTGAGGCGAAAACGACGTGGGTGTCATTCTGGAGTAAGGTGGCGAGCAAGAAATATAAGGTACAGACCCACCCTCCCATCCGTTGTTATGGGGAATGTACGATCGATACTGGGAAAGGTAGATGAGCTAGCGGCTATCTTCCGCTACAATAGCATATACCTGGAGTGTAGCTTGTTTCTATTCACAGAGTCTTGGCAAACTGAATTAGCAACAGATGCTAACATTGAACTGGAGGGTTTCCACACGATACGGGCAGACCGAACATCAGACAGTGGCAAAGCAAGGGGCGGTGGAGTGATAATGTATGTTAACAACAACTGGTGAAGACCGGAACATATCACTGTTAAACAACAGCACTGCAGAAAAGACATCGAGTTGCTAGCTGTTAGCATGCGGCCTACATATCTCCCAAGGGAATACTCACACGTGATCTGCATTGTTATTTATGCAAATCCGACGGCGAACGCTGGGACAGCGCATGACGTCATCCATTCAGTAACTGGCAGGCTGCAGACAGAACACCCAGATGCTCTTCTCCTCATCTCAGGCGATTTCAACCATGTTTCACTGTCTCCCATTCTACCCACGTTTACCCAGTATGTCACATGCCACACTAGAGACAATAAAACACTGGACTTATTCTACGCAAACACTAAGGAGGCGTACACCTCATCACAACTCCCCCCACTCGGGAGATCGGATCACAACTTGGTTCATCTCCGGCCAGTGTACAAACCCCTAGTGCACAGACAACCTCCGGCCATGCGCACAGTGAAGTTATGGTCTGAGGAGGCAATGGATGCTCTAAAGCGCTGTTTTGAAACCACCGCCTGGGAGCAGCTCTGCGATCCACATGGTGAGGACATCGATGGCCTCACTCACACCATCACGGACTGCATCAGCTTCTGTGTGGACAACACCGTTCCCACCAAGACCATACGGTGTTGCTCAAACAACAAACCCTGGATCAACCCTGAGATAAAAACACTTCTGAGAGAGAAGAAGAGGATCTTCAGGTCGGGGAACAGGGAGATGCTGAAGTCCGTACAGACGGAGCTGAGGAGAAAGATCAGAGAAGGCAAGGGCAGCTTCAGGAAGAAGATGGAGGACAAGCTGCAACAGAGCGACATCAGCGGGGTCTGGAGAAACCTTAAAACCATCTCTGGGCTCCAGAATACCTCCCCCCAGTCCACGGGGGGCAGGGAGTGGGCGAACAATCTGAATCTGTTTTTCAATAGGTTTAACCAACTGCCCTCCCCCCTGACTGCACAACAACCACTGCTGCCTCTAAAGACATCAAGTCCTGCTGCCCACTCCCCACTCCACCAACACCCCCCCCACTCCCAACACACAGCCCCCCAACCTGACCCTCACTAAGACCCAGGTGAGGACGGAGCTGAGGAAGATCAAGGCGAGGAAGGCGTCGGGACCGGACGGCATCAGCGCAAAGCTCCTCAAGTCCTGTGCAGACCAGCTGTGTGGGATTGTGGAGTACATCTTCAATCTGAGCCTGAAGCTGGGGAGGGTACCACAGCTGTGGAAAACATCTTGTGTGGTACCTGTACCAAAGACTTCCCACCCCAAAGATCTGAACAGCTACAGACCAGTGGCCTTGACGTCCCACATGATGAAGACCCTGGAGAGACTGCTCCTTGCTCACCTCCGCCTCCTGGTGGGACCAGCGATGGATCCACTCCAGTTCGCCTACCAGCATGGCATTGGGGTGGAGGGTGCGGTGATCTTCCTCCTTCACCGTTCTCTGTCCCACCTGGAGAAGACTGGGAATGCGTTGAGGATCATGTTCTTTGACTTCTCCAGTGCTTTCAACACCATCCAACCGATGATCCTGAAGAACAAGCTGCTGTGCGCAGGGGTGGACCAGCACCTTTCATCATGGATCCTGGACTACCTCACAAACCGGCCTCAGTTTGTGAGAACCCGGGACTGTGTGTCCGACACGATCATTGGTAGCACGGGGGCCCCCCAGGGAACGGTTTTGGCTCCCTTCCTGTTCACCCTTTATACTGAGGACTTCTCACACAACACAACACACTGCCATCTACAGAAGTTCTCTGACGACTCTGCGATCATTGGCCTCATCTCCAACGGAGATGAAACTGAGTACAGAGGGCTTATCCAGGACTTTGGGGGCTGGTGCCATCGGAACTGCCTCCAGATCAACGCGAGGAAAATTAAGAAGCTGGTGGTGGACTGCCGCAGGCAAGGACAACCCCTCACAGCACCAGTAAATATATAGGGAACAGACATCGAGATGGTGACATCCTATAAGTACCTGGGTGTTCATCTGAACAATAAACTAGACTGGTCACACAATACTGACGCACTTTACAAGAAGGGACAGCACAGGCTGTTCCTACTGAGGAGACTCAGGTCTTTTGGTGTACAAGGGGCGCTGCTGAAGACATTCTATGACACGGTGGTGGCATCAGCCATCACTTTTGGAATGGTCTGCTGGGGCAGTGGCATTACAGCAGCCGATAGGAAGAGACTGAACAAACTGATCAAGAAAGCTAGCTCTGTCTTGGGCAGCGCCTTGACCCAGTGGAGGAGATGGGAGAGAGAAGGATGGTGGCTAAACTGTCATCTCTGCTGGAGTCCGAGTTCCACCCTATGCAGGACATACTGAATGCACTGAGGAGCTCATTTAGCAGCAGACTACATCATCCTAGGTGCACAACCGAGAGGTTTCGCAGGTCCTTCCTACCTACGGCTGTCAGACTGTACAACCTAAGCAGGGCTGCTCGCAGAGATAGCAAAAAAACGTGACAACCTAATAGTATTGAATGCAAAAGATGCAATAGACTTACACAATGGTCCCCTCCGGTATACAACTAGGAAATATACCGGTCGCTATGGAGGGTGAGAATATGTATGGGTACATAATCATACCATGTAGGATAACTAAGTAGACAATTGTGCTGTTTCATTCCATCTAGCTACAATGCTCCGCACTGTGTATGTTTATATATTTACATATTTATTCCATCTAGCAACAATGCTCCACGCTGTGTGTTTATATATTTACATATTTATTCCATCTAGCTACAATGCTCCGCATTGTGTGTGTTTATATATTTACATATTTATTCCATCTATTTATTCCATCTAGCTACAATGCTCCGCACTGTGTGTGTTTATATATCTACATATTTATTCCATCTAGCTACAATGCTCCACACTGTGTTTATATATGCACATATTCATTCCATCTAGCTACAATACTCCGCACTGTGTGTTTATATACTCATATATTTATTCCATCCAGCTACAATGCTCCGCACGGTGTTTATATATTTATATATCTATCCCATCTAGCTACAATGCTCCGCACTGTGTGTCTATATATATATTTATATGTACATATGTATACTCGCTATATATATGTACATATGTATACTCGCTGGTTCCAAGGTTGTCATAGCCAGGAGCGGCACTGGGGTTAAGCTCCCAGTGCTCATAAAATGCTCCTTATGGCGTGCGTCTCGAAAAGCCTCTGACAACTAAGTCCAACTCCTAGCCTGCCCGTGTGGTTTAGTCTCTAAGCCCGGCGGAACTGCTTTTACTAACAGGAGAAGGGGCGAGGGTGGATCGCTGGCGCCTTAAAACCAGATGCTTCGGGTAGATGGTGGCTCATCAACCTGGGAAGGTAGCCCATCTAGGGGAAGGTAAACCCTGATTTCAAACCTCCGCTGCCTTGCGGCACACCCGGTCACGGGAAAGGCTTCGGGAGTCAACCCTGAGGAAAAATCTGGAGTCGGAGCCCCTAAGGCAGTCTCTGCTGTACTCAACATCGTTCTGGCAGCTCCTGTGATGGCGCTGGTGCCAAACTGTAACAGCCCTGCTGTTCCTTTGGATTCATCAGTGACGTGGAGAGGGGGGACATGCTGCATGGGCAACATCTTGTCCTCCATATCTTCCTGCCCAGGCTTGAATCCTACCAACGCCCAACGCTGGAAGGTAGAACACCGGATCACTGGAGAGGACACTCAAGCTTCGCCTTTGGCGTAGACAAAACACGGGGAATGACAGTTACCGGTTATAAGCCACCGCTCAATTGGTGTAGAGCGCGGCGCCAGGGGTTGTTCCCGACGGTGGGAGGGATCATCGGATCTCACTGGACAGCTACCGCCCGCCTCAAGCTGGGCAGCCCCCAGCCAATAAGGTGTTGTCCCACCAACAGCTTGCTTTCCTCATTGGGTGCATGGGGATGAGGAGAAGTCCGAACAGCAGGCTGAGAACCTTCGCACCAGGCAAGACAAAAAAACAAAAGAGACCAACTCTAAAACTGGGAACTTGGAACGTCCGCACTATGATGACAGGACTCGCTGCTAACCTCAAGGACATCAACGACACCAGGAAGACTGCCATCATCAATAATGAGCTGAAGAGACTGGGAGTGGATATCGCCACTCTCCAGGAAACACGGTTGGCTGACGCAGGCACACTGAGAGAGAAGGACTACACGTTCTACTGGCAGGGAAAGGGCAGTGACGAACACAGGGAACACGGAGTGGGCTTCGCAGTGAAGAACACCTTGCTGAAGATGGTGGAACCGGGCAGCAATGGCTCTGCACAACTCCTCACCCTCCGCCTCAACACCACTCAAGGCCCAGTCACCCTTGTCAGTGTGTATGCCCCAACACTGACAGCCACACCAGAGGCAAAAGACGAGTTCTATGAGAATCTTGCAACAACTGTCAGGATCATCCCCAACTCTGAACAACTCATTCTCCTTGGAGACTTCAATGCCAGAGTGGGTGCTGACCACGACTCCCGGCCCTCCTGTCTTGGACCATTTGGCGTGGGCAGAATGAATGACAACGGACAGCGGCTGCTCGAGTTCTGCACATATCACGATCTGTGCATCACAAACTCGTTCTTCAAGACCAAGCCCCAACACAAGGTTTCCTGGCGACATCCGCGCTCAAAGCACTGGCACCAGCTGGACTTGATCCTGACCAGGCGCACCTCACTGAATGAACGTGCTAATCACCCGTTCGTTCCAGAGTGCAGATTGCGACACAGACCATTCATTGGTGTGTTGCAAGGTCAAGCTGCAGCTGAAGAAATTCCATCGTGCTAGACAGCTGGAAAGGCACGGATTGACACCAGCAAGATGGCCCAACCAGAACTTGTTGAGCAGTTTGTCTCCACCTTGAGAAGAACTTGGTGTGTACCACAAGAGAAATCTGCAAAGCAGAAGTTGGAAGAGCTGCGAAACACCATCCACCGCACAGCCTTGGGCTACTTTGGAGGAAGACCTCGAAGTCACAGGACTGGTTTGATGCCAAGTTGACCGAGATGACCCCCGTCATTGAAGCCAAGTGCTCAGCACTTGCTGAGTACAAGAAGTACCCAAACGAGAAGAACCTCCAGATTCTCAGGGCTGCGAGAAGCAAAGTTCAGCAGACTGCTCGGCGCTGTGCCAACGAGTACTGGACTCAGCTCAGCCAAGACATTCAAACTGCTGCCATAACAGGGAACATCCGTGGTATGTACAATGGCATCAAGAAAGCACTTGGTCTGGCTCAGAGCAAGATCGGCCACCCCTCAAATCCTCCACTGGGGAGATGATCACAGAAAAGAACAAGCAGATGGAGAGATGGGTGGAACACCACTCCGACCTCTACTCCAGACAGAACACCGTGACACTGTCAGCCCTTGATGCCATCGACTGCCTGCCATCCATGGACGAACTTGATGCCGAGCCAACCATCGACGAACTCAGCAAGGCCATTGATAGCTTGGCCGCTGGCAAGGCACCCGACAACAACGCATACCCGCCCGACCTGATCAAGCACTGCAAGACCGCCCTTACTGCTGCCATTGCATGACGTCCTCTTGCCAGTGCTGGAAGGAAGGTGCCGTACCACAGGACATGAAGGACGCCAAGATCATCACCCTCTACAAAAACAAAGGGGAGAGAAGCCACTGCAACAACTACAGGGGCATCTCCTTCCTCAGCGTTGTTGGCAAAGTCTACGCACGAGTTGTTCTCGTTCGTCTACAGAAGCTTGCCGAACGTATCTACCCCGAGTCTCAGTGTGGCTTCCGCGCTGAGCGATCGACGGTAGACATGATATTCTCCATCCGCCAACTCAAGGAGAAATGCAGAGAACAGAACATGCCCCTGTATGTCGCCTTCATCAACCTCACCAAAGCGTTCGATCTGGTCAGCAGAGAGGGCCTTTTCAAGATCCTGCCAAAGATAGGATGTCCACCAAAGTTGCAAAGCCTCATCGAATCGTTTCACACCAACATGCAGGGGATAGTGCAGCACGACGGCAACGTCTCAGAGCCATTCAACATACGCAGCAGAGTGAAACAGGGCTGTGTACTTGTGCCAACCCTCTTTGGGATTTTCTTTGCTATGCTCCTGAGGCATGCCTTCAGCACAGCAACAGAGGGGATCTACCTGCACACAAGATCTGACGGCAGGCTTTTCAACCTCGCCCGCCTGAAAGCCAGAACCAAAAGTACGCGAGGCTCTAATCAGAGACATGCTGTTCACAGACGACGCTGCAGTCGCAACCCACACACAGCAGGAGCTTCAGACCCTGATGGACCGCTTCTCCCAGGCATGCAAGGACTTCGGGCTTACCATCAGCCTGAAGAAGACTAACGTCTTGGCGCAAGGCACGGAAGCACCACCAACCATCACCATCGATGACTACGAGCTGGAGGTCGTGAATCAGTTCACGTACCTGGGGTCCACAATCAGCAACAACCTCTCCCTTGATACAGAGATCAACAAGAGGATTGGAAAATCAGCCTTCCCACTCGCTCGCCTCACCACACGAGTGTGAGAGAATCCCAAACTCTCTGTCAAGACGAAGATGGCAGTGTACAACGCCTGCATCATCAGCACACTGCTCTATGGGAGTGAGACGTGGACAACATACGCCCGGCAGGAAAAGAGACTGAACTCCTTCCACTTGCGCTGCATTCGCCACATCCTGGACATATCCTGGCAGGACAAAGTGCCCAACACAGAAGTTCTGTCCCACGCCGGCCTTCCCTCCATGTTCACTCTACTCAGGCAGCGCAGGCTCCGCTGGCTAGGCCACGTTCACCATATGGAGGATGGCAGAATCCCCAAAGACGTCCTCTACGGAGAACTGGCGACTGGCAGGAGAGACGTTGGCCGCCCACAGCTGCGCTTTAGAGACGTCTGCAAGAGAGACATGAAGGCCCTGGAGATCAACACAGAGCGCTGGGAGGACCTTGCAACGGACCGCTCCAAATGGAGAGGCACCCTGACCAGACAGCTCAAGGCGGGTGAAGAGAGACCGACTGCTGCAGCAGATGAAAAAAGGACCCGTAGGAAGAACCGCCACAGACCCAGCAGCACGGAGCCCACCCACAAGTGCGACCTGTGTGACAGGGACTGCCATTTGCGCATCGGCCTGTTCAGCCACAGGCGGTGCTGTTCCAGCAGAGTAGACGTTTAGTATTCTCTTCCATGGTCATCATAGACCGACGGAGGCCGACGATGTATACTCGCTGCTCTTGTTTTTTCTCTTGCCTTCTGATTGTTGCTCTGAGTGTTGCTATCCCTGTGCTGTTGCAATCCTGGAATTTCCCCATTGTGGGACTAATAAAGGCTTATCTTATCTTATCTTGTGCAGTAAGATGGCTCTCTTGAATGTCGGTTGAGTACATTACAGTGGTACCTCTACTTACGAATTTAATTCGTTACGGAAGAATTCTCGTAACGTGAAAAATTCGTAAGTAGAGGCGCGTTTTACATGTAAATGCCGTAATCCGTTCCAAGCCCCCAAAATTCGGGCATAAATTTTTTATAAATCGTAAAAACGCATCAAAACATGTAACAAATACATGTTACAATTAGATTACTGCACAATAAACATAAAATGAGAGTTTAAAATGAGAGAAAGAATAATAAAAGAGAATAATAAAAGAGAAAGAATAATAAAAATTATGTTCATTTACCCTTTAACTGCTATCGTCGTCGACGTCGTCACCTTTTGCCTTCTTTGGTTCATGTTCTGATCCAAGGACGTTTGCTTTTATCGGCTTGTAAGTGCTTCGTTTTGTTTTAATACCGTGCTGATCGTTGATGTATTACGGCCATATTCTTTGGCGAGATCAACCAAACGCATCCCCTTTTCATACCTTTCGATTATCTCCTTTCTTTGTTTGTATGGACAAAAAAACTCTCTTCTTTTCTCCTTTTCCACTTATCTCCGTCACTTTCTTGGGGCCCATAGCGAATAAATGTTAATTCTGTACTGTACACACACGTAAAACTTTCACCTTGTTCTTAATAAAGTTTTGGAAAAAAAAAAAAACTTCGTGGCCAATGGGATATCAGGAAGATGCTAGGCGATAGCCAATGGCAGAGCAGCTACAGGTACGTTTACGTTCGGTAAACTACGGAAGCTGCGAGGAGCGCGTACTTTTTTGCCTTTCGTATCCTGAAATTTCGTTCGTAACTAGAGGCAATATTTTCCCATTGAGGCGTCTCGTAACCTGAAAATTCCGTATGTAGAGACGTTCGTAAGTAGAGGTACCACTGTATTTATTGTTTTCTTTGAAACAGCAGTACCTGCTGACTCCAGGTCTTTCTGGAGCTCTCCACAAGTGGTCATTGGCTCTTGGATAACTCTTGTGATAATTTTTTTGACTCCTCTGTCAGAAATCTTACAAGGAGCTCCTGGTCATGGCTGGTTTATGGTAAAATGATGTTCTTTCCACTTCTGAATGATGGCTCCAACAGTACTCACTGGAACATTCAACAGTTTAGAAATGTGCCTGTAACCAATGCCATCATCATGTTTTGCAACAATAAGGTTGCAAAGGTCTAGACAGAGATCTTTGCTTCTACCCCTCATGATTTCTTTGTGTGTAACAATTTGATATTCACAGGCCTTTTTAAAGGCTATCAGTCAGGATTTAACCAGCTGAAATTAATTTGCACTGACGGGAGATGGGATGGCTTCCTAAATTCTGACAGATTTCAGCTGGTTTCTTGGCTTTCTATGCCTTTTGCATCTCTTTTGCTTCACGTGTTCAATACTTATTTCCTGTGTCATTCCACTTTATTAAATATAACTTGTTTTGTGAACACAGTTGCCTTGATTTCATTGTACATATGGATTACTTGGGTTGTTACTGACATCTGGTAAAAAAAATCTCCATTTAACTTATTTTCCCCGCAGTATTTAAAAAAATAAACAGTCCAGATGTGGGGTCCATGGGGCAGATTTGGGAGAGCAATAGAGAAATTAATTAAATTAGGATTAGGACACACTCTGGAAAGCTTTTGTCGTCCCCATAGTCCATACTGACCTTTTTTACTATAGTCAGGTACAAGTTGTTGATATACAGTGCATCCGGAAAGTATTCACAGCGCTTCACTGTTTCCACGTTTTATGTTACAGCCTTATTCGAAAATGGATTAAATTCATTTTTTTCTCTAAATTCTACACATAATACCCCATAATGACAATGTGAAAAAAGATTTTTTTCTGATATCTTTGCAAATTTATTAAAAATAAAAAACTAAGAAATCACATGTACATAAGTATTCACAGCCTTTGCCATGAAGCTCAAACTTGAGCTCAGGTTCATCCTGTTTCCACTGATCATCCTTGAGATGTTTCTACAGTTTAACTGGAGTCCACCTGTGGTAAATTCAGTTGATTGGACATGATTTGGAAAGGCACACACCTGTCTATATAAGGTCCCACAGTTGACAGTGCATGTCAGAGCACAAACCAAGCATGAAGTCAAAGGAATTGTCTGTAGACCTCCGAGACAGGATTGTCTCGAGGCACAAATCTGGGGAAGAGTAGAGAAAAATTTCTGCTGCACTGAAGGTCCCAATGAGCACAGTGGCCTCCATCATCTGTAAATGGAAGAAGTTCAGAACCACCAGGACAATTCCTAGAGCTGGCCATCTGTCTAAACTGAGCGACTGGGGTAGAAGGGCCTTAGTCAGGGAGGTGACCAAGAACCCGATGGTCACTCTGTCAGAGCTCCAGTGTTCCTCTGTGGAGAGAGGAGAACCTTCTAGAAGGACAACCATCTCTGCAGCAATCCACCAATCAGGCCTGTATGGTAGAGTGGCCAGACAGAAGCCACTCCTTAGTAAAAGGCACATGGCAGCCCACCTGGAGATTGTCAAAAGGCACCTGAAGGACTTTCAGACCATGAGAAACAAAATTCTCTGGTCTGATGAGACAAAGACTGAACTCTTTGGTGTGAATGCCAGGCATCATGTTTGGAGGAAACCAGGTACCGCTCATCACCTTTATTCTACTATTAGAACTTAAACTATTTTTAACATCAATTTCCACCATGGTGATCAATAAAGTTTTATATTATTATCTTACACTGTAATAACGATAAACACCTGTAACTTTTTTTCACTGTACACTGAATTATAAGACTGAGCAGCTGCACATGAAAGTTGATAATTTTTAAAAAACTTTATGTAAAACATGACTGCTGCACAATTAGTATGTGCTGTTACATTCATAGATTCAAATGTTGATTGTTGTGTGTATGTGCGACAGGTGCCGTCGCCGCCCTGCACAGTGACATCAGGCGGGCTGCAGCACCTGTATACGTATATAGCTCTGTGTGTTCAATAAAGGGAGTTTGCTGCATGGCATGAGACCGACTCTGACCCCTTATTACAGACATAACACTTTGCTGACGAGAGAAAAACCATGGAGGAGTATGGGCTACCTCCACCTCTGCCGTCGTTTCTGGAGTGTCCGGGGGAGCCAGCGATCCTGTGGCTGGACTGGATGGCCATGCTTGGGGGATATATCGCTGGGCTGGGCCTGGGTAGACTCAACGGAGACAGAGGATGGGTGCTTCTGGTCCATCGTCTCAGCATGGAGGGTCAGAGAATTCTCGGCATTTTGGGAGAAACAGAGACTTATACGGATGCTGTTGGGCAGCTGGCTGGAGATTTTGCCGAACATCCAAGGGACAAAAAGCTGGGGCTGTGGGTAGTGAGACTGTTGGTGCCAAGAGGAGCTAAGCTAGTTAGCTTGGAGGAGCTAAAGGCTCAGGCTTTGGCAACAGGAAGGTTAGCCACGAAGCTAGGTGCACGCCAAAACCAAGCTACAAGCTACCAGCTGGGTATTCAGGGGGGACCTGAGCCCCTGGTTACCGGAGACGGCGAGCCAGCTGAGGAGCTCAGCACAGTGCGTGACCATAGTGCTGGTGATGATGACGGCGCGGGTGAGCAGCCAACAGCGGAGAGGGAGAGCAGTGACCAGACTCACACTGAGCTTTCCCACAGCTGGAGTCCGGGCAGCGGGATGAGCGGGAGCATGCATGCTGGGAGCCCCGGGAAAGCAGCAGCGACAGCCGGGCACAGAAACAGTGCAGCGCCTTGGACGAAGATGCTGGGCGCAGGGGCGAAGTGCCTGGAATGGCGGGTGACACCGATGAGAGTGACGCTGGGAGCCCCGGGAGAGAACAGCGACGGCAGCTCAGCGGAGCACCTTGGACGAGGGGCTGGCTGTGCTGCAGCGGCGAAACACCTGGATCGACAAGCAACGCCAACGAGCAAGCTTCAGTTTTTCCCGGAGTTTGGCCACCAGGGGGCCGGAGTACTGGGACTACAACGGCGGCAGCTGCAGCGGTGATGAAGACGGTCGGGGGCCGGATCGACAGGCACGGAGGGACTGCATGCAGGCAGCAGCACTGCGGGTCCAGACGAGAGAAGCGGTCGAGGGTGAGGAGAAGAGACTGGGGAGGTCAGCTTCAACCCGGGGCAGGCAGCTGCCAGGGGCGCACCATGCTGGCTGTATGTCATACACTCAATATAATGAACATGTCAGAAATAAAATTAGTTGCTTACAGAGATTTTAAACTGCTGCCCTCCTGCCCCCTAACCACCCAGATTAACAGCAGACGATGAATGCCCGCTAGTTAGCATCATAGCTAGCACAGGTTAGCTTACCTGTCAGAAGAAAAGTGGTCACCTCTGCGTGACATTTCAATCCTTTGAGACTCTTCAGCAGACGGTCAGCCATCAAAGCAGAACCCATATTTATCTGCTCTCTTTGTTTGTCATGCCATACTTGAGAACGACTGGGAAACGGAACGTCTGCCCTTCAGACCTGAGGTATTTGGCTGAATAATTCACTACTTGGCAACCCAACAACCCAAAACGAGACGATGGCCCCTAACTGAAGCTACTGGTGTCATATCCCGAGCGCTTTGTCCGCGCTCGGGTTATTCTCATCCCCTGTCAGGTTTTGACAGCTGGTGTCGTCACACGGGTTTCCCGGGGCTCTGATTGGCCAGACGCTCGGGAGCTCTCAGCTGTCAGAACCTGGGCAGCTGTGCCGCGTTTCCAATCATGAGCAGCTGGCTTTAAATGTCAGTGCGAGTGAACTGGACGGCGCGGCTGTCTTGTCAGAAGTCCTATGACTTTCCCCTGTCTCCTTACCACATGCTCCCTGGGTTCCTCGACGTATCCCGCTGCATGTAAGTGATTTATTTGGAACTGTCTTCTCCCTCGCTGACGTCCTTCCTAATTACGGCAGACGAGAGCTCCTCGTCACTGCCATAACTCTCTATTGTGAATTTATGTTGTGTTGTGTAACGAAGCCATGCGTGGCAAAGTTATGTTGTACACCTAAGTCCTGTGCTTTATAAATAAAAGAACTGAACTGCAATTTACTGAACTGAGGCGTCTTATGCTGGCTCGTGAGGGCCAGCCGTGACAACTGGCTGTGACGTCCTCACTGGACTTCTGGGTTTGTCTTCCTCCAGCTGCTGGATGTAAATATTTAGATTATTGTCAACCCATAAAAAAATTAATAATTTTTTTCATCAATATATTAATTTGTAGAAGAACATTAAGACTTACATTGTTCACGTTTCTAAACACTTTGTCGATGTGTTTTTTTTTTAAATCTTTGTTTTCATAAAAATATTATCTATTGCACTTTTAAATTTCTTCTGACACAGTGGTCACTCTTCTCTGATTTTGCTCAGTTTTTTAACAAAATAAATGCTTGCGTTGAAGTGCCTTGGTTATTTAAAAAACATGCCAGCATAGCAATGGTATAGCCACAGCTGATATTCTGTCAAATTCTGAACAATAACAGATTTTAGAATAAATCAAGTATTAATACATTGTTCTCTAACTTTGATCTCCACGATATGACGGGCATCACCGGCATAGAGCAGACAAGAGTCGGTGCTCCATTTCCACTGCAGTGAATAGGAATCGATTTTAGACGACGGGAACGTCAACATGGTACGTTCCTGTCATCCGTCATGCCTCCATTGTGGGGCGAGGACCAATCGATCTCTAGAGGTTTTATTCATGATGTAATGACAGTTTCGATGAAGCAATATGCCAATGCAAAGAAGCTGCACTGTTGAATGGGGACATTAAAAAATGTGCCTCATACTGTATGTTCCCTTTAAACATCATAGTTTTCCACAGCGAAAGGGGGCACGCCGTGATGCTTTGGGCATGTCCAACTGGGAGGAGACACCAGGGCAGATCCAGGACACTCGATAGCCGAGGAGCAAGGGGAGGTCACCTTAAAAAATTGTGATTTTAGGATCGATGGAAAATGAAATGACCACAAACCGAGGCAGCCAGCGCAGCTCTGGGTCTTTGGTGAAGGCAGTGATCCAGTTTTGCTTCACCGAAGCAGAAATGAGCGGCTCAGAATCGAAAAATAGCTCCACCCACAAGCTCCCATGCCAACAGGACCAGAAAGCAGCTGCTCATTCTATACTGTGATAGGATGGCTACAGACGGGTTAGGGTCTGCTCTGCTACTATGTTTGCTGGTTTTGTTGCCCTGAGTGACCCACCTCTCAGGCCTGGGGATCCGTGTCTGCTGTCGTCCACCACTGGCTGATACCTGACATCTACAGGTGGTAACAGACAGAACTACTCAGTGACCACCAAGACCTGGACGTGCTTTCATCTGTTGCAGTGGTTTAAATCATATTTGTCAGACAGACTTCAGTTTGTTCATGTCCATGACGAGCCATCTTACAGAACTCACTTAAGGAGTCCCACAGGGCTGTGTGTAGGTCCAGTGTTCTTCATTATACATATATGCTCCCCATAGGTAATATTATCAGAAAATACTCCATACATTTCCAATTTTATTAAAATTTTTGTTGTAAATTTGCAACTTTTTCCATATAAATTTCCAACTTTTTTTCTCTAAAATTTTCAAACTTTTTCCTCTTGTAAATTAGCAACTTTTTTCTTAAAACGTTTTTCTTGTAAATTTTCCCTTTTTTTCTTGTAAATTTGCAATTTTTCTCGTAAAAATTTTCAACTTTTTCTCTTGCAAATTTGCAAATCTCTGAGGGAAAAATTTGCAAATTTGCAACAAAAAATTTTGAAACTTTACAAGAAAAAAGTTGCAAATATATGAGAAAAGAATGGAAAAATTTTGAGGAAAAAGTTGAAAAGTTACAAGAAAAGGTTGAAAACTTACAAGAAAAAAAGTAGAAAATTTATGTTTTTTTAGCATTTCTGATGAGAATTGGAGGTTCTATCTCTGTTATCTTAAGTCTTAATTGGACCCTGTTTTCCAAACAGAACATGATGTTCTCGGAATGCACGGCTTCTAGTAATCCCTCATAAACCCCAATCCATTAGACCTTTAAAAAAACTCTCATCAAAATTGCAGGAACAGTGTACAACAAAAACAAAAGAGATGTAATTCTTTAAACAACCACAAGGGGGAGCGCTTAGCTAAGCTTCTCAGGTTGCGGGTCACCCAACAGTTCCCCAACACCCAGACTCTGATTCTACAGGACGCGTCTCTGTGGCTGAACTTTTCCAGCTAGTGGAACTGAGGATCGGCCCCACTCTACCTGTTCCTGTCAGCCTGGTTCCATGTGAGGAGGTCAGCGGGGGTTCTGGTATGGGACGCAGGAGTGGCCGGGTGATCTGTGGAGGGAACGGGAGCACAAGCGCAGAGCAAAAACCCTTTACATATGGTTAATAACCTTCAAGCTTATTGAGATATTTTCACATGAATTTGCTACTTCTGCTCATAAATTTTCAACTTTTTCCTTATAATTAAAAGTGGCAAATTTACAAGAAAAAAATTGCAAATTTACAAGAAAAATTTTAAAAAGTTTTAAGAAAAAAGTTGTGAATTTACAAGAAAAAATATAATTCTTTAAAAGAAAAAGAAGTCACAAATTTATAAGAAAAAAAGTCAAAATTTTACAGGAAAAAAGTTTCGTATTTATGAGGAAAAAAAATTACAGGAAAAAAATTGCAAACTTAAAAGAAAAAAGTTTAAAAGTTGTAAGAAAAAAGTTGGTAATTTTAAAAACTCATTTTCTCAAAATAATGTGATTTTTTTTTGTGATTTTTCAAATTTACAAGTTAAAAGTTCCATTTTTCTATTGTCTTTGTCCTGCTCCAGCCAGGACGTGAACGCCGTCTCCCAGCTGCGGGACAGACTCGCCGTCTTAGAGATTTACAAAGTCACAAGAAAAAAAAACTGAAAATTTACAAGAAAAAAGTTAAAAACTTTTGAGGAAAAAAAGTTGTTAATTTACAAGAAAAAATGTAATTTTTAAAAAGAAAAAAGTCACAAATTTATAAGGAAAAAAAAGTCAAAATTTTACAGGAAAAAAGTTTCAGATTTATGAAGAAAAAATTAAAAAATTTACAGGAAAAAAGAATACAAATTTTCTAGCAAAAAGTTGCACATTTTTGAGAAAAAAAATTGAAAATTTACAGGAAAAAAGCTAAAAATCTAAGGAAAAAAATTTGCTAATTTATAAGAAAAAAGTTGTAAATCTATGAGAATAAAAAATTCTTTTCTCAAAGTTTTGCTTATTTTCCCTCATACAGTATATTTGCAATTTTTTGCATTAAAGATTTGGCCCGACTCATCAGAAATCACAGAATCATGTGTCCGACCTTCACGGCGTCTCCCGTCTGTCTCCCGTCACCATCGCCACTGCCGTCACCAGATGCCTGAGACACAGAGACAGGACGTCACACAGGGAAAGGCCCCGGCGCTTCCATGTGACATCATCACTCAGAGCACTCACCGCATCGGAGTCATCCTCGTCGTCACACAGCCGCTCCGCCGCCCGGGGGTTTCCCACCACCCTCAGCTCTGCGATGTCGCCCTGAAAACAGCCACAGAGAGCAGAACAAATGACTCGATGAACACGCACGTCTCCTGTCACACCTGCTGCGTTAGTCTGACTCTGCTGGGTCCCCCGGGTCACATCTGGAGGACCATTCACCGCCGGTTCTGATTTGGTTTTGGCTCAAATGTGACATGTTTCCTCTGCTTCTACTTCTACTGTTCCCAAGAGCAAGAGTGGGGAAACAAAAAAACTCTTCAAAAGTGGTTACCCCCCCCCCCCAAAAAAAACAGCCAAATAAGCACTTCCTTTGTGTCATGTAGATGTGTGGATTATGTCATGAGTCTGCTCAGACTCTCAATTTATTTCTGTGTATTTTGTCTGTCATGATTATTTTGTCAGTAATGTTTGGTCTATTTTCTGTTCTGTGGCATGAGCTCCCTCCTCATCTACAGGCTCACCCACCAGCTGCTCGCTTCTCAGCCATCCCAGCTGCGAGCAGTTGGAAATTAGGCCCTGCCCGTTCACCGGTTCGCACCTGCCGCTCATTATTTCCCCACTATTTATAGACTGCTGTTTCCCTCCATTATTGTGGCAGTCTCAATTGTGTTCAGACTGGACTACTCCTCTACAGACAGTCTCCCCCTCCTTTTCTCCAGAGTGTCCTCAGCTCTGGAGCATCGTTTCTTGTGAGTTATTCTTCGTTTGCATTGTTTGTGTGTTTTGCGCTGTACTTGTTTTTTTCGTTATTAAATGTCACTATTGCAGTTAAGTGCGTGGGTCTGTCTTTCTGCCCCGGAGGTCATTCATGACAGATTATAGGCATAAATCAAGGAGGATGGGGGTGCATGCTGCCCCAATCCTGAGAAAAAAACAAAACAAAACAGAACTGTCTCCCCCTCCCTAATATCATCATGGACAAAACTGCATAAAAGAGTTCCACCGGCTGGAAAAACTGGAGAAAACACGAGCACGCTACAGAATCCACCTGGGATTTAACCTCCGCTGCAGAGATGAGGATCTTACACCAGCAAGCCTCAACATAAAAAATCCAATTCCAACCAGAAATGCAGAGAAAATTTTCAGTAAAGAATGGAAAGGCCTGATAAAAGAACGGATAAAAGTGACAGTGAACAAAGTTGACAGAATCAACAGCCAGATAAAGGAGGAAATGGACATTTTTAACGAACACTACCCAACCCATCAGGAGACGCAGGAGCAGATAGAAGCAGATTTAAAACACGCACACGAACAAGAATTCACTATAACGAAAAACGGCCAAATACAGAAACTAAAAAAACTCACAGAAAGGAAGAATGAGAGAAGACAAACACACACGGAAATGAACACTAAGTGGGTCAAGAACTTACCACAACACACACTCACAGACACGGAGAAAAAAGTGCTGAGCAGAGGACTGAATTTCACCATCACACAAACCAAAATACCCCATGAAGAATACATCCTCGCAACAGAACTCACATGAGAAAAAAATCCAGGATCGGGGAAAAAGCAACAGTAAGGAACGCAGTCGCAGGAATCCTCAAACGGCAAAATTACCACAAAGCAACATCACTAAAGAAGAAGAAAAAGCAGTAAACCCACTTAAAGCTAAAACAATCACAATCCTCCCATCAGATAAAGGCAGAACGGCAGTAGTAATGGACACGGAAA
The DNA here is from genome assembly GCA_020510985.1 of Pholidichthys leucotaenia. Lineage (NCBI taxonomy): Eukaryota > Metazoa > Chordata > Actinopteri > Cichliformes > Pholidichthyidae > Pholidichthys > Pholidichthys leucotaenia. The sequence continues at coordinate 333,663,056 of CM035845.1, forward strand.
CATGTGAAAAACAGATGGAAACCATGTTGGCAGACAGCAGCACATATGAAATCATTAAAACAAACCCCACAGAAGAAAAGAAAAAAATGCTAAAAGCCCTTCTTAGACCACTATTAGAAAGCAAAAAAATCACAAAGGACACATACGATCACCTGATACCCACAGCCAGCATCACCCCCCGGATCTATGGAACCCCAAAAATACATAAGAAGGATATCCCACTGCGGCCAATAATAGACAGTATTGGATCAGTCACGTACAACTTATCAAAAGCCCTAGTTGAAATCATCAAACCCCTCCTTGGACTATCAGAATTCCACTGCAAAAACTCAAAAGAGCTGGCACAAGAACTCAAAAATATGAAAATAGAATCAGACGAGATCCTCATTTCACATGATGTCATTTCACTATTCACAAAGACCCCTGTTGATGTCACACTACACATCTTGCAAGAACGCCTCAGAAATGACAGAACCCTTAAAAGATGTACAAATGTCACAGTTGACGACATATCTGGACTTTTACAATTTGTTGCAAAATCCACCTATTTTCAATACAGAGGAAGAATCTACAGAGAAAAAGAAGGTTTTGCAATGGGAGACCCACCATCAGCCATCATGAGCAGCTTTTTCATGGAGGATCTGGAAAACAAAGCCATCAACACAGCATCTACACAATGTAAACCCACCCTCTGGAAGAGATACATGGACGACATATTGGAGAAAATAAAGAAAGGACACACACAAGAACTCACTGACCACTTGAATAGCACAGACAGCACTGGGAACATAAAAGTCACACACGAAGAGGAAGAAAATGGCACCATAGCCTTTCTGGACATGAAAATCCACCATAACGATGACGGCAGTATAAAAATCACAGTCTACAGGAAACCAACCCACACGGATCAATACCTACTATGGACATCAGAACACCCCACAGCACACAAACTATCAGTTGTCAGGACGTTATATGAACCGGCCACCATCATCACAGACCAAAAAGACAGACAGGAGGAGGAAAACCACATAAAACATGCACTCATACGCTGCCAATATCCAGTATGGGCCATAAACAAAGGGAAACAGCAAGTCAAAAACAAAGAAAACAAACAGGAAACAAGACACAGAACAAAAGCCGAAATCAAAAACAAGGACACCATAACTATACCATACATCTGAGGGATCACGGAACTAATCCAAAGGATCATGAAAAATCACAAAATAAACACAGCAGTAAAACCACACAAAAAATCAAGACAGTTATTAGTACACCCCAAGGACAGAATAGAACAAGACAAAAAATGCAGTGTAATATATGAAATATCATGCAGCTCATGCAACAAAACCTACATTGGAGAAACCGGAAGATCGTTCGCCACAAGGAAAAAGAACACCAGAAGGAATGTGAGAAGGAAACACAAGGACAACTCACAAGATCACAAAAACAAAAGGCAGAAGAAGCAATATTAAAATCAGCAATATCAGATCACTGCAAAAGAAATAATCACATAACGAACTGGGACAACACGAAAATCATTGGATTGGAGAGCAACAGACACAAACGCTGGATCAAGGAGGCCATAGAGATCAGGAAGCAGGGAAACGATAGCATGAACCAGGATGAGGGGGCATTTATGCTTTCCCACACCTGGGAACACATTCTCCAGAGACCATCAGACGGTGGAAAGCGGGGCCGGCTCGGTGGATCTGACAAGTCTACTGGGCAAGAATGGCAGTGCGTGTGTGTGCATGAGTGAGAGGGAATGAAAGTGTGTGAATGTGTGTGTGCATGAGTGAACCCTAAGGGATGATGGCAGACAGCTGGTGAGTGTCTAGCAGAGAGCGAGAGAAGGGGTGGGGCTGTAGGTTGGCCGGGGGCCCCAGCCCGGGGCTCTAACAACCTGCCAGCTGAACACAATAAGCAACACTTCAGGAAACCATAGCCACGAGTCATGGGCGGGGCCGAACACAGCCCCGCTTAAGACAACTTTTTTCCCTTTAAATCTGCACTTTTTGGCTGTGAATTTGTGCCTTTTTTCCTTTTAAATGTGCAACATTCATATGAATGCTGGTTAAGTTTTATTCTCTGTAACACCTTAAATGTTTTCTCTTCATCCACACGACGAATCAGGTGTGTTTCTATAAACTTTATTTTAAAGGGCTTGAACTCGTCTCTGTTACAGAAATAGGGGCCCCTAAACGCAATCTTGCATCAGGCCCCGACTATCATGTCCCCGTCAGTCTTTACTCTGAAGAAAATGGTCTGTTTATACCCCCCCCCCCCACGTATGGATGCACATTTATACATTATTTTGATCCTGGAGAAAACTTTTTGTCATTTGCCATTCCTTGAACTTTGTGGTTTTGTTGCTTTGTGTGGGCTATATTAATCATATATTCCATAACCTACATATGTTGAAGCATGTGAGAATGTTTGGTGATTACATATGTAAGGCGACTTCACACCTCTGAAAGGACAAAGACTCTCAACCGCCAGTGAAGGACAAAGACGTCCCCAGACACTGCGGTGGAGACCGGAGGAGCTACCCTCACCCCCCCAGGGCGAAGAGAGGAAGTACCAAGACAATGGGGGGATTATGATAATGAGGGATATCAGCCTTTGATATGCATGTCTTTTGTTATGTGCAAGTATAAAGTCAGAGAGCCGGAGTTATTCGGTCTCTTTTCCTTCTGCTGCTTCTGCACTTAGATGAGACTTGTTAGGAGAGCTGATAAATAAACTTTGGTTTATATATCACACCGCCTCGTTCTTTCAAGCTCTTCTACACTGGTGACCCCTGACGCGAGTATGGACCTGAGGCGTTCCCCCGCAATCGACTCATCTGTGGCGACCCAGGCAGACGCCAGCGTCCACGCAGACAGGGGAACAGATGGACGACTTTCCCCCCCGGCAGAAGGGATTGAGAGGGCTCAACCGAGCACCAGCGCCGCTGAGAGAGCCGAAGCAAGGCACTCTCACCCTGCGGACACATCAGTGACGGTCTACACGAATGCCGTCGCTGTCACGCTGCCGGACTTCTGGCAGGAAGACCCCGCCTTGTGGTTTCAACAAGCTGAAGCCCAGTTTACACTGGCGGGCATCACGGCTGACGATACGAAATTCTATCATATTGTCTCCAAACTCGACGCCGCCACTTCGAGGTGTGTGCGGAGCATGATCCGGCGGCCGCCGGCCCAAGACAAATATGAAACACTGAAAGCAACCATCGTGGCAAATTACGTCCCCTCAGCTGAAGAGAGAGCCGAGAAGATCCTGGCGGTCTACGGCCACAGAGGGTGCAAACCTAAAGCCCTCATGGAGGATTTGCTACAGCTTAAAGAGGAGGACAATGACAACTTCCTCTTCCAATTCATATTCCTCAGCACGCTGCCGCCACACATGAGAGGGACACTCGCCAACATGAGATGCAGCACCCAGCAAGACTTCCGCGTGCTCGCCAACGCCTGCAGGGAGCAGACACCCACAGCAGCATCCGCAGACCTCAACGCTGAAGTCCAGAACCACGAAGAGCCACAACCCACTGAGCAGATCCAGCCCGCGGTGACAGCGACACGGCCAAAACGTAACAGACGGAGCGACGTCTGTTATTATCACCACCACTTCGCCGAGAAGGCCCACAAATGCGTTCCCCCCTGCAAATTTACGATTTCGGGAAAACGCCAAAGCCGAGAGCCGTTAACGGCAGCGGTTCTCGGCGAGAAGAGTAAGCTGTTATATGTGACGGATGGACACACCGGCAAGCAGTTCCTTATTGACACAGGAGCTCAGCTGAGTTTCGTCATGCCCTCCCACTTCACTTCCGCCTCCGGAAGAGAGCAGACGCCTTTTTCTTCTCTCCTGCTCTGACTTATCTCCTTCCTCCTCTAACTAACTGGCTCCCAGCTTGCTATCGTCTGTCTGCGTGTCTCTACTGCTGATTATCGAACGAAACTATGGATTTAATAAGCTGGGCTTTGAACGCAATTGACACTATTTTTTCAACGAGGAAAAGTGCCCCAGGGGAGGTTGTTTGCCCCGCAGGAATGGCTGCTGCGGGCTATTTGAGGGACACAAGTAATTGGAAACTCTTGTGCCTGTCTGATCTTTCCATCGAAGATGTCGAAGATTTGTACGTCTTCGTAGTAATGGTCATTGGGATCGTTCTGATTGGATCTGGGATTGTCCTGGTGTACCGTAAATTGATGAAGATGGACATAACCTATCAAAATGCTGGCCAAGCGAGGTTTAACCATCAAATTGAAAAAATGGAGATGACTCTGACAGCGGCAAATGGAGAACTGTCTAGGAAAATGGATTACATCATGATCACGCTGAGAGCCGTCCATGAAGGATTCAACGTCCAGCAATGAAGGATTAAGTACTGAATCTGTAAGAGGATATAAAGTTTCTTTCTCTGGGATCAGTACTATTCGACTAATTTGACCCCCCTCACACAAGTCCTCCAGATTATCTGCAGTTTTTTGTTTTCAAAACATTTGAGCTGCACTGTCTCCACGGACAGCCAGCTGCATGGCCCAAGGACAAATGCCAGCAGCTAAGACAAAACATCTCCTGCCAAAGAGACTCTGTTGTTCTTAACTGATACAAACACCTACACTCAACACTACACCCACACTGACTCAAAAACTGATGAAAAAGATCACTCACTCACTGCTCTCTTTGTGTCCTTGTGTACTTTCTTGTCTGCTAACTGTGCATTGAGGGCTTTTTTTTCTTGTAATCATAATATTGATCATATATGACCGGTATTCTGACAATCAATGGTTTTTTGCTCCTTCCTATTGTGTTATCCTTTTCTTCCCTATGCATCCTGTACCCATCTGATGACAGGCGCGTTCTCAGGTGCTGCCGTGTCACCGGAAATGCAGGTCGTTTTCTGTGTCAAGTCAAATCCCTCGTATGTTATCAGTCATACCTGTTAATGTACTTGGCAATAAATCCTTTCTGAGTCTGAGTCTGAGTCCAAGCAGATCGAGCCATGGGCACACGGGGCTGATGAGACTTGTTAGGAGAGCTGATAAATAAACTTTGGTTTATATATCACACCGCCTCGTTCTTTCAAGCTCTTCTACACTTTGGACTTTTGTTTTATAACATTGTTTGGGTTCTGTTTAACATGCTTGCAATTTTATTTTGGTAACACTTCCTGTTTGTTCTTGTCAGTAAGCAATTGATTATTTTTTAACAAGGGGGATGGTTGATATTCACAAATTTAGCATGAGGTACACATATATAAAATGTAAATTAGACACAAATATGCAAGAATAAAGGTTCAAGACATGATAAAAGATGCCCATTTATTCTCCTTTCTCCTTCAGCTGCTCCCTTCCGGGGTCGCCACAGCGGATCATCACCTGATGTCGCCATGATCCGCACATCGATATGGCAAGGATTGTTACGCCAGATGCCCTTCCTGACACAAGCCTGCCCGCTTATCTGGGCTTGGGACCAGCACAGAGAGTAACCCTGTGATTAAAGATGCCAATTTAAAAATAAAAGTTACAAATTACAATTGAATTACACAGAATGACAGTTTAGCCAGCATCCAGATGAGCGATGCACGTTTACAAGTGGTGTCACTTTAATCGTGATTAAAACTTTCAACACTGTTCATTACACACAGAGTGATGTGTTTCAAGTAGGATGCAGTTATAATCGTAATTAATCACGATTAAAATGGTCATCATGGTGTCACTTTAATCACAGTTACTAGTGGTTGACCACTAGCAATCGCATCAAGCTACGTTAATCACATGACGCTGCATCCCACTTCATGCATTTATTGTGATTAAATCACGATCAATCGCTATCAAAGCTTGATAGAGGTGGTCTCAGTTCAAATCAAATGGCGAACTCTGGCATGGTCCTACAGGTGAGAAAGCGACCGCACTAAAATAGGACCGCCGGCAAACGGTAAAACATTTTATGCCACTGTACATACCCGATAGATCTTTGAAAATATCTGTGGCTGAGCACATCACGGTTCTGGAGGATTAATGAACATTAACATGTTATTTCCGGGACTTCCGGTTATGGCGGCCGCCTAGAAGGACACGTATCACTCTGCTCTGCTCCTGGAAATAAAGATTCGGCAAATAACTCTCTCATTTGGAACAGAACTTTTCCCAGCGTTTGGGTGAGGATATGCCGGTGAAGACTAAGGCTGGGAAATCAAGCGGGGGAAAAATTGAATCGCCGAAGCAGTCCAAATTAACGGACTTTAAAGTTTGTGGCGCAGTAGAAAAAGCTGCGGATATGGCGGATGAAACTAGCGGTGGTGCGGTAACTGCTGATGATGGCGGCACAGGTGCAGTGCTGGCTGCCATTAGCTCAATGAGAGCAGACTTTTCCGCTAAACTTGATGGGATTATGGCAGCGTTGGATGCAATGAGAAAGGAGTTGGGTGACTGCGTGGAGCGAGTGACGCAGGCGGAGCTTCGTGTTTCCAGTGCGGAGGATGAAATCAGCGGACTTCAAATAAAGGTGCACACTTTGGAAAAAAAAAATAAAGATCTGGAAAATAACGTTCTGGACCTGGAGTCCCGGTCCAGACGGAACAACCTGAGGCTGGTGGGTTTACCGGAGGGAGCCGAAGGTCGTGATTCATGCTCCTTTTTGGAGGGGTGGATCCCGGAGGCGCTGAACAACGCGGAGCTAAAATCATCAGTCGTCTTGGAAAGCTCCCACCGAATTGGCCCACCGAGAGGTAACAAGGCAGCACCGAGGACGTTAATTATGAAGTTTCTCAGCTACAGAGACAGGATGACGATCTCCAACGCGGTGCGGGCCAAAGGAGAAATTAAATACCAAGATCAGCAGGTGCGGTTCTACCCAGATTTGGCCTCAGGAATCTAACAATTAAGGAAGCAGTTTGACCCCATCCGTAAAGAACTGCGCAACCTTGAGATTCGTCATGGAGTGATTCACCCTGCAAGACTTCTGGTCACATATGAGGGCAGAACACGCATCTTCAAGACCCCCGAGGAGGCGCAGGAGCTCATCAAGAAGATCCAGGAAGAGACTGGTGGGAGCTAAGCATGAACAGAATATAGGGTAGAATATTTGAGCATTTAACTGATTAGAAGCATATAACAAGATTACAAAATATAGATTGTATTACATATTAAAAAAAAAAAAAATTAAAAAAAAAAGTACAAAATTGCTAAAAAATTTTGGAGTTAAATTGGAAAATTACAGAAGAGAGTTAATGTTACGTTATTAAAAGCAGTAGAGTTAGGGTGATTGGGAGGATGAAGAAGGAGTGGCTTTGGCTGATCCTCGTGGGTGTGGAACGGTCGATGGCTATATCGGGAGACGGAATTTTTCTTTTGTTTTTGGGGGGATTGCCACAAATGTGGGAAGGGGGAATTTGTTTGTGTGTAGTTTGTAGGGTGAATGTTCAACCACTCATTTTTTTGCTTTTCTGTTTGAGCATGTTTACACTGCAAGGTAATCCCAAACTCCCTATTGATCATAAATCAAAGCGTTAATCTTAATTTAACTTCATGGAATTGCAGAGGTCTACAAAATTTAAAAAAACTTAAACAAGTTATGAATAAAATAAAAGACATGGGTTCAAAAATTGTGTTTTTACAAGAAACTCATCTAATAGAGGAAGATGTAAAAAGAATTAGGAGTAGATGGCAAGGAAATGTTTTCACCTCATCATTTTCATCCCGAGCCAGGGGAGTTATGACTCTCATACATAAATCAGTCCCATTTCAAGTGAAAAATGTAATTGGAGACAAATTTGGAAGATATGTAATCATTCAAGGATCTTTGCTATTAGAAAACATAAATTTGGTGAACTTATATGGTCCCAATATAGATGATCAAAAGTTCTTTGCTAATTTATTTCTTATCTTATCATCACTTACAGGGCAACATATAATAGCAGGGGATTTTAATTGTACATTGAATCCCGGTATAGATAGATCAACAGGACTGGACTGTACGCACAATGGATGTAGGATGACCATTAATCATTTTATGAAAGAATTGAAATTGATAGATATATGGAGAGAAATGAAACCACAAGTTAAAGCCTACTCTTGTTATTCCAATACCTACAAGACATTCTCACGTATAGATTATTTTTTGATCTCCACAGAATTAAGGTCCAAGATTCAAAACTGTTTTTATGATAACATCGTGATCTCTGATCATGCACCCTGCTGTCTAATATATGTAGATAAGAAATTGACAAAGGAACCAGGTAGATGGCAATTTCAGCATAAATGGCTTCAGGATGAGGAATTTGTCAAGTATATAGAAAAACAGATAGATGAGTTCTTTGACATCAATACTACACAAACATCAGCATGTGTAAAGTGGGAGGCTTTCAAAGCTTTTATTAGGGGACATATTATTAGTTATACAGGTTCAAAATCTAAGAAGACTCGAGAGGAGAGAGTCCACTTGGAACATAAAATAAAAATTCTTCAAGAAAGAGTATATGCAGGAAGAGATCCAAGGTTGGAGAACGAATTACTGATTTTGAGAGCTGAATATGACAAAAAATCAGCGAATAGAGCTGCCTCGAGTCTTCTAAGATTGAAACAATCTTTTTATGAACAAGGTGAAAAATCAGGAAAGTTATTGGCATGGCAGATTAAACAATTAGAATCTAAAACACCAATTACCAGTATTATAAGTAACGGACAGGTAGTTATAGATCCTTTAGAAATTAATAGAGCCTTTAGAGATTACTATGAAAAATTATATGATACCAAAAATGAATCTGACTTAACAAAACTACATGGGTTTTTGAACGAACTATTTATACCGTGTATTCCAAATGAAAATAGGGAGATACTGGAGTCTAAAATTAGTCAAGAAGAAGTTGGACTAGCCATTGATAATATGAAATCAGGAAAAAGTGCAGGACCAGATGGTCTTCCAGTTGACCTTTATAAAAAATTTAAGAATAAATTAACAAAACCTTTTTTGGAAATGGTTTTAGAAGCATTTCAAAATAGTAATTTACCATCATATATGAATAATGCCTTAATTATACTGTTGCCAAAACCAGGTAAGCCCTCTAATAAATGTGAAAATATGAGACCAATAAGCCTATTAAACGCCGACCTTAAGATAATCTGTAAAATTTTAGCAAGACGAATACAAGAAATTTTACCAAATATTATTAATCGAGATCAGAATGGCTTTATAAAGGGTAGACAAGGCTTCCATAATGTAAGAAGACTATTTAATATTATTTATTCTAATAAAGAAGCACCGGATACAGCTCTCTTATCACTGGATGCCGAAAAAGCCTTTGATAGAGTTGAATGGCCCTTTCTTTTTGAAGTCTTACAAAGGTTTGGACTTGGAAATAATTTCATAAAATGGGTTCAGATAATATATAATAATGCTACTGCAGAAATCCTAACAAATAACAATATTTCAAAATCAATAAAAATCAATAGAGGATGTCGACAAGGCTGTCCACTTTCACCTTTACTGTTTACTATGGCAATTGAACCTTTAGCGATGGCGATACGTCTACAGTCACAAATATATGGAATTAAAGTTGGACCAACAGAACATAAAATCTCCCTGTATGCCGATGACATAATTTTGTTTATGTCGAATCTTAAAAAATCAATTCCGACCTTGTTAAATTTAATAAAGAATTTTGGGGAAATATCAGGATATAAAATAAATAAAACTAAATCTTCAATATTAATGCTAAATGAGACCCAGAGAAATTACCTAGCCCCTGAGGTAAATCAATTCAATGTTGTAAATCAGTTTAAATATTTAGGAATCCAAATTGTGCCTAAACTAGAATCAATCTCCAGTGTCAATTATGAAGCCTTAATGACAGATATTGATGAGTTACTTCAGAGATGGATGTCACTACCAATGTCGATGATCGGGAGAATTAATATACTTAAAAGTAATATCTTACCTAAAATACTTTATTTATTTCAATACATTCCCTTACCACCACCTTTAGATTTATTCTCAAGAATTAAAAAAAAAGTTAGTGGAATTTATATGGAACAACAGGAGGGCTAGATTACGTCTGTCTTTATTATATTTACCATTTGATCGTGGAGGTCTGAAATGTCCAAATTTTATGTTGTATTATTGGTCGGCACAACTGAGGTCTATGACATATTATTTTTCATCAAATGATCTCCCTCACTGGACTGAAATGGAATCATACAATTTACCTTTACCTCTTCCCATATTCATATACTCAGATTCGGCAAAAAAATTACAAAAACAAGTTAAAAATCCATTTGTAAAGCATATGATCAAAATATGGTGTGAAGCTAAAAACTATTTAAAAGAACCACAGTTATTGTCACAATTTAGTCCAATATGGGGTAATCAATATTTTAAACCAGGGAGAGCGGACGCTGTATTTAAAGTATGGAATTTAAAAGGGATACAAAAGATTCAGGATTTATATTTGCCATGTGCAGAAAACATAATGTCTTTTGAAGAGCTGAGGATCAAATTTAATCTCAATAGAACACATTTTTTTAAATATCTTCAACTTAGAAACTTTATTCGATCAAATCAAAATAAAGCTCTCACTCGACCTATTTATTCATCCTTGGAAAAAATGATGATGAAAGATAGTAAAAGAAAGGGTATTATTTCAGAGTTTTATAACTCATTGACACTATCTTCAAGTGAAAATTCACTGAAAAGATTAAACTACTGGAAAGAAGATCTGCAAATTGAAATTTCGGAGGAACAATGGGAATTGGCTTGTACAGAAGCTCAAACCAAATCAATAAATGCACGCCTTAAATTGATACATTTCAAATGGTTAATGCGGATGTATGTTACACCGGAGGAGTTAAATAGATATAACAAAAATATACCAGATACATGCACAAAATGCATGGAAAGTAAAGGAACTCTATTTCATTGTGTATGGGAATGTAGATTAATAAGAATGTTTTGGGAAGAGGTGAGGGTAACAATTGAAAAAATAATCTCAAAACAAATCATATTGAATCCTAAACTGTTTTTGTTGGGTCTGTACCCAGAAAAGCATAATTTTAATAAAAGTGAAAGAACATTCATAGACCTCAGTTTGCTTAATGCCAAAAAATGTATTGCACTATTATGGAAAAAGACTCATAGACCAGATGTGACTCAGTGGTTAAGACAGATGTTAACAAACCTTCCATTAGAAAGAATAACATATATACTGAAATCAAAGGAAATTGTGTTTGAGAATATATGGAGACCTTTTATTGATTATGTAAAAAATTTAAACATAACTCTTGAAGAAGAAGGTGAATGATGTGTGTGGACCTTGTAAATTCCAAACTGGTGAACATAATATGTATACTTATGTATTGGATTGTCTAGACTAAACAGAGGAGCATTGTTGAAGATTTGATTTTGTTGGTGGTTGTTGGTGTTTTTTAGTGCATTTTTTTTTGTAGTACTTTAGTGTTAGTGTTTGATTGTTTGTATCATGTTTGTTAAAAAAAAGGTTCAATAAAGATATTGTGGAAAAAAAAAAAAACATGTTATTTCCCATCCGTAGCAGCACTTCATTTTCAAACTGTATGATTTGCCGAAAGTGGTATATGCACGTATTTAATAAATGACAACCAGGGCGATGAAAACCCCCCCATAGATCACGCTACAATTTGTATTATTTTCTCCCCAGAAATGCATAAATGCACGGTAGTCATCCTACTTCCTGTTCTCGCAGCAAAAAAATCTGACCAATAAGAACAAAGAACGTTCTGACGCAAGTCTCGTGGGTTTTGACATGACACAGGTTGGTCTGCTTGAATTTTTGCCTGTGTGAAAGGGGACCAAGCCAAGGAGAAAATGATTCAAAGTAGCAAACTTATCAACTAAGTCGGACCAAATTAAACAAATTTAGGTGTGAAAGCACCCTAAGTTCACCTGTAGAGGTTATAGTGCATTTTAGGTGCATCCTGAAATTTCACCTGTAAGCCGAATATCCCTAACTTTTTGTGAGTAGTGTATTTGTCAGCTCAGTTGATGGTTGAAGGAAGAAATGGTGGTAGAGTGTGCACAAAGATGCCACCTTTCTCCTGTGCTCTAATGGGTAAATTCCTGCCTTGTAAGGATTATCAATTTTGAGTAGACAGAGGGCTTTTTTGCAGCCTGTCTAAGAGACAGTGCCGTGGTTCCTGCTCCACTCCATATTGGAGAGGCATACTCCATGAGAGATCAGATGCAGGCCTTGTATATGGTACTACTGGCATTGAGAGGAAGCTGGTTCTTGGTATGCCCCATGATGTACAATCTCTTGGCAGTCTTCTTGGCTAGTCCTGTGATGTAGGGAGTCCAGGACAGAGTATTGGTGATGATGACACCAAGGAGAGTAATACTCTGAATTGGAGTGAGTTCCTTGTTCATGAAGTGAAGAGGAGGAGGATTTTGGACATGCTTCCTGCTGATGATAATTCCTTCAGTCTTATTTGCATTAAATGTGATGCACCAGTCAGAGGCCCACCTTTTTGTTGTGTCCAAGTCACGCTGAAGACTCGGCACAGATGTCTCGGAGGCCTGGATTTTTTATGATGATATGAAGTGTTGAGTCATCTGCAAATACATGAAGATCATTCTCCAGTTGAGATGACAAGTCATCAATGTAGAAGAGGAATAGCAATGGGCCAATTATGCTTCCTTGGGACACTCCAACAGTCAAGTGTAGCGGAGGAGAGGTGAACCCGTCCAAAACCACGGACTGTTGTCTGTCAGCTAGGATAATATCCAGTCAAGTAAGTCATCTTGAATGCTGAATGCAGTCAGCTTTGTGATTAGTCCGCAATGCCATACTCGATCAAAAGCCTTTCAATGACTCGGATTTCCTGTTGAGTCAAAGAGCATTGTTCCACCATTGAGTAATGCATGAGAGCATGCCCACTGTAGATCTCTTCTCTTGAAATTCATACTTGGTGTCGCAAAGAAGCTGGTGCTTGTCGAGATGTTTGTGCCTGTGGTCACAGATAATGCTTTCCGTGACCTTGGAAATTATGAGCAGTAGGGATATAGGCTTTGGTGGGATGTGGTTTTTATCCCGGCCGTGGCACATCGGACCAACTTTTTACCCTCTCGAGAATCTTCAAGGGTTTGTGGGAGTTTGCACAACCAGTCCACATGTGTTTTGTGGACTTGGAGAAAACATTCAACTACATCCCTCATGGTCTCTTGTGGCGGGTACTGCGGGAGTATGGGGTATCAGCCTTGTTGTTACGAGTTATTCGGCTCCTATATGACCGTTGCAAGAGTTTGGTTTATATTGCCAACACCCAGTCAGATTTGTTTACAGTGACAGTTGGACTCCGCCAGGGCTGCCCTTTATCACCGGTGCTGTTCATAATTTTTTTGAACAAGATTTCTAGTTGCAGCCAAGGAACGGAGGGTGTCAGTTTCAGTGACCTCAGGATCTCAATTCTGCTGTTTACAGATGATGTTGTCCTGTTGGCTTCATTGAGCAATGACCTACAGGTCTTGCTGGGATGGTTTGCTACTGAGTGTGAAGCAGCTGGGATGAGAATCGGCACCTCTAAGTTCGAGTCCATGGTCCTCAGCTGGAAAAGAGTGGATTGCCCTCTTCGGGTTGGGGACAAGCTTCTGCCCCAATCCGGGAGGGGCTCAGAGTAGAACTGCTGCTCCTCCACATCGAAAGGAGCCAGTAAAGGTGGTTTGGGCATCTGATCAGGATGCCTCCTGGACACCTCCCACTTGGGAGGAGGCCCCAGGGCAGACCCAGGACACGCTGGAGAGACTACATCTCCCAGCTACCCTGGGAATGGCTTGGTATCCTCTCTGAAGAGTTGGAGCAGGTGGCTGGGGAGAGGGAAGTCTGGGCTTCTCTGCTTGAGCTGCTGCCTCTGTGACCCAGACCCCTGGAAAAGCGGTAGAAAATGGATGGATGGATGGATAGGATATAGGCCTGTAGTTAGATGAGTCTTGCTTGTTACCCTTCTTAGGTACAGCAATCACATTGGCAGATTTCCAGCCTGAAGGAACTGTCTTGGTTTCAAGAGAAATCTGGAATAGCTTCGCCAGAATGGGTGCAAGCTCTGGTACACAGTTCTTGAGTATAGATGCAGAAATCCCATCAGGGCCATTGGCCTTGGATGTGTCCAGACTGGGAAGTTTTCTAAGAATCCTTTTTGGTCTGAATTTCACAGTGGACAGGACTTTGCTTGTTTTTGGTGGCAATTTTGGAGGACTTTTACCACCATCATCAAGTTGAGCATTAGCTGCAAATGTGTTGTTTAGCAGTTCAGCTTTGTCTTTGCCTTTATTCAAGGTTTGACCATTACTACTTAGTGGGGGAACAGTAGAAGTCTTGTTGTTGTCGGTAATACTTTCTTCTTGTGAATTTGTACTATTTTCTCCTAAATTTGCATGTTTTTTTCTGGTAAATTTGGTAAAGGTAAATTTGTTATTTACCTTTTTTTTTGGGGGGGGGGGGGGCTCAAATACCTGAATCCATCATCCATCCATCCATCCATCCATCTTCTTCCACTTAATCCTTTTTGGGTCATGGGGGGGGGGGGGCGGACTGGAGCCTATCCCAGCATCTTTGGGTGAGAGGCAGGGTCCACCCTGGACATATCGCCAGTCCATCGCAGGGCCAACACAGAGAGACAGACAACCATTCACCCTCACAGTCACACCTAAGGACAATTTAGAATCCCCAGTTTGATGCCAATTAACCTAACTTGCATGTTTTTGGCATGTTGGAGGAAAGGCTGAATATATATTTGATAAATCAGGGAAATAATTTTTTACAACTGTTACTAATATGGGAATGCCAAAATAAAGGGGTAAATTAACCTTCTCCTTTTATCAGAGTTAATGATTTTGTGCTCTTCCTCCACACTAGGACACACATTTTTGCTTAAAAAAATCCTTTTCCTTTAAAAATGAAAAAGAGGACATGGGAGAGCAATGCCTGTACTGATGTGCTGACAGTCCTATAATAAAAAGATTTTTTTTAAAAAATCTTTATACGGCCAGAGATCTCACCACCCCCTCCCCCATGTTTGAAACAAAGTTACGCCCTTGACTGTTGGAGATGAAAATAGATGAAAATTAACAAACAAAACAACATCCTGCTGATGATTACCTGGAACTTGTCATGATCGGCGCCTCCCGCCTGACCCACAAAGATTCCCGATGCGGGGTCGAGCTCCATAGGGTCTGGCGAGCGCTCGATCTTCACCACCTGGGGCTCGGAGTCACAGCCATGGTAGAACGTCACCTGCTCCTCTTGGATGGACAGTGAGAAGCGACTCCAGGCATCCGCCAGGCTGGGCACCTCAAAGCTGGCCGCCTCGTACGAGGCCTCTGAGTCGGGCTCCGTGTAGAAGAACTGCACCTTCTGACGGCCCGACCGCACCGCGCCCAGCTTGACGCCAACATGCATGAGCTTCTGATGCCTGTCCGTGATGGAAAAGAGGACGCCGGCAGCGGGAGTGGAGGGCTTGATGTGGAAGAGGAGGGAAAAGTGGCGGTAGAAGGGGTTGGGCACGTGGGCCAGAGCCGGCTGGCCGGCCGCTGCCGTGATGGTGAACCTGTAGGCGGTCTTCCCCCCGGGCCCGTAGACCTGCACGACGTCATCTGAAGGAGGGTCTCCGATGAGCTGGAGTAGAGAGACGCCACTGTCTTCTGAAAGACAGAAGAGAATCCAAAAATGAATATTGTTTAGTTTCAAGTATTGATTTTAATATTTAAAAAATCCTAAAAATCACTTAACATAGCTGTATTGGTGCTGTTTTATAGCGTTATTGATCAAATAAAAAAGTCTGTGGTTATAATAGTCATATCAAAGGCCTGATGTTGATTTTTATGATCACCAGCTTGCAAGTTTTCCAAAATTATCAGCGAAAGCTGGCTAGCCTCTACTATGGGCGTGTTTAAAGCAAAGTTGACGTCATAATGAAGGTGTTCCAGGCTTGTTTGGCTGTGTGTTGCACAGCTGAATACAACATACAAAATAAATACAAAATAACATTTTCCACTTTCTCTGTAAATTTGCAACATTTTTCGCTTGTATTTTTTAACTTTTATCTTGTCAATTTGCAACTTTTTTCTCATAATTTTTCAACCTTTTTTCCTGTAAATTTTCAGCTTTTTTCTGTAAATTTTCAACTTTTTTCTCATAAATTTTCAACTTTTTCCTATAAATTTTCTATTTTCTGTAAATTTTCAACTTTTTTCTCATAAATTTGCAACTTTTTTCCTATAAATTTTCAATTTTCTGTAAATTTTCAACTTTTTTCTCATAAATTTGCAACTCTTTTCCTGTAAATTTGCAACTTTTTTCTCATAAATTTCAACTTTTTCTCATAAATTTGCAACTTTTTTCTGTAAATTTTCAACTTTGTCTCATAAATTTGCAAAATTTTCCTGCAAATTTTCAACTTTTTCTCATAAATTTGCAACTTTTTTCCTGTAAATTTTCAACTTTTTTCCTCATAAATTTCCATTTTTTTCTCATAAATTTGCAACACTCATCTGGATGCTAGTTAAATTTTTATTTTACTTAATTAAATTGTAATTTGAGACTCTTAAATTTTTAATGTGGCAACTTTTATTATATTTTTGCACCTTTGTTCTTGCAAATTTGTAGCTAATTTACATTGCACATCTGTATCTTATGCTGAATTTGTCAATTCCCCCCATCTCCGTGATAAATAGAAATATTACTATGGAATTTAAGTGTGTGTGTACACACGCATAAATGAGTCTGACCAAGGAGGTTGTAATTTCTCAGAGAAATAAAACCTCCTTGGTCAAACTATTCATGTGTGGTTTTCTTACACGTTCTCGGCTGAGCACCGTCCTGTCCTGACATTTTCACAGCAGAAACAGCATGTTGGCATGGATGAGAGCATGTACAGTGGTGTGAAAAAGTGTTTGCCCCCTCCCTGATTTCTCATTTTTTTATGTTTGTCACACTTAAATGTTTCAGAACATCAAACAAATTTAAGTATTAGACAAAGATAACACAAGTAAACAAAAAATGCAGTTTTTAATTGAAGGAGTCTATTATTATGGGTAAAAAAAATCTAAACCTACATGGCCCTGTGTGAAAAAGTGATTGCCCCCCTGTTAAAACATAAATTAACTGTGATTTATCACATCTTTGAAAGGTGAGTTCAATTTTCTAGCCATTTCTAAAGCTTTGGGACTCCAGCGAACCACAGTGAGAGCCATTATCCACAAATGGCAAGAACATGGAACAGTGGTGAACCTTCCCAGGAGTGGCCGATCAACCAAAATTACCCCAAGAGCGCAATGACGACTCATCCAAGAGGTCACAAAAGACCCCACAACAACATCCAAAGAACTGCAGGCCTCACACTCAGTTAAGGTCAGTGTTCATGACTCCACCATAAAGCCTTATTCATGTTGCATTTCCCCTCTAGTCCACTTTGGTTCGCGTGCGCTTTGGATGAGCCCGGTACGCATGTGGCGCTGTTCATGCTCACTTTTTTCATCTACCCAGGCCAAGCGGTTGACGCATGCGCACAACCATCATTTGTAGTTTCACTCCCACTCGATAGGTAGTGTCAATGCACTGACGTGCCAGGATTTTCACCAACGAAGAAACACTGCTTGCTTTCTGCTGCTTGACTTTCCGGTTTTCACTCCTTTTCCATGAAGATGCTGCTGCTGCTGAAGTACTTATGTATGATTCATGTTTGTTTATTCTCGTCTTCCGTTTCCTCATTGTCTTCTTCTTCTCTTTGTCTTGTTATGCTGTGCCGATATTGCCACCTTGTGAATGGGACATTCAGTCTTGCGCATGCGCTTTTCAACACATTCAGCTTCGTGGGCAAGTGGCGCGGTCACAAAATTTGGGCTGCATGCGGTTGTCCGTGGTCGAGCACTGCAGACACTAGCGTGGAGACGATGACATAAATTTTGTCACACGAGGTTTAGGGTTACACGTACGCAGAGAGCGGAGATGCAGCATGAATCCAGCTTTAGAAAGAGACTGGGCAAAAATGGCCTGCATGGCAGAGTTCCAAGACAAAAACTACTGCTGAGCAAAAAGAACATAAAGGCTCATCTCAGTTTTGCCAGAAAACATCTTGATGATCCCCAAGACTTTTGGGAAAATACTCTGTGGACTGACGAGACAAAAGTTGAACTTTTTGGAAGGTGTGTGTCCCATTACATCTGCCGTAAAAGTACAGCATTTCAGAAAAGGAACATCATACCAACAGTAAAATATGGTGGTGGTAGTGTGATGGTCTGGGGCTGTTTTGCTGCTTCAGGACCTGGAAGACTTGCTGTGGTAAATGGAACCATGAATTCTGCTGTCTACCAAAAAATCCTGAAGGAGAATGTCTGGCCATCTGTTCGTGACCTCAAGCTGAAGCGCACTTGGGTTCTGCAGCAGGACAATGACTGAAAACAAACCAGCAAGTCCACCTCTGAATGGCTGAAGAAAAAAAAAATGAAGACTTTGGAGTAGCCTAGTCAAAGTCCTGACCTGAATCTGATTGAAATGCTGTGGTATGACCTTAAAAAGGCGGTTCATGCTTGAAAACCCTCCAATGTGGTTGAATAACAACAATTCTGCAAAGATGAGTGGGCCAAAATCCCTCCACAGCGCTGTAAAAGACTCATTGCCAGTTATCGCAAATGTTTGATTGCAGCTGTTGCTGCTAAGGGTGGCCCAACCAGTTATTAGGTTTAGGGGACAATCACTTTTTCACACAGGGCCATGTAGGTTTGGATTTTTTTCCTCCTTAATCATAAACAGCTTCATTTAAAAACTGCATTTTGTGATTACTTGTGTTATCTTTGTCTAATATTTAAATTTGTTTGATGATCTGAAACATCTAAGTGTGACAAACATACAAAAAAATTGAGAAATCAGGAAGGGGAAAACACTTTTTCACACCACTGTATGTGTGCTGAATTTTTCCATTTACCATTAAAAACCCCTTTTATCTGGTGAATAAAGAATCTGTAATCCCAAAGATGCATTTTAGTGATTTATTTCATATAAAATAAGATAGACATGATACATTTTGGCAGAGCAGATGGAAGAGCTTCTTCCTGAGTGTCTGAGGGAGTCTCTTTCTGTACATTAGCCAGCTGTGAGTTAACTTTGAGTCCAGGAACCAACAAAAATGAACCTCTTCTGTGTGTGCGTGTGAGAGCACAATGGAGAGATGACAGAACACTTTGTCTGTGAATCAGCCTGTGTCTTGAGATATCTGATACAATGTGTAATTTTAATATGCAATAAAAAAAACTTTCACATATATCTGTCTGAAATTGTGTTCTAATGCAACACGTTTTCAAACTGGAACCGAACTGGCTGTTTTGGTAGCAAACACATAATCAAGCTTTTAGGTATTAAGTTCCAAATGGCAGTTTTGCTCCGGCTGTGACATGAGAACCGGAGCTGCCTGGAATGATACCATCATCCCAGCTTCACCTCCACCAATTTTAACGACAGAGGAAGTATCCCCATGAATGTCTAAACCCACACTGAGAGTGCTGCTATGGCTAATATGGAGTTAGCTTAGCAACCATCATATTATAATGCAAGCAATCTCTGTCTGTCTGTCTGTTCCGTAAGTATTTCCCGAACCGTTTGTCAGACTGGCCTCAGATTTTATACATGCTTTGCTGAGGTAATGAGGGTGTGCATCCCCGAATTTCAGCCCCCCCGGATATTCAATTCAATTCAATTCAACTTTATTTATATAGCGCCATTTCACAACAACAGTCATCTCAGAAGTTTAGGAGGGGAAATCTTTAATGAACATCCATAGGGAAGCTATGGGCATTCATAGCTATGACATCATAGATGCACAGATGTTCAACTTTATTCAACTTTATTTATATAGCGCCATTTCCCAACAACAGTCATCTCATAGCACTATCAACTGTAGGGAGGACCCCCACAGTTGCAGAAAGACCCCAGCAATCAGGCGATCCCCTGTGAGCAAGCACTTGGCGACGGTGGAGAGGAAAAACTCCCTTTTAACAGGAAGAAACCTCCAGCAGAACCAGGCTCAGGGAGGGGCAGTCATCTGCTGCGACTGGCTGGGGGGTGAGGGGACAGAGAAGAAGAAAAGAACAGACATGTAGAGAGCAAACAGCACGATGGGGACTCAATCTATGGGAGAGAACAAACAAATGTTAATGACCAGCAAAAAAAAAATATTTCATAGAGAGTGAGGAAAGGAGTGAGGCCCAGTGCATTACTGGAGGTAATGCACTGGGCCATGGACCATGTTGCCATGGTTACTGTTGCCAGGTAGACACATCATCAAAGATCAAAGGCAGGCATCACTGAACGAGTGGTGATGTCAAAGATCAAAGGCAGGTTACTGTTGCCATGGTCGCCATGTCAAAGATCAAAGGCAGGCACCACCATTGTAACTGTTGCCATGGTAACAGTAACTTTCTACGGGCATGCAGAAATACTTGCTTATACTTGGTTTCTATGGGCATGCACGGGTATGCACTAGTAGTTTTTAAATTCTAGTCACCCAACTAAATCTCTGTTCTCACCTAATTCATTAACCCACAACAGCTAATATATTTCATGTCATTCTGGCTTAGGACCTGCGATGGACAGGCAATCTGTCCAGGGTGTACCCTGCCTCTCGCCCAAAGATGCTGGGATAGGCTCAAGCTCCCCCCCAACCCAAAAAGGATTAAGTGGTAGAAAATGGATGGATGGATGGATGGATTCTGGCTTATTCTGTTATATTTTGGCTGTGACAACCTGGTAGATCTGGCCTCCTAATGTTAGCTTAGTTTTGAGATTGCAGTCAGCTTCAAAGTTTGCTTTTTTTTATATATTCTGTCCATGCCCGCTAGACAACAGTGTTCCTGCCTAGTTCAGGACCTGCCTAGTCCTGCCCACCTCCGCCCCCTGGTGGGACCAGCAATGGATCGACTCCAGTTCACCTACCAGCATGGCATCGGGGTGGAGGATGCAATGATCTTCCTCCTACACTGTTCCCTGTCCCACCTGGAGAAGCCTGAGGGCACTGTGAGGATCATGTTCTTTGATTTCTCCAGTGCTTTCACCACCATCCAACTGGTGATCCTGAAGGACAAGCTACTTTGCGCAGGGGTGGGCCAGCACCTGTCATCGTGGATCCTTGACTACCTCACAAACTGACCACAGTTTGTGAGAACCCAGGATTGTGTCTCTGAGATGATCATCTGCGGTAAGGGGGGACCCCAGGGAACAGTTCTGGCTCCCTTCCTGTTCACCCTTTATACTGTGGACCTTGCACACAACACACCACACTTCCATCTACAGAAGTTCTCTGACGACTCTGCAGATGGAGATGATTGGCTTCATCTCTGATGGAGATGATGTGGAGTACAGAGGACTTATCCAGGACCTTGTCGACTGGTGCCATCAGAACTGCCTTCAGATCAATGCGAGGAAAACTAAGTAACTGGTGGTGGACTGCCGCAGGCGAGGACAACCCCCCACAGCACCAGTAAACATTCAGGGAACAGACATTGAGATGGTGACGTCTTACAAGTACCTGGGTGTTCACCTGAACAATAAACTGGATTGGTCACACAACACCAACACACTCTACAAGAAGGGACAGTGCAGGCTGTTCCTCCTGAGGAGGCTCAGGTCTTTTGGACTGCAAGGGGCTCTCCTGATTGGCACTCTATGATTCAGTGGTGGCATCAGCCATCACATTTGGAGTGGTCTGCTGGGGCAATGGCATCACGGCAGCCGACAGGAAGAGACTGAACAGACTGATCAAGAAAGCTAGCTCTGTCCTGGGGCAGCGCCTCAACCCAATGGAGGAGATAGGAGAGAGAAGGATGGTGGCTAAGCTGTCAGCTCTGCTGGAGTCTGAGTCCCACCCCACGCAGGACACGCTGAACGCACTGAGGAGCTCATTTAGCAGTAGGCTGTACCATCCTAGGTGCGCGACCGAGAGGTTCCGCAGGTCCTTCCTACCTACGGCTGTCAGACTTTATAACCTAACCAGGGCTGCTCGTAGAGGTCGTATTGAATGTACAAAATGTAACAACATTGCACAATAAAAGGTCCCCTCCATTATACAACTAGGCAATATCAATCATTACAACATGGTGACAACATGGCTGATTTAAATACGAAATATACTGTATGGGTACATAGTCATATTCTGCGGGGTAACTTAATAGACTGTTATGCCGTCTATACCATCTAGCTGCAATGCTCCAGCACTGTGTATATATCTGTGTACATATGTATAGTCATTTGTTCTTATTATCTTGTCTTTTTAATTATTGCTCTGAGTGCTGCTATCCCTGTGCTGCTGCAATCCTGGAATTTCCCTTGGCCTGGGTAGATGAAAAAAGTGAGCATGAACAAAATGGGTGTCACGGAAAGTGGAAAACTGGACCCAAGTGCAATACTTAAAGTTTGGCAGAGACTTATAAAAGAGCTGGCCAGATGGGTACAGCTCGATGGTGCAAACACAAAAAAATGACAGACAGCTCGAGAGCTGAAACAAAAACACAAATTCACGACGGGATATCACAGGACATGATTGGGCAGGATACAAGGCAGGACAGAAGCATGTTGCTCATGCATGTATGACGAGGACAACCATGGGGAACACAGACTGGGGCTTGACATAATAGACACAGGAGTAATCATATACAACACAGAACAGGTGAGCCCAATCAGCGGCAAACGGAGACAGCAGGGCATGGTCAGAGACACAGAAACAGGATGGGCAGGGCTGCACGGACAATCACACACAGAGGATCAGGAGAGACAAGACCATGGCTAAGATGATAATGATAATAATAATATCAATAATAATAATAATAATAATATTGATAACAAACCTAGGGAATCTAGGTTGAGGGAATCTACCTGCATACAAGATCTGACGGCAGGCTTTTCAACCTTGCCTGCCTGAAAGCCAGAACCAAAGTACATGACGCTCTAATCAGAGATATGCTTTTCGCAGACGACGCTGCAGTCGCAACCCACACACAGCAGGAGCTTCAGACCCTGATGGACCGCATCTCCCAGGCATGCAAGGACTTCGGGCTTACCATCAGCCTGAAGAAGACTAACGTCTTGGCGCAAAGCACGGAAGCACCACCAACCATCACCATCGACGACTACGAGCTGGAGGTCGTGAATCAGTTCATGTACCTGGGGTCCACGATCAGCAGCAACCTCTCCCTTGATACAGAGATCGACAAGAGGATTGGAAAATCAACCTCCACACTCGCTCGCCTCACCACGCGAGTGTGGGAGAATCCCAAACTCTCTGTCAAGATGAAGATGGCAGTGTACAACACCTGCGTCATCAGCACACTGCTCTATGGGAGTGAGACGTGGACAACATACGCCCGGCAGGAAAAGAGACTGAATTCTTTCCACTTGCGCTGCATTCGTCGCATCCTGGACATATCCTGGCGGGACAAAGTGCCCAACACAGAAGTCCTGTCTCGCGCCAGCCTTCCCTCCATGTTCACTCTACTCAGGCAGCGCAGGCTCCGCTGGCTAGGTCATGTTTACCGTATGGAGGATGGCAGAATCCCCAAAGACGTCCTCTATGGAGAACTGGCAACTGGCAGGACAGACGCTGGCCGCCCACAGCTGCGCTTCAGAGACATCTGCAAGCGAGATATGAAGGCCCTGGAGATCAACACAGAGTGCTGGGAGGACCTCGCAACGGACCGCTCCAAATGGAGAGGCACCCTGACCAGACAGCTCAAGGTGGGTGAAGAGAAACTGACTGCTGCAGCAGATGAAAAAAGGACCTGCAGGAAGAACCGCCACAGACCCAGCAGCACGGAGATCACCCACAAGTGCGACCTGTGTGACAGGGACTGCCATTCGCACATCGGCCTGTTCAGCCACAGGCGGTGCTGTTCCAGCAGAGTAGACGTTTAGGATTCTCTTCCATGGTCATCATAGACCAACGGAGGACGACAACGGATAACAAACTAAGAGGACGACCCATGGAGAAATTAATATACAAAAGAGAATAATAAAGATGGCAATGATGGCAACCCAGGACAGTAATAATAATCAAAGTGAAATACAGAAAATCTCAAAAGCAAATTAAAGTGAGGACGAGAGCTGGGGCCCACGTCCTGATGACGAGACAATCATAAATTAGGATGAGGGCATGAGACCCAGCCCACGTCCTGACAACTGAGGGGGAGGAAGCTTTTGCTTCTTCCTTAAATAAAAAGAAATATGAGAAAAAAAACTTGAAAATTTATGAAAAAGTTGCAAATTTATAAAAAAAAAAGTTGAAATTTTCAAGAGGAAAAAATCAAAAATTTATGGAAAAAAAACATCCTGACACAGATCCCCCCAAACTGAAGGGAAACTTGAAAAGCTTTTGCTTCTCCCTCCTTCAGACACCCCGAAAATGTATTTTATCACCTTATATTGTTAGTTTATATTTTTTGAAATATTTGTTAAATATTCTTCTTTGTTTTCTTTTTTAATAACTTTGACCTTTCTGTCCGAAATAAATGAATAAATAAATGAAAACGTTTGTGGTCCAGCATGTGTGAAACTGGAGGAGTGGGTCAAATCAACGGAAAAAATAAGTGCTGATGCTGCAGTTCCCAGAGACTGGAAGAGTCCAAAGGGAAAATTAAGAGCAGCGGCCCCAAGGCTGAAATGACCTCGTCATAAATCGACCTCACAGGGGAGAAAAAGTTTTGGCTCAGAGGACGGATGGTGTCCATCACTGAAGAAGTCAAATGTTTGCATTAAACAGTTAAAGGGAGAGGGTCAGAGGTCACGGGGTTTTCCCTTTTTGATCAGTGAGAACATCCTGAAAGCAGAGTTAATGTTCAACCATGGGGGAAAAACCCTGAATTTTACCCTAAATGTTCCATAGGCTGAAAATTCAGAAAAAAGTTGCAGATTTATTAGAAAAAAAGTTGAAAATGTACAAGAAAAAAATACAAATTTCCATCCATCCATTTTCTTCCGCTTTCCTGGAGGTGAGGGTCAGAGAGGCAGCAGCTCAAGCAGAGAAGTCCAGACTTGCCTCTCCCCGGCCGCCTGCTCCAGCTCTTCAGAGGGGATACCAAGATGTTCCCAGACCAGCTGGGAGATGTAGTCTCGCCAACGAGTCCTGGGTCCGCCCTGGGCTCTCCTCCCAGTCTATGACAAATTTATGACACAAAAAAATCAAAAAATGTTGAGGAAAAAGTTGCACATTTACAGGAAAAAATTGGAAATTTATCAGAAAAAAAGTTGAAAATGTCTGAGAAAAAAGTCACAAATTTATGAGGAAAAAGGTGCAAATTTATGTAAAAAGAAGTCAGAAATTTTGGAGAAAACAGTTGCAGATCTGTGAGAAAAAAGTTGTAGATTTATTAGAAAAAGTTTAAAATGTATATGAAAAAATTAAAATTTACAGGAAAAAAATTGCAAACTTACAAAAAAAAAATTGGAAATTTCTTAGAAAAAAAATGAAAATTTATGAGAAAAAAGTCACAAATTTATGAGAAAAAAATGCAAATTTATGAAGGAAAAAAGTTGAAAATTTAAGTTAAAAAAAATTTAGAAATTTTTGGGAAAAACTTCCAAATCTATGAGAAAAAAAGTTGAAGATTGTGTCATGATCCTGGGGCACGGAGGGACGCCGTGCCCAGTTTCCTGTTTTTCTGTCTGCAGTGTTTGGTTCCTGTTTCACTCTTGTCTTTTTGTATCTGTAGTATTATTATGCACATTTTGGGGGTTCTACTGTGTTTGTGTTGTTATGGTTCTGATTGTGTTTTATTTTGACAGCGCTGTGCAGCTTCCGGCTGTCAGACTGGTCGGAGCCGCACACCTGTTGTTCATTCTGTTATTTTCTCCATTCATGCATCCACACCTGCGTCTAATTATGTCATACATACAGTCTACGGCAAACCTCTGGGGTCTGTCGTGTCCTTCTTCCGCGTTACCCCATCTTCAGGAGCAGAGTGTTTCATCCTGAGTGTGTTTGGGGCCGCTGTTGAGGAGAGGTGGGAAGCTCCGTCCAGGTATGTGCTTCCCTTATTTCCAGCCGTGAGCCCCGCTGCCTTTGGGAGGGCCTGGCCAGGCGCTCCCTGGCTTCATGTCCCCCTGGACGTTGAGCTCCACTCTCCTCCAGTATTTACTATGTTGTACTTGTTTGTTAGCGCCATGCACCTTATAATTTAGTGCTTGTATGTTAGCATTCGTGTCTGTCTTTACATTAATAAATGTGCAGAAACCACAGTGTGCCTTTGGTGTCCTTCAATAGCCCCTGAAAACAGATTTACAGGAAAAAATGCAAATTTACAGGAAAGAAGTTGCAAATTTTTGACAAAAAAATAAAAAAACATTGAGGAAAAAGTTGCAAATTTACAGGAAAAAAATTGCAAACTTACAAGAAAAAAATTGAAACTTCTCAGAAAAAATGTAAAATTTTTGAGGAAATTTTTGAGTCTCCCTCTGATCCCCAACTACTTGAGGGCCTGCAGAGTGACTGACCGGCAAAACCTCGACAGCCAACCTCTATGGGGTAGAGCCAGGTCTTCCATCCCCTACTACGGCAATCATGAACAAGCTCCCCATACTTGGCCCTCTTCCTTTCAAAGGCCTCTTCCATCTGGTCTTCCCAGGGCACAGTCAGTTCCAACAAGATCACCTGCTTGGAAGATTCTGACACAAGAACCATGTCTGGTCTAAGTGTGGTCATTATGATGTTGTCAGAGAATCTCAACTGTCTTCCCAGGTCAACCTTCAGTTGCCAGTCTCGTGCAGTTGCCAGAAGCCCCCACCCAATGGGTTTGTGCAATGCTGTGGCTTCTCACCAGCTTTGATGAAGGGTATGGCATGCTTTGCTGGGTGTTGCTGCCTGCTAAAAGAGATCCCTGCACTGACTGACTCTGTTACAGCCTTCAGTACCTGGTCGTGCCTCCACCGGTAGCGCCCCTCACTGAGGGCTCTTGGGCAGCTACTTAGGATGTGTTCCAGGGAACCTCTTTGCTGGCATAGAGAGCATGAAGGGGCTTCTATCAGGCCCCAAGAGAAGAGGTTGGCTGGGCTTGGAAGAACATCGTACACCGACTGGATCAAGAATTTGATCCGGTGTGGCTCCGCTGTCCAGAGCTCTGACCAGGAGACTTTATGTTCCATTGCTTCCTCCCACCTGGTACATGCCCCCTGCTGGCGCATTCCAACTATCCTGCTGGTTCATGTTTCCTCCACTCCCACTCTGATTTCATCCTGAACCAACTGATGTCTTTCCTTTCCCTGGACCTTGCTGTACTGAGGTCTTGGGTTGCTCCCAAGGCCTGCCCGCCCTGCTGCAACTGTCCCCACCAACTCTTTGAACTGCAGCCGTGCCTCAGCCTGTTCAACAACTTCATGGGCTTTAAATTTCCTTCTCATCTTCACCTGAATACCAGCCAGTGAGACTTTGATGTCACTAGAGTCTCTGTACAGCATCACTTCTCTTGCCGGGGAAACTATGAGTTCCTCTGACAGACGACTGAATGGGAGTTGAAGCTTGTTTCTCAGAAAAAACACTGAAAATTTTTGAGAAAAAAGACAAATTTATGAGAAAATATTTGCAAATTTACGAGAAAAAGTTGCAAATTTATCAGAAAAAAGTTAAGTTTACAGGAAAACAGTTGAAAATTTATGTTTAAAAAAAAGTCAGAATTTTTTGAGGAAAAAAGTTGCAAATCTATGAGAAAAAAACACTGCAGATTTATTACAGAAAAGTTGAAAACTTACAGAAAAAAAGTTGCAAATGTATAACAGACACATGAATGGTGACTGCTCGAGTAGGTTCCGTCTGTCTTCTCTTTCAATCCTAAGTTCTGTTTTCCTATTTCAGACAAGGATGAAAAGGAGGCCACGCCTCGGAAAAACAGCTGACAAACATAAAACCTATCATGAACGATGACTGAGCCGTGCTGCAGCCTGGACCTGCTGAGGAGTTTGCAGCTTTAGGCGTGAATCCCGTGGGATTTGAGCACGGACTGAAGGCACCTACTACGGGCTCATCTCGCCACCGCACAGCTGCTGCAGCTGTTGTCAGGGCCGGATTATAAATGTATTGTGTGATCATGAAATGATAAATACCGCTGAGTCAGGCTGTGATTTTCTCATGAACCCTGTGCTTAAATTTCACCCGTTTCCACATCTGGAAGCGGTCCGGTTCACCCACAGATCTCCCAGGAACCAGGACGACCTCAGCCAGCGCAGCTTTAAGAAGAGCATGGAACAATCACAGAATCTCAGGGTCTGCTTCAGTTCTACTGAGAATCATGGGAGGAAATTTCATTTCACTGTTTGGGGGGGGGGGCAGAACATTTTCTCAAGAGTTTATTTTAATAGAGAGAGACAGACAAAAAATATTAAATAAGGGTTATTAATTAATTTGCATTTGATTGAGGGAAGTAAGTATTTGATCCCCTACCAACCAGCAAGAATTCTGACCTGCACAGACCGGTTATGTATCCATGAGGCCCATAAATCAGTCCTGCCCCTATAGGAAAGGACTCGCATCTCAAATCATTATGTATAGAAAAGATTCCTGGCAAAGAATCCATCTCTTCAATTCAAACTTCTCCACCACCGTGGGCAAGACCAAAAAACTGTCATGTCAGAGACAAGACTGTAGACCAGCACAAGGCTGCAATGGGCTACAAGACCATCAGCAAGAAGCTTGACAACATTAAAAAAAACCGCATAAAAAATGAACCATTTAATAGAATAAAAATTTAACCAGCATTCCGAAATTTTGCTGCAAATTTACATGAAAACGTGAGGAAAAAAGTTGCCAGTTATCCCAAAAAATGTCCAAACTGTTGCAAATTAACGAGAAAAGTTGCAAATTTACATGAAAAAAGATGCAAATTAACAAGAAAAAAATGAAAATTAATGAAAGGTTACAAATTTACATGAAAAAAGTTGCAGATTAATGAGAAAACAGTTGCAAATCAATGAGAAAAAGTTACAAATTTACATGAAAAGAGTTGCAGATTAGAAAAAAGTTGCAAATTTACATAAAAAAAGATGCAATTTAATAAGAAAAAATGCTAATTAATGAGAAAAAGTTACAAATTTACATGAAAAAAGCTGCAGATTAACTAGAAAAAGTTGCAAATTTACATGAAAACGTGAGGGAAAATGTTGCCAATTATCCCAAAAAATGTCCAAATTGTGGCAAATTAATGAGAAAAGTTGCAAATTTACATGAAAAAAGTTTCAGATTAACGAGAAAAAAGTTGCAAATTAATGAGAAAAAGTTACAAATTTACATGAAAAAAGTCACAGATTAACTAGAAAAAGGTTGCAAATTTACATGAAAAAAGTTGCAAATTTACCTCAAAAAATGTCCAAAATTGTTGCAAATAAGAAAAAAGTGGCAAATTAATGAGAAAAAAGTTGCAAATTAACAAGAAAAAAGTTAATTAACGGTACCCTTATGCCACTACGACTGACTTTCATTACAAACAACTATTACAGTTTGAACCTCCTTCTACTGTGGAGCTGACACTCCCTCACTCCACACAGAACAACTGAACGCGTCACACCACCACCCTGAAGGCATCATCAGAGGAACAAAAAAATGACCTTGTGTGCTCCACTACAAATTACTGGGGTGCCATGTCTGTGTTTTCCAGAGAAACTCAAAGCCTGTTTTAATGTGTGAAGAAAAAAAGTGAAAAGATGCACAGATGGAGGGAGGGAGGAATATCCGTGGGAAAGTGGACCATGTGGGATCCTTAATATGACGGATCTCCGTGCTGACAAAACCAAGCAGTAAAAATATGCTGGAATATCATTGTGGAACTAATAGTTTCCTCCAGAGGGTTTACGGGGCTGCCTCGCTCCTCACTGGAGCTGAAACAACTGATATTTTCTCATAAAACACCCACCAGACGTTTAATTCTGCTACAGCATGAACAAAACTTTCAATCTGTGTTTTCATGAACATAAATGTTTTCTTCAAAAAAATAATAAATTCACCAGGGTTGAGGAAGGTGCAGAATTAAAGACGCACTTTGGCGGCTCTAAAACCACCTCAAAAACCAATGTGTTTTGCCCAAAATA
Source organism: Pholidichthys leucotaenia (assembly GCA_020510985.1). Taxonomy (NCBI): domain Eukaryota; kingdom Metazoa; phylum Chordata; class Actinopteri; order Cichliformes; family Pholidichthyidae; genus Pholidichthys; species Pholidichthys leucotaenia. Next base: position 333,693,129 of record CM035845.1, read on the forward strand.
GTAGATTGTGGCATTTCATACACAAAAAAAAACTTTCATTGCCTTAGAATGGCTTGGAAAGAGCTTTTACGTCTTTCACCTACGTAAGTATGTACGGGTCTATGAATATTCTAATTAGCCCCACCCATACTCCCGCCCACAAGTAGCTGAAAGAAGGTGAGGACTCAGAGTAGGCGAACCAACTTGAGGAAGTAAAGGTCGTAACAAGGTTTCCATAGGTAAACCTGCGGAAGGATCACTCTCGGTGGAGCCAGTCTCTGGTTACCCACTCACCGCGGATCGCCTTGCTGGAGGCCGGCGCGCCCACCAGTCAGCTCGCCTCCAAGGCTCTTCCCAGACAACTGCTCGCCGGCCCCCAGTGAGGCGATACATGGTGAGTGGGTAACTAGAGACCGCTCCTTCGGGGGAAGAGGGAGGAGTGCTCGGTGAGTGGGTAACTGGCAGGGGAGACTGGCGGGGAGCCTTCCAGCCTCCACGCCAGGCTGGGCAGCGACTCCGCTCCACCGAGAATGATCCTTTCGCAGGTTCACTTACACTCGCCCTGGCCGTTGCGCCACGCACACCAGGGCCGTTTCCACCGGCATGCAGGCTGCAAACCTGTATCCTCACCGGTATTTTAGCAGCGACACTGAGGTTTTTCCAAATAAAATTAATCATTGCTGTTGTATTTTCATGTCTGTGGATAAAACATGTTATTTAAAAGAAGAGGATTTCTTGCTCACATAGCCAAAAACTGACCATGTAATCTGCCATCTTTCCCAACTTGTAAAAGCTCCTGCTGCTCCTCGGCTCCTTCCTCTTCCCCTGAGGGAATGAACTCCGGTCTGTAGCCATGCCCAGTGCTTAGCCTGGTTGGTTAATGTTATAACCAATGAGGCTAAGCAGGAATACTTACGTAGCTAGAAACACTGCTGAACGTCACACGTTTGGGGGGGGGGGGAGTGGAGCTTAAGTGAAACTTTACAAAAAAAAAACAGAGATATGAGACATTGCAGTGATTTTGCTTTTGATACGTCTTATAAGTCACAAAAAACATGTTACAGACATATTAACAACAAAAAAAACCTTGATTTTTGCTGGAGTATCACTTTAAAGTCTTCATGTTTTACAAAATATCAGAATATATTGATGGGGACAAAGAGAGACGCTGCATGGAGTGTTAACGTGACAAACTTGCGGCAGCAAGTGGTGCAGCTAGCTGAGGCCCCGGCCGGATCAGAGCACACTTGTAGCGGCAACACCCGGCAGAGCTACCTGGGGTCCTGGCCAGATCAGAGCTCATTCACAGCAGCAGTAAGTGGCAGAGCTCAGCGGAGGAGCTAACTGAGGGTGAAGGAGCTAACTGAGGCCCCAGCTGGATCCGAGGTCAGCTGGACCAGATACCCACAACACCACCAGAAATTATCCTGCTATTATCAGGTCAGTAAAAAATGCCACCAAAGAAAGAGGAAATGGAAGAGATTAAAATATCTCTGAACTTCATGTCAGAAGAACTGACCAAAGTGGCCAATCAACAGTCCAAATTATTAGGGCTAATGGAGGAAGTCAGAGAGCTGAAATTAACAATTAAGGAAAGAGACAAAAAAATTGCAGACTTGGAGTGACGCATTGAGGATCTTGAGCAATATACTTGTATGGATGATTTAATCATTAGTGGATTAGACATTAAATACCAATCATATGCTCATGCTACAGCAGGAATGAGAGGTGAGGAGGCTCCCCCAAGTGAATCAGTCTCCTTGGAAAACCAGGTGCTTCGGTTCCTTGAAAGCAGAAACATAAAGGTTGAAGTAAATGCAATTTCAGCCTGTCACACTCTACCCAGAAAGGATAATAAAACAACGAAATCAATTGTAATGCACTTTGTGAACAGAAAGGTAAATAATGACATACTGAGACAGGCCAGAAAGCTGCGGGGAACAGAAGTTTACCTAAATGAACATTTAACAAAGACTAATGCTGAAGTAGTACGGCAAGCACGGATGTTGAAAAGACAAAATAAGATACAGGCAACATGGACAAGAAACTGTAGAGTTTGGATCAAACGAAATGGAACACCTGAGGAAGCAAAGGCCATAATAATAACAGATCTCACTGACTTAAATAAATATACGTAGGTGAACACTGATTAAGAAAATTAAGAGACTACAATAATCCATATCCACACACACAGCAAGAACAGTTCTTTTGTGACATAACATGATAATGTACTTAAAAAAAAATCATGACTGACTTTAGTAGACATCAATTATCCCCAATTGGAGGAAGTCATTTGACCCAGAGAGAGGAAATTCAGACTCTGAAAATATCTCATTATACTGAACATAAACTACAAGAGATGGAGAATGATATTCATCCTGATAACCACTTCTTCAATAATATTTATAATCACTGTGAATATTACACTGAAAAGCAATTCAAAAGTCAAGTGCAAGTAGATGGTAAACTATCAATAATACACTTTAACAGCAGAAGTCTTAACAAAAACTTTCCACAGATTCAGGACTATTTAAAACAGCTGGATAGAAAATTTACAGCTATCACAGTCTCTGAAACTTGGCTCAATGAAGAGCAGGCTTCTCTGATGGCAATAGAGGGATATCAGATGTTTCGTATTAACAGATCTAAAAAAAAAAAAGAGTGGTGGTGTTGTACTGTATATTGATGAACTGTATAGGTGTAAACTTGTAAATGGAATGTCCTTTGCACTACCAGGGATTCTGGAATGTGTTGCTGTTGAGATTGACCAAGATAAAACAAAAAATCTAATTATAAGTTGTATATATAGAATGCCGGGTAACTTGCATCGAGACATTCAGAGATAAGTTAGTAGAGCTGTGCAATAAAATAACTAATAAAAAATGGTCGTAATCTGTGGAGACTTCAATATTGATTTACTAAATCCATTTCAACAAAATGTAACTACAGAGTTCATGAATTCTATGTACAGTATGAGTTTCTATCCCACAATACCACATCCCAGTAGAATCACAGTTCACACTGCTACACTTATTGATAATCTGTTTGTTAACATTATTGATAAGAAAATAGAAAGTGGATTATTGATAAATGACATAAGTGACCATCTGCCAGTCTTTGCACTTATCCATGGCCACACGGGGGCCAATACAGAAAAAACTTTAAAATCCTTCAGATATAAATCACAAAATGCAATCAGTTCTTTTAAAGAAGACTTGCTGAAGCAAGACTGGACAAAAGTCTATGTATCAGATGTAAATGAAGCCTGACACATTCATGAACATTGTAACCGCTCTTTATGAAAAAAATTGTCCATTAGTAAAGAGAAAGCTTTTAAACAAAAATTTGTCGACAAGCCATGGTTGACAAAAGGATTACAAAAAGCGTGTAAAAAGAAAAATTCATTATATAAAGCTTTTCTAAAGAAAAAGACGAGAAGCAAAAAAAGAAGCAGAGCAGCGGTATAAAACATACAAAAATAAGTTAACATGTATAATGAGATGCAGTAAAAGAGACTATTACAGTAAAGCACTGGAGAAAGCTGGAGTGATGGCTCAGTTGGTAGAGCATCTGCCCCACACGCGGGAGGTAGCAGTTCAAATCCTGGCCGGGTCATGCTGAAAACCATATAAAAGCAGAACTTCCAGCTTGGTGCTCAGCAATAATGGAATGGAGGAGGGAAATTTGTGGTGGCACCTTGCATGGCAGTGACCCATGTGATTCACATTGTAGATAAATGTAATTTTGCTCTACTGTACATGATTGGCTGTATGGATTGAATGACAATAAAGAAGGCTTATCCTTAAAAACAGAGATAACACTAAAAATACATGGACGATATTCTTGGAAATAAAATCAGAAATACAAGCTACCCAACCAGTCTTTCACAAAAAAAAAAAAAAAAAAAACGACTCAAAGAGTGTGAATGCAGACTCACCTGCAGATGAATTTAATACATTTTTTAACATTGTTCCTAACTTGGCTCGAGAAATACCCATTATGACACCAACAGATGATACAATAAGCAAAAACACTGCTATAAAAGACTCCATTTTCATAAAGAACATAGACGAGAGAGAGGTCATTGAAACTGTTAAATCGTTTAAAAGTAAAACATCTACGGACTGTGATGGTATTGACATGCTCTTAGTCAAAACTATTACTGAATGCTTAGTGAAGCCACTGATGTATATCTGTAACCTGTCTCTCCAAACAGGTATATTTCCCAAAGCAATGAAAACAGCTAAAGTAATTCCCATACACAAGATGGGTGACAGAGGGGAATTTTCAAACTATAGACCTGTTTCACTATTGCCACAATTTTCAAAGATACTCAAAAAAAAAATTCTATGAGAGAATTGACAACTTTATAATAAAGAATAATTTATTGTGTGAGCAGCAATAGGGGTTCAGACACAAAAGCACAACTGCATTTGCTCTAATGGAATTTATAGAAAAAAATCAACTGCTGTAGAAAATAAAGAGTATTCAGTTGGGGTATTCCTGGATCTTAAAAAAGCATTTGATACAGTGGATCATAAATTATTGTTAAAGAAACTACAAAATTATGGTATTAGGGGGGTAGCACTGTCCTGGTTATGTAGTTACTTAAAGAACATATATCAGTATGTACGTGTTGGTAGCAAAAACTCACAGTTACTGAGGGTTACTTGCGGAGTCCCACAGGGTTCAGTTTTGGGGCCATTGTTATTCAATATGTATATAAATGATATATGTAAAGTTTCGGAAAAATTGAATTTAATACTGTTTGCAGATGATACTAATTTATTATGCAGTGGAAGCAATTTGAAACAACTTTTGGATACACTTGGAAAGGAATTAGGAAAGCTTAAACTGTGGTTTGATTCAAACAAATTAATGCTCAATTTAAGTCAGACAAAATTTATAGTTTTTAACAACCATCACAACAACTCAGTATCTAAACTCAGTGTAAATGGTGTAGAGATTGAAAGATAAGATAAGATAAGCCTTTATTAGTCCCACAATGGGAAAATTCCAGGATTGCAACAGCACAGGGATAGCAACACTCAGAGCAACAATCAGAAGGCAAGAAAAAAAAGCAAGAGCAGCTAATATACATATGTACATATTACTATAAATATATATATATATATATACACAGACACACAGTGTGGAGCATTGTAGCTAGATGGAATAAATATGTAGATATATAAACACCCACAGTACGGAGCATTGTAGCTAGATGGAATAATATGTAGATATATAAACACACAGTGCGGAGCATTGTAGCTAGATGGAATAAATATATAGATATATAAATATAAACACACCCAGTGCGGAGCATTGTAGCTCCGCACTGGGATATTGAAATTAAATTCCTTGGAGTAATAATTGAAAATAAACTGTGTTGGAAGTCACATATTAATTATATTAAAGGTAAAATCTCCAAATCAATCACAATACTACACAGAGTGAAATATTTGCTGAATCAACCCACAATATATACTTTGTATCATTCATTAATACTCCCATACATGACATATTGTACTGAAGTATGGGGAAATACATATAAAACAAACATATATCCAGTCTTTATGCTACAGAAGAGAGCTATTAGAATAATAAACAAAGCTGCTTATAGCTTAAACTGCTTACTCTCAAGTTGAAAGATCTGGTTGACTTTAAAACTGCAGTAATAATGTTTAAAGTGAAGAATCTATCACTGCCCGCAAATATCCAAAAGTTGTTCCAAATAAGGGAGAAACAATATCATTTCAGAGGAACATGTATATTTCAAAAACCTTCAGTGAGAACTACCACCAAGCAACACTGTGTTTCAGTGCAAGGAGTCAGATTATGGAACGATTATGGACCTGAATTAAAATCATGTACAACGCTTGGACAATTTAAACAAAAACTAAAGGAAGAAATACTTCAAACATATATACAAGATGACATGTAAAATCACATAAGGATTGTCATATCCAGTCTGCATTGTTGCTTAGTTTTGTTTTGTCATGTTTTGTTTTAGCTTTGTTTTGCTTGCACTTTTATTTTTTTGACTTCTTAGATGGAACATGGGTGGGCAATATAAGCTGCGGCTTCAGCCATCACCCTTTTCGGATAATTTATGTTGAACTGTCCCAGCCCCCGACCAACAGTGATCTGTGTGGAGTTTGCATGTTCTCCCCGTGTTTGCATGGGTTTACTCCGGGATTTCTCCAGTTTCCTCCCACACGCCAAAAACATGCAAGTTAGGTTAACTGGCATGAAACTGGGGATTCTAAATTGTCCTTAGGTATGACTGTGAGAGTGAATGGTTGTCTGTCTCTCTGTGTTGGCCCTGCGATGGACTGGCGATCTGTCCAGGGTGGACCCTGCCTCTCACCCAAAGATGCTGGGATAGACTCCAGCCTCCCCGCGACCCGAAAAGGATTAAGCGGAAGAAGATGGATGGATGGATGGATGTATAATCCGAGGAGTTATTTTTTAATTCGACCTCATTGGATTTCCCCCCCCCCACCGGTATATTGTTCTGCTTTTTTCTTTTAACCTATCCGAAATAAAGATTCATTCATTCAACTATACACTGTAAAAGAAAGTTGTCTCAACTTAAAAAAGTTAGTGTTCGTGATGTAATAAAATTTTAAGTTGACTGTACTTGAGAAGATAAGTGGTAAAGACACAAAACACATAAACTCAAGTTCAGTCATCTTAAATTTTTAAGGCAGCCCAAACATTAACTTTTTGAAGTAGAATAACCCTAGTTTTTTTTACAGTGTACTCAATATGTGAGATATGGGCATTTTATGCATCGTGGGTGGAGAATTGTACCAATACGGGACACACAAACAATTGTTCATTATCATACTGAACACATACGTCAGGTCAACATCAGCAAATTTACAAGAGGAAAAATCACAAGTTTATGAGAAAAAAGTTAAAAATTTATTAGAAAAAGTTGCAAACTTGTGAGAAAATGTTGCAAATTTACAAAAGGAAAAATCTAAAATTTTATGTATTGTGGCAGCCAAATGTACCAATACAGGACACACATTGTTCATTATTATATTGAAGTCTGCCTCAATAGCACACATCGGGCCAACGTCAGCAATGCTGACGTCTAGCTAGAAATATCCCATTCATTTAATGCACCAGATCACAATTTTAGTCCTATGAACCCTACACAACCAGTTATATAGTATTAAAAACACTGAAAATGAAGTCGCAAATATCAGTTCATTAAATAGCTCAAAAACAGCAGATGAACATGATCTTAATACCAATTTTTTAAAAGAACATAAAAGCCAAATCTCATTCTTCTCCCTTGCAGACTCGTTGACTTAAGGCGTGTTCACAAGTGACTGAGGGTTTAGGGCTGTCCCAATCTGAAATCAGGAAGTGGCTGACTGATCACTTGCTGACAAAGTCCATGAGAGCAGTCCAAGGACGGATGATTTTTTCACACATAGGGAGTTGTTCAGAACTCCTTACACAAATATACAGTGATGATAATCAAGTCAATGGCGGTAATGCACACCGCCATCATCATCATCGTAGCAGTCTGTCGCGGGTGACAATGACTGTTTCATTTAGGTCTGATCAGATTCCTCTACGCAGCTTTGTCCCCTGCCCTCTGCTGCCAGGAACTCCCAACCCTGCAAACCCGGGCAACGTCCAAGCCGGTATTAGTTGCTTTCTGACTGACTATTTTATGAAACTGCTTGCAAAGTATTTGAGTACCGCTAGCTTTTGCTGGACTAGCAGCACATTCTTGGCAGATAGAGGTATTATCAGTGGCAAGGACAGGCCAAGACAAACTGACTCCAGTATCTGTTGCAGTGACTGACCAGATGATAGGTTTGTTTATCTCTGCTCTTTGTGTAGTGCATGTCACGATGCACCGACTGGCAAAAGTCCACCACAGACCTTGCGACAGATGTGCTTATCTGCCAGGATGTCCAGTCTCACCCCATGTACCTGGGACTGGTCCACCACAGACCTGTGACAGTTAATGTTTTTAGTTCTGCCAAGATGCCCAGTTTCACCCTCTGCGCCCTCGGAAGGGCAGGGTTGCCGGTTGAGTCACTCTATCATCACTCTATAAATTCAAGAAATCTGTCAGTTTCGGTGTAAATCTGAGAATCTTACTCATCGCCAGATTAACAATAGCACACACTACTGTAAACCACACCCATTTGAAGCAGTACGTCATGTCTGTGTGTTACGATCACAGCACATCATAGGACGGCCTATGATGGCTGTCTGATGTCCTATGATGATCCTATGATATCAGGCAACATAGGACTCGCGATGCTGTCATATACACAATAGGACTGGCTACCTATGATGTAGGCATGAGGTCCTATGATTCCTGCTTTGATGTCTTTATGATGTCATATACACCATCACTCACCAAAGAAGAGATACTCATCCCCTGATTACCAATAGGACACAGCACTTGAAACTGAATGGGAGTTGCCAGAAACAGGAAGAACAGATACTCATCACCCAATTAAGAATAGGACACACTAATACCAGAATCAAATAAGGCATCATAGGACTCACTATGCCATCATCAAAGATCATAGGACATAGGACAGCTTCCAAGATCAAACGCAGGCATGACTCACAATCATATGACTCCCTATGACATCATCACAGATCAAAGGCAGGCATCACTGAATGAGTGCTGACGTGCTTGCTTACACCTGCTTTCTACGTGCATGCAGAAATACTTGCTTATACTTGGTTTCTATGGCCATGCACGGGTATGTACTAGTATGGTAAATTTAGGGATTTTTAAGGAAAATTGGCTGGAATGTTAATGGATTAATTGATTGTGTGTAGTTTTTCATGTAAATTTTGGACTTTCTTCATGCAAATTTAACGCTTTTCTCAATTAATATTGTGAACCTTTTTCATGTAAATTTGAGACATTTTTTTGATTAATTTTGTGAAATTTTCCATGTAAATTTTGGACTTTATTCACGTCAATGTGAAACTTCTTCCATGTAAATTTGTGACTTTTTTCAATTAATTTTGTGAAGTTTCCATCCATCTTCTACCGTTTATCCGAGGATCCGGGTCGTGGGGGCATCAGACCAGGCAGGGTTGCCAAGATTTCTGGGTTGCCAAGATGTTCACATAGCACCATGATCCCTCCTGCAGGTGGTGAGCCCACTGGAGGGTGGACCCATGTACGCTGGGTCCTTGATGTAACGTTTTTCATGGAGATTCTACTGGACCGCTCTTGGTCTGGCCCTTCACCCAGGACCAGTTAGCCTTGGGGGACCCTACCAGGGGCAAGTTGCCCCCCCCACAACATAGCTCCTGGGATTATGTGGGCACTCAGGATCGCCGCCTCCGTGGATGAAGCTTTTCATGTAAATCAGGGACTTTTTCCATGTAAATTTGAAACCTTTCCCTTGTAAATTTGGGACTTTTTTCAATTAATTTTGTGTTTTTCATGTAAATTAAGGCCTTTTTTCATGGAAATTTGAGACTTTTTTCAGTTAGTTTAGTGAAAATTTTCATGTAAATTTAGGACGTTACTTTAATTAATTATGAGAAGTTTTTCCATGTAAATTTGGGACTTTTTTCAGTTACTTTTGTGAAGTTTTTCATGTAAATTTAAAACTTTTTTTTCAATTTTGAGAAGTTCTTCATGTAAATTTAGGAAATTTTTTCAATCAATTTTGTCAAATTTCCCTGTAAATTTGAGACTTTATCCTTAAAATGATGGTGTTCCACCTGCAGGATGTTTCAAATTTTTACCACCACTCACTGAAGAAAGAATGTGATTTTCTTTGGATATACTAAATTTAGGCATTTTTTGGGGGGGGGGGGGGATTGGCTGGAATGCTAAGGGGTTAATGAGAAAACATCATTAAAAAACACATGAAAAGCTAAAACTTTATGCAGAAATTCTTGCAAATTTAGAGAAAATGTTGCAATTTAATGGAGGAAAAAAATACCAGTAATTTACAAGGCAAAAGGGACAAAATTTCCTGGAAAAAGTAACAAAATAATTGGAAAAAGTTAAAAAAAACAACAACTAAAAAATAAGTAAAAAACTGCTACAGTTTTACTCATGAAAGGAAAAAAGTACAATAATAACTAAAAGAATTTTAATTTCCTCATGGAAATGCAGTGTGAATAATCTAAAAGAAGAAGAAGACTTTATGAGCCCTTACTGAGTCTTTCTCTCAGCACGCTATGTTGGCTTAAGGTAAGGGAACTACCCACAGTTCAGAGCGCCATGTCGGGGTTTCAAAAAAAAAAAACGATTTGCAGTTGTAATCAATGAAATCATCTTAAGAGGCTGCAGTACATTTAATTCAGTTCATTCCTGAAGAAAGTAGAGAGTCTGAAATCAATTCTGAGACCCACAACAGTTGGTCACGTTTTCATGTCACACAAATAAAAAGTTTGGTTAAAATAAACAGGTTAAAAAGATACATTTTTATTAAAATGGTAACACTGAAAATTAAATAAGACATAATTTGATCCCCTTTATTTTAATAAAGAAATATTACAATTACAAATATACATGGGTAAAAATGAAGGAGAATGCAACGATTTAAAACAGAAATGGAATTTTATTTGAAGAAGTTCCACAAAAACCTCTAAAGACCCTGAAACACACACAGAACTGAACTTTCAGCATCATTTTCTTTTATCCTTTGTCAATAAACTATATTTGTTCCTGGGTTTTTTGCCTGGAATCTGTTTTTATTTTGTCCTGTTATATTTGTGGCCCTGTCCACGCTGTGTATGGTGCGGATGGGGCACTGCTGACTTCAACTGGGGATATCATCGAGCAGCGGAAGGAATACTTTGAGGAGCTCCTCAATCCCACTGACACGCCTTTCACAGGGGAAGCACAGCTTGTGGATGAGGGGGACGACTCGCCCATCACAGGAGCTGAGGTCGCCGAAGTGGTTAAAAAACTCTTTGGTGGCCAGGTCCCACAAGTGGATGAGATTCGCCCTGAATACCTCAAGGCCCTGGATGTTGTAGGGCTGTCATGGTTGACACACCTCTGCAACATTGCGTGGAGGTCAGACAGGCCTTCGGCATGACAAACCAGGCTGGTGGTTCCTCTTTTTAAAAAGGGGGACTGGAGGGTGTGTTCCAACTTTAGAGGGATCACACTTCTCAGCCCCCCTGGGAAGGTCTATGCCAGAGTACTGGAGAGAAGAGTCCAGCCATTGGTTGAACCTCAGATTCAGGAGGAGCATTGTGGTTTTTGTCCTGGCTGTGGCACATCGGACCAGCTCTTTACCCTCTCAAGAATTCTCGAGGGTTCCTGGGAGTTTGCCCAACCAGTCCACATGTGTTTTGTGGACTTGGAGAAGGCATTTGACTGCGTCCCTCATGGACTCTTGTGGGGGAGTATGGGGTATCGGGCTTGTTGTTATGAGCTATTCGGTCTCTATACAACCGTTGTAAGAGTTTGGTTCATATTGCCAACACTCAGTTGGACTCATTCCCAGTGAGAGTTGAACTCCGCCAGGGCTGCCCTTTGTCACCGATCTTGTTCATAATTTTTATGGACAGAATTACTAGGCGCAGCCAGGGAATGGAGGATGTCATGCTTGGTGACCACAGGATCTCATCTCTGTTGCTTGCAGATGATGTTGTCCTGTTGGCTTCATCCAGCATTCATACAGGTCTTACTGGGATGGTTTGCCACTGAGTGTAAAGCGGCTGGGATGAGATTCAGCACCTCCAAGTCCATGATCCTCAGCCGGAAAAGGGTGTATTGTCCTCTCCGGGTTGGGGACAAGCTCCTGCCCCAAGAGGAAGAGTTTAAATTAGGGGTGGGTTCAAAAGATCGGTACAACAATATAGATCGATCCACGTTTGACTGAGCCGATATCGATCCACAAAATCCACGGATTGAGCTTTTCATTTACATCTTTAATTTGTGCATTTACGTCTGTGAACGTCTGTTGAGTCTGATCGGGTCGAAACCGGGTCAGTGAGCCAGGAACCGCGGCCAAGAACCAGAAACACCTGGAGCGCTAACAGAGCTAACAGCTAACAAGCTAACAGATGTGCTGCTTCTTCTTCTATGGTGTTAAAACGGTTCTCATGCGGCAAGAGTTCCCTGTCACGCATGCGCACGTCTTTACTTCCATATTTACATGAGCGGAGAAATGGTAGGTTTTTTACAAACTACTGATACGGAGTTAACTGTTGGTTAAGCGCTGTGAATAAATGCAGAATAAAAGTATATTTTATAAGATTATGGACTTCTAGCATTTAAGTAGAGATTTGAAGATAATGATAAATCACCATAAAATGAAAATGGCAGAATTAATAAAGGCTGCAGTTCAAGCCATTTTTACTCAGTAGAACTAAACTGAAATGAACAAATCAGGAAATGAATTCAAACTTTTCAAAAATTGAAAGTTAATTTGTAGTTAAAATATAAACAACAAAAAATAAAAGAAACTAAATTATTAAACCCTACTGTGGTGTGGGGATTTAAAAATATGATTACTAATTTTACTGTGAAATCTATTCTTTTCACCTCCCCTTCAGATCTATGAAGACTGGGTTTCCACTCCAAGGTCCATCCTGCACTGAGACCTTCTGAAGGTCAGAGGTCGTCAGTGGAGGATCATTCCTGCTTTCTGGTGGATTTCAGCACAGAAGAAGACCTCAAGTTTTTCAGGGTCTTAGTTTTCAAATTCAAGATTGAAGAAGGTGCTGCCAGAATTTTCTCCATACTCTAATATGCATTCAATGCAATTTAGTTGTTGTAATTACTAATTCTTTTATTTCTTTTTTTTTAATTTAAGTTCTCAGCAAGAATACAATGTTGGTCTTTTTTTTGACAACTTTACTGAGCATTTAATTCTACATAAATCATTGCTTAACAGGAAATTTTTGGCAATCCTGTGTTTTTCTTGTGGTGTTCCATAGAACAGCATCACTGTAAACTATGGAAAAAGCAACTACTTTCAAATCTGTACTTCCTCACCCAACTTTCAGTGCAAAAAACCTCTAAAAATGTCAACTTTGTGGAAAAGCTCCCACAAATTCAGGCTTTTTGAGCCACAACAATCACAAAATCAGCCGTGAAATCCTGGAGGGACTGAAATACAGTGAGATTATGTCTACATGCTTCATGTACTGAATGTGTGTACTGACTCTGGGTTGTTAACTTGACACGACACACCCTTTGCACTAAAGAAAGCACTTGTTAGCACTTTGTGAAATCATAACTTAAATAATAAAAAGTGCATTACTGTGACTGATTTTGGGTCAGTTCTTTATGTGATAATTTATGTATTAACAAAGTTAGCATATTCTTGGTACAATTTGCAGCATTAGGTCTTAATTTTTTTTTTTCCTGGCAAGTAAAATGGCTGTTAAAATGGTAATTTCCCAGATCGAATCGGGATCAGATCGAATCGAATCGATTCAGAATCTCAAGAATCGGAATTGAATCGATTCTGGAAATTAGGTATCGTTCCCAGCCCTAGTTTAAGTATCTCTGGGTCTTATTCACGAGTGAGGGGAGAATGGAGCGAGAGATTGACAGACGGATCGGAGCAGTATCTGCAGTGATGTGGATGTTGTACTGGTCTGTTGTGGTGAAGAGGGAGCTGAGCTCTAAGGCAAAGTTGTCGATTTACCAGTCAATCTACGTTCCTACCCTCACCTATGGTCATGAGTTTTGGGTAATGACCGAAAGAACAAGATCGCGGATACAAGTGGCTGAAATGAGCTTTCTTCGTAGGATTGCTGGACTCACCCTCAGAGATAGGGTGAGGAGCTCAGTCATCCAGGAGAGGCTCAGAGTAGAACCGCTGCTCCTTCACATTGAGAGGAGCCAGTTGAGGTGGTATGGGCATCTGATCAGGATGCCTCCTGGACGCCTCCCACTTGAGGTGTTTTGGGAACGTCCCACTGGGAGGAGACCCCGGGACAGACCCAGGACCTGCTGGAGAGACTATGTCTCCCAGCTGGTCTGGGAACGTCTTGGTATCCTCTCTGAAGAGCTGGAGCAGGTGGCTGGGGAGAGGGAAGTCTGGGCTTCTCTGCTTGAACTGCTGCCTCTGTGACCTGGACCTCCAGAAAAGTGATAGAAGACGGATGGATGGATATTATTTTTGTGATCTTATATACACTATTTTTTTGTTTCCCACTCCTTTTAATAAAGTAAATTAAATAAAAAACTTTCAGTGTTGCCAAGGTAACAAAGTGTGTCCCATTTCTACCATACTGAGCCACTTCATCTCCTCACAGACTCGCACACTCGAGCACTGCTGATGGCTGCAGCCTTATGCTGGATTCACGCTGCACCTCCGCTGTCCGCATACGTGTAACCGGAAACTTCGTGTGTTGAAATTTACGTCATTGTCTTCAGTCCGCCAGTGTACACAGGGCTGTACTGCAGACGACCACGTGCAGCCAAAATTTTATGACCGCGTGGCATGTCTATGATCTGAACCCGATGACAGAGCATGTGCAAGGCTTCAACACCATCCGCCCCGCTCTGCTCCGGGACAAGCTGTCCCTGCTCAACGTGCCTGACTCCCTCTGCAGGTGGATCACCGACTTCCTGACGGACCGGAGGCAGCATGTGCGGCTGGGAAAGACTGTCTCAGACTCTGTTAGCATCAGCACCGGATCACCCCAGGGCTGTGTACTTTCCCCCCTACTCTTCTCCCTTTATACCAACTCCTGCACCTCCACCCACCAGTCTGTCAAGCTGATCAAGTTTGCGGATGACACCACCCTCATCGGGCTCATCTCCAACGGCGACGAGTCCGTCTACAGGAGAGAGGTGGCCCAGTTGGCGTCCTGGTGCAGCCACAATAACCTGCAGCTGAACGCTCTGAAGACAGTGGAGATGATTGTGGACTTCAGGAAAGTCACAACCCCTCTGCCCCCCCTCACCCTCACAGGCTCTCCCATCACCACTGCAGATTCCTTCCGCTTCCTAGGCACCACCATCACCAGGGACCTCAAGTGGGAGCCGACCATCAGCTCCCTCATCAAAAAGGCCCAGCAGAGGATGTTCTTCCTGCGGCAGCTGAGGAAGCTCAAGCTACCCACCAAGATGTTAGTGCAGTTCTACACAGCCATCATCGAGTCCATCCTCACCACCTCCATAACCGTGTGGTACGCAGGAGCCACTGCCAGGGACAGAATAAGGCTGCAGCGCATCGTGCGCGCTGCTGAGAAGGTGATCGGCTGCAAGCTCCCATCTCTCCAGGACCTGTACATCTCCAGGACCCGGAGGCGTGCTGGCCGGATCATAGCCGATCCTTCACACCCTGGACACGCACTGTTTGCCCCCCTCCCCTCAGGTAGAAGACTTCGGTCCATTCAGACTAAAACCTCCCGTCACATGAACAGCTTCTTCCCCTCTGCCATCAGACTGCTGAACACTAAGTGACTTATTGACTCTCGTGCACTATGTACAGCAGCTCAACCAGACTCATGTCAATCATCACTGTTTTCTTTTTGCATTACCGACTGCACTATGTGGTACTCCACAATATCTGCTGCTCGCTAATATATTTTAAAAAACTGCTTTGACTAGTATTACTCATTCTTATTCTACACTTTATTGCATGTATAGTTTTTTATTTCTTTTATTTTATCATGTTTAATGTTGCAGCATTGCACCGAGACAAATTCCTAGTTTGTGTACTACATGAACAATGGCAATAAATCTGATTCTGATTCTGATTCTGATTCTGAACGTCCCATTCACAAGATGGCGCTACCAACACAGCATACAAAGACAAAGTAGACGAGGAAGACAATGAGGACATAGAAGACGAGAATAAACATACATGAATCCTTTTGCAGCAGCAGCAGCTTGAGTGAAGAAGAGCACTGGCAAACAGTAATTCCTCTTTTTCCTTGAAACGATGCCATTGTTGTTGCTACAAAAAAATGTGCATCACTCTTGTGTTTTATAGCCAGTGAACAAACTGGTGTGTTAGCGCATTTGCGCTACCCATAGGGCTGGGGTGAAACTACAAATAACAGTTGTGCGCATGCGTCAACCACTTGCCCTGGTAGACGAAAAAAAGTGAGCATGTACAACACCGCTTACTCACTGGGCTCATCCAAAGCGCACGCAGACCAAAGGGGAATAAGGCTTAAGTCTACAAGGGCTCAGGGCCTGAGGGTTTAGGGAGGAGATTGATATTCGGTCTATATCTCTGTGCTTTGCACTTTGCTCATCTACAGACATGACAGACAGCTCGGCTGGCCAATTATTGAGCAATGGGCGGGTATCAAGGCTGGGTTGGCCTTTTTGCCATGTACAGGAGGAAAAAAATGAAAAAATTTTGAGACGTTGCAAATTTATGAGAAAAAGATTGTAAATTTACAAGAGTCCATCCATCCATCCATCTTCTACCGCTTTTCCGGAGGTCCGGGTCGCAGAGGCAGCAGCTCAAGCAGAGAAGCCCAGACTTCCCTCTCCTCAGCCACCTGCTCCAGCTCTTTAGAGAGGATACCAAGACGTTCCCAGACTGATTTACAATAGTAAAATTCATAAATTTATGAGAAAAAAATTGCAAATTTATGATGAAAAAGTTGCAAAATTACAAGAGGAAAAATCACTAATTTATAAGAAAAAGGTTGCAAATTTATATGAAAAAATGTCCAAATTTATGAGAAAAAAAATGACAAATTTACAAGAGGAAAAAAAAAATCAGAAATTTATAAAGAAAAAGTTGCAAATGTTTGGGAAAAAGTTGCAGTTTTTTTAGAAAAAAGTTTCAGACAGATGAGAACAGAGTTGTAAATTTATAAGAAAAAAAATGCAAATTTATGAGAAAAAGCTCCCAAATTAGAAAGAAAAAAATGGCAAAATTACGAGATAAAAATTCCCAAATCTATTAGAAAATTGTAGTAAATTTAGGGTTTGAAATGTTAAAAATTTATGGGGAAAACTTTAATTACTGGTGAGAATAAAGTGGTTACTCATGTACTCAAGTAATTTTTTTGGGGAGTACTCTTATGTAATTGATAACATGAGGTAACGATGACAGAGTACAATGCGTGGCAGTAGAGTAGTACTGGGGCCACAGAGGGTGGTCCTGACTCAGAAAAAGTCACATTTCAGGCAAATGGAAATGAGCTAAGAGTCAGTTTTAGATGCTACAAAAGGTCCTGAAGGCAGCCTGAAAAGTTGTTGAGTTAACGAGCGGATAAATGCCCACACACACGCTCTCTGTCTGTCCTCTAATAGCCGATCGCCACCCTTTCAGCACAATTGGTCTGGGAGGGTGGGCGACTGGCACTGACCTCTGACCCCTGGCGGAGCCACCAAGCCGCCCTATCACAAGGCTCCCTTGTTACCGACCGCAACACTGCCGCCCTTTCTCCCAAACTGAGTGCACAATCGTCACACTCAGACCGTTTTTCCCACCTACAGCCGCCATCATGAATGCCTTACACAGCTCAGTCCTCCACTGCCACAGACGGCCTGATTGTTACCCCCCACCACCACTGCCCCGTCTGGGAAGCTAAAACGGACCGGTCTCCAAATACTGTAAAAACCAGCTGATCAGAAATATGCTGAAGAGGAGATAACCCAGGATGGAGAAGCACGGCTGGCACGCAGCAGTAGGATGTGAGCTCAGGGCCTACGACTTACATGTGAACACGTTATCATAAAAAAAAAATAAAAAATGGTGAAATGTATTATGAAATATAAAAAATACATACATTATGAAAATCTTCATCCCCATCCATTTTAATGACAGCAGATGTAGTTGTGTTCTCACGAGCTTCTGAAACCTCACATCAGTAGTGCACCTAGCCTAGTTAGCCTAGCAGAGCAACCACAGTTTTTATGGCTAACGGCCACTTTCCCAGCTCGACACCCATGTTCCCACTTGATTCATTAATTCACACTGGATTATAGGGTTTCAGGCATTATTCAGACTAATTTTGTTATATTTTGGCTAGCGGAGTTAACCTAGCTTAGATAGTGTAATGTTGTTTATAAGACATATTATTGTGTGACACGGGTGGTGGCTCCACCTTTCCGGTTCCGCCGCCACCTGGAGTATAAGAGGGTTGTGCAGAAGAAGGACAGTCTCTTTGACCTCACCACTGCCTGACGGGAGTGTCTAGACTGTACAGTGAGTGCAATAATAAAGTTGTGTTCTGCTGCGCCTCCAGCCTCATTATTGGTTCTCTATTACGGACATAACATTTGGCGACGAGGATAAAAACATGGATACAGGAGTTTCTGGTATTCGGCTGTTTTTGGCGCTTCCTGGCGAGCCACCGGTTCCTTGGGTGAGGTGGTTCACTGCATTCCAAAATTATTTGGTGGATTTTCACACTCTTGAGAATGTCATTGTTCGGAGGATCCAGTTTCGACAGCGCCGCCAGTGGATGGGAGAGTCTGCGCAACGGTACATTGCAGATCTGCATCAGCTGGCCGGAGACTGCCAGTTTGGGGCTCTGGAGGAAGAGATGGTCCGCGATCAGTTGGTGGAGTACATGCTTTGTTCAGCGGCACGATCAAGGCTCCTCACACACTCCAGTGAATTGACATTAGCCATGGCTGTCAACATAGCTCAGCAGTACAAAGCAGTGGATAAACTATCGCGGGACCTCGGTGAGAGAACTACACTATGGCAATCAGAATCACAGTCAGCGACGATAGCGTGGAAGACAAGGAGGAATACACTACAGCTGTGAAAATAAGGTCTGCCCCGGGATCACCCAGGTGTTTGGGTTGTGGGTCAACTAAGCACCGGTATAAGGCTAGAGTGTGTCCGGCAAGAGGTAAACGCTGCGGCAAGTGTGGACTCCTACATCATTTTGCCAAGACCTGTAAGAAGTTTGAGCGAGGGGAACAACGACACAAAGTGGACTCCCCCACCATGACTCCTACAGTTATTCACACCGTCTCTCCGGGCACAGATGGCCGTACGTACTGTATGGTGGAATTGGATAGCATGGAGGTGCCATTGCTGGTTGACACGGGCGCGGTGAGGTCCGTGTTTAATTGGCCTACTGTGAGGAGTTTTTTCCCATACTACCGAGTGAGAGGTCTTCCAACGCCATTTTGTGGATACGGAGGAAACAGACTGTCCATTGTGGGATCGCTAGAACTGACGGTGAGGTACAAGTCGGCGAACGTATGCAATCTGCAGTTTGTGGTGACCGCCAGTGCTGCGAATATTATGGGCTGTGACCATTTTTACAGACTGGTTTTCATGATCACCAGCGGTGTTGGAGAGGAGTGGTCGGGCTGTGGTTTGTGGGACCGGCCGATTCCGCGAGTAGTGGACGATGCTGTATGGGACGAACCTTGCCCTAGTATTCTGGAGGATGAACAGGACCAACCCCACCCAGGGCCATCAAGGGAGGGTTCTGGTGCCAGGGCCCAAGTTACCCTAGCTGAGGGGACTGGGTGGCACGATGGTACGCTCGTGACAGCGGGTGGAGCCGAGTGGATGGCCTACTCTTCTTCCAGAGTTCGGCTGGGAGGTACCGAGAAGCAAGGGGCTACAACGGCTTCGCCGGCGTTGAAAATGAAAGCGAGCGGGGCAGGACCGGCTGGCACAGTAAACCAACGTGCCACTCAGAAACATTTGAAGTCGGGCTCCTTTGGGGGTCGCTGATGTGGTCCGACCCAGAGAGGAGGCTCGGCTGAGAGGGGTTCGTGGCAAGCGGAAATGACAGGAAGACCAGGGGCGGCTGCAGGTGGTGGCTGTTCGGGAGGATGGATACCTTCAGCTGTCTGACGGCTCATGGAGACACTCCAACAAGCTGCGTCGCGCCAATGAGGAGAAGGAGGTGTCGGGGCTCCGACGTGGGTCATCTCCAGGTGCAAAGAGAAGAAGAAGCTCTGGACGGGACCCGCTGGACGGGTTTCCCGGGGTGGTTTCTCCACTAGGACTGAACGGTAGTGGGGGGCAATGTGTTTAAGCTGTGATGTTAATATGTGGATTGCCCAGGCTACATTATATCAATGTGGTTAATGCATGAGGTTGCTATGGGAATCGTCCAGGTTATATAGTGATGATACTAAGGTGTTTATAGCATGGTGTTGATATGCATAATGATTAAGCTGTTGATTGAATTCACAAGTCAGTCCGGACCCAAACCTGTGTCACATTATGCGCGTTTCTTACCAACTTTGCTGCGCTGCCTGAGTGTTGCATACGTGCGTTGCACGACACCGTTGCACAGAGCGCGCCTGTCTGTGTGTGTCCACGCATTCAGCCCACTTCCAGACACAGCAGTTGCCGCTACAACAACAGTTGCCGCTACTACCAGCTTGCTGATACCTGCGTGAAGTTGGCCCGTCTTGCAGAGCTGCCATCGCTCGTGTGTGACGCTCATTGCTTGTATGTGAATGTGCCTGTTTCTCATGTATGTGCGCCCATCAATGCTGGTGCAATTACATGGAGTAATGTTCTGTACAGACGTGGACAAAATTGTTGGTACCCCTCTGTTAATGAAAGAAAAACCCACAATGGTCACAGAAATAACTTGAATCTAACAAAAGTGGTAATAAATAAAAATTCTATGAAAATTAACCAATGAAAATCAGACAATGCTTTTGAATTGTGGTTCAACAGAATTATTTTAAAAAAACAAACTCATGAAACAGGCCTAGACAAAAATGATGGTACCCTTAACTTAATATTTTGTTGCACAACCTTTTGAGGCAATCACTGCAATCAAACGATTTCTGTAACTGTCAATGAGACTTCTGCACCTCTCAGCAGGTATTTTGGCCCACTCCTCATGAGCAAACTGCTCCAGTTGTCTCAGGTTTGAAGGGTGCCTTCTCCAGACGACATGTTTCAGCTCCTTCCACAGATGTTCAGTAGGATTTAGATCAGGGCTCATAGAAGGCCACTTTAGAATAGTCCAGTGTTTCGCTCTTAGCCATTCTTGGGTGTTTTTAGCTGTGTGTTTTGGGTCATTATCTTGTTGCAAGACCCATGACCTGCGACTGAGACCAAGCTGTCTGACACTGGGCAGCACATTTCTCTCTAGAATACCTTGATAGTCTTGAGATTTCATTGTACCCTGCACAGATTCAAGACACCCTGTGCCAGATGCAGCAAAGCAGCCTCAGAACATAACAGAACCTCCTCCATGTTTCACAGTAGGGACAGTGTTCTTTTCTTGGTATGCTTCATTTTTGCGTCTGTGAACATAGCACTGATGTGCCTTGCCAAAAAGTTCCAGTTTTGTCTCGTCTGTCCATAGGACATTCTCCCAGAAGCTTTGTGGCTTGTCAAAATGCAGTTTGGCAAATTCCAGTCTGGCTTTTTTATGATTTGTTTTCAACAGTGGTGTCTTCTTTGGTAGTCAACCATGAAGTCCACTTTGGCTCAGACAACAACGGATGGTGCGATTGGACACTGATGTATCTTGACCTTGGAGTTCACCATGAAGTTGTTCTGGGCTCTTTTGTTACCATTCGTATTATCCGTCTCCTCCTGAGGCCACGTCCAGGGAGGTTGGCTACAGTCCTGTGGATCTTAAATTTCTGAATAATATGTGCAGCTGTAGTCACAGGAACATCAAGCTGCTTGGAGATGGTCTTATAGCCTTTACCTTTAACATGCTTGTCTATAATTTTCTTTCTAATCTCCTGAGACAACTCTCTCCTTTGCTTCCTCTGGTCCATGTTTAGTGTGGTACACCCATGTCACCAAACAGCACAGTGACTACTTGTCACCCTTTAAATAGGCCGACTGACTGATTACAAGTTTGTAGACACCTGTGATGTTAATTAGAGGACACATCTTGGTTGAACATGTCCCTATGGTCACATTATTTTCAATCTTTTCTAGGGGTACCATCATTTTTGTCTAGGCCTGTTTCATGAGTTTGTTTTTTAAAATAATTCTGTTGAACCACAATTCAAAAGCATTGTCTGATTTTCACTGGCTAATTTTCATAGAATTTTTATTTATTACCACTTTTGTCAGATTCAAGTTATTTCTGTGACCATTGTGGGTTTTTCTTTCATTAACAGAGGGGTACCAACAATTTTGTCCACGTCTGTAACTGCTGCTGTGATGTAGCTAAAACCAAACGGCATGTCGCTTTCAAAGTTGGTGCTGGCAAAAAAAAAAAAAAAAAAGGAAGGATGATCAGAAAAACCAAGAATTCAAAGAGGAATGGACAAAAATATGCCTTAATTCTGCCAGAGTCCAGCATAAAACCACTGTGCCTGATTTGCAGTGACACGGTTGTTGAATACTGAGGTGAGGTCAGACAAACTTGCTGAGCTGAAACCTTCATATTAAGCTAGAGACTGTCAGATCTATGACCCAGCAGGAAAGAGCAGCTGAGGCCTCACTCAGAGTGGCCCAGGCCTTGCGAACCAGCTAACTGGTGATATTAAGAATGCACAGTGCATTTCATTAGCTGTGGACCAATCAGCACACTGTACAGACAATGCACAGTTATGTGTCCATCAGAAATTACTGTGAAGCAAAGGGAGAATTTTGTGAAGACATTTTAGGTATCAAACCTCTCCATAGTTACACAAGAGGTGAGGATATTTATGAAGGCATCATGCTGATGCTGAAAGAAAGAGAAATTGACCTCAAAATGGTGGTATTCACTGCAACTGATGGAGCTCCAGCCATGAATGGGAGAGAGAAAGGAGCTATCCATTCATTCATTCATTCATTCATTCATTCATCTTCTTCCGCTTAATCCTTTTCGGGTCACGGGGGGGCTGGAGCCTATCCCAGCATCTTTGGGCGAGAGGCAGGGTACACCCTGGACAGCTCGCCAGTCCATCGCAGGACCAACACAGAGAGACAGACAACCATTCACTCTCACAGTCATACCTAAGGACAATTTAGAATCCCCAGTTTGATGCCAATTAACCTAACTTGCATGTTTTTGGCATGTGGGAGGAAACCGGAGAAATCCCGGAGTAAACCCAAGCAGACACGGGGAGAACATGCAAACTCCACACAGATCACTGTTGGTCGGGGGCTGGGACTGAACCCTGGATCCCCCGGCCAAGGGTGAGTTGCTGTGCTGCCGCAGTGCTAACCACTCCTCCACCGCGCCGTCCTATGAGGGAGCTATCCAGCGCATGAAAAAGCACCATCCAGACCTGCTGTCATATCACTGCATCATTCACCAGATTGTGCTGTGCACCTGTCTTGGAAAAGAATATTCAGAAGTGATGGAAGCTATTATGAAACTTGTCAACTACCTGAAATCCTCTTCAGCTCTTCAGCACCGCCTTTTACGTGCATTTCTGGATGAGGTGAGTGGACTATTTACCTTGTTTTATGGGTGCATCTCATTAAATTAGAATACCATAATTTAATAAAAAATATAATGATCATTAAAATTAAATCAAAAAGGCTTGAAATATTTCCATGTTCATGTAATTAATATTAAATATAAAAGTTTCCTTTTGAATTATATTGGAAAAAAAAGTTAACTTTTCACAATATTCCAATTTACTGAAATGCACCTCTATTGTAATCTGGTCAGATTTATGTTAAATAAATGTGGGCCTTGTGTAAAAACATTTGCGTACCCTTGACTTATAGTGTTCAATTAATATTTACTCAGAAGAAAATTTTCTGTTTATTGTCCCTTCCAAAATCAAAATGAAATATCCGCTGATGCACCGTGTTAGCGCTGCTCCAGACTACCAACCCACTGGCAAAAACATTTGAGGACCCCTGCTCTAGCGTCACTGTCCAAGAGAAGCATGAACTTATTAAATTAAAGTACTTTAACCATGGAAAAAAATCAGAAGCGGTATGTAAGCAGTGGAGGCATTTATGGTGGTTTTAACCCGCTGGTGATGGAAACAATAATGAAGAGTGGCTTAGCTAACAGGTGTGGTAGGCTTCATATGCAGGGAAAGGCAAGAGTGACTGATGAAATGCTGAGGATTTACTTCACCAGCCACGACAATATTAATTTACGTTCATTATTATGTACCTGGCAAGTTAAGATGACCAAAATTCACGAAGTCAATGACTTTAATCAGTCAGCAGCCTTCAGACAAACTAAATGTGCCAACATTTGGATTTCAAAATAAGGGAGGTTTTTTCCTGCTGTCTGGTTGGTGAGGAGAGTTCTAAAAAAACTATAAAGATATAGAAATATTTTAACAGAAATAACTGCATCTTTGGTCATTTAAGTTCATTTATTTCCTTAAACACAATTTTAATAATATTTTTTCTTTGAAATCAGAGTTAAATTATTGTTCTGTTCTGGCTCTGCAAAATTATGGTCAAAAATGTAAAATGTTATAAGGAAAAAGTAAAAAAATGGCCACAATCTGTTTCAAATTTATTAAAAAATACCAATAATTTTAAAAAATAGATAAATATTAACCATACAATAATCCACAAATTTATAATAGTCTCAAATGTAAAAGACTAGAAAAGCACTCGGAGAGCGAAGACCTCCGCCAAGCGCCACAGTTCCCCCCATACAGTGTTTTACAGCATAAATATTAATCCTACATTTATTGTGTGTACGTTTTCAGATTCCTTGACCATGAAAACATATGAGTAGCAATTGGATTCACATGGATAGGCTTAGTGGTTCAGTAGTTATTCAGGAAAATCGCATTTCGCATAATGGCGGTTTTCTTCTGGACGGTGATCTGGATCACCACCAAAATGTAATCATCTGTAGGATACCCCATTTCTGACAATCTGTGAAAATTTCATGAAAATCCGTCCATAACTTTTTGAGTTATCTTGTTAACAAACAAACAAACAAACAGACAAACAGACAGACAGATAAACCAACACCGATGAAAACGTAACCTCCTTGGCGGAGGTAAAAAGTAAATTTTACAAGAGAAAATTACAAATTTGAGGAAAATGGTTTCAAATTTAGATAAATTTACAGAGAAAAGTAGAAAACTATAAGAAAATTGTTATAAATTTTTGAGAAAAACCTCAAACCTTCAAGACTGAAGTCATTACTCAAGTTTTTAAGTGGGTGCTCTTTGTACTTTAACTCACCTAGAAATTTTTGGTTGACTATGTTTAATTATTAATTTCAAAGCACTGCTTTTACATGAGCAGAATTTCTGGCTACTATACCCACCTGATCATATAATTTAAGTACCATGAGTAAATTACTATCATGAATATTTTTCCCTTCCCTACTCTCTCAATGGAAAAAAGAAACACTAGAATAAAAATACAAAAAATACACATATTTTTGTCATTTATGTAAACCATGACAAAAAAAAATCCTGCAAGACAAAACATGACACTTGATATTTTCTAACCTGTTTGTATCCCACCATAGACGGAGAGAGAACCTGAATTAGACAGAGCTCAGAGAGGGAAAGATGAGACAGAAGAGAGGAGCCAAGAAGAGGAAAGTGTTCAGGCAGAGGGTCCAGGAGAGGTGAGAGCAGAGGAAGGAGAGAAGGATGACACCAGTAAAAATTCCAAACACAGGACGTCTAGGTGGGACCCCAACTGGCCCAATATTCCAACATTCAAGCCTCGGTTGTACAATACTTCAAATGGTAAGTTCCATATGCAAAGTTACGGTGCAAAATAAAAAAAAAAGAAAGAAATAGTATGAAATTAACATATTTCGGTTACAATAGTATCATGTGCTTTCTGCCCCCCCCCCCCCGGAAAAATATGTTGCCACCACGCCAAGGTCTTTAAGCCAGAGGAAACACTATCGTATGCCTCTCCATTTCAGCAAGGCATAATTTCTCCCTCCAAAGTAAATAAAAATATAATGTATAAGCATCACAAAGTGATTAAACAAAAAGTTGGTAAAACTCAAATTAAACACGAAGCCTCTAAATTTAATGACTTGGCCTCTGTTCCTCCTCATAATTTAAAAATTAAATGTGGTTTGTTAAATATTAGGTCTCTAACTCCCAAGTCTCTGCTAGTCCATGATCTGTTAATTGATCATCAGATTGATTTAATATCCCTTACAGAGACTTGGTTAGGGCAAGAGGATTATGTTGGTTTAAATGAATCAACTCCCTCTGGTTATTTAAACTGTCAAAATCCCAGAAGTTCTGGTCATGGAGGAGGAGTAGCAACTATTTTAGATAAGATAAGTCTTTATTAGTCCCACAATGGGGAAATTCCAGGATTGCAACAGCACAGGGATAGCAACACTCAGAGCAACAATCAGAAGGCAAGAGAAAAACAAGAGCAGCGAGTATACATATGTACATATAAATATAAATATAAATATATATATATATATAGACACACAGTGCGGAGCATTGTAGCTAGATGGAATAGATATATAAATATATAAACAGTGCAGAACATTGTAGCTGGATGGAATAAATATATCAGTATATAAACACAGTGCGGAGTATTGTAGCTAGATGGAATAAATAAATAAACAAATAAAGAAACAAATGCAATTTCAGCCTGTTATGCTTTACCCAGGAAAGATAATAATGCAAAGAAATCAATTGTGATGCGCTTTGTGAACAGAAGGGTAAAGAATGACATACTGAGGCAGGCCAGAAAGCTACGGGGAACACAAGTTTACCTAAATGAACACCTGACAAAAACAAACGCTGAAATAGCACGGCAAGCACGGATGCTGAAAAGACAAAATAAGATACTGGCAACCTGGACAAGAAATTGTAGAATCTGGATTAAACTAAATGGAACACCTGAGCAAGCAAAGAGTATAATGATCAGAGATGCTACTGACTTAGATAAATACAGATGAACACTGATTAAGAAAATTATGAGTCAATGATCCATATTCACACACACAGTAAGAATAGTTATTTTGATACACCATGCCAAAGTACTTTAAAAAAATAAACAAAACAAACAAAAACTTATGACTGACTTGAGTAGACATCAATTATCCCCAGTTGGAGGAAGTCATTTGACACAGAGTGAGGAAACTCAAACTCTGAAAATATGCCATTATGCTGAACATAAACCACAAGAGATGGAGAATGATATTGATCCTGATAACCACTTTTTCAATAATATTCATAACCAGTGTGAATATTACACTGAAAAGCAATTCAAAAGTCAAGTGCAACTAGATGGTAAACTATCAATAATACACTTCAACAGCAGAAGTCTTAACAAAAACTTTCCACAGATTCAGGACTATTTAAAACAGCTAGACAGAAAAGTTACAGCTATCGCAGTCTCTGAAACTTGGCTTAATGAAGAGCAGGCTCCCCTGATGGCAATAGAGGGATATCAGATGTTTCATATTAACAGATCTCAAAAAAAGGGTGGTGGTGTTGCACTATATATTGATGACCTGTATAGGTGTAAGCTTGTAAATGGAATGTCTTTTGCACTACCAGGGATCTTGGAATGTGTTACTGTTGAGATTGACCAAGATAAAACAAAAAATCTAATTATAAGTTGTATATATAGAACGCTGGGAACTTGCATTGAGACATTCAGAGATAAATTAGTCAAGCTGTACAATAATATTACTAGTAGGAAAATGGTAGCAATTTGTGGAGATTTCAATATTGATTTACTGAATCCACATCAACAAAATGTAATTACAGAGTTCATGAATTCTATGTACAGCATGAGTCTATATCCCACAATAACACATCCCAGTAGAATCACAGTTCACACTGCTACACTTATTGACAACCTGTTTGTCAATGTTATTGATAAGAAAATAGAAAGTGGATTATTGATAAATGATATAAGTGACCACTTGCCAACCTTTGCACTTATCCATGGCCACACGGGGGCCAATACAGAAAAAATTTCAAAATCGTTCAGATACAAATCACCAAATTGCACGGCTGCACGGTGGCGCAGTGGTTTAGCACTGTGGCAGCACAGTTTTACCCTCGGCCGGGGGATCGCGGGGATCATGAGATCGTGGGTTCGATCCCAGCCCCCGACCAACACTGAGCTGTGTGGAGTCTGCATGTTCTCCTCGTGTTGCGCGGGTTTACTCCGGGATTTCTCCGGTTTCCTCCCGCACACCAAAAACATGTAGGTTTAGGGCGCTCGCGCACGCAGCGACCAGCAGCCGGTGGCTTGTCACCAGACTGCAAACCAAGTCTACCTACGGGTACAAATAAGTAACAAAAAAAAAAAATGCAATCAGTTCTTTTAAAGAGGACTTGCTGAAGCAAGACTGGACAGAAGTCTATGTATCAGATGTAAATGAAGCCTATGACGCATTTATAAACATTGTAACCACTCTTTATGAAAAAAACTGTCCATTAGTAAAGAAAAAGCTTAAACATAAATTTGCTGATAAGCCATGGTTAACCAAAGGACTACAAAAGGCGTGTAAAAAGAAAAATTTATTATATAAAGCTTTCCTAAAGAAAAGGACAAAAGAAGCAGAGCAGCGGTATAAAACATACAAAAATAAGTTAACATATATAATAAGATGTAGTAAAAGAGACTATTACAGTAAAGAACTGGAGAAAAACAAAGACAATATTAAAAATACATGGACAATACTTAACAGTATCCTTGGAAATAAAAGCAGAAATACAAGCAACCCAACCAATATTCCAAAAAATAATAAAACGACTCAGAGTGTGAATGTAGCTTCACCTGCAGATGAATTTAATAACTTTTTTGTTAACATTGGTCCTAATTTGGCTCGAGAAATACCCACTACGGTGCCTACAGGTGATACAATATGCAATAACACTGCTATAAAAGACTCCATTTTCATAAAGAACACAGACGAAAGAGAGGTCATTGAAATTGTTAAATCGTTTAAAAGTAAAACATCTACGGACTGTGATGGTATTGACATGCTCTTAGTCAAAACTATTATTGAATGCCTAGTAAAACCACTGACATATATCTGTAACCTGTCTCTCCAAACAGGTATATTTCCCAATGCAATGAAAATAGCTAAAGTAATTCCGATATACAAGACGGGTGACAGAGGGGAATTCTCAAACTATAGACCAATTTCACTATTGCCGCAATTTTCCAAGATACTTGAAAAAATATTCTATGAGAGAATTGACAACTTCATACTGAAGAATAATTTATTGTGTGAGCAGCAATATGGGTTCAGACACAAGAGGACAACTGCATATGCTCTAATGGAATTTATAGAAAAAAATATCAACAGCCATTGAAAATAAAGAGTATTCAGTTGGGGTATTCCTGGATCTTAAAAAAGCATTTGATACAGTGGATCATAATTTATTATTAAAGAAACTACAAAATTGTGGTATTAGAGGGGTAGCACTGTCCTGGTTAAGTAGTTACTTAAAGAATAGATATCAGTATGTGTTAGCAACAAAAACTCTCAGTTACTGAAGGTTACCTGTGGAGTCCCACAGGGTTCAGTTTTGGGGCCATTATTATTCAATATGTATATAAATGATATATATAAAGTTTCAGAAAAAAAGGGCTTAATATTGTTTGCCGATGACACTAATCTATTATGCAGTGGAAACAATTTGGAACAACTTCTGGATACACTCGGAAAGGAATTAGGAAAGCTTAAACTGTGGTTTGATTCAAACAAATTAATGCTCAGTTTAAGTAAGACAAAATTTATAGTCTTTAACAACCATCACAACAACCCAGTACCTAAACTCAGTGTAAATGGTGTAGAGATTGAAAGGGTATCTGAAACTAAATTTCTTGGAGTAATAATTGATAATAAACTGTGTTGGAAGTCACATATTAATTATATTAAAGGTAAAGTATCCAAATCAATTGCAATATTACACAGAGTGAAATATTTGCTGAATCAACCCACACTATACACCTTGTATCATTCGTTAATACTCCCATACATGACATATTGTAATGAAGTATGGGGAAATACATATAAAACAAACATATATCCACTCTTCATGCTTCAAAAGAGAGCTATTAGAATAATAAACAAAGCAGCTTACAGGGAACCAACAAACCCACTTTTTCTTAAACTAGAAACTCTCAAGCTGAAAGATCTGGTTGACTTTAAAACCGCAATAATAATGTTCAAAATGAAGAATTTATCACTGCCCGCAAATATCCAAAAGTTGTTCCAAATAAGGGAGAAACGATATCATTTCAGAGGAACATGTATATTTCAAAAGCCTACAGTGAGAACAACCACCAAGCAACACTGTATTTCAGTGCAAGGAGTCAGATTATGGAACGATTTTGGACCTGAATTAAAATCATGTACAACGCTTGGACAATTTAAACAAAAACTAAAGGAAGAAATACTCCAAACATATTTACAAGACGACATGTAAAATCACATAAGGATTGACATATCCAGTTTGTGTGGTGTTGTTGCTTAGGTTTTTTTGTCACATTTTGTCTTAGCTTTGTTCCAAATTGTAATCGCTCTTGTTTTGTTTTTCTTTTGAATTCTTGGATGGAATATGGGTGGGCAATATAAGCTGCGGCTTCAGCCATCACCCATTTCGGATAACTTATGTTGAACTGTATAATCAGAGGAGTTATTGTTTAATTTGACCTTGTTGGATTTTTTTTCCCCTTTGTTATATTCTTCTGTTTCTTTTTAATCTTTACTTTTAATCTATCCGAAATAAAGATTCATTCATTCATGCATTCATTCATTTTTGATCAAGATCTGTTTTTCAATTCACATATTAAATTTGTTTCCACAACTGCCTTCTATCATTTGCATAATATAGCCAAGATTAGGAGCATCTTGTCTCAGAGTGATGCTGAGAAACTGATCCACGTTTTTGTTAGCTCTAGGTGGTGGCTCAGTTGGTAGAGCATCTGTCCCACATCCGGGAGGCAGGGGTTCAAATCCCAGCTGGGTCATGCTGAAGACCATATAAAAGTGGAATTTCCTGCCGTCCAGCTTGGTGCTCAGCAATAACGGAATGGAGGAGGGAAATCTGTGGCGGTGCTTTGCATGGCAGTGGCCTTCTGATTCTACACTTGGTGTGTGTGATTAACACTGTAGACAGGTAAAACACAATGTTGTTCTACTGTACATGATTGGTTGAATGACAATAAAGGGTGATTTAAATTACTGTAACTCTCTATTATCAGGTTGTCCTAAAACATCTTTAAAAAGTCTTCAGCTGATCCAAAATGCTGCAGCAAGAGTTTTAACAAGTGCTAGAAAGAGAGATATTATCTCTCCGGTTCTGGCCTCCCTTCATTGGCTTCCCATAGAGTTTAGAATTAAGTTTAAAATCCTTCTTCTCACTTACAAAGCTCTAAATAATCAGGCTCCTTTTTATTTAAAAGATCTGATACTGCCCTATTATCCTAACAGACCACTACGCTCCCAAAATGCTGGATTACTTGTAATACCTCATCATCATCATAGCAGTCTGTCGTGGGCGACAATGACTGTTTCATTTAGGTCTGATCAGATTCCTCCACACAGCTCTGTCCTTAGCCTTCTGCTGCCAGGAACTCCTGTCTATGTCCAACTTTTTCAAGTTTCTTTTTACAGTGTCTTTAAATCTGAGCCTTGGTCTACCCTGATTGCGTTTAGAATCTCCAAAAGTACAATGGGAGGCAGAGCCTTCAGTTATCAACCTCCTCTCCTGTGGAACCAGCTCCCAATCTGGATTCGGGAGTCAGACTCGATCTCTGTTTTTAAGAATAGGGTTAAAACCTTCCTTTTTGATATAGCCTATAATTAGGGAGGGATCATGTGCCTCTGAACCCTCCCTTAAGTTATGCTGCTAATAGGTTTAGACTGCCGGGGGACCTCCAATAATGCACTGGGCTTCACTCCTTTCTTCACTCTCAATGAAATATTTTTGCTGGTCATTAACATCTGTTTGTTCTCTCCCATAGATTGAGTCCCTGTCGTGCTGTTTGCTCTCTACATGTCTGTTCTTTTCATCTTCTCTATCCCCTCTGCCCCCCCCCCAACCGGCCAGTCACAGCAGATGACTGCCCATCCCTGAGCCTGGTTCTACTGGAGGTTTCTTCCTGTTAAAAGGGAGTTTTTCCTCTCCACCGTCGCCAAGTGCTTGCTCACAGGGGATCGCCTGATTGCTGGGGTCTTTCTGCAATTGTGGGGGTTTCCCCTACAGTTGAAAGTGCTATGAAATGACTGTTGTTGTGAAATGGTGCTATATAAATCAAGTTGAATTGAATTGAATAATTAATGTAATTTCCTGTTATACTAAGATATGCTGACCAGGCATAAAATTCACCTTGGCTACTAGTTTGCAGCTTTTGGAGCATTTATGTGAGGCTTTGGATCATGTGTTCAAACCCCAGACAGTCCCTTGTACTTGGCCAGGGATGGGCAACTTTGGTGGTAGCTAGGGCCACAAAATTTTTCCTCACTTCCCGAGGACCAGATTTACATGTAAATTTACTGTGGGGTAGAAAATAAAAGCTGATCAGTGTTTTATCATATTAGAATTAAAATTACTGATAAAATTATATCTGCCCTACAATGGACTGGCAATCTGTCTAGCCTGTACCCTGAGGCTCCTATTCACAGGTGTGGTGATTTAAAACAAAACAAACCACAACAGTGGATGTGCAATGTTTGTTAATGTTATCAATCTTTTCTTGGGGGTTTTGTGCACTGAAGTGTTTGACAGGTTTTTTTATTCAGCTAAATGCACTTTGTGATGTGCCAAGGTCAGTTATGACCAGGTTGTCATATATTTTAGTTCAAAAGGGAAACAAATGCTAATCCTACTAACAGTGCACACTGAGTTTTTATGCACTTTGAGATATGCCTGAGTAAGATGTGACTGATTGATTGATTGATTGATTTTATTTATTTGAACATTCTGACAAAAGAAAAAAAAGAATTAAAAACGAAAATCAAGCCAAAAATAAAATGTTCAAAAGGAGCGGGAAGAAGCCAACGCTTATATAGTCCCACCCATTTTCCATACCGAACAAACTACAACATCACTCTTAGTCATCATCCATCCCACAACCACATTCACCATAATACACCCCTTAGTCAAATTATGCAACAGAAATGACAACGACAGTCCATATTGACAACAATACCAACATCCAACAATAACTGTAACAATAATAAATAAATACTTCATGTGACCAAAATGGTTACTTAAAGAATTTTTTTTTCATTCTATTTATTTAATTGCTGTTCAAGAGGAAAAATATTTCTACTACTTCAAGTTCTGCTCAACCCCAGCACTGTTGTTGTGTTTTTACACACTTTTGATGTGCCTTTGTCATGTGCCAAACGCACATTTAAAGCTAAGACAATGAATAAAAAGCGCATTTTTTCATCATATTGATCTGTGTTGGTTTGAAATTTGTCATATTTAACAGCTCGCTGGACATGTGCAGCCCAGTTACATGTCTTGATTTCAAATTGTTGCCCAACTGATTTTGTAATTGAATAGCCCTGCAGTAAAGGATGGATAAAATCATATGACCTAATTTTTAAAACTCTCTCCATCAAAATGATGAGCAAAGAGAAATTCTGGATGATAATTAAGAAAAGAAGCCAAGAAGAAAAGGAAATATGACAAGGCTTTGCTTGCTCATGGATTACTTGTGGGTGTGGAGGGGCAAAGAAATAACTGTTTGAGCTTGGTAATGTCTGGCTCCCCAAAATGGGGAATTTAAAAAAAAAAAAAGTTTAACAGCCACTGGTATAAATGAACAAAAAATAAAATAAAATTAACAGATTACAATGGCCAGTCTCTGAACTTTTATTGCTGACACCTGCCAAACAAGAATGTATGCTACAGCTCCTCAGCTGCACATTTTATTCTTGTTTAAAAGCAGCCAACTTTGTACATTTAGTGTTGTTTACAGTCTATTAATGGGGTCTTAGCATGCAAAACATACCTGACAACACTCCTGTGAACACTGTCATTGCTGCTCCCCCCAGGCTCCCGCTAGTGGCTCCCTCACTCTTGCTCTATCACTTGCAGAGAGCGGCACTAGGTTGTGATTAGAGCTCCGTCTGCTGGTGGACTCTATAATTGCATTTAAGAATGCGGTTCCATTTATCCATCTTCTACCGCTTTTATGGAGCTCCGGGTCACAGAGGCAGCAGTTCAAGCAGAGAAGCCCAGACTTCGCTCTCCCCAGCCACCTGCTCCAGCTCTTCAGAGAGGATACCAAGGCGTTCCCAGACCAGCTGGGAGACAATAGTCTCTCCACCAAGTCCTGGGTCTGCTCCGGGATCTCCTCCCAGTGGGACGTGCCTGAAACACCTCAAGTGGGAGGTGTCCAGGAGGCATCCTGAGCAGATGTCCAAACCACCTCAACTGGCTCTTTTCCATGTGGAGGAGCAGCAGTTCTACTCTGAGCCTCTCCCAGATGATTGAGCACCTCACCCTATCTCTAAGGATGAGTCCAGCAATCCTACAGAGAAAGCTCATTTCAGCCACTTGTATCCATGATCTCATTCTTTTGGTCATTACCCAAAGCTCATGACCATAGGTGAGGGTAGGAATGTACTGTAGATTGACCAGTAAATCGATAGCTTTGCTTTA
The DNA here is from genome assembly GCA_020510985.1 of Pholidichthys leucotaenia. NCBI lineage: Eukaryota > Metazoa > Chordata > Actinopteri > Cichliformes > Pholidichthyidae > Pholidichthys > Pholidichthys leucotaenia. Next base: position 333,727,492 of record CM035845.1, read on the forward strand.
GAGTTTAGCTCCCTCTTCATCACAACAGACCGGTACAATGACCACATCACTGCAGAGGCTGCTCCAATCCATCTGTCAATCTCTCACTGTATTCCCCCTTTGTGAATAAGATCCTGAGATACTTAAACTCCTCCACTTGGGGCAGGAGCTTGTCCCCAACCCGGAGAGGACAATCCACCTTTTACCGGCTGAGCATCATGGACTTGGACTTGGAGGTGCTGATTCTCATCCCAGCCGCTTCACACTCAGCGGCAAACTGTCTCAGTAAGACCTGTAGATCATTGCTGGATGAAGCCAACAGGACAACATCATCTGCAAACAGCAGCGATGAGATCCTGTGGTCACCATGCATGACACCCTTCGTTCCCTGGGTGCGTCTAGAAATCCTGTCCATAAAAATTATGAACAGGATCGGTGACAAAGGGCAGCCCTGGCGGAGTCCAACCGAATGTTGGCAATACGAACCAAACTTTCACAATGGTCGAGATAGGATAGCTCATAACAACAAGCCTGATACCCCATACTCTCGAAGCACCACCACCCCCCCCCCAAAAAAAACACAAGGGATGCAGTCGAATGTTTTCTCCAAGTCCACAAAACACATGTAAACTGGTTGGGCAAACTCCCATGAGCCCTTGAGGATTCTCAAGAAGTTAAAGAACTGGTCCGACGTGCCACAGCCAGGCCAAAAACCACATTGCTCCTCCTGAATCTGAGGTTCCAAACGTGATGTAACTATAACTGATTTTTGGAACTGGACTGGCGGACCACAGTGAACGAATTACCTGTAAATTCTTGTCATCCATTTCACCTTTTATAATCTAGCTGGACCAACCATGGCTTAGTTGGTAAAAGTACCTGTCTTGTAAACAGGAAATTCTGGCTTCAAATCCCAGCAGTGTCTTTACAAGTTAACAGTATGAAACCTTTGAGACAAATTAGCAAGTGGTGTGTTTTCCTGTCATACTTACACCAAGCATAAGATTGACCTCTGCTAACTGGGATTTTTTTTCTTTGGGTCATGGGTTCAAATCCCAGACATTCCCACGCACTTGCCTACTTATTTAATTCATCCATCCATCCATCTTCTTCTACTTAATCCTTTTCGGGTCAGTTCACTTTATTTACCTGTGAATTCTTGTCATTCATTTTGACCCTTTTTCATCAAGGTGGACTAATCAATTGTCTTTTTCACCCTTAGGTAAGGTAGATCTGGGATTTGAAGCCATAACCCCGTAAAGGGTCAAAACAAATGGCAAAATTTCACAGGTAAATAGGCAATTTTGGCCTTAGCCTAATATGGCTGTAACACAGGATTGGAGCCATGTATTTGGTCAAATGCTTATATGGCACTGTGGCTTAGCTGATTAAAGTGTCTGCCTAATAAACGGGAGATCCTGGGTTCAAATCCCAGCAGTTTCTTTAATGGATGTAATAGTACCTTCCACAAGTTTCTTTACAAAACTGATCTAGTAGTGTCAAGGAGGCTAAAAGGGAACATTTTGCTAATATTGTTCCACCTCATTGTCATAATGTGCTTTATTTAACACTATTGACTTTGTTCTTAATACCCCACAGACTGACTGACTGGAGGCCTCCTCTGAGTTATGTAATGAATTTATGCACTTTTTATTGATAAAGTGGCCACCACCAGGGCTCTCATCTCAGCTCCTGCCTCTGATCCCTCTGACTTTGTCCCTCGTTCTGCTGTTTTAATCAGTTTGAACCTGTGACTCTATCATTTTCAGAGGATGTGGTTGGCCATATTAAGCCCCTGTGATGCTGTCTCTCCTAGACTTTTTAAAAAGGTGCTTCCCACTATCCATCCATCCATCCATCCATCTTCTTCCGCTTAATCCTTTTTGGGTAGGCCAGTCAATTCTCACCATTTTGAATAGCAGCCTGCCATCTGGTGTGGTTCCTGCAAATTTTAAACATGCAGTAGTGCAGCCCTTGATTAAGAAACCTGGTCTCAACCACACTGCGTTGGCCAATTTTAGGTCTATTTCCAAGGTGTCATTTCTCTCAAAAATACTTAAGTATTTGCAGCCTTTGCTCAATACTTTGTTGATGTACCTTTGGCAGCAATTACAGCCTCAAGTTGTTTTGAATATGATGCCTCAAGCTTGGCATACCTATCTTTGGGCAGTTTGGCCCATTCCTCTTTGCAGCACCTCTCAAGCTGCATCAGGTTGGATGGGAAGCGTCGGTGCACAGCCATTTTTAGATCTCTCCAGAGATGTTCAATTGGATTCAAGTCTGGGCTCTGGCTGAGCCACTCAAGGACATTCACAGAGTTGTCCTGAAGCCACTCCTTTGATATCCTGGCTGTGCGCTTAGGGTTGTTGTCCTGCTGAAAGATGAACCATCAACCCAGTCTGAGGTCAAGAGCGCTCTGAAGTAGGTTTTCATCCAGGATATCTCTGTACATTGCTGCATTCATCTTTCCCTCTGTCCTGACTAGTCTCCCAGTTACTGCCGCTGAAAAACATCCCCACAGCATGATGCTGCCACCACCATTGGCATGGTTATGAACGGTGCCTGGTTTCCTCCAAACATGACGCCTGGCATTCATACCAAAGAGTTCAATCTTTGTCTCATCAGACCTGAGAATTTTGTTTCTCATGGTCTGAGAGTCCTTCAGGTGCCTTTTGACAAACTCCAGGTGGGTTGCCATGTGCCTTTTACTAAGGAGTGGCTTCTGTCTGGCCACTCTACCATACAGACATTATTGGTGGATTGCTGCAGAGATGGTTGTCCTTCTGGAAGGTTCTCCTCTCTCCACAGAGGAATGCTGGAACTCTGACAGAGTGACCATCAGGTTCTTGGTCACCTCCCTGACTAAGGCCCTTCTCCCCCAATTGCTCAGTTTAGACGGCCGACCAGCTGTCGGAAGAGTCCTGGTGGTTCCAAACTTCTTCCATTTACAGATGATGGAGGCCACTGTGCTCAATGGGCCCTTCAAAGCATCAGAAAATTTTCTGTACCCTTCCCCAGATTTGTGCCTCCAGACAATTCCTTTGACTTCATGCTTGGTTTGTGCTCTGTCATGATGGCAAAGTCGAAACAGTGTTTTAGTACGTACCGAAACCTAGGTGGAACTTCTGAATCGAACCACTGTTTCGAGGTCTGTATCAGAAAAAGGATGTCATGTGACTGTTCCATGTCATGTTCTATTACATCACCGACTGTTTTGAAATGTCACAGTTGTTTTATGCGGTGATTTTATTATCCCATTTCTAAAATGGAATAATAAATAAAATACTACCATTACGACTTCCGGTTATGGCTGCCACGTAGGACGGACGTGTCTCGTTCTGCTCTGCTCCTGGAGAAAAAAAATCGGCAAATAACTCTCTCATTTGGGACAGAACGTATCCCAGCGTTCGGGCGAGGATATGTCGGCGAAGCCTAAGGCTGGAAAACCAGGAAAAGGAAAAAGCGAGCCGCCGAAACAGTCCAAATTAACGGACTTTCAGGTCTGTGACGCAGCAAATAAAACTCCATATATGGCGGAGGAGGCTGGCAACGGTGCGATGTCTGCGGGGGGAGGCGCAGATGCGCTGATGGCTGCCATGAGTTCAATGAGAGCGGACTTTTCCTCTAGATTTGATGGGATTATGACAGCGTTGGAAGGAATAAGAAAGGAATTGGGTGACTGTGTAGAACGAACGGTGCAGATGGAGCTCCGTCTCGCTAGTGCTGAAGATGACATCACCCGTCTTCAATTAAAGGTGCGCACTTTGGAAAAAAAAATAAATCTCTGGAAGATAATATTTTGGATTTGGAATCTCGGTCGAGACAGAATAACTTGAGGCTGGTGGGTCTTCCAGAGGAATCAGAAGGTCGGGACGTATGTTCCTTTCTGGAAAAGTGGATTCCGGAGGTGCTGGGCAGCGAGGAGTTGCAATCAGCAGTGGTTCTGGAAAATGCACATCGTATTGGCCCACGGAGAGATAAGGGACCGCCGAGGACCTTAATTATGAAGTTTCTTAGCAACAGAGACAGGATGAAGATCTTCAACGCTGCACGAGCTAAAGGAGAGATTAAACACCAGGACCAGCAGGTGCGGTTCTACCCAGATTTGGCCACAGGAATCCAGCAATTGAGGAAGCAGTCTGATCCCGTACGTAAGGAGCTGCGCAACCTTGGGATTCGTCATGGTGTAATCTATCCTGCGAGACTGCTGACCACGTATGAGGGCAGAACCCACATCTTCAAGACCCCAGAGGAGGCGCAGGAGTTCATCAAGAAGATCAAAGAAGAAGAAGAGACTGGTGGGAGCTAAGCATGAACAAAATATAAGGTAGAATAATTAAGCATTTGCACAGGCATATGACTGACTTGAAGTAAATAGTAAGTTTACAAAATATAGATTGTATTATATATTAAAAAAAACAAAACAAAAACAAAACAAAAAAAAACTATGATGTACAAAGTTGTTAAAAATTTTGGAGTTAAGTTGGAAAACTACAGAGGAGAGTTAATGTTACGTCATTAAAAGCAGTAGAGTTAGGGTGATTGGGAGGATGAAGAAGGAGTGGCTTAGGCTGTTCCCCGTGGGTGTGGAACGGTCGATGGCTATATCGGGAGATGGAATTTTTCTTTTGATTTTGGGGGGTTTGCCACAAGTGTGGGAAGGGGAAATTTGTTTGTGTGTAGTTTGTAGGATGAATGTTCAACCACTCATGTTTTTGCTTCTCTGTATGAGCATGTTTACACTGCAAGGTAATCCCAAACTCTCTATTGATCATAAACCAAAGTGTTAATCTTAATTTAACTTCATGGAATTGCAGAGGTCTACAAAATTAAAAAAAACTTAAACAAGTTATGAATAAAATAAAAGACATGGGTTCAAAAATTGTGTTTTTACAAGAAACTCATCTAATAGAGGAGGATGTTAAAAGAATTAGGAGTAGATGGCAAGGAAGTGTATTCACCTCTTCATTTTCATCCCGAGCCAGGGGAGTTATGACTCTCATACATAAATCAGTTCCTTTTCAAGTGAAAAATGTAATTGGAGACAAATTTGGAAGATATGTAATCATTCAAGGTTCTTTGCTATTAGAAAATATAAATCTTGTGAACTTATATGGTCCCAATATAGATGATCAGAAGTTCTTTGCTAATTTATTTCTTATTTTATCATCACTTACAGGGCAACATATAATAGCAGGGGATTTTAATTGTACATTGAATCCAGGTATAGATAGATCAACAGGACTGGATTGTACGCACATTGGATGTAGGATGACTATTAATCATTTTATGAAAGAATTGAGATTGTTAGATATATGGAGAGAAATGAAACCACAAGTTAAAGCCTATTCTTGTTATTCCAGTACCTACAAGACATTCTCACGTATTGATTATTTTTTGATTTCCACAGAATTAAGGTCCAAGATTCAAAACTGCTTTTATGATAACATCGTGATCTCTGATCATGCACCCTGTTGTCTAATATATGTAGATAAAAAATTGACAAAGGAATCAGGTAGATGGCAATTTCAGCATAAATGGCTTCAGGATGAGGAATTTGTCAAGTATATAGAAAAACAGATAGACGAGTTCTTTGACATCAATACTACACAAACATCAGCATGTGTAAAGTGGGAGGCTTTCAAAGCTTTTATTAGGGGACATATTATTAGTTATACAGGATCAAAATCTAAGAAGACTCGAGAGGAGAGAGCTAAATTGGAACATAAAATAAAAAGTCTTCAGGAAAAAGTGTATGCAGGAAGTGACCCAAGGTTGGAGAATGAATTACTGATTTTGAGAGCTGAATACGACAAAAAATCAGCGAATAGAGCTGCCTCGAGTATTCTAAGATTGAAACAATCTTTTTATGAACAAGGTGAAAAATCAGGAAAATTATTAGCATGGCAGATTAAACAATTAGAAATTAAAACACCAATTACCAGTATTATAAGTAAGGGACAGGTAGTTATAGATCCTTTAGAAATTAATAGAGCCTTTAGAGATTACTATGAAAAATTATATGATACCAAAAATGAACCTGATTTAACAAAACTAAATGGGTTTTTGAACGAACTATCTATACCGTGTATTCCAAATGAAAACAGGGAGATATTGGAGTCTAAAATTAGTCAAGAAGAAGTTGGGCTAGCCATTGATAATATGAAATCAGGAAAAAGTGCAGGACCAGATGGTCTTCCAGTTGACCTTTATAAAAAATTTAAGAATAAATTAATAAAACCTTTTTTGGAAATGGTTCTAGAAGCATTTCAAAATAATAATTTACCATCATACATAAATAATGCCTTAATTATACTGCTGCCAAAACCAGGTAAGCCCTCTAATAAATGTGAAAATATGAGACCAATAAGCCTATTAAACGCCGACCTTAAGATAATCTGTAAAATTTTAGCAAGACGAATACAAGAAATTTTACCAAATATTATTAATCGAGATCAGAATGGCTTTATAAAGGGTAGACAAGGCTTCCATAATGTAAGAAGACTATTTAATATTATTTATTTTAATAAAGAAGCACCGGATACAGCTCTCCTATCATTGGACGCCGAAAAGGCCTTTGATAGAGTTGAATGGCCCTTTCTTTTTGAAGTCCTACAAAGGTTTGGACTTGGAAATAATTTCATAAAATGGGTTCAAATAATATACAATAATGCTACAGCAGAAATCCTAACAAATAACAATATTTCAAAACCAATAAAAATCAATAGAGGATGTCGACAAGGCTGTCCACTTTCACCTTTACTGTTTACTATGGCAATTGAACCTTTAGCGATAGCGATACGTTTACATTCACAAATATATGGAATTAAAGTTGGACCAACAGAACATAAAATCTCCCTGTACGCCGATGATATAATTTTGTTTATGTCGAATCTAAAAAAATCAATTCCAACCTTGTTGAATTTAATAAAGAATTTTGGGGAAATATCAGGATATAAAATAAATAAAACTAAATCTTCAATATTAATGCTAAATGAGACCCAGAGAAATTACCCAGCCCCTGAGGTAAATCAATTCAATGTTGTAAATCAGTTTAAATATTTAGGAATCCAAATTGTGCCTAAGCTAGAATCAGTCGTCAGTGTCAACTATGAAGCCTTAATGTCAGATATCAATGAGTTAACTCAGAGATGGATGTCACTACCAATGTCGATGATCGGGAGAATCAATATACTTAAAAGTAATATTTTACCTAAAATACTTTATTTATTTCAATACATTCCCTTATCACCACCTTTAGATCTATTCTCAAGAATAAAAAAAAAGTTAGTGGAATTTATATGGAACAACAGGAGGGCTAGATTACGTTTGTCTTTATTATATTTACCATTTGATCGTGGAGGTCTGAAATGTCCAAATTTTATGTTGTATTATTGGTCGGCACAACTGAGGTCTATGACATATTATTTTTCATCAAATGATCTCCCTCACTGGACTGAAATGGAATCATACAATTTACCTTTACCTCTTCCCATATTCATATACTCAGATTCGGCAAAAAAATTACAAAAACAAGTTAAAAATCCATTTGTGAAGCATATGATCAAAATATGGTGTGAAGCTAAAAACTATTTAAAAGAACCACAGTTATTGTCACAATTTAGTCCAATATGGGGTAATCAATATTTTAAACCAGGGAGAGCGGACGCTGTATTTAAAGTATGGAATTTAAAAGGGATACAAAAGATTCAGGATTTATATTTGCCATGTGCAGATAACATAATGTCTTTTGAAGAGCTGAGGATCAAATTTAATCTCAATAGAACACATTTTTTTAAATATCTTCAACTTAGGAACTTTATTCGATCAAATCAAAATAAAGCTCTCACTCGACCTATTTATTCATCCTTGGAAAAAATGATGATGAAAGATAGTAAAAGAAAGGGTATTATTTCAGAGTTTTATAACTCATTGACACTATCTTCAAGTGAAAATTCACTGAAAAGATTAAACTACTGGAAAGAAGATCTGCAAACTGAAATTTCAGAGGAACAATGGGAATTGGCTTGTACAGAAGCTCAAACCAAATCAATAAATGTACGCCTTAAATTGATACATTTCAAATGGTTAATGCGGATGTATGTTACACCGGAGGAGTTAAATAGATATAACAAAAATATACCAGATACATGCACAAAATGCATGGAAAGTAAAGGAACCCTATTTCATTGTTTATGGGAATGTAGATTAATAAGAATGTTTTGGGAAGAGGTGAGGGTAACAATTGAAAAAATAATCTCAAAACAAATCATATTGAATCCTAAACTGTTTTTGTTGGGTCTGTACCCAGAAAAGCATAATTTTAATAAAAGTGAAAGAACATTCATAGACCTCAGTTTGCTTAATGCCAAAAAATGTATTGCACTATTATGGAAAAAGACTCATAGACCAGATGTGACTCAGTGGTTAAGACAGATGTTAACAAACCTTCCATTAGAAAGAATAACATACATACTGAAATCAAAGGAAATTGTGTTTGAGAATATATGGAGACCTTTTATTGATTATGTAAAAAATTTAAACATAACTCTTGAAGAAGAAGGTGAATGATGTGTGTGGACCTTGTAAATTCCAAACTGGTGAACATAATATGTATACTTATGTATTGGATTGTCTAGACTAAACAGAGGAGCATTGTTGAAGATTTGATTTTGTTGGTGGTTGTTGGTGTTTTTAGTGTATTTTTTTTTTGTAGTACTTTAGTGTTAGTGTTTGATTGTTTGTATCATGTTTGTTAAAAAAAAAGGTTCAATAAAGATATTGTGGAAAAAAAAATACTACCATTACACAATATGAAAATGCCTATTCTATGCACAATATATGTATTATATAAATACTTTATATGTAAAATACTAATTTCTCGTGTCCTTGCCTGATTGGCTGCTGATTCATCAGCCCACATGCCTGAAACATTTCAAAGCTCCTCTAAAGTGCAGTTTGTTTGCGAAGTCTTGCCTCTCTGAGTGTTTTGTATTGAGCGTGCTTTTGGATTTACACTATTGGGAAATGGATGGGGGTAGAAAGCGTCCCAGGTCAGCTGTCTGCGATCACTTCGACCTTCTTAAGGGAAAAAAAGTTAAATGTATGCAACATCTTGCATTTTGTAATAATACAAGAAGTAGGTGGAGACACCTACGGACAAAACATCCTGATGCCTGCATTCCTAGCACAACACAACCTGAATCAAGCCATGGTCAGCATAGTGTTTATAGTATGTATTCATGGTCTTTTAATACACATACAAGTATACATTTATTATTTATACACCTTTATTATTATTTACAAAAAATATAGTTATGCATTTGATCACTAAAAGAAGCCATAGGTAGGCAACCCCCAGACACCCACTATGCTCAGAATGATTGAATGAGGTGGTAATTGTGTTTGATTCTCATTTATTGTTATGGAACTTGTCTGTCTGTTTATCTATCAATCTAGGGTCAGCACTGTCTCTCAGCCCCATACTTGCCCAGACGAGATGACCCTCAAGATTACTGGAAACAACATGCCGCTATATTCCCTCACATGTTCCAGCTGGGCAGTGAGGAGTGGGGACCCCTGCCCTGTATTAGCTTTGTAAAGCGACCAAGATGTGGTCGCCCGCCTCATAGGCAACCAAATAATAATAATAATAATAATAATAATGTTCCAGCAGGCCAAGACATATCTCTCCATTCCAGTCAGATCAGTCCCTTGCGAGAGAATATTCTCAAAAGCAGGAGAGATTTTAAAACAAGGGGAGAAACTGTCTAAGTCCGAGCACTGTTGAACAGATTGTTTTTCTGAATAAAAGTACTTGAATGTACACAAGCACCCTCTATAAATACTAATTAATTCATACAAATAAAACTATAAACCCAAACAAAACACGAAATGTTAAGAGATAAAAACACACACAAAAACGCTCGACTGTTTGAGTAGTATTATAACATTTGGCCACCAGATTTCGCTGTGGGGAGATGTTTCAAATGTTCCGAAAGATCGATTCTTTTTCTGAATCAATTGTTCCAAATGATTTGATCTCTCAATGTTTGTCATTTGATGTCTCGATCGTTCTATAGACAGGTGTGTGCCTTTCTAAATCGTGTCCAATCAACTGAATTTACCACAGGTGGACTCCAATTAAACTGGAGAAACATCTCAAGGATGATCAGTGGAAACAGGATGCACTTGAGCTCAATTTTGAGCTTCATGGCAAAGGCTGTGAATACTTATGTACATGTGATTTCTTAGTTTTTATTTTTAATAAATCTGCAAAAATCTAAAAAAAAAAATTGTTTTCACATTGTCATTATGGGGTATTGTGTTCAGGTTACTTTATTTGTACCCGTAGGTAGATTTGTTTTGCAGTGAGGTGACATCCATATTTACAAACCACAATAACATTTGAATGAATGAATGAATGGGGTCAAACATTCAACATAAACACAAACACAGGCACACATGAAGCTGACTATAAACATGATAATAATACTCAAGGCTCCACCAATCAGGACATAGGACAAAGAGATAAGAGAAAAAACAAAGAGATAAGAGAGAAGGGTCATATTAAAAAGTTAAAACTTAGTCAAAGAGGTTAAAAACTCAAAAGTCTAAAACCCAATAAAAGATTTAGAACCCAAATAAAAAACCTACAAAAATAAGTAAATATGAAATGAAATTAATAAATAGGTAACTAAATTATGTGCAATATATTGTTACAGCTTGTTCAACTCTTTGACAGCAGCAGGAACAAAGCTGTTTTTGTAGCGCTGGGTTTTACTTTTTGGGACAGCAAACCTCCGTCTGGAGGGAAGAAGCTGAAAGTTGCAGTGCAAAGGGTGGGTGTCATCATTTAAAATGGAGGTAGCCATCCTCTATACTTGTCTGGTGTACAGGGATGTCAGGCTCAGCTGTGACTCACCAAGCAAACGACTGGACCATCTAACTACCTGATCCAAGGATTTCCTCTGTTACAGTTTTATCTGACCAAACCATGACACTAAAGAAAAGGATAAAACAGATTCAATAAAAGCCCGATAAAACATTGTCATTATGGTTCGGTCAATTTTGAAGTGTGCAAGTTTCCTTAAACAATGCAAATGTTGCTGACCCTTTTTGCACACCCTTTCACAGTTCTCTTCAAAGTTTAAATTACTATCAATAATCATCCCAAGATATTTGTAGGATTGTACACATTCAGTAGTCTGGCCTTTCAGTACGGTGACTCCATGCCTGGGAGCTTTCCTCCTTAAGTCAATAATCATATCTTTAGTTTTTGTTGTATTCAGCTGCAGGTAGGAATCCTCACACCAGCGAACAAAATCATCAACTACTGGGCTGTGGCCACTCTCGCCATCCTGGAGGAGACTTTTCTGTTGTCATGTCTGCTCCGACACGTTTGTGTACAGGATGAAGAGTAGTGGTGACAACACACACCCCTGCGGAGAGCCAGTAGAAGAGCATTTTTGGTCAGACAATGTACCATTGACCCTTACTCTCTGTGTCCTGTTGGTTAAAAAATCCAGAATCCAACCCACCAGATTATTACTCAAATCAAATTGTTGCAGGAGCCTTTCAACTAAAATATGAGGTTGGATTATATTAAAGGCGGAAGGAAAAGTCCACAAATAAAAGCCTGGCGTGTGTCCCATTAAAATCCAGATGTTTAAAAAGCATGTTAAACAGAGTGACAGTGGCATCCTCCACTCCTCTGTGAGGCCTCTAGGCAAACTGCAGAGGATCCAATGCATGCTCAGCCTGCTTTTGGACCTCAAATCTGACCAGTTTTTCATCAAAATTGAAGTCAAAGCAACTGGTCTAAAGTCGTTTACTGTTTTAGGACAGCTGGATTTTGGAACGGGAACAACCACGGCATCTTTCCAGATCTTAGGCACATGTTGTGTCTGTAAGGACTTATTGAAAATGTAGTGAAATACAGGACTCAGCTCATGTGCACAGGACTTTACCAAGCACCCACATATATTATCAGGGCCCTGAATTTTGTTCACTTTTACAGCACAGAATTTTAATATCCTGCACCTCAATATTAAAGTGCTGATTGTCTTTGAGTTTCTGTTTCAAATCTTGGGTTTCTGTGCTAAAATCAAAGGAGTCAAAACGACCATAAAAACAATTAATAGCATTAGCCAGCTCTGTGTCTGAATTAAAACCATCTAAAAACACACAATTACTGCGCTCTGTGCTCTGAAGGCCTGCAATAGTTTTCATACTGGCCCAGGCTGAACCAAGTTTGTGTGTAGAATTTTGAGGGAAAAAATGAATTTAATCCCTTTTGGAATAAGACTGTAACATAACAAAATGTGGAAAAAGTGAAGTCTTTCTGGATGTACTGCGGCTTAGTTGGTTAAGGCACTGGTTTAGTAAACAGGAGCTCCTGGGTTCAAAGCTTAGTACTGCTTTAAATGCTACTAATATACTTTCCAAGAAATTCTATACAAATTGACTATGGTTTCCTGTCATACTTAGACCCAGCAAACAATCTATTTCTGATGATGGGCATGTCTTCTTTCAATCAGTGGTTAGAGTGTGAGGCTTTGGATCATCAGGTCATGGGTTCAAATCCCCGATGTTCCTGCATACTAGGCCACAGCTTCAATTGCCAATTTATTTAACTGTGAATTTTTGTCGTCTATTTAAACCCTTTATCATCAAGGTGGACCATTTGTCTTTTTCACCCTTTGGAAAGGTGAACCAAGCTGGGATTTGAACTCATGACACTGTGATAAAGGGTTGAAACCAACTGCAAGATTTCACAGGCAATTTCATAGACAAGTCTGGCCTTAGCCTAGTACGGCTGTAACAGGGTTTGATCCCTTCATTGGCTGCAATGCCTGTCCAGCACTGTGGCTTAGTTGGTTAAAGCGCCTGTCTAGTAAACAGGAGCTCCTGGGTTCAAATCCCAGCAGTGCCTTTAAACAGCACCTTGTCTGGTTCAGTTACTCCACTTCTTAAAAGTTAATCAACTTTTACAACCTGGAGTGCAATGCTAGAACAACTCGTAGGATATAATTAAATCCCTTCAGACTTGAAATACAGAGTCTTCGTGTTGGGTTCACATTTTCCAGGGCGTAGAGGTAATTAAATTTGCAACTTAAATCTGTTGCAACTTTTCAACTTTTTATCATAAATCTGCAGTTTTCTTGTCAAAAATTTGCAACTAATTTCCTCATAAACTTATACAGTTTTTTTCCTTGTAAATTAGCATTTTTTCCTTTTTTTCAACCTTTTTAGCATAAATTTGTGATTTTTTTTTTGTTAATTTTCATCTTTTTCTCATAAATTTGCTATTTTTATTCCTGTAAATTTTCAACTTGTTTTCCTTGCAAATGTGCACCGCTTGTCTGGATGCTGGCTAAAGTTTTATTCTGTGTAATTAAACTGTAATTTGCAACTTCATTGCCTGCTGGTCATAGTGAAACATGCAATGCTAATTCTGCTCGGGGAAATTCTGTGAGGCCTTGCCTATCTGCAGACAGTTCTAACAGATTTATTTTGGGTATTTCTCTTTACCTCATCGGACCTGAGAGTTTAAACGATTTCTCGTTGTGTCCTTGCTGACCATTACTGGCTCCTTTTACACGGACGCAGTTGTGTTCTGTGCAGGTGACAAGACGGATGACACAAACCGACACATGCAGCCAGGTGACGGCATTGCGCACACACCAGTCTCATCATGCTTCAGGCGTGGTGAACAGAACGTGACATCACAGACTCATCAGCAGTGACAGTGTTCGGCAGGTTTGCATGTTTTCACCCATCATCTGAGGATTATTTGTACTTTACATTACATTTCTGTTTTCTGTAGCTTTTAGGTGATTTACTTTAGCTACTAAATGTACGGAAAGAAAATGTGACGTCTGCATTTATTTAGCTTTGATTCGATGTACCCAGTTATTTGCTTTTATAATAATAATAATAATAATAATAATAATGGATTAGATTTACAGGTGGCTTTACATGTCAAGTGGCATCTCAAAGTGCTTACAGTGAGTCCAGTATTCATTCACTCCAGACAGACACCGATAGTGGTAAGCTACCGCTGTAGCCACAACTGCCCTGGGGCAGACTGACGGAAACGCTGCTGCCATTCCACACCAACAGCCTCTCCCACCACTAATACACATTCATGCCCAGTTTCATGGACGCTGGAGGTAAGGTGGGTAAAGTGTCTCGCCCAGGGACACAACAGCAGGATAACTGTGGACAGCAGGATTCAAACTGCCAACCGTCCGGTTATTGGATGACCTGCTCTACTGCGTCAGCCACTTGCCGCCCACTGCTTTTCTATTTAATCTTCAATTTATAATTCTCTTTAACCTCATAAAATTCCAGTGTTTCAAATTTTCTCCTGCCACTCAGTGAAGAAAGAATTTGACTTTCTTTGCTATTTTTTTTTTTTTTGGACTTATTTTGTACCCGTAGGTAGATTTGTTTTGCAGTCTGGTGACAAACCACCAGCTGCCGGTCGCTGCGTGCGCAAGCGCCCCTTAACTCCCTAACCTGCATGTTTTTGGCATGTGGGAGGAAACCGGAGAAATCCCGGAGTAAACCCACGCAAACACGGGGAGAACATGCAAACTCCACACAGATCACTGTTGGCCGGGGGCAGGGATCGAACCCACGATCCCCGCGATCCCCCGGCCGAGGGTAAAACTGTGCTGCCACAGTGCTAACCACTGCGCCACCGTGCAGCCCATGCTATGCTAAATTTAGGCATTTTTAGAAAAATTGGCTGGAATGTGGAGGAGTTAATCAATTTTGCGAAGTTTTTCGCAAAAATTTGGGACTTTTTTCCAATCAATTTTGTGAAGTTTTTCATGTAAATTTGTGATTTTTGTGTAAATTTTGGACTTTTTTCACATTAATTTGGGACTTTTGTTCCAACCAATTTTGTGAAGTTTTTCATGTAAATCTGGGACTTTTATCAAGCAATTTTGTGAAGTTTCTTGTGCAAATTTGGGACTTTTTGTGTACATTTTTGACTTTTTTCAAATTAATATGGACTTTTTCCAATCAATTTTGTGAAGTTTTTCATGTAAATTTGGGATTTTGTGTAAATTTTTGACTTTTTTCACATAAATATGGACTTTTTCCCAATCAATTTTGTGAAGTTTTTCATGTAAATTTGGGAGTTTTGTGTAAATTTTGGACTTTATTTTGTGAAGTTTTTCATGTAATTTTGAGACTTTTTTCAATCAATTTTGTGAAGTTTTTCATGTAATTTTGAGACTTTTTTCAATCACTTTTGTGAAGTTTCTCATATAAATTTGAGATTTTTGTGTAAATTTTTGACTTTTTTTACATTAATTTGGGACTTTTGTTCTAACCAATTTTGTGAAGTTTTTCATGTAAATTTGGGACTTTTATCAAGCAATTTTGTGAAGTTTCTCGTGCAAATTTGGGACTTTTTGTGTACATTTTTGACTTTTTTCAAATAAATATGGACTTTTTTCAATCAATTTTGTGAAGTTTCTCATGTAAATTTGGGATTTTGTGTAAATTTTTGACTTTTTTCACATAAATATGGACTTTTTTCCAATCAATTTTGAGAAGTTTTTCATGTAAATTTGGGATTTTGTGTAAATTTTTGACTTTTTTCACATAAATATGGACTTTTTTCCAATCAATTTTGTGAAGTTTTTCATGTAAATTTGGGAGTTTTGTGTAAATTTTGGACTTTATTTTGTGAAGTTTTTCATGTAATTTTGAGACTTTTTTCCAATCAATTTTGTGAAGTTTTTCATGTAATTTTGAGACTTTTTTCCAATCAATTTTGTGAAGTTTCTCATATAAATTTGAGATTTTTGTGTAAATTTTTGACTTTTTTCACATTAATTTGGGACTTTTGTTCCAACCAATTTTGTGAAGTTTTTCGTGTAAATCTGGGACTTTCATCAAGCAATTTTGTGAAGTTTCTCGTGCAAATTTGGGACTTTTTGTGTACATTTTTGACTTTTTTCGAATAAATATGGACTTTTTTCAATCAACTGTTTGAAGCTTCTCATGTAAATTTGGGATTTTTGTGTAAATTTTTGACTTTTTTCGCATTAATTTGGGACTTTTGTTCCATCCAATTTTGTGAAGTTTTTCATGTAAATCTGGGACTTTCTGTGTAAATTTTAGACGTTTTCATGTAAATTTTGACCTTTTTTTATTTTGTGAAGTTCTTCATGTAATTTTGAGACTTTTATCAAGCAATTGTGTGAATTTTCTGATGTAAATTTGGGACTTTTCTGTGTAAATTTTGGACTTTTACATGTAAATTTGGGAATTTTTCAGTCAATTTTGTGAAGGTTTAAATGTAGATTTAGGACATTTTTGACATAAATTTGGGACTTTTTTAATTTTGAGAAGTTCCTCATGAAAATCTGAGACTTTTTTAACCTCCTAAAATTCTGGTGTTCTGCTGGTGGGACATTTCAAATTGTCTACTGCTACTCAGTGATGAAAGAATTTGATTGTCTTTGCTATGCTAAATTTAGGCAATTTTAGAAAAATTGGCTGGAATGTGGAGGAGTTAATCAATTTTGTGAAGTTTTTCGCAAAAATTTGGGACTTTTTTCCAATCAATCAATTTTGTGAAGTTTTTCATGTAAATCTGGGACTTTTATCAAGCAATTTTGTGAAGTTTGGGACTTTTTGTGTACATTTTTGACTTTTTTCAAATAAATATGGACTTTTTTCAATCAATTTTGTGAAGTTTCTCATGTAAATTTGGGATTTTTGTGTAAATTTTTGACTTTTTTCACATAAATATGGACTTTTTTCCCCAATCAATTTTGTGAAGTTTTTCATGTAAATTTGGGAGTTTTGTGTAAATTTTGGACTTTATTTTGTGAAGTTTTTCATGTAATTTTGAGACTTTTTTCAATCAATTTTGTGAAGTTTCTCATGCAAATTTGGGATTTTTGTGAAAATTTTTGACTTTTTTCACATAAATATGGACTTTTTTCCAATCAATTTTGTGAAGTTTTTCATGTAAATTTGGGAGTTTTGTGTAAATTTTGGACTTTTTTAGTTTGTGATGTTTTTCATGTAATTTTGAGACTTTTTTCAATCAATTTTGTGAAGTTTCTCATATAAATTTGAGATTTTTGTGTAAATTTTTGACTTTTTTTCACATTAATTTGGGACTTTTGTTCTAACCAATTTTGTGAAGTTTTTCGTGTAAATCTGGGACTTTTATCAAGCAATTTTGTGAAGTTTCTCGTGCAAATTTGGGACTTTTTGTGTATATTTTTGACTTTTTTCGAATAAATATGGACTTTTTTCAGTCAACTGTTTGAAGCTTCTCATGTAAATTTGGGATTTTTGTGTAAATTTTTGACTTTTTTCGCATTAATTTGGGACTTTTGTTCCATCCAATTTTGTGAAGTTTTTCATGTAAATCTGGGACTTTCTGTGTAAATTTTAGACGTTTTCATGTAAATTTTGGACTTTTTTTATTTTGTGAAGTTCTTCATGTAATTTTGGGACTTTTATCAAGCAATTGTGTGAATTTTCTGATGTAAATTTGGGACTTTTCTGTGTAAATTTTGGACTTTTACATGTAAATTTGGGAATTTTTCAGTCAATTTTGTGAAGGTTTAAATGTAGATTTAGGACATTTTTGACATAAATTTGGGACTTCTTTAATTTTGTGAAGTTCCTCATGAAAATCTGAGACTTTTTTAACCTCCTAAAATTCTGGTGTTCTGCTGGTGGGACATTTCAAATTGTCTACTGCTACTCAGTGATGAAAGAATTTGATTGTCTTTGCTATGCTAAATGTAGGCATTTTTAGGAAAATTGGCCAGAATGCTGAGGGGTTAATTACATACTTCTTCATTTAAAAAGTAAGTCGTCTGAATAGAAGTATTATTCTCAGAAAGATAAGTGGAGGGCCTCAGTGATCTAATTGAGGAACTGCAAAACAACGTATTCAATTCAACTCAGCTTTATTTATATAGCACCATTTCACAACAACAGTGATCTCATAGCACTGTCAAACTGTAGGGGAAATCCCCACAACATGGTACTGTTTTTGGCCTTTAAAATCACTTATGCACAATATGCATAAAATGCACAATATGGGACTTCTAAAAATGGTAATTCTGGATTTTAAAATTTGAAAAAGCAGTTCAAAGATTTTGGCATTCTGAACAAAATCGGACATTTTTTACTTTTTCTTGAGCTATGTGAAAGTTATGTTCTCTGCAACAATAAGTTAGCTAAATAAAAAAATGTATTTATCAGTTGTCACCTCAAAACAATTCTGCAATAAATGTTGAAAGTTGACATTTCTCTTCTTGTTTGCATGGTGGTGAAATATATTGAGAATAGTTTATAATTTATAGCTGTAATGTAAAGCACTCATGATCATATGGAGCCCCTAAAAAAATCTTAACAAAAATTTAAATAATTATGCTGTGGTAGCATGGGGGTTCCGTATAATTAGAAGGTGATTTATTATTTTTTGGGGGTATTCACAAATTTAGTATGAGGTGCAGATGTATAAATGTAAATTAGGTACAGTTGTGCAAGAATAAAGCTGCAAAAATATAAAGATGCCAATTCAAAAATTTTAAAAGCAGCAAGTTATAATTTAATTACATAGAATAAAAATGTAACCAGCACCCAGATGAACGTGCAAATTTACAAGAAACAATTTGCAAATTTATGAGAAAAAAGTTGCAATTTTGAAAAAATAGGCACAAATTTATGACAAAAAGTTGCACATTTACAAGAAAAAAGTTGCAAATTTATGAGAAAAAAGTTGAAATTTACGAGAAATAAGTTTGAAATGTTTTCCGAAAACACTGTAAATTTATAGGATTTTGTTTCGGGTCATTTTGCTATCAAGCAGGACGCCCCGCCCCCCGCATCCCCCACAAATCACCTATTGCATACAATCTCATCAAAAATGGTAAAAACATGCAACACCTCTGTTTGCGTGCGACTCACATCACATGATGAGCGAAGACACCAAACCAAACAGACAGACGACCAACTGGATTGAAAATGTATCACACAGAATACATTCTCACCCGCCAGGAGGGGGGGTTACCTTTACAGTTACTAACTGACATGCACACCGGACCCCCGGGCTCCCGCTCGCCGTCGGGCAGGAGGTCGCACTCCACCGGGAGACGCCCGTTCTCCAGGGACGACCAGCAGCTGTCCTGCAGCGTGTAGCAGAAGCTGCGGCAGGGCGGGCGCGCCACCGAGGAGGGGCACCCGGGCGCCAGCAGGAGGCAGAGGAACCACTCCGCGCTGTGATGACACCCCGCCCTCGTGAGCCACGCCCACTCCTGAAGGACCGCCCCCACCTGCTCCACAGAGGTGTGGTTGAGGAGGTTGGGCAGAGAGAAAGAGTGCCGGCAAACGGGCCAATCGGGGGGCACGGGGAGACAGCGGGGCTCGGCGGTCTGGTTAACCTCTAACCCCTCACCAACCCCGGACCCCTCCTCCTCCACCACCCTCCCCACCGAGAACCTGCCTGTGTTTTCCGTCACGGTAGTAGGGGCCTCCGCTGTCAGGGTCACGTGTCTGTCGGTGGTCCAGGTGGTCGGTCTCACGTCCCACACTTCCAGCAGCTTTTGGATTCCCGTGGCGATGCTGATGATTTCGTCACCAACTCCGGACAAGTTGTCATCCTCGTCCACGTCCTCATCCTTCGCACTAGTAGCCGTGGCGTTCACACCCACGTCTTTCTCCGTAGCCGTGGCGTTCACACCCACGTCTTTCTCCGTAGCCGTGGCGTTCACACCCAACTCTTTCTCTGTAGCCGTGGCGTTCACACCCAACTCTTTCTCCGTAGCCGTGGCCCCCATCACTCCTGTCGTCTCTGTAGGAACCTCAGTGATGGTGTCTGGATCAGAATAAAAGAACCAGGCCTCCAGGCTCCCGGCACAGAGGACCAGGAGAAACAAGCGGGTCTGGATCCTTGTCCACATGCTGCCGACTCCAGCCACAGGGCTCTCACTGTTTCCCCCCACCTGTCAGCGGCCAAATGTGAGGACCACTGAGCATCCGACGAATGACAGCGGAGGAATAAATCTGCTCCCTCCCCACAGAGCCACCAGAGCAGACTCCCTCATTACTCAGAGTTCCCCACACACAGCAGAACTCCGCCCCTGTCAGTCCCCCGGGAACTTTTCTGAAGCACTGAGAAAGAGCTTTAACCACGAAGACGAACCCATCCTAAGCAGGAGAAAAGCCTCGGGAAGAGATGTTTTCATGAGTTAAAAATCATCATTAGGTTTGGTTCATACAGTGTTCCACAAAATGTTCCACAGTAGGGTTCAGAGGTGGAACTCTGTCACAAAACTGGACTAATGTCAGTAGTTATTCTTAAGTTCATTTTTGAAGACAAATTTGTCCTTTTGCTGAAGCACATTGACTCAGTTATTTTTAAATCCACATTTAAACTGAATGAGAGTCGTGGTTTTATTCCTGTTTTTTTCCTGTTCTGGCGATTTCATTTATTAGTGAGCTCAAAGTTGAAAATGTATTAAAAAAAAATAGATGAAAATGGACAAGAAAAAAGCAGCAAATTTGGCAGCTTGTTTTCACTTTAGTATTCAGTACAAAATTGAAGAGGAGGACTGGAAAAGCTTTTGCTCCTTCCTACTCTTTTTCAGACCCCCCAAAATGTATTTCATCGCTTTTCATTGTTGTTTCATATTTTCTGAAATATTTGTTAAACAGTCTTTATTTTCTTTTTATAATAACTTTGACTTTTTGTCCAAAATAAATAAACCAATAAACTTGTCAAGTAGTCAGAATTCTTTCAACAAAAAGAACAAATCTACAATAAAAAGTTGCAAATTTAAAATTAAAATGTACATTTAAAAAAGCTCATAAACTTACCATAAAAAGCTAAAAATTTATAAGAAATAAATTAGAAAAAAGAAACATTTTCATTACATCACAAATTTATGTGGAAAAATCTCTGCAAACTTATAAGAACAG
This sequence comes from Pholidichthys leucotaenia, assembly GCA_020510985.1. Taxonomy (NCBI): domain Eukaryota; kingdom Metazoa; phylum Chordata; class Actinopteri; order Cichliformes; family Pholidichthyidae; genus Pholidichthys; species Pholidichthys leucotaenia. Next base: position 333,748,447 of record CM035845.1, read on the forward strand.
TGATAGATTTATGAAAAAATATTATTATTATTATTATAGCTGTAATCCCTTGCACCTCTGCAGCCCCTGCTGCCCGTCGTGGCACATGGACCCTAGAGATTTAAATTCCAACTCCATCCTTCATATCAGAGTTACAACGCCATGATCGTCTGTTATATGGGGGGAAAAAAATCCATTCTTTTTCATGGAAAACTCAAAAAAAACATGTAATAATCTGAGTTATTAAACTAAGGCCCTCACCATTCACAAAGTCAGTGAGAGTGCCTTGCTCTAATCCATCCATCCACCCATCCATCCATCCATCCATCTTCTACCGCTTTTCCGGAGGTCCGGGTCACGGAAGCAGCAGTCTAAGCAGAGAAGCCCAGACTTCCCTCTCCCCAGCCACCTGCTCCAGCCTTTCAGAGAGGATACCAAGGCGTTTCCAGACCAGCTGGGAGACATAGTCTCTCCAGCGAGTCCTGGGTCTGCTCCGGGGTCTCCTCCCAGTGGGACGTGCCCAAAACACCTCAAGTAGGAGGCGTCCAGGAGGCATCCTGATCAGATGCCCAAACCACCTCAACTGGCTCCTTTCAATGTGGAGGAGCAGCGGTTCTACTCTGAGCCTCTCCCGGAAAACTGAGCTCCTTGCCTGTTCTCTAAGGGTGAGTCCAGCAATCCCACGAAGAAAGCTCAGCTCCCTTTTCACCACAACAGACCGGTACAACATCCGCATCACTGCAGATGCTGCTCCGATCCGTCTGTCGATCTCTCGCTCCATTCTCCCCTCACTTGTGAATAAGACCCCGAGATACTTAAACTCCTCCACTTGGGGCAGGAGCCTGTCCCCAACCCGGAGAGGACAATCCACCTTTTTTCGGCTGAGGACCATGGACTGGGACTTGGAGGTGCTGATTCTCATCCCAGCCGCTTCACACTCAGCGGCAAACCGTCCCAGTAAAACCTGTAGGTCATTGCTGGATGAAGCCAGCAGGACAACATCATCTGCAAACAACAGAGATGAGATCCTGTGGTCACCAAGCATGACACCCTCCATTCCCTGGCTGCGCCTAGAAATCCTGTCCATAAAAATTATGAACAGGATCAGTGACAAAGGGCAGCCCTGGCGGAGTCCAACTCTCACTGGAAACAAATTTGACTGGGTGTTGGCAGTACAAACCAAACTCTCACTACGGTCGTACAGAGACTGAATAGCTCGTAACAACAAGCCCGATACCCCATACTCCCGAAGCACCTCCCCACAAAAAACCACGAGGGACGCGGTCGAATGTCTTCTCCAAGTCCACAAAACACATGTAAACTGGTTATGCAAACTCACAGGAACCCTCAAGAATTCTCGAGAGGATAAAGAGTTGGTCCGATGTGCCACGGCCAGGACGAAAACCACATTGCTCCTCCTGAATCCAAGAACCCAAGAAAAAAACCTGCAGATTTACAGGAAAAAAGATGCCGATTTGCAACAAAAAAATGCATATTTACAAGAAAAGTATTGTAAATTGAGGAAAAAAAGTTGCAAATTTACAGGAAAACAGTTGCAGATTTGCAAGAAAAAAGTTGCAGATTGACAAAAAAAAAGATGCAGATTTACAAGAAAAAGTTGTAAATTGGGGAGAAAAAAATTGCAAATTTACAAGAAAAAATTGCAGATTTACAACAAAAAAATGCATATGTACAAGAAAAAAGTTGTAAATTGACTACAAAAAAGTTGCAAATTTACAGGAAAACAGTTGCAGATTTAAAAGAAAAAAGTTGCAGATTTACAGGAAAACAGTTGAAGATTTACAAGGAAAAAAACTGCAGATTTACAAGAAAAAAGTTGCAGATTTACAAGAAAAAGTAAACTGGGGAGAAAAATTTGCAAATTTGCAAGACAAAAGTTGCATATTTACAAGAAAAAAGTTGTAAATTGAGGAGAAAAAAGTTACAGATTTACACGAAAACAGTTGCAGATTTACAAGGAAAAAAGTTGCAGATTTACAAGAAAAACGATGCAGATTTACAAGACAAAAGTTGCATATTTACAAGAAAAAAGTTGTAAATTGAGGAGAAAAAGTTACAGATTTACACGAAAACAGTTGCAGATTTACAAGGAAAAAAGTTGCAGATTTACAAGAAAAAGTTGTAAATTGGGGAGAAAAAAGTTGCAAATTTACAGGAAAACGGTTGCAGATTTACAAGACAAAAGTTGCATATTTACAAGAAAAAAGTTGTAAATTGAGGAGAAAAAGTTACAGATTTACACGAAAACAGTTGCAGATTTACAAGGAAAAAAGTTGCAGATTTACAAGAAAAAGTTGTAAATTGGGGAGAAAAAAGTTGCAAATTTACAGGAAAACGGTTGCAGATTTACAAGGAAAAAAACTGCAGATTTACAAGAAAAAAGTTGCAGATTTACAACAAAACAATTTCAGATTTACAAGAAAAAATTGCAGATTTACAACAAAAAAAATTACAGATTTACAAGAAAAAAAAACTATATTTACAAGAAAAAAAGATGTAAATTGAGGAGAAAAGTTGCAAATTTACAGGAAAACAGTTGCAGATTTACAAGAAAAAAAGTTGTAAATTGAGGAGAAAAGTTGCAGATTTACAGGAAAACAGCTGCAGATTTACAAGAAAAAGTTGTAAATTGGGGAGAAAAAAGTGCAGATTTAAAAGAGAAAAAGTTGCAGATTTACAAGACAAAAGTTGCATATTTACAAGAAAAAAGGTGTAAATTGAGGAGAAAAAAAATTACAGATTTACAGGAAAACAGTTGCAGATTTACAAGAAAAAAGATGCAGATTTACAAGAAAAAGTTGTAAATTGGGGAGAAAAAGGTGCAGATATATAAGAAAAAAGTTGCAGATTTACAAGAAAAAAGGTAAATTGAGGAGAAAAAAAGTTGCAGGTTTACAAGAAAAAATTGCAGATTTACAACAAAAAATTACATACTTAGAAGAAAAAAGTTGCAGATTTACAAGAAAAAAGTTGTAAACTGAGGAGAAAAATGTTGCAAATTTACAGGAAAACGGTTGCAGATTTACAAGGAAAAAAACTGCAGATTTACAAGAAAAAAGTTGCAGATTTACAAGAAAAAGTAAACTGAGGAGAAAAAAGTTGCAAATTTGCAAGACAAAAGTTGCATATTTACAAAAAAAAGTTGTAAATTGAGGAGAAAAAAGTTACAGATTTACAGGAAAACAGTTGCAGATGTACAAGAAAAAAAACTACAGATTTACAACAAAAAATTACAGATTTACAAGAAAAAAGTTGTAAATTGAGGAGAAAAAAGTTGCAAATTTCCAAGAAAAAAGTTGCAGATGTACAAGAAAAAAAACTACAGATTTACAACAAAAAATTACAGATTTACAAGAAAAAAGATGTAAATTGAGGAGAAAAGATGCAAATTTACAAGAAAAAGTTGTAAATTGGGGAGAAAAAAGTTGCAGATTTACAAGAAAAAAGATGTAAATTGAGGAGAAAAAAGTTGCAAATTTACAGGAAAAAAGTTACAGATTTACAAGAAAAAAGTTGTAAATTGAAGAGAAAAAGTTGTAAATTGGGGAGAAAAAAGTTGCAAATTTCCAAGAAAAAAGTTGCAGATTTACAACAAAAAAATACAGATTTACAAAAAAAACCTGTAAATTTACAAGAAAAAAGATGTAAATTGAGGAGAAAAGACGCAAATTTACAAGAAAAAGTTGTAAATTGGGGAGAAAAAAGTTGCAGATTTACAAGAAAAAGGTTGCAGATTTACAAGAAAACAGTTGCAGATTTACAAGAAAAAAGATGTAAATTGAGGAGAAAAAAGTTGCAAATTTACAGGAAAAAGTTACAGATTTACAAGAAAAAAGTTGTAAATTGAAGAGAAAAAGTTGTAAATTGGGGAGAAAAAAGTTGCAAATTTCCAAGAAAAAAAGTTGCAGATTTACAAGAAAAAAGTTGCAGATTTACAGGAAAAAAGTTACAGATTTACAAGAAAAAAAGATGCAGATTTACAAGAAAAAAGATGTAAATTGAGGAGAAAAGATGCAAATTTACAAGAAAAAGTTGTAAATTGGGGAGAAAAAAGTTGCAGATTTACAAGAAAAAGGTTGCAGATTTACAAGAAAACAGTTGCAGATTTACAAGAGAAAAGATGTAAATTGAGGAGAAAAAAGTTGCAAATTTACAGGAAAAAGTTACAGATTTACAAGAAAAAAGTTGTAAATTGAAGAGAAAAAGTTGTAAATTGGGGAGAAAAAAGTTGCAAATTTCCAAGAAAAAAAGTTGCAGATTTACAAGAAAAAAGTTGCAGATTTACAGGAAAAAAGTTACAGATTTACAAGAAAAAAAGATGCAGATTTACAAGAAAAAAGATGTAAATTGAGGAGAAAAGATGCAAATTTACAAGAAAAAGTTGTAAATTGGGGAGAAAAAAGTTGCAGATTTACAAGAAAAAGGTTGCAGATTTACAAGAAAACAGTTGCAGATTTACAAGAGAAAAGATGTAAATTGAGGAGAAAAAAGTTGCAAATTTACAGGAAAAAGTTACAGATTTACAAGAAAAAAGTTGTAAATTGAAGAGAAAAAGTTGTAAATTGGGGAGAAAAAAGTTGCAAATTTCCAAGGAAAAAAAGTTGCAGATTTACAAGAAAAAAGTTGCAGATTTACAGGAAAAAAGTTACAGATTTACAAGAAAAAAAGATGCAGATTTACAAGAAAAAGTTGTAAATTGGGGAGAAAAAAGTTGCAAATTTACAAGAAAAACAAACTGCAGATTTACAAGAAAAAAAGCTGTAAAGTGAGGAGAAAAAAGTTCCAAATTTAACCTCTTAACATTGCGGTGTTGTGCCGGTGGGACGTTTCAAATTTTCTACTGCCACTCAGTGAAGAAAGAATAGATTTCCTTTGCGTGTGCTAAATTTAGGGAAACTGGCTGAAATGATAAAGGGTCAAACTGTTACATTTTTCAGCTGTTATCAGTGTCGGATTAAAACACGAGTGAAATATTTTGAGAATCCAAAGAAAAAACCAAGCATGTGCTCAGCTCTAAATCAGAGCAGGAAAGACTTCATTGCTTAACAAGAAAAAAGGGAAACACGGTGGTGTTGAGACACTTTCTGTGGGTTCCACAGCTCGGTTTCCAGGATGACGTCAACTGCTGAAAACCCAACTGAGTCAGCCTGTCCCTGCAAGCTTTTCCTGGCAAACTTGTTTTACGTTTGTCTGTGTCTATTATTTGCTGTTTCTGTTCGTTTGGAAAGCAACCTTGGTTTTCCTGAAAGGCGCTCTATAAAGCAAAACTATTATTATTACTTTAGGAGGAAGCTAATTTGATTAACGGTGAAAACAGCTGGAGAAGAGCGAAGCAGCAATGGTGTGAGGGAAGAATGAAGGAGAGATGGCAGCTGTTGTCCTCGGGGACCAAAAATCCTCAGAAAGTCTTGCCCGTTCTCACAGGCGGGCGATAAGGAAAGGAAGGATCCTGCTCCCGGCCCAGGGTGCCCTCGTCATCCGGCAGATGCCCGCCTCCCCTGCCAAGCTGTAGGACATCCAGCTGTTACACACAGCAGCCCTCGGACCTCCCACGCCCATGCTGGACTGCTCCAACATTGGCCGGATGCACCAAGTCTGCACAGCTAGTAACCAACGTCTTGTTCATGTGCAGACAACCTCTATAAGATGTATCTGGTCATCTAGAGATGAGAAAAAGCGCTACACAAGTGAACGCCATTTACCAGATTTCCAGTGTAAACTGGCCGACGTTGGCCGGACATATGTGTGCTGTTGGGGAAAGTAGCGACTAAAAAAAGTTACTCAAGTAATGGGGCTTTCTCTTAAAGTTGTAACTTTTTTCCCCATAAATATCGTCACAGTCATACTCTATTGTAGCTACGAGAGAGAGAGAGAGAGAGAGAGAGAGAGAGAGAGAGAGAGAGAGAGCCCATACGCAACGAAAATCTAATTCCTTCTTCACTGAGTGGCAGTAGAACATCTGAAGCATTCGTAAATTTAACATACGCAAAGAAAATGAAATTATTTCTTCAATGAGTGGTAGTAGAAAATTTGAAATGTCCCACCGGTGGAACACTGGCATTTTAAAAGGTTAAGTCTGCTCTATTTGAAAGCACCAAGATGCTGACGCCTCGGGGCCAGAGCCTTGACGGAGGTATGCATTCTTGGATCATCACCAGAATGTTATGGGTTCCTCTCTAGCCCAAGGACCGCCTCTGCTAAAACTTTCATCCAAATCCATCCTGTAGTTTTGGAGTACATGCATGCGCAGTGAAAATAATCTGCAGTTCACCTGCCCCTACTCTCGGCGGCAGCCAAGAGCTACCAAACTGATTTGAACAGCTGCAATCCAAACACAAAGAAGAGCATGGTGGCAGACGTTTTAAATGGCAGAAGCGATGGAAGGACGTGAATACAATGACAATCAAGACGAACAGGAGCTTTAGCTGCTTAGTGGCAGAGGAAGAAAACAGAAGGGCAAAAAGACGGACATTTGTTCACCCAGTATTGGCGGATTGTTCAGTACTTCCCTCTGGTGGGAGTTTCTGGGCGCATGCACAGTACCATTCCATTGATGGCAAAGGTGAGCTATTTTTGTGTTTCTTTCAAAAACAAAGCATTATTTTGAAATTCTGGCAAATTAAAAGTTGACAAAACATGGTGATACAATGATACAAGCCTTTAGTTCCACTTAATTTTGACCAAGCGAGCTGAAACAGAGAGGCAGACAGACAGACAGATACACACACAGAGCCACAGACACACTAACTGATTACCATATGCCTTTCATTTTCACCAAGGCATAACAAATGCATGAATTAAGGACTCAATATTTGTTGAAACACAGCACAGCATAAAAAAAATGTTTAATCCGTTCTTCCATCTGTTGTATTTGATTAAAAAACATGCTGATGTAAGCAAATACATTGCTTCTGAAATGTAATCTGATGAAATGTACCAGTATGTTAGTAGTTTTGAATATTAGAAGTAAAAAAAAAGATGTGTTGAGGAAGGATTAGTGGTGGCAGAACAGCAGGAGAAGAGAAAGGAAAGTGATGTGCAATAGATCTATTTGACTATGTGACATGTTGTCGGGGCCAGGGACAAAGGAGTGTAGTCCCAGAGAAGGGCGGGGGGGGGGGGGGTGTGCAAGATAAGGAGGAGGTGAGCCTGCAACAGTGTTTCTCCGTCAGTCACAGCTCACTTCCGCAAAAGACAGACGAGCAGACTGTGAGGAATTCACCACTTTAGGAAAATGTCATCAGTAACAAAGAAGAAGAACCAATATCCATGACTGGAGTGGGTTAAAACCCCGAGACATCTTGATTGAGCTGTTCATCAACTTTGAAAGAATGAATATATGGCGGTGGAAGAACGTTTGGCTTTCACTGATAATGGAGGAATGTACAGTAAGCAGATAAGACCAAGACGATTGTGTGTATGCGGCTGGTTGGCTGAAATCAAACGTGGGTAGGGAAGAAAACATACTACTAGCCCCGCTATTTCTTTCTGTTCTCCTTGTAAAAATTATCTATCTCACTCAGCTTCAGCTTCAACGGTAAGGTAATTTCAAGTTATTTTACAGGTTTAGCGTGCTTTAGATAAAATTTGTTACTGATTGATTTAACGGTGATTCTTTGTATAAGATGTAAATTTTCCAAATAAATTCCTACCCTAAAGCTGATTTTGTCTTTTATTCCACTCTTATAAATATGTGACTTTTCCAATAAATGTATGGTTGCAACTGGGGATTTTATGGCTCTTCTTAAAAACAGACATTGCCCGGCAGGTGAGACATCTTTTCCTCCCAGGTCACCACATTATCATAAATATCCTACAGGCTCTCTCACAAACAGGTTAGCCCTCCCTTAGAGCTCCCAGCACTTTTCATCACCATCAGCTGTTGGCTGTGCGGGGCCACGAGGAGGACAGATAAATGCGCCAAACCATTAGGCAGCAGTGAGTTAGCAAAGGCCAATTTAAAATGAAGCTAGCAGCTGCTTATGTGCATTTACACATTAGACTGAACATCCTATATAATGTTACCAGAGCAGCATCTGTCTGTCCAGAGCTTCAGCTGAAGGTTATTTCATGGAGAGAAACGCCAAGGGTCTTGGTTATGATGTCAAAAGTACAAGCCTCATTAATGGCTGTGTTCTTAGTTCATTTTGCTATTATAACAGCAGAAAAAAATGACTGCACCACTGAAAAGCACGAAAAGGTTGCCTGGATTCTCCTAATTCAGAAGTTTGTTTTGGTCGTAACATGCAATAAACCAATCAGAGTGACTCCTCACCTCACCATTAACAGTCTGGTGCACATGATCTATGGTGGATTACTATCATTACCTGTGATGGCAGATTGGTTTTTGCACCAAGGAAACTGACATGCTTATGCACAAAGTGAAAACGTTGAACAAGATGCCTGCATTAAGAGCTCTAGAGGGTGCCCAGAGAGTGCATACCTCCGCCAAGGTTTGTCTGTTTGTCAGGCTTGTGGCAGGATAACACAAAAACTACTCAACAGATTTTGACGAAATTTTTACCAGAGGTGGCCCCTGTGCTATGGCTAAACCTGTTAGATTTTGTAAGTGATCTGGGTCAGGATGCGGATTCTGCAGTGGTGGGCCCTCAGAGCCAACAAAGCCTTCTCTGCCAACCCTACACTCTTACATTTGTTCCATGCAGATGTATTACATTATTCCCAATAGTCTATTCTCTTCATTTTGGTGATTTTCTCTTGGTTGCATTACTTCCAGTACTGTATGTGTATGTTAGAGTTTTCATCCAATCATATTTAAACCATTATGTGTTGCCGGGGCCAAATAAATCTGCCCTGAGGCCTTCGGAATCAACAGTGCAGATGTCTCTAGCTTAAAATTAATGGTAATTAGACTGTTGCTTTAACCAATCAGATTTCAAGTTTTCCACACAAAGGCAAGCTTGCAGGTGTACAAAATTGTCAGCATTTTCGCGTCCTTTGATTGGATGGTCATGGTACGTGTCCATTGGTCTATTTTTTTGATGGAAGGAATCGCATCGGGAAATGCTTCTAACATTTGAGGCGAAAAATAGTAGGTGCAGTTGATGAATCTGTAATTGGTTAACATCAACAACCACTGATTCAGGGTTTCCTCTGGTAACATTTCTGGGTGGCGGCCCGCCAAGCTTGAAATTACCCCACCACTCTATGAGGAAATATAAATTTAGGAAAAAAATATGAAGGAATGACGGTCCGCAAGCGCACACACAGACAACACGTGTGACTGTCATCTGCGCAGAGTTCAGAAGCGCTGCGCCCGCGTGGCCACTCCAGGTGGCAAGAAAAGTGTCTCACTTGCGTCACTGTCTGAGAGAAACATGAGCTTATTAAAGTACTTTAAATGTGGAAAAAAGCAGAAGAGGTATGTAAGCAGTGGAGGCATTTATCATGGTTTCAACCTGCTGGTAACGGGAGCAATAATGGAAGAGTTGCTTAGCTAGCAGGTGTGGTTAGGAGCTCAAGTAGGTTCATTTTGTCTTTTTAATTATTTGTTTTTTGTTTTTATTTCAGACAAGAATAAAAAAGGAGATGCTTTTACCTTTACCTTAATTAATGTTAATTTACGTTCATTATTTTTTTTTTTTTTTGTTACTTATTTGTACCCGTAGGTAGATTTGGTTTGCAGTCTGGTGACAAGCCACCGGCCGCCGGTCGCTGCGTGCGCGAGCGCCCTAAACCTACATGTTTTTGGTATGCGGGAGGAAACCGGAGAAATCCTGGAGTAAACCCACGCAACACGGGGAGAACATGCAAACTCCACACAGCTCACTGTTGGTTGGGGGCTGGGATCAAACCCACGATCTCATGATCCCCTGGCCGAGGGTAAACTGTGCTGCTGCAGTGCTAAACCACTGCGCCACCATGCAGCCCATTATTATTATTATTATGTACCTGGCAAATTAAGATGGCTGAAATTCACAAAGTCCAATGACTTTAATCTGTCAGCAGCCTTCAGACAAACTAAACGTGTCAACATTTGGATTTTAAAATAAGGGAGGTTTTTCCTGCTGTCTGGGTGGTGAGGAGAGTTCTTTAAAAAACTATAAATATGTAGAAATATTATAACAAAAATAACTGCATCTTTGATAATTTAAGTAAATTTATTTCATTAAATACAATTTTAATAATATTTTTTCTTTGAAATCAGAGTTAAATTATTGTTCTGTTCTGGCTCTGCAAAATTATGGTCTAAAACGTAAACTGTTATAAGGAAAAAAGTAAAAAAATTACCACTGTCTGTTTCAAATTTATTCACAAAAAAAAAAACAAACAGTAATTTTATTTTAAAAAATAGACAAAAAATAGCCACAAAATAATCCACAAATTTATAATAAAGTCTCAAATATACAAGAAAAGTCAATTTTACAAGAGGAAATTACAAATTTGAAGAAAATGATTTCAAATTTACATAAATTTACAGAGAAAAGTAGAAAACTATAATAAAATTGTTATAAATTTTGGAGAAAAATCTCAAACCTTCAACACTGAAGTCATTACTCAAGTTTTTAACTGGGTGCTCTTTGTACCCTTAACTAGAAACTTTTGGTTGTCTACTTTTAATTAACATGACATTTGATATTTTCTAACCTGTTTGTATACCACCATAGACGGAGCGAGAACCTGAATTAGACAGGGCTCAGAGAGGGAAAGATGAGACAGAAGAGAGGAGCCAAGGAGAGGAAAGTGTTCAGGTAGAGGGTCCAGGAAGGTGAGAGCAGAGGAAGGAGAGAAGGGTGACACCAGTAAAAAGTCCAAATACAGGAACTCTGGGTGGGACCCCAACTAGCCCAATATGCCAACATTCAAGCCTTGGTTGTACAGTACTTCAAATGGTAAGTTTCATATGCAAAGTTACTGTGCAAAATTTAAAAAAAAAAAAGAAATAAATAGCATAAAATTAACATATTCCGGTTACAATAGTGCCACGCGTTTTCTGTCCCCCCCTTCCCGGGAAAAATATGTTGCCACTGCACCAAGGTCTTTAAATCAGAGGAAACACTGCGATTTAAACATCCGGTACAATATTGTTACAGCTGACGCATTCTGGGTGGACTGACAGGTAAGACACCACTGAAGGCCTAGGTGTCAAATACACAGCCCCCCACTGGGATTCTGGATCACTTTTACACTTTTTTTTTTAAAAAAACATAGCAAGATAGGGATATTCTCATGTTATCATGATGAATTTTTTGATACACTTGGAATTCATCTTCCCCTTAATGACTGCAAACTGTCCAGGCCCTGACGCAGCAAAGCAGGCCCAAATCATGAAGTTTCATCCCCCATGCTTTACGTTTGGGATGGCGTTTTCATGGTGATATGCAGTGCCCTTTTGATGCCTGATGTAGAGCAGCATGTTCTTTCCAAATAGTTCAGTCTTAGTTTCATCAGTCCACAAAACATCTTCCCAGTACCGCTGTGGAGTGCCAGTGTGCTCTTTTGCAAACTTCAGGGGTGCAGTGTTACCAAGCTGCCATGATTTACTTTTCTTTCACATGTTGCCGCTGTTGTTAACGTCTGCTTCCCTTGGTATGAACACGGGCTGGTTCACCAGAGAGCCGGTTCTTAGGTTCAGAGACTCCAGACAGAAAGGGACAGCACAGAGCTTTGCCCGTCTATAACTGCAATCCGTAGGCGAAGTGTTATTTTTTAAACAAGGGGGATGGAGGGATTCACAAATTCAGAATAAGGCACAAATGTAAACTGTAAATGTAAATTAGGTAAAATTCTGCAAGAATAAAGGTGCAAAAATAGGATAAACGTTGCCAAATTATAATTTAATTACATAGAATAAAAATGTAACCAGCATCCAGACGAGTGCTGCAAATTTACAGGAAAATGTTGGTGGGGGGGGGGATCACAAATCTACTAGAAAAAAGTTGATAATTTACCGGAAAATTTTTTGAAATTTATGAAACATAAGTAGCAATTTTGCCAAAAAAAAAAGTCACAAGTCTACAAGAAAATGTTGGGAATTTACAGGAAAAAAAATTGTAATTTTGCAAAAAGAAAAATCACAAATTTAGGAGGAAAAAAAAGTTGCAAATTTACAAGAGCAAAAGCACAAATTTACCAGAAACAAATTGCAAATTGACAAGAAAGAGCTTGCAATTGTGAAGAAAGTTACAAATCTATGAGGAAAAAGTTACAAATTAGACGGTGAAACTGGAGGACATGATGAAGCCCAGCAGGAAAAACGTGCTGATGTTCGCTGTTCTGGTTTGTTTAAGGAGGAAGCGTCTCCACATCTTTATGACTGGTGGTCTGCTGTTCTATCAATTTACACTGCAGTAAAATACTTTATATATATTAAAAAAAAACAATTCAGAAGTTTCAGATTTACAGTATGAGAAAAAAGAAACTTTTTTTTAAACTTGAAAATTCATGAGAACAAAACTGAAAAGTTAGAGGGAAAGAAAATGCAACTTTACAAGAAGAAAGGCACATCACGGACGCCAGGCACACATAGATTGCTTCACTGGTGCTGTTACTAGCCATCTTTTGGCTCATATCGCCAATGATCCCCGACCCAGTGAGCGGAGGAGCAATTGTTTACAGTAGGAGCCAGCTGTTAGCACTGGGCTGCCCTGAGATGCTAAAGCAAAAACTCGAAATACCAAGAGACATCAGGTGGAAACGACGTGGATGTCGAGCTGGAGTCAAGCAGCGTGCAAGGAAAACACGGTACAGACCCGTCCTTCCATCTGTTATTATGAGAAATGTGAGATCGCTGCTTAACAAGACTGACGAACTGGCGGCTGTGTCCCGGTATGACAGCGTCTTCAGAGAGATTAGCATTATGTTGTTTACTGAAACGTGGCTAACAGAACTAGCAACAGATGCTAACATCGATCTGGAGAGTTTCCAAGCAATATGGACAGATCGGACACCAGACAGTGGGAAGAGCAGAGGCGGGGGGCTGATAATGTATGTGAACAACAGATGGTGTAATCCTGGACACATCACGATTAAAGAATAACACTGCAGCAAGGACATTGAGTTGCTAGCAGTTAGCATTCGACCGGCATACCTCCCCAGGGAATTCTCGCATGTCATTGTAATTGTTATTTATGTAGCCCCCTGTGCAAGCGCTGAGGCAGCGTGTGACATCATCCACTCAGTCACTAGCAGTCTGCAGACACAGCACCCAAATGTTCTCCTCCTCATCTCTGGTGATTTCAACCATACCTCACCGTCCTCCATTCTGCCCACTTTCACCTAGTATGTCACGTGCCACACCAGAGACAATAAAACACTGGACTTATTTTATTGAAACACCAAGGAGGCTTACACCGCACCGCCACTCCCCCCACTCGGAAGATAGGACCATAACTTGGTTCACCTCCTGCCTGTGTACTAACCCCTGGTACACCGACAACCTCCTGTTACCCGCACAGTGAAAGTATGGTCTGAGGAGGCAGAGGACGCTCTGAAGGACTGTTCTGAATCCATTGTGTGGGAGCAGCTTTGTGATCCATATGGTGAGAACATCGACGGGGTCACACACACCATCACAGACTATCAAATTCTGTATAGAGAACACCATCTTCACTTCCGCCTTCCAAAGAGAGCAGACGCCTTTCTCTTCTCTCTTGCTCTGTCTTATCTCCTTCTCTCCAAACTAACTGGATCCCAGCTTGCTGTCGTCTGTCTGCGTCTTACTGCTGATTATCGAAAGAAATTATGGAATTAATAAGCTGGGCTTTGAATGCAATTGACACTGTCTTTTCAACAAGGAAAAGTGCCCCGGGGGAGGTTGTTTGCCCCGCAGGAACGGCTGCTGCGGGCTATTTATGGGAGACAAGTAATTGGAAACTCTTGTGCCTGACTGATCTTTTTATCGAAGATGTAGAAGATTTGTACGTCTTCGTAGTAATGGTGATTGGGATCGTTCTGATTGGATCTGGGATTGTCCTGGTGTACCGCAAATTGTGGAAGATGGATACAACCTATCAAAATGCTGGCCAGGCGAGGTGCATCCATCAAATTGAAAAAATGGAGAGGACCCTGATAGCGACAAATGGAGAACTGTCTCGGAAGGTGGATTACATCATGATTACGCTTAGGGCCATCCACGACGGACTCAACGCCCAGCAATGAAGGATTAAGTACTGAATCTGCAAGAGAATATAAAGTTTTTCCTCTCTGTGATCAGTACTATTCGACTAAATCTGACTCCCTCACAAAAATCCTCCTGATCATCTGCAGTCTTTGTTTTCAAAACATTGAGCTCATGGCCTTCGGACAGGCAGCTGCATGGCCAAGGACAATGCTAGCAGCCAGACAAAACATCTCCTGCCAAAGAGTCCTTGTTGTTCTTAACTGATACAACACCTACTTCCAACATTACACTCATACTGATTCACAAACTGATGATAAAGATGATTCACTCACTGCTCTCTTTGTGTCCTGTGAACTTTTTTGGTCTGCTGATTGTGCATTGAGGGCTTTTTTTTCTTTGTAATCATAATATTGATCACATATGACCACTATTCTGAAATCAATGATTTTTTTGCTCCTTCCTATTGTATTATTTCCAATGCTTCCTGTACCCTCCTGTTGGCAGGCGCGTTTCAGATGCAGCTGTGTCACCGGAAATGCAGGGCATTTTCTGTGTCAAGTCAAATCCCTCGTATGTTATCAGTGATCTGTTATCAGTATCTGTTAATGTACTTGGCAATAAATCTTTTCTGAGTTCTGAGTCCATACCCACCAAGACCATACGGTGTTTCCCAAACAACAAACCCTGGATCAACCCTGAGATAAAGTCACTGCTGAAGGAGAAGAAAGGGATCTTCAGGTTGGGAAACAAGGAGGCAGGAGTCTGTCCATACAGAGGGAGCTAAGGAGGAAGATCAGAGAGGGGAAGGACAGCTACAGGAAGAAGACGGAGGACAAGCTGCAACAGACTAACGTCAGCGGTGTCTGGAGAAGCCTCAAAACCATCTCTGGCCACCAGAATACCTCCTCCCAGGCCACGGGTGGTAGGGAGTGGGTGAACAACCTGAATCTGTTTTTTAACAGGTTTGACCAACTGCATTCTTCTCCGCCTGCCCACCAACCATTGCTGCCACCACCTTCATCTAGTCTCGCCATCCACGGCCTCCCCCCAACACACAGCCCCCTTGCCCCAACCTGACTCTCACTAATACCCAGGTGAGAGCTGAGCTGAGGAAGATCAAGGTGAGGGAGGCTGCAGGTCTGGACTGCATCAGCTCGAGGCTCCTCAAGTCCTGCGCAGACCAGCTGTGTGGGATCATGGAGCACATCTTCAACCTGAGCCTGAAGCTGGGGAGGGTACCACAGCTGGGGAAAACATCCTGTGTGGTACCTGTACCAAACATCCCTCACCCCAAGGACCTGAACAGCTACAGACCAGCGGCCATCACATCACACCTAATGAAGACCCTGGAGAGGCTGCTCCTTGCCCACCTTCGCCTACTGGTGGGACCAGCAATGGATCTACTTGGAGGATGCAGTGATCTTTCTCCTACACCGTTCCCTGTCCCACCTGGAGAAACCTGGGAGCACTGTGAGGATCATGTTCTTTGATTTCTCCAGTGCTTTCAACACCATCCAACTGGTGATCCTGAGGGACAAGCTGCTGTGCGTAGGAGTGGACCAGCACCTGTCATCGTGGATCCTGGACTACCTCACAAACCGACCAGTTTGTGAAAACCCAGGACTGTGTGTCTAATACCATCATCTGCAGTATGGGGGCCCCAGGGAACAGTTCTGGCTCCCTTCCTGTTCACTCTCTACACTGCTGACTTTTCACACAATACACCACACTGCCATCTACAGAAGTTCTCTGATGACTCTGCGATTGTCTGCCTCATCTCTGATGGAGATGATGTGGAGTACAGAGGACTTATCCAGGACTTCGTGGACTGGTGCCTAAGGAACTGCCTTCAGATCACCGCGAGGAAAACTAAGGAACTGGTGGCGGACTGCCGCAGGTGAGGTAAAACCCCCCACAGCACCAGTAAACATCCAGGGAACAGACATTGAGATGGTGACAGTGGCTCCCACCAGTCTGTTAAGCTGATTAAGTTTGCGGACGACACCACCCTCATCGGGCTCATCTCCAACGGCGACCAGTCCGCCTACAGGGAAGAGGTGGCCCAGCTGGTGTCCTGGTGCAGCCACAACAACCTGCAGCTGAATGCTCTGAAGACAGCGGAGATGATTGTGGACTTCAGGAAAGTCACATCCCCCCTGCCCCCCCTCACCATCACAGGCTCTCCCATCACCATTGCAGATTCCTTCCGCTTCTTGGGCACCACCATCACCCGGGACCTCAAATGGGAGCCAACCATCAGCTCCCTCATCAAAAAGGCCCAGCAGAGGATGTTCTTTCTGCGGCAGCTGAGGAAGCTCAAGCTACCCACCAAGATGTTAGTGCAGTTCTACACGGCCATCATCGAGTCCATCCTCACCTCCTCCATAACTGTGTGGTATGCAGGAGCCACTGCCAGGGACAGACTAAGGCTGCAGCACGTCGTGCGCACTGCTGAGAAGGTGATAAGCTGCGAGCTCCCATCTCTCCAGGACCTGTACATCTCCAGGATCCGGAGGCGTGCTGGCCGGATCATAGCCGATCCTTCACATCCTGGTCACGTGCTGTTTGCCCCCCTCCCCTCAGGTAGAAGACTTCGGTCCATTCGGACTAAAACCTCCCGGCACATGAACAGCTTTTTCCCCTCTGCCATCAGACTGCTGAACACTAAGTGACTTTTGACTCTCGTGCACTATGTACAGCAGCTCAACCAGACTCATGTCAATCATCATCACTGTTTTTCTGTTGCATTATTGACTGCACTATGTGGTACTTCACATTATCTGCTACATGCTAATTTTTTAAAACTGCCTTGACTAGTACTACTCATTATTACTAGTATTATTATTATTATTACTTATTATTACTTATTTTTCTACACTTATTGCACGTTTCTGGTCCTTTAGTTTTTTAGTTTATCCCTTTTTCTCATTATGTTTTTAATGTTGCAGCATGGCACCGAGACAAATTCCTAGTTTGTGTATTACATGAACAATGGCAATAAATCTGATTCTGATTCTGATTCTGATTCTGACATCCTACAAGTACCTGGGTGTTCACCTGAACAATAAACTGGACTGGTCACACAACACCAACGCGCTCTACTGTTCCTCCTGTGCAAGGGGTACTCCTGAAGACCTTCTACGATTTGGTGGTGGCATCAGCCATCACATTTGGAGTGGTCTGCTGGGGCAATGGCATCATGGCAGCCGACAGGAAGAGACTGAACAGACTGATCAAAAAAGCTAGCTCTGTCCTGGGGTGCCACCTCGACCCACTGGAGAAGATAGGAGAGAGGAGGATGGTGGCTCAACTGTCATCTCTGTTGGAGTCTGAGTTCCACCCCATGCAGGACACGCTGAACACATTGAGGAGCTCATTTAGCAGTAGGCTGTGCAATCCTAGGTGCTCGAGGGAGAGGTTCTGCAGGTCCTTCCTACCTACGGCTGTCAAACTTTACAACCTAACCAGGGCTGCTTGTAGAGGATGTATTAAATGTACTAAACGTAACAACCTTGCACAATAAATCATCCCCTCATTATACAACTATGCAATATCAATCATTACTGAAGGTGACAACACTGTTGTTTCAAACACGAAATATACTGTCTGGGTACAAATTCATATTCTGCAGGGGAATTTAACAAACCATAATACTGTTGATACCATCTACCTGCAATGCTCCTGCACTGTGTATATATCTGTGTACATATGAATATTCATTTTCTGTTTTTGGCTAACCAGTTCTTATTATCTTATTAACTATTGCTCTGAGTGCTGCTATCCCTTTGCTGCTGTAATCCTGGAATTTCCCCATTGTGGGACTAATAAAGGCTTTTCTCATCTTATCTTTATGAGAAAAAAGTACCAAATCTATAAGAAAAAAGTGGAAAATTTACAGAAAAACACTGAACTGACAGGAAAAAAGTTGTACATTTTAGAGAAAAAAACTCACAAATTTTGAAGAAAAGGTGGCAGCTTTATGAGAAAAAAAGTAATTTTATAAGAACAAAGCTGAAAAGTTACAGGGAAAATGCAAGTTTAAAAGAAAAAAGTTGAAAATTTACATGGAACTAAAAAAAGCTGCAATTTTATAAAAATTTTTTTACAAATTTAGAGGAAAAAAGCTGGAAATTTTCGAGAAAAAAAGTCAGATTTTTGAGGAAGAAGTTGCAGCTTTATGAGAAAACAGAAAATTTGCAAATCTACAAGAAAAAAGTTGAAATTTTACAGAAAAATATTACAAGTTTAGAAGAAAAAAAATTGCAAATTTATGACAAAAAAGTTGCAAATTTGAGGAAAAAGAAGCAAATTTATGAGGAAAAAAGCTGCAAATTTATGAGAAAAGCTGCAGCTCTACAAAGAAAAAAGTTGAAAATTTACAGAAAAACATTGCAAATTTACAAGGAAGAAACTGCAAATTCTTGAGAAAAAAGCTGAAAGTTTATAGGAAAAAAGTAGCAAATCGATGAAAAAAATGATATGAAAAAGTTGCAATTTTTGTTGTTAAAAGTCACATTTATGAGGAAGAATGACTCACCTATGAGGAAAACATTTCAATTTTATGACAGGAAAAACATATTTTTGATAAAAGCTTTATCACACACATAAAAACTGCCAGAACTGCATTGAACACAAAACACTGTTACTGCCTGATTAAAACCATGACGAGCCTCACATGTTAGAGGATTTAGTTGCAGCATTTCATTAAACCTGAAGATGGCAGCAGTGCAAAGGCTGGAGACAGCTGCTGATGTTTTGTTTCAGGAGTTTTTTGGGTTTTTTTTTTTTAACTGAATAAAAACTGCAAATTAAAGAGAAAAAACTGCAAATTAAAGAGAAAAAAGCTGCAAATTTACATGAAAATAGTTGCAGATTAATGAGAAAAGGCTGTAAATTAATTAGAAAAAGTTGCAAATTTGCATGAAAATAGTTGCAGATTAATGAGAAAAGGCTGTAAATTAATTAGAAAAAGTTGCAAATTTGCATGAAAAAGTTACAAATGAACAAAAAAGTTACTAATTTACATGAAAATAGCTCCCCCTATCTCCCCCTTGATTTGCACCTATGGCTCTGCATTGTTAGCAAGACATGAACAAGTATGAGGACTGCTAGGTTACAATAAAGCAAATAATGAGAAGTCTCTCCAACAAAACCAACTTCAACCATGCAGAGAGAGGTGAGCAGCACCAAGTTCCTGGGGGTGCACATCTCTGAGGACCTCTCCTGGTCTAATAACACCACATCACTGGCCAAGAAGGCTCAAACTCACCCCTATTTCCTCTGCAAACTGAGGAGAACACGAGTCCCACCCCCCATCATGTGCTCATTCTACCGGGGCACCATTGAGAGCATCCTCACCAGCTGCATCACTGTGTGGTACAGAAGCTGCACCGCCTCCTGCCAGAAGACTCTACAATGCACAGTGAAAGCAGCCAGCAAGATCATTGGTGCCCCTCTGCCCTCCCTTTCGGACATTTACCTCACCCGCTTTACCCACAGAGCCATCAACATCGCAGGCGACACCTCCCACCCCTCGCCAGCCCCATGCCCTTGGGGAGAGTGTACCAGAGCCTCTGGACCCGCTCCACAGCTTTGTTCACCAGACCATCAGGACCCTGAACTCTGCCCACTCCCCCCCTTCCCCCCGGACTGTAACCCACTCACCTGCACAATAACTACCTCAGCTGTTTGCACAGAAAGACTTGGCACACGAACAATAATACATCTGCTGCTGTATGTCTCTGCACCTTACTGCAGCCATTTGCACAAATGCCATACCTGCTGCTGTCTGTTATTGCAATACTGATCATGCGCAGATCAATCTGTCACTGTCTGCACCCCCGTTACTGCACTGAACTTGCAATTTACTGGTATTATGGTTTACTGTACATAGGATTGCTGTGTTTTACCATTATCTGTACTATGGGTAGCATTACTGTACATACTGTAGACTGTTTCCCATCCTTATTCCTTCTTTTCTTATATATTGCACACACCACTAAAAGAGAGAGAAACGGCATTTCAATTCTCCTGTATGTCCTGTACATATAGAAGTACTGACAAATAAAAATCTTTGAACAACATGATCCTGCATAAACAGACTGACAGCCTGGGAAAAGAGAAAAAAATCATGAAGAACAAAAACTTACAGATAATTGAACTACTGGTGAATGTGGTGATTATTATGCATTCTATGGAGTAAAAAAATTGAAAATTTTGGGGAAAAAAAGTTGCATTTTTATTGCAAATTTACAGGAAAAAATTTGTAAATTTTTGCCCCAAAAAATGCAATTTTATAATTAAAAAATTACAAATTTACAGAGAAAAACTGTCAATTTTAGAGAAAAATGTCACAAATTTTAGAGGAAAAAGTTGCAGATTTATGAGAAAAAGGTCACTTTTTAAAAAAAAAAAAAAGTTGCAAATTCATGAGAAAAAAAGGTTGAAAATTTACAGGGGAAAAATGCAAATTTACAAAAAAAAAAATACATGAGAACAAAGTCACAAATTATGAGAAAGAAGTTGCAAATCTACAAGAAAAAGTTGAAAATTTACAGAAAAACTTTGCAAGTTTACAAGAAAAAATTACAAATTTATGAGAAAAAACTTGCAAATTTTTGAGAAAAGAAGTTGAAAATTTACAGGGAAAAGAAAAAGGAAGAAAATGGAAGAAAAATGTCACAAATTTGAGAAAAAAGCTGCAAATCTATGAGAAAAAATAGAATTCTTTTTTTTGCATTTCTGCTTAGATTTGTTGGTTGAAAGTCACGTTATTCTGCTCTGTAACATGATATAAAAGGTTTATAGCAATGTTCCCCCGTCCCTCCCTGATGTGCACCCGTGAATGGGCATGGAGGGACGGCCGGTTAACGAGGTGCATGATTCTGGGTCATTCTGCTAACACAGACTTCTTCTCGAGCTGCTCATGCTTTCCCCATTTACCAAATATCTCAAATTCTTCAAAGTCAAGCAGCAGAATAAAAGAAAGTTCCCCTGTAGGGCATGTTTGGCAGGAGCTCTGGAGAAATCAACACCCGGGACACTCCTCCTCCTCCCTCCTCTTCTTCTTCACCTGAGGCACGTCACTGTATATTTTTGGCACAAACAACAGCGGGGCATTTATACAAGACTGGGTATGAGATTGGTTACATTGAACAGCCCCTGCTCTGCTTTATGGAGTTCCCCCTTTATTCTAGAGTGTTCTGTATGATCTCTGTCACATTATCTGCCCTGTAAAGTCAAACAGGCCCAAGTCCTTGTCATGGATTTTCTCTGTCATTTATGATTAAATCACAAAAGTTTGCAGAGTCAAAGATGCCTTTTCTGAGTATTTATTCTTGGCCAAGAGGAAGATTCCATGCAGCAATTCAGCAGAAATGTTCACAGTCAAAATGGTGTGGGCAGATTTTATACCTGGAAGCAGGGCTGTGCAATATGGCAAAAAATTCATATCACGATATAAGTCCTCTTATATCACAATAATGATATATATCGCGATATACATTTTCTGTAAATTCTAGTTTAGATAATCACATGAAAAGGACCATCTCTTTTTTTTACATGCACCATTTTCCCTCATAATTTTGCAGTGATATAAAATAGTTTTGTAATGCACATCTGAGACTACATTCTCATAAATTTCAGGTTTTTCTTCTAACTCATATATGAATAAAAAGTAAACATCAATAAGTTAAATATTTCCTGAGCCAGAGGAGAATAGCAAAAGAAAGAAAAAAAAAAACATAAAAAAATGTCTGAAAATGACCCATGGCTGCCACCTACAGATATAAATTAGCTGTTAGTTTAAATCAATGAAAATTTCAGTGTAGACCTGCAGCCATTCTGGCCTGATTTAACCTGTTTGCTTCTTAGTAAAAATATTTCAGACTGGTCATGATCTGAAAATCAAAGACACAAAGGTAATGTAATAAAATACATGTGATGACTTCAACTTTATTCATTTTCAATACTTGACTAAAATGATTAGAAATGAAATAAATTACATTAAGAGTCAACTTGCTCCTCCAACCATTTTTAATGTATTTATTATTTATTTTGCGTGTTTGTGCCACCATCATGCACTTTTGCAGCTTTAATAAAACTTTTTCAGACAAAACTAAGAAACTCAGCAGTAATCTACCTTAAAAAAAATAAAAATAAATAAAAAATGACGGTCTGCTACAGTTTCCAGTTCGCACAACTTAGCTTAAATGACAATCATTTAGCATTTTATAGTTGGACATGGTGTTAGCGTTACTTACCTCCTATTAAAACGAGGTTAGCAAACTATCCTCTCTGACGCAGCACAATGAAAAATGGTCCCACATCCCTGGCAAACAGGAGTAGCAGCTATCTGAACCGCTAGTTTGGAATTAGCATTAGCATCCACCGGACTGAAGCCTAGCCAACCACCACACCTGTTCCGCTGCACTGCAGGGACGAGACGAGGCGCTGACAAGTAGTGGTGAGGTAGGAGATTTACTGAATAAATGAGGGTATGGGCATTTTAAATACAATATAAATGATAGAGTATTCTATGAAACGATAGACGTTTTTATATTGTCATCCGATATATATCGTCATATTGCACATCCCTACCTGGGAACAAACAAAGATAATATTTTATGAGAACGTCCTGTAGGAGTACAGAACTAGCTGTCTCCTGGAACTGACCTTGACAGGCCAGAGTCTCAGTGTCGAAGGAAGAAGCATGATATACTGTGTCTAGGAACAAAACAGGAACACAGTGAAATATTAATTGACAAAATAAGGAAATCTTCCACATCCTCCTGCACAGGAGTTCTCCTCTCCCAAAGAATCCAGGACTACAGAGCTGTCTGAAACACCTGACTTGGATTGGCTGTTCTCTTCTGTGAGGTCATCATGTCATTACTGAATGGACCTGATACAGACCTGATTCTGGATAGTCTGGTACACCCTCTCCTAGAGCTGAATGATAAACCGAAATAAAAGCAAAACCAATATTTGGGGTGTAGAACCAACATGATCCTGCTCCTTTAAGACATGCTTGCGGAGTTAGGGGTGTAGTGCAATTACCGTTTGGAAAAAATAAAATAGCTTGTAATGAAAAGAAATGTGGTCTCGTCTTCATAGCACGTGATGATTGACTCTTTCATCTGAAGATGTAAAGAAAAAATTAGCCAAATGTGCGGAAACTAACATGTAGATGCCTGAAGCTACACTACCGTTCAAAAGTTTGGGGTCACTTAGAAATTTCCTTATTTTTGAAAGAAAAGCACTGTTTTTTTTCAATGAAGATAACTTTAAACTAATCAGAAATACACTCTATACATTGCTAATGTGGTAAATGACTATTCTAGCTGCAAATGTCTGGTTTTTGGTGCAATATCTACATAGGTGTATAGAGGCCCATTTCCAGCAACTATCACTCCAGTGTTCTAATGGTACAATGTGTTTGCTCATTGTGTCAGAAGGCTAATGGATGATTAGCCTTCTGACAATGTGCAATCATGTTGTGCAATCATGTTTGCATGTGCAATCATGTTGTGCAATCATGTTAGCACAGCTGAAAACAGTTTAGCTGGTTAGAGAAGCTATAAAACTGACCTTCCTTTGAGCAGGTTGAGTATCTGGAGCATCACATTTGTGGGGTCGATTAAACGCTCAAAATGGCCAGATCTGATCTCTGCGATCGTTGGCCTCATCTCCAATGGAGATGAAGCTGAGTACAGAGGACTTATCCAGGACTTCGTGGATTGGTGCCATCGGAACTACCTCCAGATCAACGCGAGGAAAACTAAGGAGCTGGTGGTGGACTGCCGCAGGCATGGGCAGCCCCTCACAGCACCAGTAAATATACAGGGAACAGACATCGAGATGGTGACATCCTATAAGTACCTGGGTGTTCATCTGAACAATAAACTAGACTGGTCACACAATACTGACGCACTCTACAAGAAGGGACAGCGCAGGCTGTTCCTGCTGAGGAGACTCAGGTCTTTTGGTGTACAAGGGGCGCTGCTGAAGACATTCTATGACACGGTGGTGGCATCAGCCATCACTTTTGGAGTGGTCTGCTGGGGCAGTGGCATTACTGCAGCCGATAGGAAGAGACTGAACAAACTGATCAAGAAAGCTAGCTCTGTCCTGGGGCAGCGCCTTGATCCGGTGGAGGAGATAGGAGAGAGAAGGATGGTGGCTAAACTGTCATCTCTGCTGGAGTCCGAGTTCCACCCTATGCAGGACATACTGAATGCACTGAGGAGCTCATTTAGCAGCAGACTACATCATCCCAGGTGCACAACCGAGAGGTTTCGCAGGTCCTTCCTACCAACAGCTGTCGGACTGTACAACCTAAGCAGGGCTGCTCGCAGAGATAGCAAAAAGACGTAACAAACTAATAGTTTTTTGAATGCAAAAGATGCAATAGACTTACACAATGGTCCCCTCCGGCATACAACTAGGAAAATACCGGTCGATATGGAGGGTGAGAATATGTATGGGCACATAATCATACCATGTAGGATAACTAAGTAGACGGTTATGCTGTTTCATCCCATCTAGCAACAATGCTCTGCACTGTATGTGTTTATATATTTACATATTTATTCCATCTAGCTACAATGCTCAGCACTGGGTGTGTTTATATTTATATATCTATATATTTATTCCATCTAGCTACAATGCTCCGCACTGTGTGTTTATATATCTACATATTATTCCATCTAGCTACATTGCTCCGCACTGTGTGTTTATATATTTACATATTATTCCACCTAGCTGCAATGCTCCGTACTGTGGGTGTTTATATATTCATATATTTATTCCATCCAGCTACAATGCTCTGCACTGTGTGTCTGTGTGTGTGTGTATATATATTTTATAGTAATATGTACATATGTATATTAGCTGCTCTTGCTTTTTTTCTTGCCTTCTGATTGTTGCTCTGAGTGTTGCTATCCCTGTGCTGTTGCAATCCTGGAATTTCCCCGTTGTAGGACTAATAAAGGCTTATCTTATTGTTGTAAGATGTGCCTAATGCAGGTGTTTAGAAAGGACAGCTCAGTGCGTGAACGTGAGTGAGTGCGTGCGCGCAGCCGAGGCGCGCCCCAGGTGTGTGTGGAATGGCCCCGACGAGTGACGGTGTGTATGATTTTGGGCGGATGAGAGACAGAGAGCGAGGCGACTGGAGCAGGTAGAAATGGTTGCTAACAATATTGCAGTCTGTGAATAAAGCCCCAACGCTTCAGCAATACGGCCTGTGCCTCTGTGTACCACCATATCTCCTGCTTAACAAGAGTGAGGTTTTACTCGGGAGTTGACCCCGGAGGAGGAAAAGCGCCTCCGGCCCTGGAGAAGACAGATCTCCCCTGCGTCCCCCAACCACGGTTAGGAGACGAGAAGCAGGAACGGTTAACACTGGCGACCACGAAGGGACTCTCACGTTGTTAAGAGGGTGGTGAGTACCGAAGAAAAGGACAGCGGCAGCTGGGCCGAGTGACTGTGATGGCAGCTAAGCTAATGAGACATGGTGGCCGCTCGCTATCCCGCCGATATCTACAAACAAGATACTAACTACTCAAACCCGTTCATGTCGCTTGCTAATCGTCAGGAGTGCAGACGAGGTGCTGTGAGGGCTCATGAATGTCGGGCTGAGACGAAGTGTGGACATTGTGGCCCATTTCTGTGTGATGAGAGCTGCGCGGGCGCACCTGTTGATGGAGAGGATTTGTTCGCGCCATTCGGCAGCCCCGCGCAATTTGCCACTGGCTGTGGACGGGGACCCAGCAGACCAGGACCTCAGCCTGTACAACCTGTTTGCTACCGCCTCCAGTGATGGCCCCAGCAGTTCCGGGCCGTCCACTCCACCTGCTAATGCCCCCAATGTGATCGGGTCTCTTCCACCCACTCCTTCCCATGTGATATTTGGCCATGGTGGGGGTGCGGTGGGAGAACCACGCCATCAGGCTCAGCACGTGTCACGGCCCAAACGTCGGCGCAGAGGACCGGACCGTTACGGGGACTGGGTTACTGAATGAGCCAACTGTAGCAGTTCCTGTTTGCACTAGAGACTCTCCAGTTCACATTTTTGGACTCTAGTTATAATGTTCTATATGTTTGTTTGAAAAAAAAAAAAAAAAAAGCTGAAGTGACAATGCTTTCATATACCCACCTGCACTTGATTCCATTTGAATGTATTGTATGCTGATTAGTTGTTCAGTATTACTCCCGGTCGCCTAGAAATAGATTTCAGAATGTAATGTACTCCTTGTTTAATTAGAAACAATGGTATTCCAAGTATTTGTCCCTCATGTTTTCACTGCCAAATGAGCTAGTTTTACCACTGCATAGACACTCGTAACCTACCTACCTATTTGAGTCCCTGTTGTATATTGGACACTGCTACTGCTACTGCTAGGCGTACAAATGTAGAGAGTGTGTACCAATTTTATATGGTTTAAATGGAATGGAATTAGTATTAATTGCCAATCCATGGTGGGGGTAGTGTTGTAAGATGTGCCTAATGCAGGTGTTTAGAAAGGACAGCTCAGTGCGTGAACGTGAGTGAGTGCGTGCGCGCAGCCGAGGCGCGCCCCAGGTGTGTGTGGAATGGCCCCGACGAGTGACGGTGTATGTGATTTTGGGCGGATGACAGACAGAGAGCGAGGCGACCGGAGCAGGTAGAAATGGTTGCTAACAATATTGCAGTCTGTGAATAAAGCCCCAACGCTTCAGCAATACGGCCTGTGCCTCTGTGTACCACCATATCTCCTGCTTAACAAGAGTGAGGTTTTACTCGGGAGTTGACCCCGGAGGAGGAAAAGCGCCTCCGGCCCTGGAGAAGACAGATCTCCCCTGCGTCCCCCAACCATGGTTAGGAGACGAGAAGCAGGAACGGTTAACATTATCTTATCTTAAAAAGAGAACTTTCATGTGAAACTCGGCAGTCTATTCTTGTTCTTAGAAATGAAGGCTATTCCATGCGAGAAATTGCCAAGAAAACTGAAGATTTCCTACAACGGTGTGTACTACTCCCTTCAGAGAACAGCACAAACAGTCTCTAACCAGAGTAGAAAGAGAAGTGGGAGGCCCCGCTGCACAACTGAGCAAGAAGATATGTACATTAGAGTCTCTACTTTGAGAAATAGACGCCTCACAGGTCCTCAACTGGCAGCTTCATTAAATAGTACCCGCAAAACGCCAGTGTCAACATCTACAGTGAAGAGGCGACTCCGGGATGCTGGCCTTCAGGCAAAGAAAAAGCCATATCTGAGACTGGCCAATAAAAGAAAAAGATTAATATGGGCAAAAGAACACAGACACTGGACAGAGGAAGATTGGAAAAAAGTGTTATGGACAGACGAATCGAAGTTTGAGGTGTTTGGATCACACAAGAGAACATTTGTGAGACGCAGAAAAACTGTAAAGATGCTGGAAGAGTGCCTGACGCCATCTGTCAAGCAAGGTGGGGGTAACGTGATGGTCTGGGGTTGCTTTGGTGCTGGTAAGGTGGGAGATTTGTTCAGGGTAAAAGGGATTTTGAATAAGGAAGGTTATCACTCCATTTTGCAACGCCATGCCATACCCTGTGGACAGTGCTTGATTGGAGCCAATTTCATCCTACAACAGGACAATGACCCAAAGCACACCTCCAAATTGTGCAAGAACTATTTAGAGAAGAAGCAGGCAGCTGGTATTCTATCTGTAACGGAGTGGCCAGCACAGTCACCAGATCTAAACCCCATTGAGCTGTTGTGGGAGCAGCTTGACCGTATGGTACGCAAGAAGTGCCCATCCAGCCAATCCAACTTGTGGGAGGGGCTTCTAGAAGCGTGGTGTGAAATTTCTCCAGATTACCTCAACAAATTAACAGCTAGAATGCCAAAGGTCTGCAATGCTGTAATTGCTGCAAATGGAGGATTCTTTGACGAAAGCAAAGTTTGAAGGAAAAAATTATTATTTCAAATACAAATCATTATTTCTAACTTTGTCAATGTCTTGACTATATTTTCTATTCATTTTACAACTCATGGTGGTAAATAAAAGTGTGACTTTTCATGGAAAACACAAAATTGTCTGGGTGACCCCAAACTTTTGAATGGTAGTGTAAGTCACTGTTAGCCACTAACCTCTATCCATGTAAGCTGAACTGTTTTACAGTGGAAAATGAACAACAAAATGGACAAGGTAAGGCTGCATTTCATAATCCGGTAAGAGATTCATAATCACTATGTGGTGGTAACAATCATGGCTGCATAAAGGACTCCACCAACGCAGCTAAAAGGTCAATTAACTGCCGTCGCAAGTCACGTGACCCACAAACACTCAAGAGCTATGTAAACAAGCACCGACTTCTGCACTAGACAATGTTTATTTTGTGTGTGAAATGACAATAGATGTTCTTTATTATATTATGCTCATTTACCACCACATCGCAGTGATATGATACCACACTCTTGTGTCATATTGCTGAATTACAACGCTTGTAAGTGAACTATAAGGGAGAAGAAAGGAGGGAAAAAAGAAACAAAACTGATAACAAGGGTTCAGTTAACCGTGATGCTGATTTAAGGTCAGAATGTCTGGCCCTACCCTCTCCTCAGAGGAGAACAGGAAGTTTTCCACTGAGCCTTGGAGCTCACATAGCTACTGTAGAGCTGGCTTAGCTAGCTAGCAAGCTGACCATGGGTTCTAGAGCTCTTTTCAGTAAATTCTAGCAACCACACTTGACATCCATGGTCCCATCTTGTTTATTAAACCACCGTTGATAATATACAGTATCTCACTGCAAACCTTCTGCTAGTGTGGCTGTGACGATATTTGTTCATGTCTAATTTCTATATTTTCCATCCATCCCCGCTAGCCACATGCTTTCCCAGGAAGATCACCTACCAACCCTTGACTATTTCATTCCACTTAGACCCCACGCCCCCCCTCTCTGACAGTGCTTCATTTGGGCTGAAACAAGCCAACATTCAGTCTGTAGAGAATGTGTTTAAGGATGAGGCTGAGTTTATTTCTCAGATTCAGCTTTATTAGCAGCTCACATTTCTCCAACAAATTCAAGAAAAAGAAGAGACAGGATATTCTCACATCAGGCTTTTTATACTCTGGTCACAGGAACTGCCACCATCTGGTGTTTAACCAAACCCACAGTCACACAGTACTTTTCCTCATCACAAAGAACTGCCACCACCTGGCGTTTAATCAAACAGACAGCACACAGTATTTTTCCCAATCACAAAGCATCCCCTTTTGATCTCAAATCCCATTGTCCTCTGGCCTCCGGCTATCTGGGAGTCCCTCCAGGACGTCTCTCCGGAGTGTCTCCTTGGCACAAAGGTCCAACCTCACACCTTCCCGTTGTCTCGCAGAGGTTCAGTCCCTTTGATCCTTAAGACGTGAAGCATCATCAACATACAGTCATATCTTGTGATATAATATGTGGCTGACATATGTAGCCACAAGTCTATATTTGTTTCTGTGTTACTTAGCCTGACGACCAAAGCTTAAAGCTAGCAGTAGCATCAAACATG
Source organism: Pholidichthys leucotaenia (assembly GCA_020510985.1). Lineage (NCBI taxonomy): Eukaryota > Metazoa > Chordata > Actinopteri > Cichliformes > Pholidichthyidae > Pholidichthys > Pholidichthys leucotaenia. Next base: position 333,778,048 of record CM035845.1, read on the forward strand.
GCATCACTGTCAAAACATAAATCTCAAGAGAAATGATGAAAAAGGGAGGGTAAGGTGATTAACCAAATAAAACGTTCAGCGTGTAGAACCGACGTAATCTTGCTCATGTCAGGGGTTTTTTCCCATTTTTTCCCTTCTCCCTGTTGTGTGCGTGTATGTGAGAGCTCTTCATGTACCGCCCCTTTAAGACGTACCCGTAGAGTTACAGCCTCAGATATGTTAACTTAGGAAGCAGTGGAGTCGGTGCTGTTCAGATGCAGCAGAACACGGGCGGAACAATTAAAGACGGCTTGTAACAAAAACAATCTTCTCTCATAAATTTGAGACTTTTTTCTTGTAAATTTGCAAATATTTTCCTGCAAATTTTCAACTTTTTTTTCATAAATTTGTGACCTTTTTTCCCTGTAAGATGTTATATTTTTTTCTCTCAGAAATTTGTAACTTTTCCTCAAAAATTTGTGACTTTTTTCCTTTGTCATCTTTTTTCCCTCAGAAATTTGCAACTTCTTCTCATAAATTTGCAACTTTTTCTCAAAAATTTGTGACTTTTTTTTTTTTTATTAATTTGTGACTTTTTTACTGGGAATTTTCATTTTGCTTTCTTCAAAAAAAGTGACTCATGAATTTGCAAATTTATTCTTGCAAATTTTCATCTTTTTTTTCATAAACTCTTGACTTTTTTCCTGTAAGTTGTCATCTTTTCTCATAAATTTGCAACTTTTTTTTGTAGATTTGCAATTTTTTCCCATAAAATTGCAAATATTTTCTTGTAAATTTGCAACTTTTTTCTCAAATGTTGACTTTTTTTTAAATAAATTTGTGACTTTTTTCCAGGACAATTTCTTTCTTTTCTCATAAATTTGCAAATTTGATGAAAGATGGCTTGTAAGGAAAACAAACGTGGTCTCCACCTACAGAGTATGTGTTGACTAGTAATGTGTGTTCCTTCTCTTCCATCCGAAGATACCAAGAAAAAGCGAGCAAAGTGTGTGGATGCTAACGCTAAAAAGAAGCGGAAGCTAAGTCGCTGTTAGCTTCTGATGGCTATCTGCATCATCTCAACCATTTTACAGAGGGAATGGACAAGCTAAGGCTGTATTTACGAACCCCATAAGAGACTCATAATCACTATATGGTGGTAACACAATCATGAGTGTGTAAAGTAGTAATTAGCCACCGCACACATGACATTCAGGTTCAGGTTACTTTATTTGTACCCGAAGGTAGATTTGTTTTGCAGTCTGGTGACATCCATATTTACAAACCACAATTACATTCAACATAAACACAAACACAGGCACACATGAAGCTGACTATAAACATGATAAAAATACTCAAGGCTCCATCAATCAGGATATAAAGACAAAGAGATGAGAGAAAAAACAGAGAAAAGAGAGAAGGGTCATATTAAAAAGTTAAAGACTAGTTGTACTGTTATCACTATGTGTTGTATACACTGTGTATGTGAACGCAGATCAACAGCAAGCCAAACTCGTCTTTCATGAGCCAGGAAACCGAGCGTCTTGCTCCTTTATTACAGTCTTCTAGACAGCTTACAATTCTTTACAATTGTGGCTTGAAAAGCTCAATGAAAGGCCCGAGTGAAACTGAAAATATAAACAGAAAATAAATATATTTTAGCTCTTCGTCAAGTGAAAAATAAATGCACCAAAAAATGGTTAACGTCAGAAACTTGCACAGAAGTTAACTCTAGCTGCTACTAAAGGCAAACATGTTTTCGCTCTTTTCATATGCTAATTAGATCGCTAGTAGCAGCGTTACTATGCTAATACACAGCACTCTCGGTGTAAAGCAAGCTAGTAAGCTCCTGGGATAAGGCTAATTCCTGGTGACATCATATTCACAAAACAATCTCAAAATCACGTCTCATAAAACTTATAAAGTTAACAAGACACTAATTAAACTCACAGCCATTGCTTTCGAAGGTGTAGAAAAGGATATAACACACAGGAGGAGCATCTTAGACATTCACAGGCAGGTTTTTCTTTTCTCCTTTTTTAACTTCTCTCTCTCACTGACTTCCGCTTCTGCTACCCATAAAACATAGCGACCACTGGCTGCACCTTCAACATGAAATACAGGTAAACCAGTACTGACTGTATAGAAGTTACTTTTAACCCAATGACTGTTTTTTTAGCATGAATTATTACAGATGAATTATGACATTTTATTATTAACTTATGGTGAACTATTTTTAACCTTCTATGAAACACACTCTACTGTGGGCAGAACATTAACTTATGGTGAACTATTTTTAACCTTCTATGAGACACACTCTACTGTGGGCAGAACACTCCCCGCCTGGCATTACTAATGCCACTACTGCTTTTTATCTATCACTTCATTTTCTAAGAGCATAACAACATCTGAGATGGGACGCAAGTAAGTCTTTGAAACACCCTGAGATGATGTCCTCACTCCGACCTTTCTGACCTTCCCGTCGCTGCATGGAAAGGTGGATGTGATGATGGCCATTGTCCATTCATTTCTGGGTGCTTGATTTTGTTTCAACAGCACTATGTCACCTGTCTGTAGGTTGCGGTGTGTTGTATGCCACTTGCGCCTTGATTGGAGGGTGTTGAGATATTCGTTTCTCCAGCGGCTCCAAAATTCATTGGCGAGTGCTTGCACTTGTTTCCACTGGTTTTTGAGCAGGTCTTTTCCACAAAAGTCTCCTGGTGGAGGGGGAACATGCTGCTTTTGGGTCAAGATCATTACGGGGCAGAGTAGAAATGGTGAGGAAGGGTCCGTTGAGATGGGAACTAAGGGCCTTGCATTGATTATAGACGATACCTCAGCCATTAAAGTACAAAGCACCTCATGCGTCAAACGAGAGTGTTTGTTTTGCAAAAGCATAGACTCCAATATTCTGCAAGTGACCCCAATTAGTCTTTCCCAGACGCCCCCCCATGTGGGAGGCATGTGGGGGATTGAACTCCCATGTGCAACCGTTGGCATGGAGATAGTTGACAATGTTGGGAGGGTTCTTATTTGGTTGTGCCATGCCTAACTCCACACTTGCTGCAATGAAGTTAGTGCCTCTGTCAGATCGCATTTGCTTTGCTGGGCCTCGTATTGCGAAGAATCTGCGTATTGCATTTATGCAGCTGCAAGCGTCCATAGATTCAATGACTTCAATATGCACGCCTCTTGTGGTCATACACGTGAAGAGTACTGCCCACCTTTTTCCTTGAGCAGCACCACCTCGTGTGTGTCGAGTGACTACTGACCATGGACCGAATACGTCCAACCCGACATATGAAAATGGAGGGCATGTTTTGAGTCTCTCAGGTGGGAGATCTGCCATTTTCTGAGTCTCTAGTTTTCCCCCGAGTTTCCTGCACGTTACACAATGGTGGATAATGGACGAGACTAGTCTTTTGCAACCCACAATCCACAGTCCGGCTTGCCTAACTGCGCTTTCCGTGAACTGCCTTCCTTGATGCACAACTTTGGCATGATAGTGACGGACAAGCAGCTGAGTTACGTGATGCTTGTTTGGGAGGATGATTGGATTCTTAGATGCTGTGTTGGATGAAGCATGTTTGAGGCAACCTCCAACCTTGATGAGGCTTTCATTCATATAGGGATCAACAGCTATGATGGGACTTGAACTGCGGATGGTTTGGTTGGCATGGAGAGCAGCATACTCGTCGGGAAAAGCGTCCTTTTGAACAGACTGGAGGATGAGGTTACTGGCAGCATCCAGCTCCTCTGGAGTGCGTGGCTTGCTACATTGATGCCAGCCCCTGCATGAATGATCTGACAAGTTGCTTGATGAGTGAGAACAAGCTTGGTGAATTAGGAATGCAATGGCACGTACTAATGAGTTCCAGCTTGAAAAGTGCTGGAAGTATTCTGGTAAGGGCCCGTTTTTCTGAATGTGAGTAGCAAAGGTAGTGACTTTTCTGATTTCAGAGTCTACTTCAGGCTCGATCAACTCAAAGGATTCAGGTGTCCCGGATTCAGGTAGTTTGTAAAGGAAGTCTGGTCCCTTAAACCACATAGTGTCCATGAGCTGTGATGCAGGTATTGACCTGGTGGCTAGATCGGCTGGGTTTTGCTCTGATGTGACACAGTGCCACTGTTCAGGGGATGTGGACTGACGTATACGATGAACGCGATTATGCACATAGACATAGAAGCGCTTTGAATCATTGCAAATGTACCCAAGAACCACCCTGCTATCACAGTAGAATTTGACAGCGTTTGGTTTGTGATCAAGTTCGTCCAGAATGAGCTCCGCCATCTCAACCGCTAGAACTGCTCCACAAAGTTCGAGGCGAGGTATCGTGGGCTCTGGTTGTGGTGAAAGTTTTGCCTTCCCAAGCACAAACCCGACTTCGCATTGTCCTTCTTCATTAACTGTCTTCAAGTACGCTACTGCCGCAATAGCCCAGCTTGAGGTGTCGGAAAAGATACACAGTTTGGTGTAAGTGGACTTAGAGAGGGAAGCTGGTACATAGCAGCGTGGCACCTTAAGGCTGCTAAGATCTTGGAGGGACATTTTCCATGTTTCCCATGTGTCTATTTTGTCCTGAGGGAGAGGAGCATCCCAACCTTGGACACCATTCGACAGTTCACGTAACAAGAGTCTGCCTTTGATTGTCACTGGTGACGCTAGTCCCAAGGGGTCAAAGATACTGTTAACTATTGACAGAACCCCGCAGCGGGTGTAGGGTTTGTCATCAACAGCAACCTTGAACGAGAAAGAGTCAGTGTTTATGTCCCAGCACAGGCCTAGACTTCTCTGAGCTGGTAGAGTGTCATCGCCGAGACTCAAGTCTTTAATACCGGTGGCCAGGTCTTCTGGCTTGAAGGCTTGCATGACTGAGACACTATTCGAGGCGATTTTGTGGAGCTTGAGATTGGAGTCGGCCAAGGATGCGCATGTGCGCTCGAGCAAGTCTACGGTTGCAGATTCAGTGGGGAACGAAATCAACCCATCATCTACATAAAAGTGTCTCTCAACAAAATGTCTAGTGTCTGCTCCAAACTTTGACTCGCCTTTCTGGATAGCCCTGTGTAGGCAATAGATAGCTATCGCTGGCAATGGGCTGTTTCCAAAAACGTGCACCCACATGCGGTACTCCTGCACCTCTTTTGACAAGTCATTTCCCTTATGCCACAAGAACCTCAAATAGTCTCTATGGTCTGGTCTGACTAGGAACCCGTAAAACATTTGCTGGATATCGGCAGTGACTACGATGAGCTCTTTCCTAAACCGAATCAGCACACCGAGGAGGGTATTATTAAGATCTGGGCCTGTTAACAGTACTGAGTTGAGCGACACACCAAATTGCTCGGCACTTGAATCAAAGACAGCCCGTATCTGATCGGGCTTCTGGGGATGATATACCCCGAAAATGGGCAGGTACCAGCATTCAGTGTTGTCAGTGATGGGTGGGGCGATCTCTGCATGATTGTTCTCGAACAGCTTGTCCATAAACTCTGAGAGCTGTTCTTTCATTTGAGGGTTTTTTGTTAAGTTGCGTCTTAGTGAGCCGAGTCTAGACAATGCTTGGTCCCTGTTATTTGGGAGTGGCAAGCGAGGAAACTTGAATGGCAGAGGAGCGATCCAGTTGTTATTTCCATCCTGGTGGACTTCTTCCTCCATTATCTTTAGAAAGGTCTCATCCTCGAAGGACACGGCACACTTGTTATCGTTCTCTGTGCACTCAAAAACTTTGCCCCCAAGCTTTCCTTCCACTGCATTGGGTTTTGAGCTGCGTTGAGAGAGGCCGTCCTTGTGCTCCCCGCCGTAGCATGGTTTCTCTTTGATGTTGATGCTGTTAGGACAAGGAGTGAAGAAAGATGGGCGTCCGTTGGAGAGGATGTGCGTTTTATAAACATTGATGGTTGACTTATGAGCGTTAAGGCACACCTCCCCCACAGTTACCCAGCCTAGGTCCAGGCGTTGAGCAAAGGGAGCATTGTGGGGTCCGTTGACTTGTTGCCTTGCTTTATGGACTTGTATGATGTCTCTGCCCAGTAAAATTGCTATCTGAGCATCTGGGTCGTACTTGGGAATGAGAGGAGCGAGGTGTTTTAAGTGGGCGTGAGCAAGAGCGACTTCGGGCGTAGGTATTTCATCTCTACTGAACGCTACCTCGTCGCATTCAATGAGAGGAGGGAGGTCTAAGCGTGGGCCTCCACCTACTGGCTCGATCTGGAACCTCACTGCTTCCCTGCCAAGCATTTCGGTTAGACCAACACATGTTCTCATATGGTACGTCAGAGGGCTACCCTTGATCCCAAACAGCTCGAAGAATTCTGGACGGGCCAGCGATCTATTACTCTGATCGTCAAGGATTGCATACATCTTAACGGAGCGTTCTGGTTGGCCTTTGGGGAAAACTTGAACTAGACATACCTTTGAGCAAGAACGTGGGGGAAAACCTTCGCCGCCGATCTCAGTGCACCGTGACGTTACCTCAGGTGGTGTGTTGTCTCAGGGCTGAGGCTCTGGTTCAGGTGTGTTTTCTGGCTGGGGTTGCTGACTTGAATCGGGATGCATGGCAGAGCAATGCTTTTCACTTTGGCACTCCTCGCACTTGAGTTTCATGTCACAGTCCTTTATTGTGTGTATGGGAGAGCAGCAGCGAAAACATCGTTTGTGTTCTTTGAGTATGTTTCGCCTTTCTTGTAGCGGTTTAATCTGGAAAGCTCTACATTTGGCTAGAGGATGCATTTTCTTATGGACTGGACAGTAGCGTGTTAAATCGTCCCCTTTAGTACTAGCGGGAGCAGTTGTGTTGACCTCTGTTTTGTTTACAGTTAGAGGTGTTCTGTAGCTAGTTTGTTTGAATGGCGGTCTCTCACCTTTGCTGAAGGGTTGGCTGCTGCATGTCACAAAACTTGGGTCATTTCTTGCTTTAGCCTCGTCTTGGACAAACTTTACAAAATATGAGAAAGGAGGGAAGGTTACATCATATTTTTGTTTGTATTTTGAGCCTGTGTGCAGCCATTTATCTTGTAAACTTGGAGGTAACTTTTCAACTATGGGCTTAACACCACGGGGTGTGTCGAGGTAGGCGAGGCCTGGGAGATAAGCTTCACTTTTAGCGACCCGCAGCTCTAAGAGTAAATCTCCAAGTTCCCTGAGTTTTACATTGTCTCTGTTTGTAAGGCGAGGAAAGTTATCTAATTTTTTGAACAAGGCGTTTTCTACTACTTCTGGTGTAGTATAACATTCTTCTAACCTGTCCCATGACAATTGGAGAGCAGCTTTGGGGTTAGTGGCATAGACAGCTCTGATTCTTTTAACATGCTCTGAGGACTCTTTACCAAGCCACTTGACTAGGAGATCTAACTCCTGGCTATATGTGAGACCAACGTCTTCAGTTGCATTTATGAATGACGACTGGCATGCTCTAAAGTTTTCGGGGGTGTCGTCAAACTTAAAGAGTCCGGTTGTGATTAGCTCTCTGCGTGCGAGGAACCTAGCAAAGTCTGCCATAGGTAGATCACCATTGTGGGAAGCATGGTAGCTGTTTGGCCTGACATAGTCTCTCAGTATGTCGATGGATTCATTTTTTACGTACATTTTTTTGAATGCTGGTGGAGACAGAGTTTGTTCGGGTCTCCTCGGAGTGAATAATTGCGCCTTTTGTGCAGGTTCGACTTGAGGTGCTTCTTCTTCGGCTGGTCGCACCTGTGACTCTAGCTGGGTTTGGTGGTGCACATACTCCATAGTTCTCTGTCTGACAACTTGTAATGAAATTGCGCTCTTTACACTCTCTCCTTTGTCTTGCTCGGCAGCTGCAGCAGCTTCTAGAACTTCTGCTTTTGCTGTAGCGGCCACTGCTTTCTTCTCTATCTCCAGCATCTCTAGATCCAGTTCTAGCTTTGCTTGTTGTTTTTTAATTTCTAGTTGTTTCTTACTGTACAAGGCTTTAGCATTCGCAGCTTCGGCAGAGGCTCGTGCCATGATGGCTGCTTCCAGTAAGCTGGACTTTGAGGATAACTTGGAGCTAGAATGTTTGGAGCTGGAGCTAGCGTTGTATGATGTTTTGGCTTCAGAGTTCGCCTTTTCTTCTGCCCTCTTCTCTTGGGTGTCGTCCATCGCTGTGTCGTGAATCTTATCTTCACCAACTGCTGATATGGCTTTTCACTGTACTGTTATCACTACGTGTTGTATACACTGTGTATGTGAACGCAGATCAACAGCAAGCCAAACTCGTCTTTCATGAGCCAGGAAACCGAGCGTCTTGCTCCTTTATTACAGTCTTCTAGACAGCTTACAATTCTTTACAATTGTGGCTTGAAAAGCTCAATGAAAGGCCCGAGTAAAACTGAAAATATAAACAGAAAATAAATATATTTTAGCTCTTCGTCAAGTGAAAAATAAATGCACCAAAAAATGGTTAACGTCAGAAACTTGCACAGAAGTTAACTCTAGCTGCTACTAAAGGCAAACAACATGTTTTCGCTCTTTTCCTATGCTAATTACATCGCTAGTAGCAGCGTTACTATGCTAATACACAGCACTCTCGGTGTAAAGCAAGCTAGTAAGCTCCTGGGATAAGGTTAATTCCTGGTGACATCATATTCACAAAACGATCTCAAAATCACGTCTCATAAAACTTATAAAGTTAACAAGACACTAATTAAACTCACAGCCATTGCTTTCGAAGGTGTAGAAAAGGATATAACACACAGGAGGAGCATCTTAGACATTCACAGGCAGGTTTTTCTTTTCTCCTTTTTTTCCTTCTCTCTCTCACTGACTTCCGCTTCTGCTACCCATAAAACATAGCGACCACTGGCTGCGCCTTCAACATGAAATACAGGTAAACCAGTACTGACTGTATAGAAGTTACTTTTAACCCAATGACTGTTTTTTTAGCATGAATTATTACAGATGAATTATGACATTTTATTATTAACTTATGGTGAACTATTTTTAACCTTCTATGAAACACACTCTACTGTGGGCAGAACATTAACTTATGGTGAACTATTTTTAACCTTCTATGAAACACACTCTACTGTGGGCAGAACACTAGTCAAAGAGGTTAAAAACTCAAAGATCTAAATCTCAATAAAAGATTTAGAACCCAAATAAAATCCTACAAAAATAAGTAAATATAAAATGGAGTTAATAAATAGGTACCTAAATTATGTGCAATATATTGTTACAATATAACTAAAGGAAAAAAACTAAAGGCCAAAAAAACTAAAGGAAACTCAAGTTTACCTAAACGAACACCTGACAAAAAAAAACGCTGAATTAGCACGGCAGGCACGGATGCTAAAGAAACATAATAAGATACAGTCAACCTGGACAAGAAATTGTAGAATTTGGATTAAACTAAATGGAACACCTGAGCAAGCAAAAAGTATAATGATCAGATATGCTACTGACTTAGATAAATACAAATGAACACTGACTATGAAACACAGAGTGAGGAAACTCAAACTCTAAAAATATGCCACTATGCTGAACATAAACCACAAGAGATGGAGAATGATATTGATCCTGATAACCACTTTTTCAATAATATTCATAACCACTGTGAATATTACACTGAAAAGCAATTCAAAAGTCAAGTGCAATTAGATGGTAAACTGTCAATAATACACTTCAACAGCAGAAGTCTTAACAAAAACTTCTCACAGATTCAGGACTATTTAAAACAGCTAAACAGAAAATTCACAGCTATAGCAGTCTCTGAAACCTGGCTTAATGCAGACCAGGCTCCCCTGATGGCAATAGAGGGATATCAGATGTTTAACATTAACAGATCTCAAAAAAAGGGTGGTGGTGTTGCACTGTATATTGATGACCTATATAGATGTAAGCTTGTAAATGAAATGTCCTCAGCACTACCAGGGATTCTGGAATGTGTTACTGTTGAGATTGACCTAGACAAAACAAAAAATCTAATCATAAGCTGCATATACAGAACGCCGGGAACTTGCATTGAGACATTCAGAGATAAATTAGTCGAGCTGTACAATAATATTACTAGTAAGAAAATGGTAGCAATTTGTGGAGATTTCAATATTGATCTACTTAATCCACATCAACAAAATGTAGTTACAGAGTTCATGAACTCTATGTACAGCATGAGTCTATATCCCACAATAACACATCCCAGTAGAATCACAGCTCACTCTGCTACACTTATTGACAACCTGTTTGTCAATGTTCTCGACAAGAAAATAGAAAGTGGATTATTGATAAATGATATAAGCGACCACTTGCCAATCTTTGCACTTATCCATGGCCACACGGGGCCCAACCCAGAAAAAATCTCAAAATCGTTCAGACACAAATCACCAAACGCAATCAGTTCTTTTAAAGAGGACTTGCTGAAGCAAGACTGGACAGAAGTCTATGTATCAGATGTAAATGAAGCCTATGACACATTTACAAACATTGTAACCACTCTTTATGAAAAAAACTGCCCATTAGTTAAAAAAAAGCTTAAACACAAATTTACTGACAAACCATGGCTAACCAAAGGACTACAAAAGGCTTGTAAAAAGAAAAATTTATTATATAAAGCTTTCATAAAGAAAAGGACAAAAGAAGCAGAGCAGCGGTATAAAACATACAAAAATAAGTTAACATATATAATAAGATGTAGTAAAAGAGACTATTACAGTAAAGAACTGGAAAAAAACAAAGACAATATTAAAAATACATGGACAATAATCAACAGTATCCTTGGAAATAAAAGCAGAAATACCAGCTACCCAACTAACACTCCAAAAAATAATAAATCGACTCCGAATGTGAATATAGCTTCACCTGCAGATGAATTTAATAATTTTTTTGTTAACATTGGACCTAAACTGGCCCGAGAAATACCCACTACGGTGCCAACAGGTGATTCAATATGCAATAACACTGCTGTAAAAGACACCATCTTCATAAAGAACACAGACGAAAGAGAGGTCATTGAAATTGTTAAATCGTTCAAAAGTAAAACATCTACTGACTGCGATGGTATTGATATGCTACTAGTCAAAACTGTTATCGAATGCATAGTGAAACCACTGACGTATATCTGTAACCTGTCTCTCCAATCAGGTATATTTCCCAATGCAATGAAAATAGCTAAAGTAATTCCGATTTACAAGACAGGCGACAGAGGGGAACTCTCCAACTACAGACCAATTTCACTATTACCGCAATTTTCCAAGATACTTGAAAAAATATTCTATGAGAGAATTGACAACTTCATACTGAAGAATGATTTATTGTGTGAGCAGCAATATGGGTTCAGACACAAAAGGACAACAGCATATGCCTTAATGGAATTTACAGAAAAAATATCAACAGCCATTGAAAATAAAGAGTATTCAGTTGGAGTATTCCTGGATCTTAAAAAAGCATTTGATACAGTAGATCACAATCTATTATTAAAGAAACTACAAAATTGTGGTATCAGAGGGGTAGCACTGTCCTGGTTAAGAAGTTACTTAAAGAATAGATATCAGTTTGTATGTGTTAACAACAAAAACTCAGAGCTACTGAAGGTCACCTGTGGAGTCCCACAGGGTTCAGTTTTGGGACCATTATTATTCAATATGTATATACGTAAATGATATATGTAAAGTTTCAGAAAAAATGGACTTAATATTGTTTGCTGATGACACTAACCTGCTATGCAGTGGAAACAACTTGGAACAACTTCTGGATACACTCGGAAAGGAATTAGGAAAGCTGAAACTGTGGTTTGATTCAAACAAATTAACGCTCAATTTAAGCAAGACAAAATTTATAGTCTTTAACAACCATCACAACTACCCAGTACCCAAACTCAGTGTAAATGGTGTAGAGATTGAAAGGGTATCCGAAACTAAATTCCTTGGAGTAATAATTGATAACAAACTGTGTTGGAAGCCACATATTAATTATATAAAAGGTAAAGTATCCAAATCAATTGCAATATTACACAGAGTGAAAAATTTGCTGAATCAACCCACACTATACACCTTGTATCATTCATTAATACTCCCATACATGACATATTGTAATGAAGTATGGGGAAATACATATAAAACAAACATATATCCACTCTTTATGCTTCAAAAGAGAGCTATTAGAATAATCAACAAAGCAGCTTACAGGGAACCAACAAACCCACTTTTTCTTAAACAAAAAACTCTCAAGTTGAAAGATCTGATCGACTTTAAAACCGCAATAATAATGTTCAAAGTGAAGAATCTATCACTGCCCGCAAATATCCAAAAGTTGTTCCAAACAAGGGAGAAACGATATCACTTCAGAGGAACATGTATATTTCAAAAGCCTACAGTGAGAACAACCACCAAGCAACACTGTATTTCAGTGCAAGGAGTCAGATTATGGAACGATTTTGGACCTGAATTAAAATCATGTACAAAGCTTGGACAATTTAAACAAAAACTAAAGGAAGAAATACTCCAAACATATTTACAAGACGACATGTAAACTCACATAAGGATTGACATCTCCAGCCTGTGTTGTGTTATAGCTTAGTTTTTCTTTTTTCTCTGTGACACTATGTCTTAGATTTGTTTTTGAATAGTAACCGCTTAACTTAGACTAGCTCAGTTTTCTTTTTCTCTCAGTCATATTTTGTCTTAGCCTTGTTTTAAATTGTAATCGCTCTAGTCTTGTTTTCTCTTTTTTCTCCTTTGAATTCTTGGATGGAATATGGGTGGGCAATATAAGCTGCGGCTTCAGCCATCACCCATTTCGGATAACTCACGTGGAATTGTATAGTAGAAGGAGTCTTTGTCTAATTTGACCTTGTTGTTATATTATACAGTTTCTTTTAACCTGTAATGTACTATCCGAAATAAATAAATAAATTCATTCATTCATTCATTCATTCATTCACAAATTGTTCAACTCTTAGACAGCAGCAGGAACAAAGCTGTTTTTGTAGCGCTGGGTTTTACTTTTTGGGACAGCAAACCTCCATCTTGAGGGAAGAAGCTGAAAGTTGCAGTGCAAAGGGTGGGAGTCATCATTTAAAATGGAAGTAGCAATCCTCTGTACTTGTCTGGTGTACAGGGATGTCAGGCTCAGCTGTGACTCACCAAGCAAACGACTGGACCATCTAACTAACTGATCCAAGGATTTCCTCTGTTTAAGTTTTATCCGACCAAACCATGACACTAAAGAAAAGGATAAAACAGATTCAATAAAAGCCCGATAAAACATTGTCATTATGATTCGGTCAATTTAGAAGCGTGCAAGTTTCCTCAAGCAATGCAAATGTTGCTGACCATTTTTGCACACCCTTTCACAGTTCTCTTCAAAGTTTAAATTACTATCAATAATCGTCCCAAGATATTTGTAGGATTGTACACATTCAGTGGTCTGACCTTTTAGTACGGTGACTTTGTGCCTGGGATTTTTCCTCCTAAAGTCAATAATCATGTCTTTAGTTTTTGTCGTATTCAGCTGCAGGTAGGAATCCTCACACCAGTGAACAAAATCATCAACTACTGGGTCGTGGCCACTCTCACCATCCTGTAGGAGACTGACAATAACTGAATCATCAGCATACTTTATAATGTGTCTGTTGTCATGTCTGCTCCGACACATGTTTGTGTACCGGATGAAGAGTAGTGGTGACAACACACACCCCTGAGGACAGCCAGTACAAGAGTACTTTAGGTCAGACAATGTACCATTGACCCTTACTCTCTGTGTCCTGTTGGTTAAGAAATCCAGAATCCAACCCACCAGATTATTGCTCAAATCAAATTGTTGCAGGAGCCTTTCATCTAAGATATGAGGTTGGATTGTATTAAAGGCGGAGGAAAAGTCCACAAATAAAAGCCTGGCGTGTGTCCCATTAAAATCCAGATGTTTAAAAAGCATGTTAAACAGAGTGACAGTGGCGTCCTCCACTCCTCTGTGAAGCCTATAGGCAAACTGCAGAGGATCCAATGCATGTTCAGCCTGCTTTAGGACCTCACATCTGACCAGTTTTTCAAAAATTTGTGTTGTTAATTTGCATGTGTTGTTAACACTGGACAATGTTTGTTTTGTGTGTGAAATGACAATAGTCTGTTCTTTATTATATTATGCTCATTTATTACCACACTCTTGTATAATGTTACTTAATTGCGAGCCTTGTTTGTAAGACGGAGGAACCCCCCCCCCAAAAAAAAAACAAACCATGAAAACAGTCATGAAAGAGTCAATTTACCGTGATGCTAAGCAACTAAGGAATAAGCATTTAAAGTTATATGCTACAAAACAGGCCATTTTTCAGTACAGTAATAAGTGGACCCCAAGTTGCTCTCACAGAACCAGTCACAGACGTTTCATTAACACATGTAGGAGGTGTGTCAACATGTGGTAAAAGAGCAGAATGGGGGTTCTTTAAGACACTGAGTTAGAGTCACGCAGCACAGAGCCTAAACACAAGACAGACAATGCACTGTTTGGAGAATCTGTCAAAAAAAAAGAGGCACAAACTCATGAGTAGAGGTCAAGTACAAAGTGAAATAAGTCAGTGTGAAATAACCACAGACACCTCTAATGAAATGATTGACAGCAGAAGATTAAAAAAGCAGCAGCAGAGCTAAATACTGGAAGTGATTAAAGGCAAAAATGATTTTACCGCCCTGATATTATCTCAACACAACCTGTCGTTTTTACAGCAGGAGCTGGAGGGGACGAGCAGCAGGTTTGAGTTCCTGCAGCACAGACACCGGGCTCAAGGGCAGGTGTAACGCTCATAACTGTTCTGATGTTCAAAGGGAGGAACAACGACACATGTGCTTGTGTGGGAGGGGAGCACATGTGTTGGTGCCTGTTTGCAAACTGTCCCGTCCTGTCACAACGTTTTCAAAGCGTTGTCTTGTCTGTTATTGTTTGTTATATTAGCTCCGTTTAAAATTTTTATCTCTTTCTCTCTTTTACTGATATTAACTTTGTACTTTGCGTTAGCTGAGTAAATACAACAGCCCGGACAGGCTCACAGGTGAATCAGACCCCGGGCAGGGCTGTTCACCAGGTTAGGCTAACCTGTTTTAGCTAGCTAGCTAGCCACTTCTGGCCTGGAAAGCTATGGCTCCATCCCCTACTTGTGTCAGCTGTGTCTCCCTCTCTAAGAAGGTTTCTGAGTTGGAATTGAGACACTCTAACCTCTATAAGATTCAGGAGGCTGAAAACCACCTGGACACTATTATTTTTGGGCGGACATCAGCCCCAGCGACGGACTCGCAGCTAGCAGAGACGGCTACTTACCTGGGTGAAATTAACACATCGCCATCCACTTCCACCCCTGCTCCGGTCACCTCAGCTGTCCAGGACCCCAGCAACAAACACTGGCTTCAGCTCAAAGCTAAACCCAAAGCCCCGGATGGTTCTTCACAGCCTCAATGCGCGCGCCCTAGACCATGGTTGGGCCAAATAGCGAATGTTGGGGATTGACCACACACGGTCGTGCCTCCTCCCTTCCCCTTTTGCTGGAAAATAGATTTGATATCCTTTCCCTGGAAGATTTTCCCCTCCTGGACGTTGATCTTCCTCCCTTGGCTGCCCCTCCTCCTTCAGCAGCGGCCCAAACCCGCAAGCCCCGGATCAAAACTACCTTAGGTGTGCCAAACTATACACCAGCTCCAAAAAGAAGAGAGCGCATCCACCCGCATTGGCACCACGCCGCCACTGCAGCAACTACTGCAAAATTATCCACCATCTCAGAAGCCACCGACAAAGCCCCCCCCCCCCCCGACAATGCTGGTAATCGGTGATTCAATAATGAGGAATATCAGAAGCAGGTACTGTGTTACAAAATTTTTTCCTGGTGCTAAAGTGCCAGACATTGAGGCTCTTACCCCTGACCTATTAAATGAATACCCCCACGCTAAAACTGTCACTGTGCATGCTGGATGCAATAAGATCCCAGATCCCCAAATGAAACATCGGAGATCTTAACCCTTTAAGGTTCTGCGCAACCGTTTGGTCGACCACACTTTGAGTCACAATATCTCATTGAATAATGCATTGAGCTTAACTCAACCTGAATGAGCCATCTCTGCCACTTGGTTTAGTTGTGCTATGCTAAAAAAATCCTCTAGATGGCACTGCGTGTTTGAGCAGTCTCTAACCCTAATCCTAACCCTAACCAATGAGCAAATTCTACTCATTTGTTGAAGAAAATTAGCAATTTATTTGACTTGTTCCCAATGTTTTTTGTATGCATTTAAAGGTATATAATACTTTTACTATGAACAGACCTCTCAACTGTTTGATAGAGGCCTATACAGTGGGACAAAAAAAGTATTTAGTCAGCCACCAATTGTGCAAGTTCTCCAACTTAAAAGATGAGAGAGGTCTCCAATTTTCATCATAGGTATACCTCAACTATGAGAGACAAAATGAGGAAAAAAATCCAGAAAATCACATTGAAGGATTTTTAATGAATTAATTGGTAAATTCCTCAGTAAAATAAGTATTTGGTCACCTACAAACAAGCAAGATTTCTGGCTCTCACAGACCTGTAACTTTTTCTTTAAGAGGCTCCTCTGTCCTCCACTTGTTACCTGTATTAATGGCACCTGTTTGAACTCGTTATCAGTATAAAAGACACCTGTCCACAACCTCAAACAGTCAGACTCCAAACTCCACTATGGCCAAGAGACCAAAGAGCTGTCAAAGAACACCAGAAACAAAATTGTAGACCTGCACCAGGCTGGGAAGACTGACTCTGCAATAGGTAAGCAGCTTGGTGTGAAGAAATCAACTGTGGGAGCAATTATTAGAAAATGGAAGACATACAAGACCACTGATAATCTCCCTCGATCTGGGGCTCCACGCAAGATCTCACCCCGTGGGATCAAAATTATCACGAGAACGGTGAGCAAAAATCCCAGAACCACATGGGGGGACCTAGTGAATAACCTGCAGAGAGCTGGGACCAAAGTAACAAAGGCTACATCAGAAACACACTACGCCGTCAGGGACTCAAATCCTGCAGTGCCAGACGTGTCCCCCTGCTAAAGACAGTACATGTCCAGGCCCGTCTGAAGTTTGCTAGAGAGCATTTGGATGATCCAGAAGAGGACTGGGAGAATGTCATATGGTCAGATGAAACCAAAATAGAACTTTTTGGTAAAAACTCAACTTGTCGTGTTTGCAGGAGAAAGAACACCATACCTACTGTGAAGCATGGGGGTGGAAACATCATACTTTGGGGCTGTTTTTCTGCAAAGGGACCAGGATGACTGATCTGTGAAAAGGAAAGAATGAATGGGGCCATGTATCGTGAGATTGTGAGTGAAAACCTCCTTCCACAAGCAAGGGCATTGAAGATGAAACGTGGCTGAGTCTTTCAGCATGACAATGATCCCAAACACACTGCCTGGGCAACGAAGGAGTGGCTTCGTAAGAAGCATTTCAAGGTCCTGGAGTGGCCTAGCCAGTCTCCAGATCTCAACCCCATAGAAAATCTTTGGAGGGAGTTGAAAGACCGTGTTGGCCAGCGACAGCCCCAAACCATCACTGCTCTAGAGGAGATCTGCACGGAGGAATGGGCCAAAATACCAGCAACAGTGTGTGAAAACCTTGCGAAAACTTACAGAAAATGTTTGACCTCTGTCATTGCCAACAAAGGGTATATAACAAAGTATTGAGATGAACTTTTGTTATTGACCAAATACTTATTTTACTGAGGAATTTACCAATTAATTCATTAAAAATCCTTCAATGTGATTTTCTGGATTTTTTTTTTCTTATTTTGTCTCTCATAGTTGAGGTATACCTATGATGAAAATTGGAGACGTCTCTCATCTTTTAAGTGGGAGAACTTGCACAATTGGTGGCTGACTAAATACTTTTTTACCCCTCTGTATCTAAAAAACTGTGGGGTCTGATTTTGGAAAAACAGTTGATTGTTGTTATTGCTATCCTAAGTGAGTAAAAAATGCAAAGAAAATTTTTTTCCATTGCTTTTTTCTTGGTGCAGACCTTAAATGGCTACAAAGACACTTCAGGAACCTTCTATCCACTCTTATGAACTGTGGCAGATGTGTGTTTATTTCTGGGCCACTTGCTCCTTTTAGAAGAGGTTGCAATTATTTTAGCAGAACTCTCAGCCTTAATACCTGGTTGTGTTCAACATGTCCTACTTTTAACATTGGTTTTATAGACAATTTCAATCTGTTCTGGAACCGCCGATCATTTATGAGGCCAGATGGCATACATCCAAATAGACTCGGTGCACGTGTTCTAAGGGACAATCTGTTTTATTCCATTCAGCATTTTTTAGTACAGTGACCGAAGGCTGGTGTGTTAACTTACCCCGAAGTACCTGAGTCTGCCAACTAGCCCTTTTTTGCTTCCACTTCTCATATTAATCCTATTATTCCAAATAATTCTCTGTTTAGATCAGTCTTCAGTTCATAACCCCATAGAGATTGTGTCTGTCTCCCGTTATCCAAAACATTATAACCCAAGACAAATACAACTTGATAAATACATGCCTCTCTGCAGCTCCTCTTCATCCGCCACCCCTCAATTTAGCCCCTGTCTCTCCCATCAGAAAATCATTGTCTGCTCCCTCCAAAGTTAATAAAAATATAATGTAAAAGCATCCAAAAATGATTAAACAAAAAGTCAGTAAAACTCAAATTAAACATCACGTCTCTAAATTTAATGATTTGGCATCTGTTCCTCCTCATAATTTAAATATTAAATGTGGTTTGTTAAATATTAGGTCTCTAACTCCCAAGTCTCTGCTAGTCCATGATCTGTTGATTGATCATCAGATTGATTGTCCCTTACAGAGACTTGGTTAGGGCAAGAGGATTATGTTGGTTTAAATGAATCAACCCCCTCTGGCTATTTACAGCCGTGGACAAAATTGTTGGTACTCCTCTGTTAATGAAAGAAAAACCCACAATGGTCACAGCGATAACTTGAATCTGACAAAAGTGGTAATAAATAAAAATTCTATGAAAATTACCCAGTGAAAATCAGACAATGCTTTTGAATTGTGGTTCAACAGAATTACTTTTAAAAAACAAACCCATGAAACAGGCCTAGACAAAAATGATGGTACCCCTAGAAAAGATTGAAAATAATGTAACCATAGGGGCATATTCAACCAAGATGTGTCCTCTAATTAACATCACAGGTGTCTACGAACTTGTAATCAGTCAGTCGGCCTATTTAAAGGGTGACAAGTAGTCACTGTCCTGTTTGGTGACATGGTGTGTACCACACTAAACATGGACCAGAGGAAGCAAAGGAGAGAGTTGTCTCAGGAGATCAGAAAGAAAAATTATAGACAAGCATGTTACAGGTAAAGGCTATAAGACCATCTCCAAGCAGCTTGATGTTCCTGTGACTACAGTTGCACATATTATTAAGAAATTTAAGATCCACGGGACTGTAGCCAACCTCCCTGGACATCGCCGCAGGAGGAGACGGATAATACAAATGATAACAAAAGAGCCCAGAACAACCTCTAAACACATTCATGGTGAGGTCCAAGGTCAAGGTACATCAGTGTCAGATCGCACCATCCGTCGTTGTTTGAGCCAAAGTGGACTTCATGGGAGACGATCATAAAAAAATCATAAAAAAGCCAGACTGGAATTTGCCAAACTGCATGTTGACAAGCCACAAAGCTTCTGAGAGAACGTCCTATGGACAGATGAGACAAAACTGGAACTTTTTGGCAAGGCACATCAGTGCCATGTTCACAGACGCAAAAATGAAGCATACCAAGAAAAGAACATTGTCCCTACTGTGAAACATGGAGGAGGTTCTGTTATGTTCTGGGGCTGCTTTGCTGCATTTGGCACAGGGTGTCTTGAATCTGTGCGGGGTACAATGAAATCTCAAGACTATCAAGGTATTCTAGAGAGAAATGTGCTGCCCAGTGTCAGACAGCTTGGTCTCAGTCGCAGGTCATGGGTCTTGCAACAAGATAATGACCCAAAACACACAGCTAAAAACACCCAAGAATGGCTAAGAGCCAAACATTGGACTATTCTAAAGTGGCCTTCTATGAGCCCTGATCCAAATCCTATTGAACATCTGTGGAAGGAGCTGAAACATGCCGTCTGGAGAAGGCACTCTTCAAACCTGAGACAACTGGAGCAGTTTGCTCATGAGGAGTGGGCCAAAATACCTGCTGAGAGGTGCAGAAGTCTCATTGACAGTTACAGAAATCGTTTGATTGCAGTGATTGCCTCAAAAGGTTGTGCAACAAAATATTAAGTTAAGGGTAATCATTTTTGTCCAGGCCTGTTTCATGAGTTTGTTTTTTAAAATAATTCTGATGAACCACAATTCAAAAGCATTGTCTGATTTTCACTGGTTAATTTTCATAGAATTTTTATTTATTACCACTTTTGTCAGATTCAAGTTATTTCTGTGACCATTGTGGGTTTTTCTTTCATTAACAGAGGGGTACCAACAATTTTGTCCATGTGTGTAAACTATCAAAATCCCAGAAGTTCTGGTTGTGGAGGAGGAGTAGCGACAATTTACCATTCTAAATTAATAGTTAATGTAAAGCAAAAAGCACGTTATAATTCCTTTGAGGGCCTGGTCCTCAGTATTGGGCATGTTAGCAATCTTAGGTTAAACCCAATTTTCTTTGCCATAGTTTATCGTCCTCCCTCAGCCTACTCAGAGTTTTTATCCAAATTTGCCAAATTCTTAGCTGATTTAGTGCTGAAATCAGATAATTATAGTAGGGAATTTTAATATACATGTAGATGTAAATAGTGACTGTCTTAATAAGGCATTTAATTCAATATTAGACTTGATGGGGTTTTCTCAGAAAGTAGAAAATTCTACTCATTATATCCACCACACATTGGACCTTCTTCTGACATGTGGCATAGAAATAGAAAATCTGATAGTGTCTCCTCATAATCCTGTACTGTCAGATCATTGTCTGTTTATCTTTGATTTCACTATTCCTGACGATTTGATTCCTAAAGAAAAGTATTACTACAGCAGATGTATTTCAGATGATGTTGTTACGAAATTTATGCAGATTGTCTCCTCTATGCCATGTGTCAACACAACAGAAATAAGCTATGGAGAGCTTGCTCCTTCTGTAATTGATAACATGGTGGATAGTGTTACAGCTTCTCTGCATCAGACTCTAGACTTGGTGGCCCCCTTAAAAAAGAAAAAGTCCAATCAGAGATTTCTAACCCCTAGGTTTAACACAGAAACTCGTAGCTTAAAACAGAAGACTCGTCAATTAGAAAGAAAATGGTGTTCCACTGCTTTAGCTGAAAACTATTCAGCTTGGAGAAATCATCTTTTAATGTATAAAAAATCTCTTAGAAAAGCTAGAACAAGTTATTACTCTGCATTAATAGAAGAGAACAAGAATAATCTCACATTTCTTTTCAGCACTGTAGCCAGGCTGACCAAGAGTCAGGACTCTGTCAATCCTTGTATTCCCTTAGAGCTTACTAGTCAGGACTTTATGAACTTTTTATATCATAAAATTTCATCTATTAGAGATAAAATCAGTCAGATTCTTCCCACCATTAACTTAAATACAGTAACTACTACAACTCCGTCAATTGGATATCTGTTTGGATAAGTTTACTCCAATTGACCTTTTAGAGTTAGATAAAATAATTTCCTCATCTAAGCCTTCAACTTGTCTTTTAGACCCTATTTTTACCAGGTTATTTAAAAAAGTCTTCCCATTTATTGGCAGCCGTAGTCTTCAAATAATCAATTCTTCTTTAACATCAGGCCATGTACTGCAGGCTTTTAAAACTGCTGTAATTAAACCCTTACTCAAAAAGCCAACACGGGATCCAGGAGTTTTCGCTATCGACCAATCTCTAATCTGCCTTTCATTTCAAAAATCTTAGAAAGAGTTGTTGCTACACAATTATTTGATCACTTGCAGGGAAATGGCTTATTTGAAGAGTTTCGATCTGGGTTTAGAATCCATCATAGTACTGAAACAGCCTTAGTGAAGGTCACTAATGACCTCCTTATCGCATCTGATAATGGACTTGTTTCTGTACTTGTCCTTTTCGACCTTCATGCAGCCTTTAATACTATCAACCATAATATTCTACTTGATAGATTAGAACACTATGTTGGACTTAATGGAACTTCGCTGCAGTAGTTTAGATCTTATTTGTCTGATAGGCTCCAGTTTGTTCATGTCAATCAAGAGTTTTCTTCCAACTCAAAAGCTCAGTCATGGAGTTCCACAGGGATCTGTGCTAGGCTCTACTCTTTTTAGTTTATATATGCTTCCGTTAGGCAACATCATTAGAAAGCACTGTATACATTTTCATTGTTATGAAAATGTATACAGTGCATTAATATTGTTAATGAAACCAGATGATAGTAATCAATTAGCCAAGTTAGAAGCCTGTCTTAAAAGGAACTCCGATTATATTGGCATGTTAGCTTTATATGCTTTATTTTTATGTTAGTAACATAACTATAATATAATTTTTTTGAAAATAATTCCCAGTTTTATATATTTTTAAAAAACTTTATTACGATGTAAATCGCCATTTTTGTTTACGTCGCAACGCATTCTGGGTAGTGACATAGAATGGTTGCAGCCGTTTTTTCTGTCTTATACAAGCCAAGAAGCGAAGCTACAAACTACTGCCATTTGTCAGTGAAAATGCCACATTGCGCGGCTTTTGGATGTAATTTCCAATCAAAGGGAAATAAAGAGAGCGGGGTAAGCCTCCATAGCTTTCCTAAAGAGGGAAAGATGAGGAAAAAGTGGGGCGGCAGCGGCTCAGGAGGTAGAGCAGGTCGTCTAATAACCCGATGGTTGGCGGTTCGCATCACGCTCTCCCCAGATATCCTGCCGTTGTGTCCCTGGTCAAGACACTTCACCCGCATTTCCTCCAGTGCCCATAACACTGGGTATGAATGTGTAAAAATGTTTAAATGCTCAGTGGTGGCCGGAGAGGCCGTTGGCGTGGATTGGCAGCCACATTTCCGTCACTCTGAGTGTCTGTGATCACGCGCTATAGCGCACGCTTGATAAAGCTGACATATACATTAATCACGCTGTGATAATAGCACTATATCGCTCAAAGCGCGCGCATGAGACATGTCTGTGATCGCACGCTTGATAAAGCTGACATATGTATTAATCACGCTATGATAAAGCAAAATATCGCTCAAAGCGCGCGCATGAGACATGTCTGTGATCGCACGCTTGTGTTGACCGTTCCTGCCTTTCATCTCCTAACCGTGGTTGGGGGACGCAGGGGAGATCTAGCTTCTCCAGGGCCGGAGGCAGCTCTTCCTCCGGGGTCAACTCCCGAGTAAACCTCACTCTTGTCAAAAAGGGATATGGTGGTACACAGAAGCATAGGCTGTTTTGCTGAAGCGTTGGGGCTTTATTTATATACCGCACTGTTGTCAGCAACAAATTCTACCTGCTCCGGTCGCCTCGCTCTCTTTCTACTCATCCGCACCAAATCACACACACCATTCGCTCTCGGGGTCATTCCACACACACCGGGGGGGGGGGCACCTCGGCTGCGCGCACGCTCCCACTCACTCACGTCCACGCACCGAGCTGCCCCATCCAAACACACGCACCAGACACATCCCACAACACTTGATAAAGCTGACATATGTATTAATCACGCTATGATATCGCTCAAAGCGCACACTTGGCTTGACATGTCGAAGATCTGGCTGGCAGTCATTTGGAACGACTGTGGAGCACTGCTTATGGACGTTCAACCCGCAGTCTGAGAAAGCAACAGAGAAATTGCTTTATGTTGCTGAGAGTCCATGTTTATCAGTTCAGTGCCCATCATGCTTGTAGGCAATTTTTTGTGTTTGAGCATTCTATTGTAAGTAAATCAACAATATATAAGTTTCACCTTAAAATAATGCTTCCTCAAGTGCACGCTTGAGACACTCAAAGTGGAGAGACACTCGAGCGCACGCTATATCGCTCATTTGAGCGAAATAGAGCTTTATCATAGTGTGATAAATATATATATATCAGCTTTATCAAGCTTGATAAAAATTCGAACCGTGACAAAATTCGAACTGTGATTCACTTGAGCGTGCGCTTTGCGCACGCTCGTGCACTTTGAGCGATATTGTGTTTTATCATAGCGTGATTAATACATATGTCAGCTTTATCAGGCATGCGCTATAGCGCGTGATCACAGACACTCAGAGTGACGGAAATGTGGCTGCCAATCCCCGCCAACGGCCTCTCCGGCCACCACCAAGCATTTAAACATTTTTACACATTCATACCCAGTGTTATGGACACTGGAGGCAATGCGGGTGAAGTGTCTTGCCCAGGGACACTTGCCCAGGCAGGATATCTGGGGACAGCGTGATGCGAACCGCCAACCATTGGGTTATCAGACGACCTGCTCTACCTGCTGAGCCGCTGCTGCCCCACTTTTTCCTCAACTTTCCCTCTTTAGGAAAGCTATGGAGGCTTACCCCGCTCTCTTTATTTCCCTTTATTTCTCTATTTATTTCCCTTTGATTGGAAATTACATCCAGAAGCCACGCAATGTGGCATTTTCACTGACAAACGGCAGTAGTTAGTAGCTTCACTTCTTGGCTTGTATAAGACAGAAAAAACGGCTGCAACCATTCTACGTCACTACCCAGAATGCATTGCAACGTAAACAAAAATGGCGATTTACATCATAATAAAGTTTTTTAAAAATATATAAAACTGGGAATTATTTTCAAAAAAAATTATATTATAGTTATGTTACTAACATAAAAATAAAGCATATAGAACTAACATGCCAATATAATAGGAGTTCCTTTTAAGGAAATCAAAGCTTGGATGACTTGTAATTTCCTGCTATCAAATTCAGATAAGACAAGTCACTCTTGTTGGTCCAAAAAACATCTTGTCTCATAGTGACGCTGAGAAACTGATCCACGCTTTTGTTAGCTCTAGATTAGATTATTGTAACTCTTTATTATCAGGTTGTCCTAAAATATCTTTAAGAAGTCTTCAGTTGATCCAAAATGCTGCTGCAAGAGTTTTAACAGGTACTAGAAAGAGAGATTATATCTTTCCGGTTTTGGCCTCCCTTCATTGGCTTCCCATAGAGTTCAGAATTAAGTTTAAAATCCTTCTTCTCATTTACAAAGCTCTTAACAATCAGGCCCCTTTTTATTTAAAAGATCTGATACTACCCTATCATCCTAATAGAACATTACGCTCCCAAAATGCTGGATTACTTGTAATACCTAGAATCTCCAAAAGTACAATGGGAGGCAGATCCTTCAGTTATCAAGCTCCTTTCCTGTGGAACCAGTTACCAATCTGGATTCGGGAGTCAGACTCTATCTCGGTTTTTAAGAATAGGGTAAAAACCTTCCTTTTCAATATAGCCTACAATTAGGAGGGATCATGTGTCTCTGAACCCTCCCTTAGTTATGCTGCTAGTGGAACGATCATCAGGAGATCGTTTGACTACTTCCATGTCACCTCCCTATGCATGTACCGCCAGTCCTCTCCTCCAGCACATCTGAAAGGAAAAGAGCATGTTACTTTTTGATATTCTCTCCCCTCTTCTCTCCAAGACTCCCTGGCAGATTGTGGATCTCCCCCTGGCTTCTGGCGGACTGGATCCTTGCTCTGTGGAGCCTTCAACCTGGACCCTCTCTACCCTGTAAGTGCACTTACCACCGTTTCCCTCATCTATTCTTCCCATTTCCCCAAAGCACCTCACTCTACTCCCAGAGGCCATACCTGTTCTGGGACTCTCTACTGCTGCGCTGAAGTCTCCAGCCATCCTGCTCACTGTTCAACTTCACCTCAGCACCTGGTTGCCAGACTCCTCACCGCAGCTCTTCACCTTACACTCAAAGATTATTGTTAACCACTACTCATTCTCTCTGTTGCCTGCTTTTGTGTCTGTTTTTGGTAATCATGTCAAAACAATCTCCTGTGGAAGGCCCAGCAGCTGCAACAGAGGGAGCCGTGGCAGCTCAGTTTGACACACTTGAACAGCAGATAGATCATTTAACACTGCAAATGCATTCAACAATCACTCAGCTCTCTCGAGTCACTGATAAGTTTGAACAGCTCTGACTCACTGCTAGCATGATCATTTCTGCATCTCCTCCAGCTCCGGTCCTGGCTTTTCCTCGTCTGGGTCACTCCGTGGCTGTTTCCATCCCCACTCGCTACAATGGGAGATTGGGAGAGGGTGGGGGTGTGTCTTACAATGTAGTCTGGTTTTCCAGTGGGTACCGGAGGATTTCCCCTCTGAGCACAGTAAAATCAGCTACATGGTCAATCTGCTGGGCGGTCGGGCGCTCACCTGGACACGCGGTTTTGTCGAGCCCAGAATACCCCACATACACTTTCAACCGATTCACTGCCAAGTTTCTCAGAATTTTTGACCATTCTGACCATGAGGGAAGCATGTCAGCCTGGCTTTTAGATCTCCGCCAGGGCAGTCAGTAAGCCCCGGAGCACTCGGTTGACTTCCGGGTGCTCGTGGCTGAAGCGGTTTGGGACGACACCACGGCAAGATCCATTTTTGTCAGTAGCCTTAGTTTCGACGCTTCCAAGCCTGTGACGCTGGGTCGATCTCGGCTCTCATCCGCAGAGTGGCGACTCTGTTCCGAGGGGGGCCTCTGTTTATATTGTGCGGGGAACGGTCATTCAGTAGAATCATGCACCATTAAGCCAAAAGGGGCAGGTCCATCCATCACAATAGGGGGACTGGAAGGCCTTCCATCCAAACACCCTCAAACAAAATTCCCCCTTCCGGTTCTCCTCCAACTATCCTCACTAGATTCAGGGACCAAGCAAAATTTCATGTTTGAGGGTCTGGCAACCCACCTCAAAATTCCCTGCTCTCCGCTCCCGGCGTCCATTAAAGTGGTTGCATTACCTGGAAGACCACTACTCACTGTCACCCAAATAACCAACCCACTATCCTTACTGATCTTTGGCAACCATAGAGAGAGTATTTCATCCTTCATTCGCCCCTCATCCACTCCACCAATAGTTTTAGGGTATCCCTGGCTTCTCCTGCACAACCCCACCATCAACTGGCAGAGAAGCGCTCTTACATCCTGGGGCACCCTCTGCTACTCTGCCTGTCTGCAGTCTGCAGCCTGCTCTCCCTCAGTCACTCTATCGCCCCTTGCTGTTGACCCACCAGACCTAACTAAGGTACCTTCTGAATATCACGACCTAGCTCCCATCTTCAGCAAGGCCAGGGCTTTCTCCCTTCCACCTCACAAGTCATACGACTGCACCATTGAACTCCATCAGGGGGCACGCCTTCCTACCAGCAGGCTCTATAGCCTCTCTGGCCCAGAGAGAGAGGCCATGGACAAATACATCAAGGACTCACTCCACGCCGGCCTCATTCGACGCTCCTCCTCTGCCGTCGGGGCCAGGTTCTTCTTTGTCAAGAAAAAGGATGGTTCCCTCCATCCCTGCATCGACTGTTGGCAGCTCAACAACATTCTCCCTCTTCTTCTAGATTTTACTGGCATTTGGCAACCAGCTTACAGGTGCATTACCGCCACTGACTTGATTATCATCACTCTGGATCTTTGTATAAGGAGTTCTTATAAGGAGTTCTGAACAACTCCCTATGTGTGAAAAAATTATCCATCTTTGGACTGTGTCCTCTCGGCACTCGTAGCTCAACAACATTACCAAAAAAGACAGGTACGCCCTCCCACTCATTAACTCAGCGTTTGATCTCCTGCAGGGTGCTACCATCTTTACCAAGCTGGATCTAAGGAATGCTTACCATCAGGTCAAAATCCGCAAAGACGATGAGTGGAAGACTGGATTCCGGAATCAGTCACTTCGAGTACATGGTAATACCCTTTGACCTAACCAACACTCCTGCAGTTTTTCAACGGCTAATTAACGATGTGCTCAGAGACTTCCTAAATACATTCATCTTTGTATACCTTGATGATATTCTGATTTTTTTCCCGTTCCCTAGCTGAACACCAAATCCATGTCCGCACCATCCTTCAAGGCCTGCTGGAGAATCAGTTATTTGTCAAGGTGGAGAAGTGCCAGTCCCCCCACCACCACCACCACATTTTCTGGGATTCATCAGTTCCAGTCAGACTCCCAGAAGGTTAAGGCTGTTCTCAAATGGCCCACTCTGTCATCCTGCAAATAGCTTCAGCAGTTCCTCGGATTTGCCAATTTTTACTGCCACTTCATCCGCAATTACAGCACTGTAGCCCTTCCTCTCACCAGCCTCTCGTCAACAAAAGCCCCCTTCCGTTGGTCCATGGAGGTGGAGGAAGCCTTTTCCCAACTGAAGACGAGGTTCACCGACGTACCCATCCTGACGGAGGTCAATCCTGACCATCAGTTTATTATAGAGGTCAATGCTTCTGATTCAGGGGTAGGGGCGGTCCTGCCCCAGAGGTCGGCTACTGACGGCAAGCTCCACCCCTGCGCCTATTTTTCTCAGTGCCTGAGCCCCACCGAGAGGAACTACGACATCGGTGACCAGGAGCTACTGGCGGTGAAGCTGGCATTGGAGGAGTGGTGCCACTGGCTGGAAGGTTCCACCTTACCCTTTCTTGTGTGGACCGATCACAAGAATTTGGAGTATCTCTGGACAGCCAAGCAACTCAACTCCCAGCAAGCCAGGTGGGCTCTCTTCTTTGGGCGTTTTGAATTCTCCATCACCTACCAATCCAGCTCTCGTAACACCAAGCCTGATGCTCTGTCCAGGCAATTCTCTGTGGAGCCCAACGACGCTCACTCGGAGACCATCGTCCCGGTGGAGTGTGTGGTTGGTGCACTCTCATAGGGAATCGAGCAGAAGGTACGAGAGGCCCAAAAAAACCAAACTCGGCCCAGGGAGGGGGGATCCAGATAGTCAGTTGTTCGTACCTTCAGCACTCAGAGGAGAGGTTATCCACTGGCTGCATACCACCTGGTTCACCTGCCACCTAGGGGTATCCAGAACCCTCTCTCATTTAAAACGCGCCTTCTGGTGGCCAGCCATGAATAGGGACGTCCGAGAATACATTAAGGCGTGTGCCCAGTGCTCCACGGGGAAATCCCTCACCACACCTCCAGCTGGGTTACTCCAACCCCTCCCTATTCCTGGTCGCCCCTGGTCACATATAGCGATGGACTTCATCACTGGTCTGCCTCCATCCAATGGTCATACTGCCATTTTGACTACTGTTGACAGGTTTTCCAAAGCTGCCCACTTCATTCCCCTCCAGAAACTGCCATCGGCTAAGGAGACAGCAGACCTGTTAACGCATGTGGTAAGGTTGCATGACATACCATCTGACATTGTTTCTAACCAGGGTCCCCAATTTTGCTCACAGGTCTAGCGTGCCTTTTGCAAGGCCATAGGGTCTACCGGCAGCCTTACCTCTGGCTACCATCCCCAGTCAAATGGTCAGTGCAAATGAGCCAACCAGGACTTGGAGGTAGTCCTATGTTGTGTCACCTCCATCAACCCCTCCTCATGGAGCACCTACCTCCCCTAGGTAGAGTACACCTATAACTCCGCCACCACGGGCTACTCACCCTTCGAAGTTTCATTGGGATACAACCCTCCACTCCTCCCACATTCAGCGGTGCTGCCACGTTTGGAGGGCTACAAAGACGGCACTCCCACAGACGGCAGACCAGAATGGCAAATGGGCCAGTCAGCAGAGGAGTGCAGCACCCACATACACGATCGGACAGAAGTTATGGCTCTCCACCAAAAAACATCCCACTCAAAGCTGATTCCAAAAAATTATCTCCCCGGCACACTGATCCATTCCTTATCTCTCAAATAATCAACCCCTCTTCTGTTTGACTCAAGCTCCTTCCCTCTCTCCACATCCACCCATCTTTCCATGTTTCTCATCTAAAACCTGTCTCCACCAGCCCCTCTATCCAAGCCGCCCCAAGAATGGTCGACGGCAGCCAAGTATACACTGTCAATGGGATCGTGGACGCTTGTTGTTGAGGTCGTGGGGTCCAGTTCCTGACTGACTGGAAAGGCTACAAGCCAGAGGAATGGCCCTGGATTCCAGGGTCCTTTGTCAAAGCTGTCCACCTCATCCAGGACTTCTATAAGAAACATCCTGACAAGCCTCGAGCGCCAGGAGTCACCCCTTGAGGGGGGTACTGTAGTGGTCTGGCTGCACTCTGCTCTATCTCACTAATCATCTCATTCCCCACAGCTGTACTCACCACCTGTTGGCAATCACCACACCCTTTAAATAGCTCCAGCATCCTCCTCTCATCAGGAGATCGTTAGACCACTTCCATGCCACCTCCCTATACATGTGCAGCCAGTCCTCTCATCCAGCACATCTGAAAGGAAAAGCACATGCTACTTTTTGATATTCTCTCCCCTCTTCTCTCCAGGACTCCAAGGCAGATTGTGGATCTCCCCATGTCTTCTGGCGGACTGGATCCTTGCTCTGTGGAGCCTTTAACCCGGACCCTCCCTACCCACGACCCTGTAAGTGCACTTACCACCATTTTCCCAACCTGTTCTCCCCATTTCCCCAAAAGCACCTCACTCTACTCCCAGAGGCCATACCTGTTCTGGGGCTCTCTACTGCTGTGCCGAAGTCGCCAGCCATCCTGCTCACTGTTCAACTTCAACTCAGCAGCTGGTTACCAGACTCCTCGCCACAGCTCTCCACCTTAGACTCAATAAAGATTATTGTTAACCACTACTCCTTCTCTCTGTTGCCTGCTTTTGGGTCTGTTTTTGGTAAATCATGTCAGTTGTCAGATAATATCAGCTTCATATCCATGTAGGCTTACTTTCCAAGCATTTTATGATGTTAGAAGTGAAGAAATCACAAGTTTTTCCTCAAAAATTAGTGACTCTTTTCCTAAAAATTTGCAGTTTTTTTCTTGTAGATTTGCAACTTTTTTTCTCATAAATTTGTGACTTTTGAGGAAAAAGTTGCAAATTTATGAAAAAAATTAAACATTTTCAGTATGTGCTATTTTTTTCTTGTAGATTTGGAACTTTTTTCCCTCACAAATTTGTAAATTTTTTCTTGTAGCTTTGCAACTTTTTTCTCATAAATTTGTGACTTTGTCCTTGAAATTTTCATTTTGTTTCTCATAAATTTGCAATGTTTTCCTCAAAAATGTGCACATTTTTTTCTTGTAGATTTGCAACTTTTTTCTCATAAATTTGTGACTTTGAGGAAAAAGTTGCATATTTATGAGGAAAAAAAATTAAAAGTTTTCAGGGTGTGCTAATTTTTTCTTGCTGATTTGAATTTTTTTTCTTATAAATTTGCAGGTTTTTCCCTCAAAAATTTGTGATTTTTTTCATAAATTTGCAAATTTCTTCCTGTGAAATTTGCAACTTTTTTCATAAATTTTAAACTTTTTCATAAATGTATGATTGTTTTCTTGTAGATTTGCAGCTTTTTTCTCATAAATTTGTGACTTGTTTCTTGAAAATTTTCATCTTTTCTCATAAATTTGCAACATTTTCCTCAAAAATGTGCAATTTTTTTCTTGTAGATTAGCAACTTTTTTCTCAAAAATTTGTCTTTTTTCCTGGAAATTTTCATTTTTTCCCCTGATAAATTTGCAACTTTCCCCGACAAAAACTGACTTTTTTTCATAAATTTGCAAATTTCTTTCTGGAAATTTTCAACTTTTTTCATAAATCTGTAACTTTATTCCTTTTTCTTATAAAACTGGAACTTTTTTCTCAAAAATTTGCCTTTTTTTCCTGTAAATGTTCAACTTTTTTCTCATAAATCTGTGACACTCATCTGGTTGCTGGTTAAACATTTATTCTGTGTAATTAAATTGCAATTTGTAACTATATTTAAATTAGCATCTTTTATCATTTCTTTGCATCTTTATTCTTGCAAATTTGTACCCATTTATATTTGTACTTGATGCTACATTAGTGAATACCCCCCATCCCCCTTGTTAATAACAAATCCCCTACTGCCTGTATGGTACATGTACAACATGTCTGGCATAATTCTACCATGTGAAACTGAAAATGGATCAGCACCACAAAGCCAAATGAGAAAAAGTATTGGACCAAGTAAGTAACTTTGTGGCACCCACCAAGAACTCCAGTGCTTTTATTTAAACTACATCACCACACATGATCAAATACTGCAGAATACTAGTATTTTCATGAAGTATTTCCATGTATTGAAACCACTATGAGTTGCTCTTTCATCATTGATTTCTCATAGAAACTACTAGGGATCAATTGCTAACATTAGCAATGTCTATCTTCCTAAACAGCTGCGCTACGTCCAAACTTTTGGAAACAGGAGCGGTTAAACAAATTGCAAATGAGGCGAGATCCGAAAACCGTGCTGTTCAAAAGCAAAAACAACATCTATTTTTCCAAACTGTTAATCATGCACGAGTTCTTTGGGACGCAAAGGCTAAACCAAAGGGGATCCTCGGCGGACATCTAAACATACGAAGCATAATCCCCAAAAGAGATGAGATTTCGGTGTTGCTGTCTGACTCAAATCTGGACTATCTTTGTCTCTCAGAAAGCTGGCTACACAGTAACATTGACACCAATATGATTGATATTGTGGGCTATCAGTGTTTTAGAAAAGACAGGCAGCCAGGGAGGGGAGGGGGTGTTTTAATTTACATCAAAGAGAAATTTAAATGTCAATTGGTTGATTTGAATACTTCACTTGAATGTTTAGCAGTTAATGTATGTCTCTCACCGGTAATGAATTTCAACATCGCAGTATTGTACAACCCACCCTCACACAATTCTTCTTTTTATAATGAATTAAGTGATCTGGTTAAACAACTTGAGAGGAGCAGAGAAACCATATTTTATGGTGATTTCAATATCAACTGGTCTGATAATAAGGAAAAACAGAAACTGAAAAGCCTCATGACTAAATTTAATTACAAACAAATGATCAAAGGACCCACCAGGATGACCAAACAATCGAGAACACTTATTGACATGGTATTCGCTAATAAACCAGAATGAATAACCAGAACCTATAATCTTGTAACTGGTCTCTCAGATCATAACATGGTTCTTGCTGTCAGAAAACTCACTAAAAAGCGACTACAGTATTTTGGAGGAGTCGATATTGACAAACCAAATTTTATTATTCCCAAATCAAAAAATGAGGAGTTTGAACATTACTTAGAGAATCAAAATTGGGAGCAGCTCATGTCAATAAACGAAGTAGATGATTGTTGTAATTTTATAACTGCAACAATTACTAAGTCCATAGAAAAATTTACAAAGCAAATTAAAAGTAGACAACAGAAGATTAACCTACCATGGTTAAATAATGAAATAAGAAAACTTATGAAGAGGCGAGACTCTGCATTGAAAACATCATTAACCTCTAAACTGCAAAATGATTACCTTGTGTACAAAAGTTTAAGAAATAAAGTGGTACAAGAGCTGCGAAAATCAAAAGTATCTTATTACAATAAACTGATAGATCATGCAAAGGGTAACAACAGTTCCCTATGGAGGCATTTAAATAACTTAACTAATAAAAAAAATGTTCAGAAGGGGGTAAAGGAACTTAGAATCAATGGCAAGACCATCAGTGACAAGGCTACATTGGCAAATGAATTTAATTCATATTTTGTGGGCTCTGTGGAAGACTTGACAAAAAACTTTGTGCCGCCAAATGTGCTCAACAACACAAAATCAATACTTTCAACAGATTCTTTTCACATTGATGAGGTAAATGAGGAGTTAATTGCTGGTATTGTTAAAACACTGTCAAACTCAAAAACTAATGATATCTACAATATGAGCACTTCCTTTCTCAAAATGCACAGCAAAATATTAATCAATCCACTGACTCATCTCATTAATCTCTCCATTAGGTCTAGTACATTTCCATCTGGCTGGAAAAAAGCTGTCGTCATACCAGTTCATAAATCAGGCAGTAAAGACGATATATGCAATTACCGCCCAATCTCTATTTTACCAGTCCTGTCTAAGGTTCTTGAAAAAGTTGTAGCTACACAGCTGATAGTCTACTTACAAGACAGTCAACTTCTTCATCCACATCAATTTGGTTTTAGACCAGGATACTCAACAGAAACAGCAAATTGTTGCCTTATTGAAAATGTCAAACAGTCCTTGGACAGGGGTAATGTGGTAGGAGCTGTTTTTCTAGATCTCAAAAAGGCTTTCGATACTGTAAACCACAGTTTGCTTTTATCCAAAATGGTATCTTTTAACTTCTCTCCAGACACATTAGACTGGTTTGCATCTTATCTCCAGAATAGAGAACAGTGTGTAAAAGTTCACCAGGATAAATCCTCACTTTTAAATAACCGTATGGGTATCCCACAAGGGTCCATTCTTGGTCCTTTACTTTTCAGCATTTTTATTAATGACTTGCCGCTACACTGCTCTGCTGCAACATGCCAACTTTATGCAGATGATGCAGTTATTTACACAGCTGCCAAGACTCCAGCACAGGCTGCAGATGTACTGTCCACAAGTATGGTTGATGTCCAAGAGTGGCTCCTCCAGAACCATCTATTGCTGAACCTTCAGAAAACGGTTTCAATGTGCTTTTCAATCAAAAAATATAACCTGCAATGTTTTAAAGTTAATATACATGATCATGACATCAGTTTAGTTACAGAATTCAAATACCTTGGCGTTGTACTAGATCCTCAACTCAAATTTAATCTTCATATAAAGAAAATTTCAAAAACAGTAAAAAAAAATCTGAACTGCTTTAAATTAATTAGATATTACATACCTTACGAACCTGCTGTACTGTATATGCATTCTATGGTTTTTTCTCATATATCATACTGTTTGACAGTCTGGGCTCAAGCAGCCCCTTCCACAATAAGACATATAGGTTCATTATATAATCAAACCCTAAAAATCTTGGACAAAAAGCCCATTAGGTGGCATCACTGTAATGTTTTAAAAAAATACAACCTATTGAGTTTTGAGAGCTTCATTGACCTCTGTCTTCTGAAATTAACGTTCAAATGTTTCCATAAATCAGCACCCGAGCCAGTTGCTGGTTTCGTCCAAAGACAGGACAGCAGCAGAGCCACCAGGAGTTCTGTTAACAATAACTGTAAAATATTCCACCGCAGAACCACATTTGGACAAACAGCTTTCTCTATAAAGGGCAGTCACATCTGGAACACAATGCCAAATGAAATTAAAATAATAACGGACTTTAAAACATTCACTAAAAAGGTTAAAAACTGGCTGAAAAATAAACAAGAATGTACCCATGTATGAAATGATTGTCTGCAGGGTGAGAGTGAATGAAGGGAAGGAATGAATGTGTTTGTTTATAGTGAGTGACGAAGGGAGGGAGGCCTGAAATAGGCAAATGTGTGCCAGGTTGTTATATTTGTGTATTTATAATGTATTTATGTTTTTTGCATTGAAGTATGTGGTTATTGTGTATTCCTTTTTTTTTTTTTTTTTTTTTTTTTTTTTTTTTAACTTTCTCCTTTCTAAAGCCCATCCAGGGACAAGAGTTGCAAATTAGCTAATAGCTATACACTCTGTGCAACACATCAGATTGATTGTCATTGATTAATTGTCTATGTTTATTGCACTGTCCCTGTCAAATAAACAAATCTATCTATCTAAAAATCACAATGACATTTATTCCCTCACAAATTTAGCCTGTAATCTCAATATGCTATTTGTGAAGGACTGCTGATTAAGATCTTGAAGAGGTGAGCAGGTGGGAGCGCCAGCCGCCATCATCACCCCCTCAAAGCCACCAGCAGCAGCTCTGCAGCTGGGAAAATAAAAGCATTCCCCAGTAACACATGATGCCTCCCAGTTCAGACTGAAGATTTGATCTGCTGCACAAAGAAAGCAAAACTTCCTCTGACCCTCAGCATGAGCTCACACCTCCACCGGCTGACCTCAGCAGGAAGAAGACACCTTCAGCCGCCTCACTGGGGCTGTTACAGAGGACTTTGATGAGGTAGAGGAGCTGAGTCTGAGATGGGATAAAAGCCGTAATCATGCATAAAAAAATGTGAGTCAGCCGCAGAGGAGAAATGTCCTCCAGGCGATACGGAAAACCAGAAGTGTGGGGGATATGGTTTCAATAGGCTGAACTGCTGTTTTATTCAGCCTGGAATTACAACCGTTCACTCTATGGCTGCACAGAACATACAGCTGCAATCCAAACCATTCAACCCCCCCACTGCAAATTAGCTTTACTGGCAAAGTGTACAAACTAGCTGCTGTTTGCAGTAAACAAATCAAACAGGAACAATTTATACTCACTGCCAATGAAAACACAACACAATTTTTGTCTAAACATTTTTGGGTCCATCCAACCTGATCTTGAGTAATAGTGAATCAAAATGAGCCGAGATCTCATTTTCAGTGGTTGTACTCACTGTCATGACTCACCGCTTCTGAGCTCTGGCTCTAGAGTCTTGTTGAGCTCGTTGTTTGTTTTGGGTATACTCAGAAGTCAAAACTGGGTGGTTTTACGGGTGGTGTTCGGCGAGTGAGCCCTCTGGTGGTGCAGGTGAGCCAACTCTAACATCTCTCTCTCATTGCAGACCGGGGCGATCTCATCACTGACACCTGTGTTAACTGTCTCCACCTTCTTCCATTTTGCCTGGAGCATAAGTAGGAGCGGTGGGGAACAGTTCAGTGCGGGATCGATTTGGTAAAGCTATCGAACTAAGTCAAGTTCTGAAGAAATCTGCTTTTGAGATGTGTTTTTTTTTTTCCTTTGGACAACCTTTCGTTCTACTTCAGGTAAAGCTGCCTGATTCCAGCCTGTCAGTGAGGACGCTGTAATGTAATAATGGGTGTATGCGGAGTGGAACGTGGCCTGCAGCTGACGTCACCACGCCAGTATATATTGGGCGGTCCGCCATCTCACTGCATGGAGAATGCAGGTTCAGCATAGACTAGTACAGGTGTGCATGTATAGAGAGTTGACTGAGTGTACACATGCTTTCTACTTTAACAGTGAGTAACAAATTTCAGTTCGAGCACAGCATCCTCGCCCGTCTCTTGTGCACGCTCACCTGCCCACACCGCGCTCACCGTCTTCCCGCACATCCACTCTCATCCCTCTCGGCAACCACAGAGAGGACCCTGTCCACACGGACGCCAAGCCTGGGAAATCCCGGAACGCAATCCTGCCCGCCGTTGGTCTTCAGGAGGAGGGTAGCTCCTCTTCCCCCTCACCTGCTGGGTACTGCTTGCTAACAGTAAGCAACTCTTTCACAGCCTAAATTGCCCATAGTGTTCTGTGTGCCCAAGCTTACCGTTTCCTTCTCTTCCCTAGGCCGCTCCTGGTGGTGAAGGTGACCGCTCAAGAATTACAGTTGAAATTTTGTAATAAAGGCTTGTTCAAGCGCTACCTGGTCTCTGTCTCCCTCTTGTGGGTGCTCTCGCACTTGGGCCTTCAGTAAGCAATCATCAGATTAAGGAGTGGTCACCTTCCATATATAAAGATGAACAAAAATGCATAGCACTATTTAGGGCTGTGTGATATGACCAAAATTTCATATCACGATACAGTAAATAGGACCTGCCTGACAAAGTGAAGCAGACCAAAATATCCTCAAAAGCTAGACATCATACTGCGATCCAAAGAAATTCAGGAACAAATGAGAAACAAAATAATTGAGATCTATCGGTCTGGAAAAGGTTATAAAGCCATTTCTAAAGCTTTGGGACTCCAGCGAAACTCATTATCCACAAATGGTGAAAACATGAAACAGTGGTGAACGTTCCCAGGAGTGGCCGGCCGACCAAAATTACCCCAAGAGCGCAGCGACGACTCATCCAAGAGGTCACAAAAGACCCCATAACAACATCCAGAGAAGTGATTTCTCATTTTTTTTGTATGTTTGTCACACTTAAATGTTTCAGATCATCAAACAAATTTAAATATTAGACAAAGATAACACCAGTAAACACAAAATGCAGTTTTTAAATTAAGGTGTTTATTATTAAGGGAAAAAATCCAAACCTACATGGCCCTGTGTGAAAAAGTGATTGCCCCCTAAACCTAATAACTGGTTGGGCCACCCTTAGCAGTAACAACTGCAATGAAGAGTTTGCGATAACTGGCAGTGACTCTTTTACAGTGCTGTGGAGGAATTTTGGCCCACTCAACTTTGCAGAATTGTAGTAATTCTGCCACACTGGAGGGTTTTCAAGCATGAACCGCCTTTTTAAGGTCATGCCACAGCATCTCAATCGGATTCAGGTCAGGACTTTGACTAGGCCACTCCAAAGTCTTCATTTTGTTTTTCTCAAGCCATTCAGAGGTGGACTTGCTGGTGCATTTTGGATCATTGTCCTGCTGCAGAACCCAAGTGCGCTTCAGCTTGAGGTCACGAACAGATAGCCAGACATTCTCCTTCAGGATTTTTGGTAGACAGCACAATTCATGGTTCCATTTACCACAGCAGGTCTTCCAGGTCCTGAAGCAGCAAAAAACAGCCCCAGACCATCACACTACCACCACTATATTTTACTGTCGGTATGATGTTCCTTTTCTCAAATGCTGTGTTACTTTTACGCCGGATGTAATGGGACACACACCTTCCAAAAAGTTCAACTTTTGTCTCGTCAGTCCACAGAGTATTTTCCCAAAAGTCTTGGGGATCATCAAGTTGTTTTCTGGCAAAACTGAGACGAGCCTTTATGTTCTTTCTGCTCAGCAGTGGTTTTTGTCTTGGAACTCTGCCATGCAGGCCATTTTTGCCCATTCTCTTTCTTATGGTGGAGTCATGAACACTCACCTTAACTGAGGCAAGTGAGGCCTGTAGTTCTTTGGATGTTGTTGTGGGGTCTTTTACCACCTCTTGGATGAGTCGTCGCTGCGCTCTTGGGGTAATTTTGGTCGGCCGGCCACTCATGGGAAAGTTCACCACTGTTCTATGTTTTCGCCATTTGTGGATAATGGCTCTCACTGTGGTTCACTGGAGTTCCAAAGCTTTAGAAATGGCTTTATACCCTTTTCCAGACTGATAGATCCCAATTACTTTGTTTCTCATTTGTTCCTGAATTTCTTTGGACTGCAGCATGATGTCTAGCTTTTGAGGATTTTTTGGTCTACTTCACTTTGTCAGGCAGGTCCTATTTAAGTGATTTCTTGATTGAGAACAGGTGTGGCAGTAATGAGGCCTGAGTATGGCTAGAGAAATTGAACTCAGCTTTCCAAAGATGTGATAAACTACAATTAATTTATATTTTAACGGGAGGGGGGGGCAATCACTTTTTCACACAGGGCCATGTAGGTTTGGATTTATTTTTTCCCTTAATAATAAACACCTTAATTTAAAAACTGCATTTTGTGTTTACTTGTGTGAGCTTTGGCTAATATTTAAATTTGTTTGATCATATGAAACATTTAAGTGTGACAAACATACAAAAAAATGAGAAATCAGGAAGGGGGCAAACACTTTTTCACACCACTGTATGTCGACATCACATTAAAATTTGTGGTTTAATAAAACTAGAATGCCTTGATTCTGAAAAGATAAATATCCACAAAATTTTGCAGAGAAGCTCAACAACAGTGTTGTAATTTAGGCAGAAGATGTGGTGGTGTGTTGCACAAAACTATCCCGGGAGCCACAAATTGGACTGATCATTGCCGATAAGCCTCGATGGGTCACAAGTCTGAACAAGACAAGTTACATCAAGGAAAGTTATAAGAAGTAATTGTAGCTACATGTTAAAAAAAAAAAAAAAAGATTAGACAAGATGATTCAACAGAGTTTTAGTTTAGGCAACAAAAGTGAATCCATAATGTAAATCAAGATAAGATGAGTTTTAACAGTTTATCACTGGAGGAATTAAGTGAATACACTCGTTAATTATTCCAGACGAGCCCACAGAGAGTCTTTATCATGTCAGCATTCAGCTCAGCTCTGTAATTAGTGGTTAAATGTGCTCTTTATAATTTACATCCAGGAACATGGCACCGACCTGGAGCAACAACACGTCTCCTTCTGGCTGTTATTAGCTGCTCGAGTTGTGTCTCTGCGCCAGACTGAGAAGAATCAAACTGATTTAACTGTGATCTGAGTCATGTTGTGTTCCCACAAACTCTGCCTTTTTTTGGGGGGGGGGGGGGCGCTAGGAGCCAGGGTGCATTGTTAATTCATCTGGAAACACTGCTTAAGTTGCTTTTGTTTTTTCGTTAAATGAAAAAGTTCCAAAGATATGTGACTGATGAAAGTAATCTCACATCTGAGGGGAAAAGAGGTGAAAAAGTCAGAAATGTATGAGATCCCCAAACTTCACACTACAGCTGTAATATACTGGTTCACCCGCTGCACCGCAGAGAATTTCCCGATACACAAAGCACAAATGCAAAATAAGTAAATAAATACGTTTTCATCTTTTCTCATATATCTGACTTTTTTTCAAAAATCTGAAACTTTTTTCCTGTAAATTTTCAAGTTTTTTTCTCAAAAATTTGCATCTCTTTTCCTGGAAATTTTTAACTTTCTTCTCATAAATTAGTAACCCTCACCTGGATGCTGGTTAATTTATTTATTTTTTTTATGTTTAATGAAATTGTAATTTGTGACTTTTTCAGTTTCTAAATTGGTATCTTTAATTATATCTTTGCACCTTTAGCTTTGCAAATTTGCACCTAATTTACATTTATACGGTTGTACGTCACATTAAACTGGTGAATACTCCCCCACCCCATTGTTAAAAAATAAATCGTCCATTGCTGCACGGTCTAAAATTTGAAAATTCCTCCAGACTGAGAACTGTCACCGGTACAACCACTAGAGGAGACTGCGAGGTCCCCCACAGATGCATCACATTTGCTCAGTCTGTGCTGTCAGTAAGGGGCACCAAGATCTGGAATAACGTACCACCTGCAATCGGAGAACGTACCACACTAAACACTTAAGACTCATTGTCAAAACTGGATTTAAACAACCAAAACTGTACCCATGACTAGTGGTTGCTCTGCAGCATGTGCATATGTATATGCCTGTGCGTCACACACATATGCCCCGCCTCTAATTTGTTGTTGTGGTGAGGTGCTTGGGTGCATGTATGTGTGTACGCATACAAAGCACTTCACTCGTGTGACATTTGAATGTTTTCTATTGTAGCACTTTAGCATATCCACTTTGTACAGTTTTACTGTAGATGTTCTTCTTGTGTATGATTAATAATAATGCATCAGATTTATATAGCGCTTTCAGTGACACTGAAAGACGCTTTACAATGAGTCCATTATCCATTCACTCCACAGACACTGAAAAGCTGCTACTGTAGCTACAGCTGGTAGACTGACAGAAACGTGGTTGCCCATCCGTGCCAACGGCCTCTCTGACCACTACCGAACATTCATACTTAAGTGTCACGGACACTGGAGGCAAGGTGGGTTTTAAAGTGTCTTGCCCAGGGACACAATGACAGGATGTATGGGGAGAGCGGGATTCGAACCGCCAACCCTCTGGTTATTGGACGACCCGCTCTGCCTCCTGAGCCACTGCCACCCACATTTCCCTCCTCTGTTTCATTATTGCTGAGCAGCAAGCTGGATGGCAGGAAGTTCAATTTTTATATGGTCTTTGGCATGACCCGGCCGGGTCTTGAACCCCGACCTCCCGGTTGTGGGGCGGATGCTCTACCTCTAAGCCCCCACTCTGGTGATTGCTTGTGTGTTTTTGGGACCCGCCGGGGGACTACAGATGCAAATTAGCAGTACTGCTAAATCTGGCATACTTACATTTTTATTAATGTTCATTAGTATGTAATGTCCCTTTGAAATAAACATTAAACTAAACATACTGTTGCATGGCTGAAATAACAGCTGGAACGCTGCCAAACAGAATACAATCAGCTTTATTGTCACCGTACAGCTGTACAGTACAACAAAATTATACAAATGGACTGTTTGCAGCTAAAAGTGCTGCTCAAGAAAAGATGTGGAAAGAACAAGTATTGAGTTATTAGTGCAGTGATTAGTTTAGAAAAACAAACAAGCAAAACTGTGTGTGTGTGTGTGTGTGTGTGTGTGTGTGTGTGTGTGTGTTTTCAGTAGTCAGTTCAGCTCCTCCTTCCCCGACGGGGGTGATGAAGGTGTCTCCGTGCCTCTCTGGTGTCAGGAGGAGTGGAAGTAATGTACACACCGCTTGCCGCCCACTTTGCACGCTGTGGGATTTTAATACAGTCAATCTGACCAGCCCTCTTCAAATGACAGAAATATATTTATGAAGGCATAGAGTTAAATAGATGGTGACGCGTATGGATGCAGCGGCTAGTCGCTCTGGACTACTGTGTACATTTTTGTGTTTTCTGTCTTCTTTCTGCGACGGAATAATCACCTACAGTCAGGGCTTGACATTAACTTTTTTGCTCAACGCCAACTGTGGCTAGTGATTTTCCAAAGTTACTAGCCACTCAGTCTTTTCACTAGCCACAATTTTGTGGCTGGAAAATTATGTTTAATATAATCCAATCTGACTATTGCATGCTAACTTTTACTTGAACTAAATTTACAACCTTTTTAAATGTAAATGACCATTATAGATACATAAAAATAGCAAGAGAAACACTGTTTAATTATTAACAGCAGTAAATACCGTAAAGCAGTCGAGAAAAATATTTACAAAACTAGAAAAGCACTCGGAGAGCGCAGACCTCCGCCAAGCGCCACAGTTCCCCCCGTACAGTGTTTGTGTGTACGTTTTCAGATTCCTTGACCATGAAAACATATGTCTAGCAAATGGATTCACAATGATAGGATTAGTGGTTCGGTAGTAAAAGCATTACCTCCTTGGCGGAGGTAATAAACTGAAGTGTTGGTGTTGTGTCCATCTCCTCCATCTGCAAAGTCCCAGGCTGCAAGCGTTTTCATAGATCACTGAAAGCAGCACTCAGGGCTTCAGTGACGGATGCAAACTGCGTAGACAGGTTGCCGTGGGTTTTATTGGGTTTGCGCTCCGCGGAAAAAAAGAGGTTTTTCAATCTTCCCCGGCAGAGAGCTGGTTTTTGCGCAGCCCCTATGGCTGGCCAGGGAATTTCTGCCAAATAATCCGGCGGCGGACAGCTGCCCGTCTCAGTTTTTGCAGCGTAGCGCAAACACAGACACGCTGGCGGGCCCTGTCCACCACTGTTTTGACGGATGCAAATTGGGTAGACAGGTTGGCGTGGGTTTTATTGGGTTTGCGCTCCGCGGGAAAAAAAGTGGATTTGAAGCTTCCCCGGCAGAGAGCTGGTTTTTGTGCAGCCCCTATGGCTGGCCGGGGAATTTGTGCCAAATAATCCGGCAG
Source organism: Pholidichthys leucotaenia (assembly GCA_020510985.1). Classification (NCBI taxonomy): domain Eukaryota; kingdom Metazoa; phylum Chordata; class Actinopteri; order Cichliformes; family Pholidichthyidae; genus Pholidichthys; species Pholidichthys leucotaenia. The sequence goes on from CM035845.1 coordinate 333,821,268, forward strand.
CGGACAGCTGCCCGTGTCAGCTTTTGCAGCGTGGCGCAAACACAGGCACGCTGGCGGGCCCTGCCCACCACAGTTTTCCGCGTGCTTTTGTGCCTAAAACTTTGAAGAAGGCGGAGTTTGTGTTTGTCAGACACGACGACCAGCACCCTCTATCCCCCTGCACACATGTTGAAAATGGCCGTATCTCACAATGTTAAAGAATGCTTTTAAAAATTCCTGTATCAAGACGGTGATCCGTATCATCCCCAAAATTTAATCAGTTCTTCCTTGTACCATTTCCAACAACGCCTGAAAGTTTCATCGAAATCCGTCCAAAACTTTTTGAGTTATCTTGCTAACCAACAGACAGACAAACAAACAGACAGACAAACAGACAGACAAACCCCGGCAAAAACATAACCTCCCCCTGGCCTTCGGCCTGGCGGAGGTAATGAGAGTGAAATACAGGCAGTTTTGGGGTCTGTCCTAATTCTTATTTCAGACCCTCCAGGATTTCACAATGTTGTGATTCTACCAATTCCCGCAAATTCAGCAGGTCCTGCATAATTAAAATTTTGTCTAATTACCGCAACGTTACCACACTTCTGGCCAATTGTCGTCAACTTCCGCCAATTTCACCAATCAAATTTGTCCCTGAGTAGCGCGTAAACGTGTACGTCATCAGTCTGACCAATCAAATGTGGCGCTGCATCGTGCTCACTTCCATGTTTACAGTGAGTATATACAGAACACATCAGCAAAAAACAGAGTGTGTGTGGCGGTTTGGTGTAAACCCCCACAAACAGACTGGTCAAACACAGTGCTTGGCTAGAGCAAATAACAGAACAGTGAAATGTGTATTAATGTCTACAGGCAGCCCCGCTTCGTCTGGCTCACTTCCGTGATGTTAATGTTGCCTTTCATGCATTGTGTTCATGCATCCTGTCCTTACTGTGACCTAGGGACTGAGATCAATATGTCTCTCAAATGCAAATGTCTCATGCCTGTTCTGTTATCTCTTTGATCATACCAACTGCTGTGAATGCTTTGATGTATTGTTGTAGCTGAGTATATAAGCTGTCTGAATTTCATGTTCATCCTCTCAATTCTCACTTCTACAATGGCTGCTGCTGGACACAGACTTTGTGTCCCCTCTTCACTGAGAGCCTGAGGAATTCGGCTTCAGCCTGCTCACGCTATGGGCTGGAGCCGAGTTCCCGTGACGGCAGTATGATTAATAAAACCTACTTAAAACCTCAGCATCGCTGCCTTATTTTATCATCCGCCGCAGTGTGATTTAAAAAAAAAAAAACAACACTCACCTGCAAGTTTTCCCACATCGTTCCTTCCTCCGTCTCCCCCAGCCCACCAGTGAACGTCTCCTCGAGTCTCCGTAATGACCATGTGTACAAAGTGCCGGGTTTGTGTTGAAAAACGTCTGCCTGCCTGAAAGCACCCCCGTCTCGTGAGCGCGTGTGAGGAAACACGCCGTAAAACCACAAAAAATGAGCAAATCTAATACTACAGCTAGTGTTGTATCAGTTTATACGTCTTTAGAGGTAGAAGTCACTTCATCTTGTCAATGAGTTTTAAAGCTGTGAATCTCCGCTCTGGACACGGGCCAATGCATGATTAAGGCAATCCCCAAGGAGAGCCCTGCAACTTACCGCAACAATAAAAAAAAATAATCCCGCAAAATCCTGGAGGGACTGTTATTTGTACCTCTTCCCCTTTGCCTACCCCCACCACTTGGTCCTTGAAATCAAAAGCCAAGGGATAGAGGTTGAAAATGACCCTTATGAAGTGGGACACCCCTTCAGGGCTGCATGATGTCATTAGTCATTGCTGATGGATTTAATGTAAACGGACACTATCTGTTTTCACTAGAAAAAAAAGAAGAAGAAGATGAGAAAAAAGTCATCTTAAGGAGAAAAATGCCTCAAATTTACATGAACGATTCTAATCAGCAGAAAAAGTCAGAAATTTACTAGAAAGAAAGCTGTAAATTCAAAGAAAAATTTGAACCCCCGGCGGGCCGTTTTTGGCCCATGGGCCACATGTTTGACACCCTTGGTCCAGCACAATGAAAATACATAATGAGAGGTTTTACTTCCATGAAATACCTGCATATCACAGACATCATAAATAATCACAGATAAACAAAAGTTCACCTCAGAAGAAGCTTCATTTGCTCTTTACAATATAAAGTTTAATCACTTTTTCTCACTCTGCCATACGAAAACTTAAATTTGCACAATTGCGGACAGTAAACAGAAACTTCTTGCTCTAAAAATAATCATATTTAACCACATAGGTAGAAGCTGATGTGGGGAGAGAGCACAGAATATTCTCACCGCTGGGACAACAGAAGATCAGGGGCAGTTGTCCCCATGATCTGATCACTGAGGGTGGCTGTTGTCTGTTCATCACAGTTTCTCCAGACTGGAAAGAAAATGAGCCAACCTGCAGAGCCAGAGTCCTGGGCTGCAGCTGGCTGACAGTGGACCAATGAGAATATACTGTGTGCGCATAAATAGTGCTCATGGGTGTTGTAGTTTTGTAGTATCACTTTGCGACAGGTTTAGTATTTAGATGTTGTTTGAGAAAACGACAACCCGCCACAGCCGAAATATACCCGCCAGGTGCAGGTGGGCGGGTGTTAATGTCAAGCCCTTCCTACAGTCGCCAGGACTTATTAGGTATTAGCTCCCAATTAAACTCCGACATCACTAGCACCTATACTCCAACTCATCGTATCCCTGCGGAGATTGCAAGATCACCGGGCACTCCACGGACTGTTGTCGGGTCCTGCAGGGGACAGAGGTGGCGTCTGGAGAGAAAGAAAAAGCGGGGGTGCAGAGCAGACTTTAGAGCTGTGCTACGTATATAAACAACGCAACAAACCTCCGCTACATCAATCTTCCTCACCAACGCCAGATCCCTCGCCAACAAAATGGATGAGCTACAATCAGGGATCACTTACAACTGCTTCAACCGGGACTGTGGTATTCTGATCATGACGGAATCCTGGCTGCACCCGCAAATCCCAGACGTTACAGTGGAGCTACCAGGCTGGACTACCCACCGCCAGGACCACAACGGAGACCCCGGTAAGGGAAGGGGAGGAGGACTCTGCACTTTTGTGCTCCACGCCTGATGTAATAACAGCAGAATAATTCACAGCGACTGTTCACCAGACTTAGAGGCCATGTCCTTTCTGTGTAGGCCCTTCTATCTTCCTCGCAAACTAATGGCAGTAATTGTTACAGCTGTTTACATTTCTCCCAATGCTAATGTTAGCTTAGCACTTAGTCACCTCTAGCTCACTGTTAGCAAGCAACAGAGAGATCACCCTGACACAGTCCACATTATTGCCGGGGATTTTAACAAAGCATGCTTAAACACTGTTCCCCCCAAATTCCAGCAACATGTTAAATGTCCCACAAGGGGGGAAGAACACTGGATCATGTTTACAGCAATATCAAGCACACCTACAGAGCCATGCCCCTCCCCCACCTTGAACAATCAGACCATCTCTCCATGTTTCTAATATCTGCTAACAACCCCCTCAGGAAGTGATCACCCTTCAACCAGACAGACAATTAAAACCTGGCCTGAAAATGCTCTCCTCCAGCTCCAGGACTGTTTTGCCTGTACAGAGTGGAACATCTTCGAACAGCAGGACCTGGACTTCTACACCCAAGCTGTCCTATTCTACATTAAGTGCTGTGTAGAAAATGTGACAGTCACTAAACACATCCGGGTCTTTCCAAACCGGAAACCTTGGATGACCAGTGAAGTTCAGGCTCTGATCAGAGCTCACAACTCAACCTCCAGGCAGAGGGGCAGCTCTCTGCACTGCACCGCCAGAGCCAACCTGAGGAGAGGCATAAAACACACCAAGGAGGCCTACAGGAGAAAGGTGGAGGGCTTCTTCACAGACAACCCTCAACAGATGTGGAGAGGCATTCAGGCCCTCACCAACTACAGAGGCCAAAGAACCCCAACATCGGACAGTAGCCTCACACTAGCAGAGGAGCTTAACAGCTTCTTTGCCCAGTTTCAGCCAACCACACACACTGCCCCCCTCCTCTTCCAGCTCGTCCAGTCTCTCTCTCCAGGAGCATGAGGTGAGGAAGAAACTGAGAGCAGTGAATCCCGGGAGAGCTGCTGGACCTGACGGCACCCAAGGAACGGTGGTCAAAGCATGTGCTGACCAGCTGGCAGGGATCCTCACCAAGCTGTTCAACCCCCCTGACACACGCCACCCTCCCCATCCCCAAAAAGACTGCAATAGACAGTCCCAATGACTACAGAGCCATAACACTCATGTCTGTAGTCATGAAATGTTTTAAGCAACTGGTGTCCCAGCACATCAGAGACTGTCTCCCCCCTCCTTCGACACTCACCAGTTCACCTACAGGGTGAACTGGTCCATGGAAGATGCCATCGCCACCACACTTTTAACTTCCATTGTTATGAAATGTTTTGAAAAATACATGGTGACTGAGAGAAAAGTTTCTTATTTGTGATTTGCTTTGTCTCAAAGTCTGTGTGAAAGTGCTAAAGATGCTGATGTAGCTGTACTTTATTATCACTTTGTTTAAGTTCATTTGTACTGTTCCCGTGTGACTACTGCTGAGTGAGTGTGATGGTTCCTGAGAAAGAGATAGTCTGTACACCAGATTTTGGCCAGATGTACTGAACCAATCATCATGGACAGTCTCTCCTCTACCTCTCGGAAAACGAAGGGCTTAAAGGATTGAGCGATATGTGTTTGAGTCAGAATGATGCGCGAATAGGCTCCGAGACTGTTTTTATATTGTTCTCCACTGGCCAGTGTAATTAAATTTGCTGAAACTTTGATCCTGCTTGATTCTTGACTGAAGGTTAAGAAGAATTTTTCTAACATACTTGGCGCCCAAGCTACAGGGACTCCAGATATCTCTCCTCCTGCTTCCGGCATTTTGGGACCAACACAGCTGTGCATGGCTGCATAGAAAGCCCTCCCCCACTGGCCCCACAGTCGGCTTTGTGGAAGTGAGCCACGGTCCGCAGACACTGGGAGTGGACCAGAGAGTGACGGAGCCAACCCACAGATGGACTGAAGTGAGTAAATTTAATTATTAATGATCTAAAAGTGTTTTGTCCCGGTTAGAGTCCGCGGTTGGTCTGAGAATACGTGTAAAGAGTTGAAAGTTAAGCGTTAGTTACCGTAAGGTCCAAATTGGTCCAGGTCCGGTTCGGTAAAGCTCTACTATATCCCGGTTGGAGTCCGTCAAAAGAAGTGCATTTCTGTTGTGTAAGTGAACACATAGAGCGCACGGGTGGTGTCGCGGCAGGATACCCCAGGAAAATACAGTGGCTGGTTACTGCGGAGTGATACAAAAAATATAAGACAAAAAATAGAGATGATAAGGTGATAATAACAAATAACCTTAAGGCAGAAAGACACAAAAAGAGAGGAAAGACAAAAAACAAAAAACAGAGATAATAAAGGTTATGATAACCTTTAGAAAAAGGGAGAGAGAGAGACAGAGAGTAAAAAAATTACCAAGGCAAAAAACAGAGAATAAAGGTTATAACGAGAGAGAACCTTAAAATAAAGATAAATATCGCTAATATAATAAGGATTAACTTTAATATGATAGTAACAACCAAAATACCTTAAGGTATAATTCAAAATAAGTTTAAAAGAAAATAAAATAACCTATAAAACAATAAAATATTGTAAAATTGCAGTGTAGTTGTATTCTCGAGCTCACAGTTGCATTTTCTGTCCAACTGAGGGGCAACAGTGGCTTCAAATGGACTTCCATCCATCCATCTTCTTCCACTTAATCCTTTTTGGGTTGCGGGGCGGGGGGGGGGGGGGGCTGGAGCCTATCCCAGCATCTTTGGGCGAGAGGCAGGGTTCACCCTGGACAGATCGCCAGTCCATCGCAGGGTCAACACAGAGAGACAGACAACCATTCACTCTCACAGTCATACCCAAGGACAATTTAGAATCCCCAGTTTGATGCCAATTAACCTAACCTGCATGTTTTTGGCATGTAGTGTTAAGTTTCAGATACAATATATTGTATAGAACTGTCATTTATCAAGTGTTTGTTGTGCCGTTATCCGCAGGGCTTTTATTGTGAAAGCGAACAGAAGGTGGGGAAGCGGATATGTTTTTTTTTCGGGGAATTCTCATGTCTCTTTTGTGGTCGGCAATAAAGGTGCAAGCACATATAACGAGTGTGTTGTTCTTATCGTCTTTCAATGGTAGCAGAGGATGGTTACCAACTATAGAGTCCCGCCGACGTTTGATGAGGGGAAGCCCTATGAAAGTTGGAAAAATGAAGTCACGATTTGGACCCGAGTCACGGAGCTGGAAAAAAAGAAACAAGCACTCGCTGTGGCTTTGGCGCTATCGGGAAGAGCGCGGGAAGTGGCGATGGAGATACCGATAGATGACCTGAATGGAGACACTGGTATGGACACTTTGCTTTTGAATCTTGATAACTTATTCTTGAAAGAAGAAAAAGACCGAGTTTATGAGGCCTACTCTAATTTTGACCAGATAAAGAAAGACAGCGGTGTGTCTATGGCAGACTATATAATAGACTTTGAGCAGCGCTACACCCGCATGCGTAAATATAAGATGGAGCTTCCCGATGCTGTGCTTGCATTTAAGTTGTTAGACACTGCATGCCTGGATGTTAAAGATCGGCAGCTCGCCTTGACTGCGTGTACAGACTTAACTTTTGCCTCGATGAAATCAGCACTCAAGCGAATATTTGGTGAAAATTCATCTGTTTTAACCACGGGCATTAATCAGGAAACAGCCTATATCACAGAACAAAACCGGCAAACAAGAAAGTCTTCCTCCTGGAATAGTAAACCAAAAACACCACAAGCAGGCACCAACCCCCTGGACAGGTATGGCCGGAGATCAAGATGTGCCATCTGCCAAAGCACATTTCACTGGGCTAAAGACTGTCCACACAGAAGTGAACAAGTCAAACTTATAGAAGCGAGTGAAATAAGTAAGACAGAGGAGTGTAACTTTACCCTGTTTACTGAAGAGTCACCCAATGAAGCAGAAATCTTTATGACTGAGTGTTTTGATTCTGCAATAATCGACACCGCATGCACTCGGACTGTGTGTGGACAAGAATGGCTCGATAATTACATGACAAGGCTGAGTCTGAGTGAGATAAATAATGTGAAAAAAACGGAGAAGCAGAGTAACAAACCGTTTAAATTTGGTGATGGAAAAGTGATTCATTCCACAAAAAGGTTGAAAATACCTGCAAAGATCGGACAGACAAGATGTAGCATTGAGACTGAGGTTGTTCCTGTAAAAATCCCACTTCTTCTGAGCAAAACATCTTTGAAAAGAGCAGCAACAGTGTTGGACATGGAAAATGACAGTGCAGTTATGTTTCAGCAACCAGTGAAACTTGACTTTACCAGCTCTGGTCATTACTGTGTGAACATTATGGACAGAAAAAATAGACACAGTCAGCGTGATGATCAGATTTTGACAGCTGATGATGATGTCACAAAACATGAAAATGGAGATGAGAATCAAGGGCAATGGGATGAGGAGATCCTGACAATCACGGACAATTTGAACGTGGCTGAAAAACACAAAATCCTGGTGAAGCTTCACAAACAGTTTGGCCATGCTTCTGCTGACAAATTGCAGAAGCTGCTCGATAGCTCTGGAAATAAAGACACAGAATGCAACATGCTCCTAAAAAAAGTCATCAGTGAATGTGACATTTGCCAAAGGTACAGTAAGACCAAACCAAGGCCTGCAGTTGGGTTGCCACTAGCATCTCAGTATAATGAAACCGTGGCAGTTGATCTACATGAACTGAAGCCAGGCCTGTGGTATCTTCACATTATTGATCAATTCACGAGATTCAGTGCAGGCAGCATTCTCACTACAAAAAAGGCCTCAGAAATAGTGAAGCACTTCATTCATGTGTGGGTAAGTGTACATGGACCACCACAGAAACTGTTTAGTGACAATGGAGGAGAGTTCAATAATGATGAGGTGAGAGATATGGCAGAGAATTTCAACATGGAAGTTAAGACAACAGCTGCCTACAGCCCATGGAGCAATGGACTTCTAGAGAGACAGAATCAAACACTCACAGAGATCATAATGAAAATAAAAGCCAGTAACTGCTGTGACTGGAACACTGCTCTAGACTGGGCATTCATGACGAAAAACACTATGCACAATGTTCATGGATTCAGCCCATATCAACTGGTGTTTGGACAGAATCCCAACATGCCCTCTGTGTTAAATGATAACCTCCCAGCCTTAGAGGGCACTACAAAGAGTGAACGGGTTGCAAAACACATCTCTGCTTTGCACGCTGCAAGAAGAGCTTTCACAGAAGCAGAATGTTCTGAAAGAATACGGAGAGCACTACGCAAACAAATCCGTCACACAGATGAAACATATGAAGTGGGTGATAAAGTCTACTATAAAAGAGTGGACTGTCCAGAGTGGAAAGGGCCAGCAGTTGTTATTGGCCAGGATGGTGCAGTGGTGTTTGTTCGACACGGTGGAACCTGCGTAAGAGTGCATCATCTCAGACTGAGAAAAGTGAATCCTAAAAGTAGTGATCAGACAACAAATGGAAATCCAGAAAACAACACAGACATTGGTGAAAAACAAGGAATGATAGGAACTGCTGAAAACATGAAGAACACAGAAAATGAAATGGAGGTTCAAGAAAACATGCTTCAGCCCCATTGCACCCAAGAAGCTACTGGAGTTCAGAGTGAGATTTCACTTTCCACGAATGGTGACAGAGAGACTCATGAAGTACAACCAGAAATGCCTAATAGAGAAACAAACACAACTGAAACATCCGGTGTTTGTTTGAAAACGGGGCAGGTCCTGAAATACACAGACAAAGACAGTGGGGTTAAACACACAGCCAAAGTTTTGGGGCAGGCAGGCAAAGCAACGGGGAAATATAAAAATTGGTATAACTTGCTTTTTATGGAGCCTGATTGTCTAGAAGGTAACACAAAATCTGTTGATCTAACACAGGTACAGAGTCTTGAGATTGAACCTGCTGTCACTGATGTTAACGCTAATGAAGATGTGTTCGTGGCTCATGATTTATCATTTGATAAAGCCAAACAAGAAGGAATTAAATGCTGGAGAGATAACAGTGTGTTTGTAGAAATGAAGGATGAGGGACAAAAGTGTATTTCAACAAGGTGGGTGTGTACTCTCAAAGAAACCGTCTCAGGATTAGTGCCAAAAGCTCGTCTGGTGACAAGAGGTTTTGAGGAGATGGAGATGTGTGAGCTGTAAAAGGACTCACCCACCTGTGCTTCAGAGTCCTTACGACTACTGACAGCAGTTATTTGTCAAAAACAATAGTCACTTCATTCTATGGACATAAAATCAGCATTTCTTCAGGGAATGGAGGTGTCACGTGACATTTACATTAGACCACCTCCTGAAGCCAACTGTAATGGAATATTATGGAAGCTCAAAAAGTGTGTATATGGCTTAGCAGACGCATCATTGTACTGGTACAACAGAGTCAAAGAGATGGTGCTGAAAGCAGATGGACAAATGTCAAAGGTCGATCCGGCTGTTTTCTATTGGTTAGACCAAGACTGCACTGTGTCTGGGGTGCTCGCCTGTCATGTAGATGATTTCATATGGGGAGGCACACAAAAATTCGCCACAACAGTCATACCTCACCTGAAATCTGTTTTTCAGGTTGGGCGTGAAGCACACAAACACTTCTCTTATGTGGGAGTAGACTTTGTGACTCTTGATGGAAAGGTGCAAATGCACCAGGAGAAATACATTCAGCACATGCAGCCCATACACACTGACCCATCGCGAGCAGTACAGCAAGATTCGCCTCTTTGTGAGGAGGAAAAAGATCAACTCAGATCAAAGATTGGTCAGATTCTCTGGGTTGCCAGGCAGAGTAGACCAGATGTCATGTTTGATGCTAGTAACCTGGCATCAGCACTGAAAGATGCAACTGTACACACGATCCATGAAGCAAACAGAATAGTGTGCAAGATAAAGTCAAAGAAGGTTGTACTAAACTTTTCACATTTGGGACAAGACAGTGCACTAAAAATAACTGTGTTTAGTGATGCCTCATTTGGAAACCTGTCTGATGGAGGCACTCAAGGAGGACATTTCATTGGTCTCATGGGAGAAAAGGGAAAGTTTTCACCTCTTTCTTGGCAATCAAAGAGAGTAAAAAGGGTAGTGAGAAGTACACTAGCTGGTGAAACCCTGGCTATGTCTGAGGGAGCTGACAATGCACTTTTTCTAGCTACACTGTTTTCTGAGTTGACCGCAGGAGACACGAACCATGCCCCTCCAATAATCTGTGTAACAGACAACCATTCGCTAACTGATGCACTAAAATCCACAAAGTCAGTTTCTGAGAAAAGACTTCGTTTGGAGATTAGTAGCATCAAAGAGCTTATTCAGATGCAGAAAATTGAACAGATACTGTGGCAGAGCACAAAAGAACAACTCGCAGACTGTCTCACAAAAAGGGGTGCATCAGTTCACCAGTTGCTCAAGGCGCTGAGTGAAGGGCAATGGACTATTGGTTAATAGGGGGTCAGAGTATTACTTAAAAAAAAAACAAAAAAAACTTGAGAACATACAGTTCTATTCATATTTAAGCTTTGTTTAACAGTTATGTTCTGTCTTCAAGCTCAGGGTTTATTTGAGCACGTGTATATGTTTATGTTGTTGGACTTAATGGGTTTGAATATGACTGATTATAAAAAAAAAAAAAAAGGACAGGGAGATTGTTAAGTTTCAGATACAATATATTGTATAGAACTGTCATTTATCAAGTGTTTGTTGTGCCGTTATCCGCAGGGCTTTTATTGTGAAAGCGAGCAGAAGGTGGGGAAGCGGCTATGTTTTTTTTTTCGGTTAATTCTCATGTCTCTTTTGTGGTCGGCAATAAAGGTGCAAGCACATATAACGAGTGTGTTGTTCTTATCGTCTTTCATGTAGGAGGAAACCGGAGAAATCCTGGAGTAAACCCACGCAGACACGGGGAGAACATGCAAACTCCACACAGATCACTGTTGGTCGGAGGCTGGGATCGAACCCAGGATCCCTGTGATGGTAAAATCAAAATCTGATAAATCTGAAAAATTGACCATGGTAAAAGGGAGAAAAAAAGATCTAACTAATATGTGTTCTGTCCCTTCTGTGGTGCATGACGAGTCTGGCGTGGGGGCAAGGGGCCGTGCTTCTGTTCCTTCTCCTCCGTATTCCCCTGCTGCTCAGCCCATATACCCCGATCTCACAGAACTCCAGGCTGGAGAGGCTGCGGCTGACATCACCTCGCCTCCGCTCATCTCCACCCCTCTACCCGGGAGCAGCCACACCGGGGCGCCAAAGAGTTAAGTAGATATGCACACATATTCACTCCACACTCACCATCAATACAATCAATAAAACTGAAGATTATGAAACATGTTGTCACTGAACAATATCCTATGATTGAACTTTCAAATACAGCTTCTAAGGGACGATTCAAACCACAAAACAAGGTAAAGATGAAAGTGTTGAAGCTTATAGAACCAGGTTACAAGAGGTTTTTGAGAGCCATTCTGATTTAACTAAGGCTGATAATGATCCAGGTGTAGAACTTTATTGGCAGCATTTGAAAAGTGTCTCTTCGCAAAACATGCATTCACACCTGGCTGATTACGTCCACAAACATTTGGTCACATACCACACCTGTGCAGCTGGCAATGTGTTAACTTAGGCCAAACATGCAGAGACAACAGAGGGGGAAAGGAAAAAGAAACTGAAAGGAAAACCAACTTCTGTTTATGTGATTGCTGACACAAAGGGGGGGGGCAGAGCTTACCCCCCCACCCACCGATTCTATTTTTCAGGGTGGCACTGGAACTGGACTTAAGCGGTGGGAGGGGAGATGGAAGGAGACATGGGGCGGGCTGGCCGCGGCAAGGGGAATGTGACATTTGTCATTAATGTGGACAAAAGGGCCATTGGCGGAGGCAATGTCCTGAACGCCAGCAACAGCGGGAAGGGGATGGAGCACCTCACGGGCCAACTACCTGATTGACCGCACCGAAGATAAGTGCAACTGTTGACGCTAACACTGACATAACAGACATCCATTTACCCGACTTTGATCTGATATTGACAATGCAGTGTTTACCTGAAGTGACGTTGCAGGTTCAGGACATTCCAATAAAGTTTCCCAACAGAGAACGGTATGAGAGCATCACATTTTCCACATGTGACAGGAGTGAATGTATTGCAGGATTTCAATGTGCCAAGGTATTGCTACTCACTGTGTTTGGTTTCAGCCGGACCAAACTCAGTGACATCAGACCTGCACACAAAAGCTATGCAATATTTTGAGTCCAAAATCCCTACTACACAGCAGGCTACAGATCAGTACTGTTGCAGTATGTATGACAGACATTTGAGTGGCCCAGATCCAAATTATGAAAAAACATTCCTTGCAAATCCATCCTCCAGACTGGTCAAACCCAAACACATGCACTGGAAGGATGTAGGTCGGTTTCTAACAACAGCAGAAGAATGTGGTCAATCCTGGAAACAAACTCCTGATCCAAAGGTTCAATATTCCTCAAAACTTGATACCTACGCACTGTCTTTGAACTGAGTGACCACAGTGCAGAAAGAAGTCCACATTGATGTTCCCAACTCCCCCATGTGATCACTTTTTACATTAACACAAGGAGAGGAACACGCACTCTCACAAATCCCAAATTCTCTGTGGTCAACAGAAAAGGCAGATGTAGGGTTAATAAAAATGCAGAGTTGGTCAAAATAAATGCTAAATCACATTATAAACCATACCAAAGACAGTATCCTCTATGTCCTGAAGCCCAAGAAGGCATTAAACCAGTCATAGAGGAACTGGAAGCAGCAGGTGTCATTGTACCATGCCCAAATTCTCCACTGTTTCCTGTATAGAAGGCTGGACCATCTTCTGGATGGTGAATGGTCCAAGACCTTCAGTCGGTAAACAAAGCGGTCATCCCAAGAGCTGTTTCAGTCCCAGACCCACACACTTTGTTAAATGACCTACAACTACACATGCAATATTTCACAGTGACAGACATCAGCAGTGCTTTTTTCAGCATCCCAATGCATCCAGATCAACAGTTTTGAGTTGCATTCACATTTGAAAACAAAAGATACACATTCACCAGATTACCACAAGGCTACTGTGAATCACCAACCATTTTTTCACAGGCAGTGTCAGCAAATTTGGCACAATTTATTCCTCCTAACAGGAGCCAGTTGCTTCTTTATGTTGACAACATTTTGCTGGCATCACCTGATGAAGAAACACGCAAGCAAGACACCATTGCCTTACTGCAATTTTTAGCAAAACAAAGTCACAAAGTCAAGGAAAAATTACAGTTATGGAAAAAAGAAGTCAAATATTAAGGCCACATTTTGTCAGCAGCAAGCAGACATGTTGATCCAGCTCGAAAACAAGCTATTTTGTCAGCACCAAAACCCATCACAAAAAGAAATATGATGGTTTTTTGGGGTACTCTAGGTTATTGTCGCTCTTGGTTTGTAAATTATTCATTTGAAGTGCAACCTTTATCCAATCTCATTTACAGAACACCTATGGCTCAGGTGGACAAAATTGAGTGGACACCTGAGGCAGAAGAGGCATGATTACATCAACAGGAAAGCCAATCCAAAACAAAGACCTCATTTTAAAACTCTTAGACAGTGTAAAACTTCCCTCTAAATTAGCCATATGCAAATGTGCAGCACACACCAATGGCGCAGATCTAGTTTCTAAGTGCAACAGCTTTGCAGATCAAACAGCCAAGGCTGCTGCACTCGGTCATACAGGAAAGGACACAACACCAGGTCTTCTTTTAACACTGACAGAAAACTTATCACATGACATTCTCACTGAGGCCCAGAAAACAGCACCACAAGCCGAAATTTATAGATGGATCCAAAAGGGAGCGATCTCTGACAACACCACCAACCTTTTCAGATGCAGTAATAATAACCCCATTTTACCACACAAACTTGTTTCAACAGGCCTCCAATCTGCTACATGGGGTTTCCCATTTATCAGCATACTGTGGCAGACTCTGGGACGGTCAAGCTGTAACTCTTTCCTGCTCTGATCAGAGTTAAATAAATGGCTCATGACTTGGAAACCACCTATTGATTCAGTCTCAATCATTTCATGGTCTCTATGCTGAACAGATCCTTTACTGCTTCTGGATTCAGCCAATTTGCCACTCAATTTTGTAAGAAATGCCTAATCTGTGCAGAAAACAATGTTCAAGGGAACTTAACCCCTTCACTGTGAATATATTGCGGGCCCCTAGTGGCACAGCGCAGCACTATGTCTGTCAAGTTGTAATCACCTGCGAAAAACACTGCCGGCTCTATGGACCATTTGTCTTTATGATGCCCATACTCAAGATGGCAGACACGCTTTGGAGACATGGAATACACCACAGAAGAAGAATCTTCTTCTTTAAGAAATGGAGAAGAAGAAGATCTCCACAATTAAATATGGCCAGTTGCCAGTGGGATGATAGCGGTGTTTATGAATGAAATTACAAACAATCACGGCATTTATGATGGTAGTAGTAGTAGATTAGTTTATTTGACAGGGACAGTGCAATAAACATAGACAATTAATCAAAGACAATCAATCTGATGTGTTGCACATAGAGTGTATAGCTATTAGCTAATTTGCAACTCTTGTCCCTGGATGGGCTTTAGAAAAAAGAATCAAGATAAAAATATACACAATAACCACATACATCAATGCAGAAAAATTATAAATACACAATTATAAATATTATAAATATTATAAATACACAAATATAACAGCCTGACTCACCTTTAACATAAATATTATAAATACACAAATATAACAGCCTGACTCACATTTAACACATATAACATAACTCACATTTGCCTATTTCAGGCCTTCCTCCCTCCGTCACTCACTATAAACAAACACATTTATTCCTTCCCTTCATTCACTCTCACTTTGCAGACAAATAATTCATACATGAGTACATTCTTGTTTATTTTTCAGCCAGTTTTTAACATTTTTAGTGAATGTTTTAAAGTCCGTTATTATTTTAATTTCATTTGGCATTGTGTTCCAGATGTGACTGCCTTTTATAGAGAAAGCTGTTTGTCCAAATGTGGTTCTGCGGTGGAATATTTTACAGTTATTGTTAACAGAACTCCTGGTGGCTCTGCTGCTGTCCTGTCTTTGGACGAAACCAGCAAGTGGCTCGGGTGCTGATTTATGTTAACATTTGAACGTTAATTTCAGAAAACAGAGGTCAATGAAGCTCTCAAAACTCAATAGGTTGTATTTTTTTAAAACATTACAGTGATGCCACCTAATGGGCTTTTTGTCCAAGATTTTTAGGGTTTGATTATATAATGAACCTATATGTCTTATTGTGGAAGGGGCTGCTTGAGCCCAGACTGTCAAACAGTATGATATATGAGAAAAAACCATAGAATGCATATACAGTGCAGCTGCTTCGTAAGGTATGTAATATCTAATTAATTTAAAGCAGATCAGATTTTTTTTTACTGTTTTTGAAATTTTCTTTATATGAAGATTAAATTTGAGTTGAGGATCTAGTACAATGCCAAGGTATTTGAATTCTGTAGCTAAACTGATGTCATGATCATGTATATTAACTTTAAAATGTTGCAGGTTACATTTTTTGATTGAAAAGCACATTGAGACTGTTTTCTGAAGGTTCAGCAATAGATGGTTCTTGAGGAGCCATTCTTGGACATCAACCATACTTGTAGACAGTACATCTGCAGCCTGTGCTGGAGTCTTGGCAGCTGTGTAAATAACTGCATCATCTGCATAAAGTTGGCATGTTGCAGCTGAGCAGTGTAACGGCAAGTCATTAATAAAAATGCTGAAAAGTAAAGGACCAAGAATGGACCCTTGTGGGATACCCATGCGGTTGTTTAAAAATGAGGATTTATCCTGGTGAACTTTTACACACTGTTCTCTATTCTGGAGATAAGATGCAAACCATTCTAATGTATTTGGGGAGAAGTTAAAAGATACCATTTTGGATAAAAGCAAACTGTGGTTTACAGTATCGAAAGCCTTTTTGAGATCTAGAAAAACAGCTCCTACCACATTACCCCTGTCCAAGGACTGTTTGACGTTTTCAATAAGGCAACAATTTGCTGTTTCTGTTGAGTATCCTGGTCTAAAACCAAATTGATGTGGATGAAGAAGTTGACTGTCTTGTAAGTAGTCTATCAGCTGTGTAGCTACAACTTTTTCAAGAACCTTAGATAGGACTGGTAAGATAGAGATTGGGCGGTAATTGCATATATCGTCTTTACTGCCTGATTTATGAACTGGTATGACGACAGCTTTTTTCCAGCCAGATGGAAATGTACTAGACCTAATGGAGAGATTAATGAGATGAGTCAGTGGTTTGATTAATATTTTGCTGTGCATTTTGAGAAAGGAGGTGCTCATATTGTAGATATCACTAGTTTTTGAGTTTGACAGTGTTTTAACAATACCAGCAATTAACTTCTCATTTACCTCATCGATGTGAAAAGTATCTGTTGGAAGTATGGAATTTGTGTTGTTGAGCACATTTGGCAGCACAAAAATTTTTGTTAAGTCTTCCACAGAGCCCACAAAGTGTGAATTAAATTCATTTGCCAAAGTAGCCTTGTCACTGACGGTCTTGCCATTGATTCTAAGTTCCTTTACCCCCTTCTGATCGTTTTTTTTATTAGTTAAGTTATTTAAATGCCTCCATAGGGAACTGTTGTTACCCTTTGCATGATCTATCAGTTTATTGTAATAAGATATTTTTGATTTTCGCAGCTCATGTACCACTTTATTTCTTAAACTTTTGTACACAAGGTGATCATTTTGTAGTTTGGAGGTTAGTGATGTTTTCAGTGCATAGTCTCGCCTCTTCATAAGTTTTCTTATTTCATTATTTAACCATGGTAGGCTAATCTTCTGTTGTCTACTTTTAATTTGCTTTGAAAATTTTTCTATAGACTTTGTGATTGTTGCAGTTATAAAATTACAACAATCATCTACTTCACATGTTGCCATGAGCTGCTCCCAATTTTGATTCTCTAAGTAATGTTCAAACTCCTCATTTTTTGATTTGGGGATAATAAAATTTGATTTGTCAATATCGACTCCCCCAAAATACTGTAGTCGCTTTTTAGTAAGTTTCCTGACAGCAAGAACCATGTTATGATCTGAGAGACCAGTTACAAGATTATAGGTTCTGGTTATTCGTTCTGGTTTATTAGTAAATACCATGTCAATAAGTGTTCTGGATTGTTTGGTTATCCTGGTGGGTCCTTTGATGATTTGCTGGTAATTAAATTTAGTCATGAGGCTTTTCAGTTTTTGTTTGTCTTTTTTATCAGACCAGTTGATATTAAAGTCACCATGAATTATTGTTTCTCTGTTCTTCTCAAGTTGTTTAACCAGATCACTTAATTCATTATAAAAGGAAGAGTTGTGTGACAGTGGGTTGTACACTACTGCAATGTTGAAATTCATTACCGGAGAGAGACATACATTAACAGCTAAACAGCTAAACATGGAAATTGCAGTGGAATAAATAAGATTCATGTGAGACTTTCTGGATGTGGAAGAGAAAGCAAAATTGCCTGGCAGAAGACGAAATAAGGACTGTAGATAACGAGAGTGGACAAATCAACGCCACCAGCAGTAGGTCTGATTGTATTACGGTTTGTGTACATTCTACTGAATTTCTGGTTCATATACTTTAAATACTTTAAAGATAAGAGGAAAAAAAACAAACAAGAAACGGTGACATAAAGCAGAACCATTCTTTGTGTAAATATGCCCCAAGCCCACTTTTGACCAGTTATGAATTTGATATGGCTTTCACGGAATTATGCAAATTAGAGGCGTAAATTTACTACTATCTGAAACTTTGGATCATATTCTACATCTTTCTAATTGATAGTAAGCCATTATCATTATCTGACCACTTTAAAGTTATAGCCTTGGAAATCTCTCTTTCAATATTTTATTGAAAAAAAATCATTACCACTCTTGACCACTAGGGGTTATGTCACAGTTTGGCGACAGTCACAGACAGAGGGTTAAAGTGTCTGTGGCACGATGTAGGAAGTATGGCTCAATATTCAGTATGAATTTATCTTCAATCGTCCACATAGTTGGTTCTGTTGACTTAGAACACTAAATAAGTGGAAAAATATTTCTAAATGAATTTAAATTTAGTGCCGTGTTGCAGTAACGCGATATCCGGAGACTCGCCTCGTTTCCGGATATGACGTCGTGAGAGGAGTTTAATCTCGGCTGATCCGTGTGTTGTCAATGTAAACAAGCTGTTTAGCTTCTGTATCAGCGAAGAAATGCCGAAACGTTGTGTGGCGGCTGGGTGTTCTAATTGTTCCAGTAAACATATAAGCCTGTTCTCATTCCTGAAAGATCCTGATCGTCTTAAAAAATGGGCGAAGCAAGTACAGAGAACAAGGGACAAATGGCATCCAACACCATCTTCTGTACTCTGTAGCGATCATTTCACTGCAGACAGTTTTGAGGAGGCACCTGCTGTACAGGAATCTTTAGGCATGAAAGTTTGTTACAAACGAGTTCTAAAACTGACTGCCATACCTATGGTTTTTAAACGAAAACCCACAGCTCAAGACAATATCAACATATCAAAACAGCGCAGAGAAGCAACAGTGTCAAAACTCACCCAGAAAAGAGTAAGTCCCTTTGTTTATGTTTTAGGGTGTGATAGAGGTGTGTGGACACATAAGATCTGCAAAACAATTGGGCTGCTTAGTTACAAGCTCAAAACAAGAAACACATTATGGCTATTTTATCTTTAGTTTTGTCATTAGTGTCGTTATTTCTTTAACCTGTAAACCCATACATACATACACACACATACAGTGGGGTAAAAAAGTATTTAGTCAGCCACCAATTGTGCAAGTTCTCCCACTTAAAAGATGAGCGAGGTCTCCAATTTTCATCATAGGTATACCTCAACTATGAAAGACAAAATGAGAAACACGGACAACAACACGGACTTCCAACTCCCTCCAAGATTTTCTATGGGGTTGAGATCTGAAGACTGACTAGGCCACTCCAGGACCTTGACGAGGTCGAGGACGAGACTCAAGATGGCGACCGGGATGGTCACACTTTTTCAGTGCTGAGACAAAGTCACTGATTTTGCCATTAAAAGTGGCTGGCCTGCAGCGATCGGCGCTCGTGGCGAACACGCACGGGCTGAATTGCCACCTCCGTTGGATTGCCCTTTAATCGCCTTTCTCCAGCGACTTCCTGCGCCTTCCTGAAGCGATTGCTAAGCTAACACTAGTTAGCTTAATGCTACCTGAAGCGATTGCTAAGCTAACGCTAGTTAGCTTAATGCTGGCGCCAGTCTCTAAAAATCTAACCTACAGCGATCGGATATACCTCCGGTGGATTACCCCTTTGATCGCTTTTATCCGGCCACTGTGAGTAAACTGACCAGCGATTCCAGCGCTTCCTTGTGATTCACTGATGTGCCCTACCTGAAGCGATTGCTAAGCTAACGCTAGTTAGCTTAATGCTGGCGCCAGCCATTCCACCTAACACCAGCCTGAATCAAAGCCCAGCTGCGAGGCCCAGCGGAGATACTACCAGGCAGGCGGCTATTTGTTTGACGGGGCTCAGCAGAGATTTCACCCAGGCAGACGACGGTAGGCGGCGGTGCCCAGCGGAGGACTTACCGTGACTGCAGCGGCGGTGTGCGACGAGACTACCCGAAGCGATTGCTAAGCTAACGCTAGTTAGCTTAATGCTGGCGCCAGTCATTCCACCTTACACCAGCCTGAATCGAAGCCCAGCTGCGAGGCCCAGCGGAGATACTACCAGGCAAGCGGCTATTTGTTGACGGGGCTCAGCAGAGATTTCACCCAGGCAGACAACGGTAGGTGGCGGTGCCTAGCGGAGGACTTACCGTGACCTCAGCGGAGCTCGGTGGCAGCGGCGGTGTGTGACGAGACTCGGTTGGAGGAGCGGGACGGGAGACCAGTTACGGCGACTATGAGCAACGAGACCAGCAACGGAAGGGGCTAGTTGGCTAGCTGAGGCCCAGCTGGATTCGAGGACGATCGGATCAGATTCTGGCGATATAAGCAGAATTTATTTTACTATCCACAGATTTTCTTTTTCCTTCTTTCCAAGAAAGACTGAAGATGGCGGCCACCGGATTAAAAAGTGGGCTGATGGGCACCACTAATAAGCCTTCTCTACTTCTCTACTTCCTCTTCGTTTTGTCTTTGTGTGTCTGGACCTGCAACAAGAAGGATTTTCCGACAAACTCAACCAAAGGTGAAGTTAAAAAGTTTTATCTGTATGGATTTGGGCTTGGACATCTCACCCTACACTCTATGTGGTCTTTAAAAGCCCTGAGCAAAAACTTCCAAATTAAGGCAAACATGGCTGTTAACCAAAAATCACAATATGGCAGAGGATATACAATTAAAGTTCTGTTAGTTCTGCTACTTCTGGCAGGAGATATTCACCTTAACCCTGGACCTGCCACTATTAAACAGCAGACCACTGGGTTAGCACAAAACCGAGCTGTACAAAAGCAAAAACAACATTTATTTTTCCAAACTGTTAATCATGCACGAGTTCTTTGGGACACCAAGGCTAAACCAAAGGGGATCCTCGGCGGACATTTAAACATACGGAGCATAATCCCCAAAAGAGATGAGATTTCGGTGTTGCTGTTGGACTCAAATCTGGACTACCTTTGTCTCTCAGAAAGCTGGCTACACAGTAACATAGACACTAAAATGATCGATATTGTGGGCTACCAGTGTTTTAGAAAAGACAGGCAGGTAGGGAGGGGAGGAGGTGTTTTAATTTACATCAAAGACAAATATAAATGTCAACTGGTTGATTTGAATACTTCACTTGAATGTTTAGCTGTTAATGTATGTCTCTCTCCGGTAATGAATTTCAACATTGCAG
Organism: Pholidichthys leucotaenia; assembly: GCA_020510985.1. Classification (NCBI taxonomy): domain Eukaryota; kingdom Metazoa; phylum Chordata; class Actinopteri; order Cichliformes; family Pholidichthyidae; genus Pholidichthys; species Pholidichthys leucotaenia. The sequence goes on from CM035845.1 coordinate 333,842,342, forward strand.
TAGTGTACAACCCACTGTCACACAACTCTTCCTTTTATAATGAATTAAGTGATCTGGTTAAACAACTTGAGAAGAACAGAGAAACAATAATTCATGGTGACTTTAATATCAACTGGTCTGATAAAAAAGACAAACAAAAACTGAAAAGCCTCATGACTAAATTTAATTACCAGCAAATCATCAAAGGACCCACCAGGATAACCAAACAATCCAGAACACTTATTGACATGGTATTTACTAATAAACCAGAAAGAATAACCAGAACCTATAATCTTGTAACTGGTCTCTCAGATCATAACATGGTTCTTGCTGTCAGGAAACTTACTAAAAAGCGACTACAGTATTTTGGGGGAGTCGATATTGACAAATCAAATTTTATTATCCCCAAATCAAAAAATGAGGAGTTTGAACATTACTTAGAGAATCAAAATTGGGAGCAGCTCATGTCAACATGTGAAGTAGATGATTGTTGTAATTTTATAACTGCAACAATCACAAAGTCTATAGAAAAATTTTCAAAGCAAATTAAAAGTAGACAACAGAAGATTAGCCTACCATGGTTAAATAATGAAATAAGAAAACTTATGAAGAGGCGAGACTCTGCACTGAAAACATCACTAACCTCCAAACTACAAAATGATCACCTTGTGTACAAAAGTTTAAGAAATAAAGTGGTACATGAGCTGCGAAAATCAAAAATATCTTATTACAATAAACTGATAGATCATGCAAAGGGTAACAACAGTTCCCTATGGAGGCATTTAAATAACTTAACTAATAAAAAAAACGATCAGAAGGGGGTAAAGGAACTTAGAATCAATGGCAAGACCGTCAGTGACAAGGCTACTTTGGCAAATGAATTTAATTCACACTTTGTGGGCTCTGTGGAAGACTTAACAAAAATTTTTGTGCTGCCAAATGTGCTCAACAACACAAATTCCATACTTCCAACAGATACTTTTCACATCGATGAGGTAAATGAGAAGTTAATTGCTGGTATTGTTAAAACACTGTCAAACTCAAAAACTAATGATATCTACAATATGAGCACCTCCTTTCTCAAAATGCACAGCAAAATATTAATCAAACCACTGACTCATCTCATTAATCTCTCCATTAGGTCTAGTACATTTCCATCTGGCTGGAAAAAAGCTGTCGTCATACCAGTTCATAAATCAGGCAGTAAAGACGATATATGCAATTACCGCCCAATCTCTATCTTACCAGTCCTATCTAAGGTTCTTGAAAAAGTTGTAGCTACACAGCTGATAGACTACTTACAAGACAATCTACTTCTTCATCCACATCAATTTGGTTTTAGACCAGGATACTCAACAGAAACAGCAAATTGTTGCCTTATTGAAAACGTCAAACAGTCCTTGGACAGGGGTAATGTGGTAGGAGCTGTTTTTCTAGATCTCAAAAAGGCTTTCGATACTGTAAACCACAGTTTGCTTTTATCCAAAATGGTATCTTTTAACTTCTCCCCAAATACATTAGAATGGTTTGCATCTTATCTCCAGAATAGAGAACAGTGTGTAAAAGTTCACCAGGATAAATCCTCATTTTTAAACAACCGCATGGGTATCCCACAAGGGTCCATTCTTGGTCCTTTACTTTTCAGCATTTTTATTAATGACCTGCCGTTACACTGCTCAGCTGCAACATGCCAACTTTATGCAGATGATGCAGTTATTTACACAGCTGCCAAGACTCCAGCACAGGCTGCAGATGTACTGTCTACAAGTATGGTTTATGTCCAAGAGTGGCTCCTCAAGAACCATCTATTGCTGAACCTTCAGAAAACAGTCTCAATGTGCTTTTCAATCAAAAAATGTAACCTGCAACATTTTAAAGTTAATATACATGATCATGACATCAGTTTAGTTACAGAATTCAAATACCTTGGCATTGTACTAGATCCTCAACTCAAATTTAATCTTCATATAAAGAAAATTTCAAAAACAGTAAAAAAAAATCTGAACTGCTTTAAATTAATTAGATATTACATACCTTACGAAGCAGCTGCACTGTATATGCATTCTATGGTTTTTTCTCATATATCATACTGTTTGACAGTCTGGGCTCAAGCAGCCCCTTCCACAATAAGACATATAGGTTCATTATATAATCAAACCCTAAAAATCTTGGACAAAAAGCCCATTAGGTGGCATCACTGTAATGTTTTAAAAAAATACAACCTATTGAGTTTTGAGAGCTTCATTGACCTCTGTCTTCTGAAATTAACGTTCAAATGTTTTCATAAATCAGCACCCGAGCCACTTGCTGGTTTTGTCCAAAGACAGGACAGCAGCAGAGCCACCAGGAGTTCTGTTAACAATAACTGTAAAATATTCCACCGCAGAACCACATTTGGACAAACAGCTTTCTCTATAAAGGGCAGTCACATCTGGAACACAATGCCAAATGAAATTAAAATAATAACGGACTTTAAAACATTCACTAAAAATGTTAAAAACTGGCTGAAAAATAAACAAGAATGTACTCATGTATGAATTAATTGTCTGCAAAGTGAGAGTGAATGAAGGGAAGGAATAAATGTGTTTGTTTATAGTGAGTGACGGAGGGAGGAAGGCCTGAAATAGGCAAATGTGAGTTATGTTATATGTGTTAAATGTGAGTCAGGCTGTTATATTTGTGTATTTATAATATTTATAATATTTATGTTAAATGTGAGTCAGGCTGTTATATTTGTGTATTTATAATATTTTATAATATTTATAATTGTGTATTTATAATTTTTCTGCATTGATGTATGTGGTTATTGTGTATATTTTTTATCTTGATTCTTTTTTCTAAAGCCCATCCAGGGACAAGAGTTGCAAATTAGCTAATAGCTATACACTCTATGTGCAACACATCAGATTGATTGTCTTTGATTAATTGTCTATGTTTATTGCACTGTCCCTGTCAAATAAACTAATCTTCTACTACTACTATTGAAATGCTTCTTACGAAGCCACTCCTTCGTTGCCCGGGTGGTGTGTTTGGGATCATTGTCATGCTGAAAGACACAGCCACGTTTCATCTTCAATGCCCTTGCTGATGGAAGGAGGTTTTCACTCAAAATCTCACGATACATGGCCCCATTCATTCTTTCCTTTACACGAATCAGTCGTCCTGGTCCCTTTGCAGAAAAACAGCCCCAAAGCATGATGTTTCAACCCCCATGCTTCACAGTAAGCATGGTGTTCTTTCTCCTCCAAACACGACAAGTTGAGTTTTTACAATAAAGTTCTATTTTGGTTTCATCTGACCATATGACATTCTCCCAATCATCTTCTGGATCATCCAAATGCTCTCTAGCAAACTTCAGACGGGCCTGGACATGTACTGGCTTAAGCAGGGGGACACGTCTGGCACTGCAGGATTTGAGTCCCTGGTGGCGTAGTGTGTTACTGATGGTAGCCTTTGTTACTTTGGTCCCAACTCTCTGCAGGTCATTCACTAGGTCCACCCGTGTGGTTCTGGGATTTTTGCTCACCATTCTCGTGATCATTTTGACCCCACGGGGTGAGATCTTGTGTGGAGCCCCAGATCAAGGGAGATTATCAGTGGTCTTGTATGTCTTCCATTTTCTAATAATTGCTCCTACAGTTGATTTCTTCACACCAAGCTGCTTACCTATTGCAGATTCAGTCTTCCCAGCCTGGTGCAGGTCTACAATTTTGTTTCTGGTGTCCTTTGACAGCTCTTTGGTCTTGGCCATAGTGGAGTTTGGAGTCTGACTGTTTGAAGTTATGGACAGGTGTCTTTTATACTGATAAAGAGTTCAAACAGGTGCCATTAATACAGGTAGCGAGTGGAGGACAGAGAAGCCTCTTAAAGAAGTTACAGGTCTGTGAGAGCCAGAAATCTTGCTTCTTTGTAGGTGACCAAATACTTATTTTACCGAGGAATTTACCAATTAATTCATTAAAAATCCTTCAATGTGATTTTCTGGATTTTTTTTTTTTCCTCATTTTGTCTCTCAGTTGAGGTATACCTATGATGAAAATTGGAGACCTCTCTCATCTTTTAAGTGGGAGAACTTGCACAATTGGTGGCTGACTAAATACTTTTTTTCCCCACTGTATATATGGGTGGTGCAGTAGCACAGTGGTTAGCACTGCGGCAGCACGGCAACTCACCCTTGGCCATGGGATCCCTGGTTCGATCCCAGCCCTTGACCAACAGTGATCTGTGTGGAGTTTGCATGTTCTCCCCGTGTCTGTGTGGGTTTACTTAGGGATTTCTCCGGTTTCCTCCCACAGGCCAAAAACATGCAGGTTAGGTTAATTGGAGACTTTAAAGTGGCCCTAGGTGTGAATGTGTGTGTGAATGGTAAAGTGAGAGCGCCGTACAGTGGCTGCTTCATCCATCCAGGCGGATGCCCTCAATTTCCCCTTTGGGGATCAATAAAGTGTACATATACATACATATATACATATATACTGTATATATATACTATATATATACATACACACACACACACACACACACACATACATACATATGAGTTTGTTTTTTGGGTGAAATATTTTGGGCTTTTGTCCCTGCTTAAGAGTGTGTAATATTGCAATTAATTACTTCATTTAGGAAGTCTCAGAACTGCTGACAAAAAAGCCAGAAGCGACAATCACTAGTGAAGAACTTCAAGAGGAACATGAAGAAGCAGGCTGATCTTCAAGTGACATTTTTCAACCTACATATCTGCACATTATGACGGTAAAGACCCATAAATAATGTTGTATAACATATGATTCAAGACCTTTAACAATTAGGCAATTGCTATTTAATAGTTTTGTTTACAAACCCACTGATGTGACCAGAATTTCCCCGACAAGAAAAAAAAATTAGCACACTTGATTTTATTTTTTCTGCCGAAAGTAAAATCCTCCCCTATGAATTCTGAAGCCAAGTGTTGACTTTACTTCAAATGGAACGACTTTGTGTTAAAAAACGTTATATTGTGGGGCACCCCCACAACAGACTGGGACAAGCAGAGCGCTCAACTAGAGCAATTAACATAACAGTGAAATGTGTGTATTAATGTCAACAGGCAGCCTCGCTTCGTCTAGCTTTTTCCTGCTCAGTACTGTGATGTTAATGTGCCATTCATGCATTGTGTTCATGCTTCCTGCTCTTACTGTAATGCAAATGTCCCATGCCTTCCTGCATTCTCTTTGATGATACCATGCCTTTCATGTATTGTCTGTAACTGGGTATATAATAGTAGAGTCATTTTTGGGGGTTTCGTGACCAACCTCCCAGGACCTTTTTTTCTCACTGGATTTAGCATTCTAGACCCATTTTAATGAAAATAAGCTCCCATGTACCTCCCAAAAATTACGGGAAACCTTTTTTTTTTGCCCAAAATTCAAAATGGCCGCCAAAATGCATACCACCACCTATATCTCAGTAACTAATTCAGCTAGGAGTATGGCTGTGTTGTGAGACATGTATATGTTGGACACTGCATATGTGATTTAACCACGATGAAGGAGAGCCAGCCCCCTGCGGTGCGGAGCCACAGAGCCTGGACCCCCTGCGGAGGACAGGGGACAGAAGACTTCCTGACCACTGAGGCTCGGGAAGAGAGAAGGGGGAGTTATGTAAATAAAAGGCTAATGAATGTGAATAAAGAGACTTTGATATAGATGTGTGATTTCCCCCGCGAGGGAAATGGTTTGATGTGAGAAGGTTTAAATGAGAGAACTTTGGTGTGTTCACTCTCTTTGTTCGCTGCTCAAGAATAAGAGCAGACAGTGGAATGATTTCTTGAATAAACTGAAATGAAAGACAATTCGGTTTCGTTATTCAAGTCTCCCCACATTGGTGACTGACGACGTTGAGAATGAACGAAGAAATTCTCAGGGTCCCGGACTCACAGCGCTCAGAGCTGGCGAGCGCAGTGGCCGTTAAGCTGCCTGATTTCTGGCAGGATAACCCACGGTCGTGGTTTCTGCAAGCAGAGTCGCAGTTCGCGCTCGCAGGAGTAACGGTGGATGACACTAAGTTCCACCATGTCATCGCTAAACTGGACAACAGCACAGCTCGGTGCGTGCAAAGCTTGGTGGAGCAGCCACCCGCGACCGACAGGTACAGCAAGCTGAAATCCACCCTCATCAAGTTTTTCACCCCCTCGGCTGAAGTGAGGGCGAGGAGGATCCTGTCTTTGCTAGACCAAGGTGGACACAGGCCGAGCGCCCTGATGGAGGAGATGATACAGCTGAGAGGGTTGGACAACGATGATTTCATTTTTCAGTTCATCTTCCTCTCCAACCTCCCGGCGCATGCGAGAAGCAAGCTGGCCGGCAAAAAGTGTCACACCCTGGAGGAGTTCCGGGAGCTGGCCCAGGAGGCAGACGGGATCCTGGACGCCTGCGGCGGGCAAGCAACCACAGCAGCGACCCGAGACAGCGGGGAGCCAGAGGCGGCAGAACCAGACTGGCCGACGATGGCGGCAACACGGCCGCGACGAGGGGGAGCCAATAGCCCGGCGACAGAGGCGCGGGCACGACACAGCGGAGGAGAAGATCTCTGCTTTTACCATCGGAGGTTCGCAGAGAAGGCACGCAGGTGTGTGCCGCCCTGCATCTTCAGGAGTTCGGGAAACGGCAAGACCGGGGGTCGCTAGCAGCTTCGACCCTCGGAGAACGCAACAAGCTGCTCTACATCACGGATGCGCGCTCCGGACGAGTGTTCCTCATTGACACCGGAGCACAAGTGAGCTTCATCACCCCAACATACGCGGACCGGGTAGCTGGACCCCACGGTGACGGAGCTACAGCGGCAAATGGCTCGAACATCAACACCTACGGGAGAAGGACCTTGCCTTTATGCTTACATGGCCGCACATATGAATGGACTTTTGTAGTAGCGGCGGTGAGTTTCAACATGTTGGGCGCGGATTTTTTGTGTTCACACAATCTGTTAGTTGATCTTGCTAATAGACGGCTGGTAAATGCACTCTCTTTTTACTCTCTCCCCTGTTCAGCTCGAGTGTCCCCGCCACCAGTACAGACCCACGTCGCTACAGCAGGTGGTAAGTTTCACACACTCCTCACCCAATTTCCAGCGCTCACTGTGCCCACTTTTTCAGCGACGGTCGCGAAGCACGGGGTGAAACACTTCATCCCCACTTCTGGTCCTCCCGTGTTTGCAAAAGCTCGGCGCTTGGATGCAGTTAAGCTCGCCATTGCGCGCGAGGAGTTCGCCAGCCTGGAGAGGCTGGGCATCGTTCGTAGGTCGAAGAGCCCGTGGGCTTCGCCGCTGCACATGGTACCGAAAGCCGATGGCTCCTGGAGACCGTGCGGGGATTACCGCAGGCTAAACAACGCTACGGCACACGATCGTTATCCCATCCCGCACATTCAGGATTTTTCGGTGCACCTGGCGGGGGCGCGCATTTTTTCAAAGATTGATCTAGTTCGCGGCTATCACCAAGTCCCGGTCCAACCGGAGGACATTCCTAAAACAGCGGTAATAACCCCGTTCGGACTTTTCGAATTTTTACGCATGCCGTTTGGTCTCAAAGGGGCGGCGCAAACATTTCAGCGGATGATGGATGCCGTGTTACGCGATCTCCCTTTCGTGTTTGTGTACCTCGACGACATTTTGGTCGCGAGTACTTCAGAGGACGAACACGAAATGCACCTCACAGCAGTTTTTAGGAGGCTGGGAGAGCACGGCTTAATAGTTAACCCAGCCAAGTGCCAGTTCGGCGTTGAGCGGATTGATTTTTTGGGTCACCGCGTCTCCCCGGAGGGAGCGGTTCCGTTACCAGAGAAAGTACGCGCGGTAGCGGATTTTCCCCGTCCACAAACGGTCAAATCACTACAGGAATTCTTGGGGATGGTGAATTTTTATAACCGGTTCCTGCCCCACGCAGCTCAAATCATGCAACCGTTATATGCCGCGCTCAAAAAACAAAAGCCGACCCAGGCGGTCGAATGGTCCCCGGAGCGGGAGCGCGCGTTCACAGAGGTTAAAAAAGCCTTGGCTGACGCTGCGCTCCTGGCCCACCCAGACCCTGCAGCACGTATCGCGCTGACGACAGACGCTTCAGATTTAGCCATAGGGGCCGTTATTGAGCAACAGGTAGCCGGAGTTTGGCAGCCTTTGGCTTTCTTTAGCAAATCTTTAAGCGCGGCTGAGCGAAAATACAGCGCGTTTGACAGAGAACTGTTGGCGCTGCATTTGGCTATTCGTCATTTCCAGTTCTGGCTGGAAGGACGGTGCTTCACCGCTTATGTGGACCACAAGCCGCTCACATACGCCATGGCCAAAATTTCAGATCCGTGGTCCGGCAGGCAGCAGAGGCAGCTGGCCGCAATCTCGGAATTTACCACTGACATTAGGCACGTCGCGGGCAAATTCAATGTAGTAGCGGATTGTCTCTCACGCGCGTTCACGACCCCGACACGCGCAGAGGCAGAACGGGCCACCGTGACCGCGCCGCAGGAGAGCGGCACGGTGGCGCGCGCAGCCCCGGTGCACGTGGGTATAGATTACGCAGCCATGGCAGCGGACCAGGGGGCGGACGCAGACGTGCGCGCGCTCCAGTCTGGACCAACAGGGTTGAGGCTGGAGAGCAAGTGTTTACAAACCGGTATGCCCCCCCTGATCTGCGACATGTCGACGGGGCGCCCGCGTCCGGTGGTTCCGGCCACGTGGCGCCGCCGTGTTTTTGACTCGGTCCACTCACTGGCGCACCCGGGGGTGCGCGCGTCGGTGAAACTAGTGGCGGAAAAGTTTGTTTGGCCGTGCCTGCGCAAGCACGTGAAGGAATGGGCAAAAACCTGCATTTCCTGTCAACGGGCCAAAATTCACAGGCACACAAGAGCCCCGTTAGAACCGTTCCGCATTCCGGCCAGAAGGTTCGACCATGTGCACGTCGACCTTGTGGGCCCCCTACCGGCATCACAGGGGTTCACGTATCTTTTGACAATGGTGGACCGCACCACACGTTGGCCGGAAGTGGTCCCACTTGCGACGACCACGGCCGCGGAGGTGGCTCGCGTTTTTTTAACGGCTTGGGTGGCGCGCTTCGGGGTTCCGTCGGACATTACGTCCGATAGAGGACCGCAATTCATCTCTGAGCTGTGGTCAGCGATGGCCAACGGCTTAGGAGCCAAAATTCACCGCACTACGGCTTACCACCCTCAGGCTAATGGTTTATGCGAGCGTTTTCATAGGTCTTTGAAGGCAGCACTCAGAGCGTCGCTCACGGATGCAGATTGGGTAAATAAACTCCCTTGGGTTTTATTAGGGTTGCGTTCTGCGCCTAAAGAGGACTTAGACGCCTCCCCAGCGGAGCTGGTATTCGCACAAACTCTGAGGCTGCCGGGCGAGTTTTTACCAGAGCACCCAGAGCCCCCACCTCTCTCTGCTCTGGGACCGTTAGTTGGCACGGGGGCAGACACGCTCCCGGGTCCGGTTCATCACGCTTTTCCACGAGTTTTCGTCCCCAAGGCTTTGAAAAATGCCGATTTCGTTTTTGTCAGGCGCGAAGCCCTTAAAGCAACGCTCAAACCACCTTACGAAGGGCCATTTCGAGTGCTGGAGGCAGGTGATAAGCAATTTGTGCTAGATTTTGGGGACAGAAAAGAGACAGTCAGTATTGACAGACTAAAACCTGCTTTTGTCATGAAGGACGTGTCTGTACCGGTCGCGGTGGCGCCTCGACGAGGCAGGCCCCCGCAGAGGGCAATTAACCACTCTCTTCCTCAGTCAACAGACCCGGAGCAGAACAGCACCGCAGGCAAGGCGGGGCCAACTCACAGCAGATTCGGCAGACGGCTGAAGCCCAAGCGGCGCACAGACTGAATGTTGGTGTTGATTATTCAGTAGTGAGTAAGGTGCTATTAAATTTTGGGAATTAGTCTGTTCTTCATCGTTTGGGGGGGGGTTATATGGCTGTGTTGTGAGACATGTATATGTTGGACACTGCATATGTGATTTAACCACGATGAAGGAGAGCCAGCCCCCTGCGGTGCGGAGCCACAGAGCCTGGACCCCCTGCGGAGGACAGGGGACAGAAGACTTCCTGACCACTGAGGCTCGGGAAGAGAGAAGGGGGAGTTATGTAAATAAAAGGCTAATGAATGTGAATAAAGAGACTTTGATATAGATGTGTGATTTCCCCCGCGAGGGAAATGGTTTGATGTGAGAAGGTTTAAATGAGAGAACTTTGGTGTGTTCACTCTCTTTGTTCGCTGCTCAAGAATAAGAGCAGACAGTGGAATGATTTCTTGAATAAACTGAAATGAAAGACAATTCGGTTTCGTTATTCAAGTCTCCCCACAAGGAGGTTGATTTTGGTGTCTAGACATAGGTTTTTGGGGTCAAGCATTCCATTAATGCTATTAGTTTACTTGTGAAACAAACCCATCACGATGAAATCCAATATGGCCACCAAATTGACTTGCGTCACTTTCTTGGATCGTCACTTCCTTGTGGTAACGTATCGTCACTTCCTGTTTTGCTGTCTGCCTGTGTGGTTTGCTCTCCAGCTCTCAAGCCACTAGCTATGGCTACTAGCTCTCTTTCCTCTCCTCCTCTAGTGTGCTCTCTCTGTCAGATGTTTAGCTACACCTCTGCCTCTTTTAGTGATAACGGTAAATGTAATAAATGTTGTCTTTTTGAGGCGCTCGAGGCGAGGTTGTCTGATTGTCTGATTTGGAATCCCGGCTCCGCTGCATTGAAACACCGTCTGCGCCAGTTAATCTCGACGGACGCCCATTAGCTGCAGCGGAGCTAGCTAGCTTAGGTCCCCCTGTCACCGGTTCCCCGGCTCTCCTCTGCAGCGAGGAGACTGGGTGGGTGACGGTGAGAAGGAAGCCTAGTCGCAAAGCCCCGGTTCACCACCAACCTGTTCACGTTTTTCCCCGCTCAGCGACACACCCGCTGTGGAAAAAACTCTGATCATTGGCGACTCTGTAGTCAGAAACGTGAACCTAGAGACTCCAGCGGTCATAGTCACATGCATTCCTGGGGCCAGAGCAGGCGACATCGAGTCAAATTTGAAAATGCTGGCTAAAAGTAACTGTAAATATTCCACAATTGTTATTCACGCCGGCATTAATGACATCCGTCTCCGGCAGTCGGAAGTCACGAAACTTAATATAGAATCGGTGTGTGACTTTGCAAAAACGATGTCTGCCACTGTAGTATTCTCTGGGCCCCTCCCCAATCTGACCAGTGATGACATGTTTAGTCGCTCGTCATCCTTGAACCGCTGGCTGTCTGTGTGGTGTCCTAAAAATGACGTGGGCTACATTGACAATTGGAGCTCTTTTTGGGGAAAACCTGGTCTTATGAGACGAGACAGCATTCATCCCACTTTGGATGGTGCTTCTCATTTATCTAACAATCTGGCATCTTTTTTATCCAAATTTCCAAAACCATGACTACTCAGAGTTGGGACCAGGAAGCAGAGTCGCAGTCTTACACGCCTCTCTGCAGCTCCTCTTCATCCGCCACCCCTCAGCTTAGCCCCTGTCTTCCCCATCAGAGAATCGTTGTCTGCTCCCTCCAAAGTAAATAAAAATATAATGTATAAGCATCCCAAAGTGATAAAGCAAAATATTGGTAAAACTCTAATTAAACATAAAGCCTCTAAATTGAATGATTTGGCCTCTGTTCCTCCTCATAATTTAAAAATTAAATGTGGTTTATTAAATATTAGGTCTCTAACTCCCAAGTCTCTGTTAGTCCATGATCTGTTAATTGATCATCAGATTGATTTAATTTCCCTTACAGAGACTTGGTTAGGACAAGAGGATTATGTTGGTTTAAATGAATCAACTCCCTCTGGTTATTTAAACTGTCAAAATCCCAGAAGTTCTGGTCGTGGAGGAGGAGTAGCATCAATTTACCATTCCAAATTATTAGTTAATGTAAAGCAAAAAACATGTTATAATTCCTTTGAGGGCCTGGTCCTCAGTGTTGGGCACTTTAGCAATTCCAGGTTAAACCCAATTTTATTTGCCATAGTTTATCGTCCCCCATCAACCTATTCAGAATTTTTATCCGAATTTCCTGATTTCTTAGCTGATTTAGTGCTGAAATCTGAATTATAGTAGGGGACTTTAATATACATGTGGATGTAGATAGTGACTGCCTTAATGTGGCTTTTAATTCAATATTAGACTCGATTGGGTTTTCTCAGAAAGTAGGAAATTCTACTCATTACCTCCACCATACATTGGACCTTGTTCTGACATATGGCATAGAAATAGAAAATCTTGTAGTGTCTCCTCATAACCCTGTACTGTCAGACCATTGTCTGTTAACCTTTGATTTTACTATTTCTGACTATTTGGCTCCTAAAGAAAAATATTATCACAGTAGATGCCTCTCAGATGATGCTGTTTCCAAATTTATGCAGATTGTTTCCTCTATGCCATGTGTCAACACAACGGAAATAAGCTATAGACAGCTTGCTCCTTCTGTAATTGATAACATGGTGGATAGTGTTTCAGCTTCTCTGCATCAGGCTCTAGACTTGGTGGCCCCCTTAAAAAAGAAAAAGTCTAATCAGAGATTTTTAACTCCTTGGTTCAACACAGAAACTCGTAGCTTAAAACAGAAGACTCGTCAATTAGAAAGAAAATGGCGCTCTACTAATTTAGATGAAATCTATTTAGCTTGGAGAAATCATCTTTTAATTTATAAAAAATCTCTTAGAAAAGCTAGAACGAGTTATTACTCTGCATTAATAGAAGAGAACAAGAATAATCCCAGGTTTCTTTTCAGTACTGTAGCCAGGTTGACAAAGAGTCAGGACTCTGTCAATCCTAGCATCCCCTTAGAGCTTACTAGTCAGGACTTTATGAACTTTTTCAATAATAAAATTTCATCCATCAGAGATAAAATCAATCAGATTCTTCCCACAGTTAACTTAAATACTGTAACTACTACAACTCCTTCTATTGATGTCTGTCTTGATGAGTTTACTCCAATCGACCTTTGTGAGTTAGACAAAATAGTTTCCTCATCCAAACCTTCAACTTGTCTTTTAGACCCTATTCCTACCAGGTTATTTAAAGAAGTCTTCCCACTTATTGGTAGCTTTATTCTTCATATAATCAATTCTTCATTAACTTTAGGCCATGTACCGCAGGCTTTTAAAACGGCTGTAATTAAACCCTTACTCAAAAAGCCAACGCTAGATCCAGGAGCTTTAGCTAACTATAGACCAATCTCTAATCTCCCTTTCATTTCAAAAATCTTAGAAAGAGTTGTTGCTACGCAATTATTTGACCACCTGCAGGGAAATGGTTTATTTGAGGAGTTTCAATCTGGGTTTAGAATCCATCATAGCACTGAAACAGCCTTAGCGAAGGTCACTAACGACCTCCTCATTGCATCTGATAATGGACTAGTTTCTGTACTTGTCCTTTTAGATCTTAGTGCAGCTTTTGATACTATTCATCATAATATTCTACTTGATAGATTGGAACACTATGTTGGACTTAATGGAACTTCGTTGCAGTGGTTTAGATCTTATTTATCTGATAGGTTCCAGTTTGTTCATGTAAATGATGAGTTTTCTCTCAGCTCAAAGCTTAGTCATGGAGTTCCACAGGGATCTGTGCTTGGCCCTACTCTTTTTAGTTTATATATGCTTCCGTTAGGCAACATTATTAGAAAGCACTGTATACATTTTCACTGTTATGCAGATGACACACAATTATACCTGTCAATGAAGCCAGATGATACTAATCAATTAGCCAAGTTAGAAGCCTGTCTTAAGGAAATCAAAGTTTGGATGACTTGTAATTTCCTGCTATTAAATTCAGATAAGACTGAAGTCATTCTTGTTGGTCCAAAAAACCTTAGAAATTCCTTTCCAAATCAAACTTTCAGTTTGGATGCAGTTACTCTTTCTCTTAATAGCTCTGTGAGGAACCTTGGAGTTATTTTTGATCAGGATTTGTCCTTCAATTCACATATTAAATTTGTTTCTAAGACTGCCTTCTATCATTTGCGTAATATTGCCAAGATTAGGAGCATCTTGTCTCAGAGTGATGCTGAGAAGCTGATCCACGCTTTTGTTAGCTCGAGATTAGATTATTGTAATTCTTTATTATCAGGCTGTCCTAAAGCATCTTTAAAAAGTCTTCAGCTGATCCAAAATGCTGCAGCAAGAGTTTTAACAGGTACTAGAAAGAGAGATCATATCTCTCCGGTTCTGGCCTCCCTTCATTGGCTTCCCATAGAGTTTAGAATTAAGTTTAAAATCCTTCTTACTTACAAAGCTCTAAACAATCAGGCTCCTTTTTATTTAAAAGATCTGATACTACCGTATCATCCTAACAGAGCACTACGCTCCCAAAATGCAGGTTTACTTGTAATACCTAGAATCTCCAAAAGTACAGTGGGAGGCAGAGCCTTCAGTTATCAAGCTCCTCTCCTGTGGAATCAGCTGCCAATCTGGATTCGGGAGTCAGACTCGATCTCTGTTTTTAAGAATAGGGCTAAAACCTACCTTTTTGATATAGCCTACAATTAGGGAGGGATCATGTGTTTCTGAACCCTCCCTTAGTTATGCTGCTAATAGGTTTAGTCAGCCGGGGGACCTCCAGTAATGCACTGGGCCTCACTCCTTTCCTCACTCTCTATGAAATATTTTTTTTTTTTTGCTGGTCATTAACATTTGTTTGTTCTCTCCCATAGATTGAGTCCCCATCGTGCTGTTTGCTCTCTACATGTCTGTTCTTTTCTTCTTCTCTGTCCCCTCACCCCCCAGCCAGTCGCAGCAGATGACTGCCCCTCCCTGAGCCTGGTTCTGCTGGAGGTTTCTTCCTGTTAAAAGGGAGTTTTTCCTCTCCACCGTCGCCAAGTGCTTGCTCACAGGGGATCGCCTGATTGCTGGGGTCTTTCTGCAACTGTGGGGGTCCTCCCTACAGTTGATAGTGCTATGAGATGACTGTTGTTGTGAAATGGCGCTATATAAATAAAGTTGAATTGAATTGAATTGAATTGAATATGGCCACCGATTAACATTTTTTTTGTTTCTTGACTACTAAGGCACCTAGAAAGCTGATGTTGGTGTCAAAACAGAGGTTTAAGGGGTCATACTATCTGTTTATTCCAATAAAAGTGTGTTTAAATGATTACATAATCGAGAAATCCAAGATGGCGGCCGGCTGTCATTTTCACATGCAATGGACTTTTTCATATCCGTCACCAAATGAGCTAAAAATGTCAAATGAGGTATCCTTACATTCATTTTTAATAATTATTAGAAAGCTCCTGCACTGATTCAGCGATTTCACTGAGGAACACTTGGGTAATCCCCTTAGGATTCCCGGAATCCTATGCTTGATTCATTGATTCCTTTTTGCATAGCAAGAGAGAGGATACAGTGATTTTGTAACGTCTGTGCTGCCATAATATGTAGTCCTAATCTTTCCAATTTAACCAAGGTTGCCAGGTATGTATAAATTTAGCTTTAAACTTATCTGGAGAGGTTAGAATTCTGAATCTTGTTCCATACTGTATAGTCAGGTAATGTTAGCATATTGACCATGCTGCTTGCTTAATGCTACCGTAATGACAGTAGACAGTACAAGGGCCTTTGACTCTAGGTCTTGTCATCCCTCCTTTTTCTCTCCTCTGTTCTGATAATGACAAATTTGTTTTTGTTTTCAGACACTTATTCATATAAAGTGAGGGATAAAATGGATACTGCAAGTGACAACGATGAATTACCATCAACGTCTTCCGGTGAATACGAATGCATTCTACGTTGTGGTCAACCATGTACCAAAAGTGACTCTTTGGATAATACCAAGGACCAAAAATGGAATTCAATTCGTGAAAAAACTCTACGATGGAAAGGACTTGATCGGTTTCAATGTGGGAATATTGATTGGGCCAAAGGGCCAAAAGGGCATTATATGCACCAGACATGTTACACCACGTTATCTAACAAGCGTTGTCTATCTCAAGCCGAGAAACGTAAGCATAAATTAGAGGTAGATCTTGAAAGAGACAATCAATCAGTTCAGGGGGATCCATCTCCATCTGCTTCTCTCTTTTCACCGAAGAGGCTCCGGTCCAGCATTGGATTGGATTACCCAAGTGTTCCTCAGTGAAATCACTGAATCAATGCAGGAGCTTTCTAATAATCATTAAAAATGAATGTAAGGATACCTCATTTGACATTTTTAGCTCATTTGGTGACGGATATGAAAAAGTCCATTGCATGTGAAAATGACAGCCGGCCGCCATCTTGGATTTCTCGATTATGTAATCATTTAAACACACTTTTATTGGAATAAACAGATAGTATGACCCCTTAAACCTCTGTTTTGACACCAACATCAGCTTTCTAGGTGCCTTAGTAGTCAAGAAACAAAAAAAATGTTAATCGGTGGCCATATTGGTGGCCATATTGGATTTCATCGTGATGGGTTTGTTTCACAAGTAAACTAATAGCATTAATGGAATGCTTGACCCCAAAATCCTATGTCTAGACACCAAAATCAACCTCCTAGCTGAATTAGTTACTGAGATATAGGTGGTGGTATGCATTTTGGCGGCCATTTTGAATTTTGGGCAAAAAAAAAAAGGTTTCCCGTAATTTTTGGGAGGTACATGGGAGCTTATTTTCATTAAAATGGGTCTAGAATGCTAAATCCAGTGAGAAAAAAAGGTCCTGGGAGGTTGGTCACGAAACCCCCAAAAATGACTCTACTATAAGCTGACTGAAATCCATGTTCATTCTCTCTACCACTGCACATCTTACTGCACGCGTTGCCTTTGCCTGAGAGCCTGAGGACCCGCTCCAGCCCGCCTGCACAGGGCTGGGGTGAGTCTTATGATGGCGGGATGAATAATAAACACCCTTTTAAACTCTCAGTTCGCTGCCTATTATTCTTTCGCCATAATATTACTTTTTCAGTTTTCATTTTTATAAATCTCATTGCCTACCGAAACTGAATATCTGAGCACTTTTTTTTTTTTTTTTTTAAATTTCCCCAATCACCCGATCAGGGAAATAAAAAAATAAATTGAAGCCAAAATTTCTTTAAACCAAACGATTAAATAACAATCGCTTTATGTGAAAAAAATAATTACATAATAATTATTATTATATAAATATGCACAAAATCAATGCCGATGGTTGAAATTTACAACATAGCAAAGGTACATGATCAAAGTTGCACATCCAGTTCTTTTAGATCTAGCTGTATATTATCATTCAGTGTTTTGGAGGCGACCGATGTCCATCTCTAACCCTTCACCGTCTGACCCTTCATCCTCTGAAACGTGCGAGTCATCATCGCTTCCTGACTGATATGGTTCAAATAAACAGGGTTGCAGTCATTCATTAGAACCAACTCGCTCTTCTTCATCACTCAGTCCTGCTTCTTCCTCAAAAACTAACAAATCGCTCAAATCTTCGCTGAACTCGCTCACAACTTCCTCCGCTTCAGTGTACTCAGCCATGCTTGTTTACATATTGGGTTCCTCTAATTATGTCCCAATATGGCGGTGCCATTTGACCCAGTTTCAACAAACGAACATCGCAATCTGCTGCATCACGATGTAATTTATGGTAGTATATGGGAAAAAAACTATTCAACTTTTTTGTCTACACAGAATAAAAACACAGTAGTTCTTCTTTCTAATGATGTCTTGGTTGAATTATGTCATAGACTCTTTAAGGCCTGAAAAAGGCACCTTCCCTGCAACAACTTATCCATTTCAAAACATTTGCATGGACTTCACTGAGTTAGATAAATGTGAAGGCAAATGATATTGTTTGGTTATTTGTGACATGTTTACCAAATGGACAGAAGCCTTCCCTTGCACTCACCCAAACACTGCTACAGTAGCAAAAAAAAAAAAACTGTTGGAAGAAATTGTGCCCAGATTTGGAATACCTGAAAAGATTTACTCAGATAATGGAACACATTTTGTAAATCAGATTATATCACACTTAGGTACAGCACTCAACATTAGCCTGTTAATTATCCTGTTCTTAATGACTGCTGTTATATATTTATGTATGTATGTACTTGTATTATTTATTGTGTTTTATTTCATTTATTATGTACTGCATCCATTGTGTATGTGTGGATTGTGTGGTTGCAGCACGGGTGTCAAGCCCAAGACAAATTTCCCCTTGAGGGACAATAAAGTTTATCTTATCTTATCTGAAAAACCACTCAGCTTACCATCCACAATTTGCAGGATTGGTGGAATGCAAAAATAGGACCATTAAAGAAAGGCTCTGAAAAACAATGGCAGAAACAGGACAAAATTGGATATATTGCCTACCCTCAGTTCTGTTTTACATGAGAATAGTTCCCACCAAAGGGGGGTTGGCCCCATCTGAAATAATGTATGGCAAACCTTACCTACTCCCACCATGAACCCTAAAGCTGTGTCATTCTGTGTGCCCCTAATGGCAGAGTGCAACACTGCGCCTGTCAACTGATATAAACACTGCCAAACACTCCCCAGCTGGACTGAGGATTTGTACTGATCATGCCAGTTCACAAGGTGGCAGGCACGCGTCGGAGGACTCATGGATGACATGTAATACACCAAAGAGGAAGAAATCCTTCGTCATCTTTGAGATTACAAAACAAAATGGACGGGACCCATCATTGTGGACATACGCGATCGCAGACAGAGGCGCAAATTCAGAGGATTTGGTCCCAACTTTGCCAACTATGACTCTAAAAAGAGATTATTTAGCTTATGAAGGTAGATGTTTCCATTTTCTTATCACACAGGGAGTGCGAAGCTTGTTGATTTCACCTGCCGGCGCCCAAAGCACTATGTGACTGTAGCGTAATCGCCGGTTGCAGGTCGTCATATAAGATAAACTGCAGCGGAATAAAAGCAAAATTAAGATGAAATAATCAATAACAGTTTCCGGATGTAGGAGAGAATGCTAAAATGACTGGGAGAGGACAAAATAACCACCAGAATGCTGCAAAAGGACGCCGCCTTGCCAGCGGTAAGTGATGAATGTCTTTCTTTGTTTGTATGCAAATTAGATGCGTAAATTTACTCCTGTCTGAAACTTTGGATCATATTCTACATCTTTCTAATTGACAGTAAGCCATTATCTCTTACCACTTTCAAGTTATAGCCTTGGAAAGTTCTGACATCTGATCTGAATATTTTCTTGAAAAAAATCTTTACCACTCTTGACCACTAGGGGTTATGTCGCAGTTTGGCGACATACACAGTTAGAGCGTTAAGGCCATTTAATTCAGGTGATGAGGAGGTGTGCTTAGCTGATTACATGCGAGAAATGTTGACTGGCAGAGATATTGTTCATGCTGCTCTTCCCAGGAGGGAACATGGTGAAGCACCCATCATGGCCAAACCGGGGGATCTGGTCCTTATCAAAGTCATCAAAAAGAAAAACTGGGCCGACGCTCCCTGGCAAGGACCACACAAAGTCATCCTGGCAACACCAACAGCCGTGAAAGTGGAAGGACATGATTCTTGGGTGCATTTGACACATTGCAAACTTTACCCTGCTCAAAACCCTCAGCAAGAGACTGTTTAACCCCCATTGCAAACTATATCCTCAACAAGTGACTGTTTAACCGTTTCTCTATACAAGTGTCGACTGACCGTGCCCTTGTTGGTGTCCAGCAACGGCGTGTATAGCAAAACAACTGTTGTTTATCATGGAGAGACAAAATGCCAGCGAGAGAAGGTTGGCAGCAGAAGGATGTGAATGGTGCACCTGTTTTTTTTCATCATTATCATCCTTGTGGTGACACTTTTGTTTTAGTTATTTTTAGGGACACCATTACCTATTTATCGCAGGGCTAGATACATTACTCACACATGTCATGACTGGCTAGAAGGACCAGGCGATAAGGACCATGTTTATGCTGGTAATGTGTGGTGTAAGTATGCTAATTACACAGCCAAAACAGCTAATCATTCAAATTGGTGCGTGTTCTTTGCTCCCACTCTCAGCTGACCAAATATCTGTTTCTGCTAAACCAATGGAACTATCAGAAGCTGTTTGTTTCTTGCAAGAGGCTATGTATGGAAATAGTACAGCAAGCATTAATTTGAATCACACCTGTCACATTGCCTATGACTCCTCTTACTCGGTGAAGGCAAGGTTAACCTCGCCAGGGAATCTTTCCTTTTGTCTATAAGGGTGTGGAAATGTCTCTTTGGGCAGTTTATCACTTTCTAGGTGTGCAACGATGCATAGTACGTCTCGCCCCTGTACTGCTACCTGCCAGACCGGCATAGTGGGCAAAAGCTGTCCTGAAGATCCTTATTGTCAGTCTAGAAGTCTGGAAGGTGACGTCACCCTGCAGGAGCTCTGTAGTGCCGCAATTTGTGATTCTCACAAGTATGGCATGCATATGGTGACAGGGGATTGGTGATTGTGCGGCCATCGTGCCTATTCACACCTGCCCATGAATTAGGGAGGGGTGTGTGCCCCCGTAGTTGTGACTGACCATACCATCATATTGTCGGCAGGACAGGGGGGCAGGGTGAAGAGAGATATCTTTTTTGCACCACATGATCCTATCTGGGGCACAGATGTGCCAAAAGAATTCAAGTTATAAACCACTGTGCAGAAGGTACTTCATTCTCTGTTTCCTTGGGTGGGAGTGGCTAAGATCACCTTGTGGATTGAAACAACTAATTATAGATTACAATCATTTGTGAAATTTTCCTTGTCTGCTTTTTCCAGTATAAATGAGGAATTAACGGCTCTTAGACTTATGTTGACCCAAAATAAAATGGTTCTTGATCAAATAACTGCCGCCTGTTTACTCTCTACACTAATGACTGTACTAGTCATTATCCAGGTAACCTGTGTTTTAAATTTTCTGACAACACTGCCATCCTTAGCCTGTTACACCAAGACAGTGACACCTCCTTGTATTTCACTGAGGTCAGACTTTCCAAAGTGGTGTGATGAATATGTCTTGGTCATCAACATACAAAAAACTAAGGAGATGGTGGTGGACCCTCGGTCAGCGGGAGACCACACTCCACTGTCTATTAACAGTGTGGAAATTCAACAGGTCACCTCCTACAGGTATCTGGGCATCCATCTGGATAACCTCTTCACCTGCAATCACCATGTTGAGTTTGTGTGCTCTCGTCTACAACAAAGGCTGTATTTTCTCCGTCGACCGAGGGTGTTTGGAGTCAGCGACAAAATACTGTTTTTATTTTACCAGGCGGTGTAGGAGAGCATCATAAGGTATGGGATGTCTGTGTGATTCGGCGGTATTTCTGCGCAGGCCAAATCCAAGTTGCAGGGTCTGGTCCAGGCTGCCATGAAGGGGATGGGGAGAACTGAAAAGCTCCCCATTAAGGCCATTTATGAGCAGGGTGTGTGCAGGCAGGCACAGAGAGTTTTGCAGGACCCCTCACACATGCTCCATTCTGAGTTTGAGCTCTTGCCTTCTGGTAGAAGATGCAGAGTACCAAAATGCAGGTTTTAAAAATTCATTTGTACCTGCTTCTATTAAAATTGCTCCTAGGATTGTACAGCAGCGTGGTGATCTTAACCTATATTACATGTTCAGTTTGTTTATGTTTTAGACTGTTTTTTTAATAATATGTGTAATGGGGGTAGTGTGCAATATATGTAAGCAGACGTCTTGTTGTGATGGGATGCCTTGTGATTTGATGGGAAGCAGGTCTGTGTCAGCACTGTGACTCCACAGCAAATTTCCCCAAGGGGACAATAAAGTCTATTTTATTCTATTCTACTCCGCAGAGTGCTGAGCCACCTGGAGAACCCAAGGAGCTACGTGAGGATGCTCTTTGTGGACTACAGCTCAGCTTTCAACACATCATCCCAGACATCCTGATCAACAAACTGCACCATCTCCAGACCCCCCCCCCTTCCACACACACACACCTGCTCCTGCATTAAAAAAAAAAAAACTCTCACTAACCACCCACAAACAGTCAGACTTGGCCCCCACCAGTCCTCCTCACTGTCACTCAGCACTGGCTCCCCCCACGGCTGCATGCCAAGTCCTCTACTGCAGTTCCTGTACACCTTTGACTGTATTCCAACCCACCCACCCACCGTCATCATGAAGTATGCAGACAATGCCACCTTGGTTGGGCTCATCACAGACGATGAGAAGGCATACAGGGCAGAGGCAGAGAATCTGCTGCTGTGGTGCTCAGCAAACAACCTAGAACTGAATGTCCATAAAAACCAAAGAACTCATAATGGACTTCAGGAAGAACAGATAGGACCATACACCCCTCCTCATAAAGGGAGACCACGTGGAAACTGTCCCCACCTTCAGGTTCCTGGGCACCCACATCTCCTCTGCCCTCTCCTGGACTGACAATGTCAAGGCCCTGGTGAACAAAGCCCAGCAGCGGCTACACTTCCGCCATGTCCTGAGGAAGAACAACCTGGACCAGAAGCTACTGCTGGCCTTCTACCGCTGCTCAGTGGAGAGCGTGCTCACCTACTGTCTGGGTGTGTGGTATGCCGGCTCCACGGCTGAGAACAGGAAGGCTGTGCAGAGGGTCATCAACACCGCCCCAAAATTCATCAGTGGCCCTCTGCCCTTCCTGGAGCACATCTCCAGATCCTGTCTCAGGAAGACCAAGGCCATCACAGGTGATCCCTCACATCCCACCCACCACCTGTTTGACCAGCTTCCCTCTGGACAACGGTTCAGATCAATCAGGTCCCACACCTCCAGACTGACAAACAGTTTCTTCCCCTGGACTATCCAGACTGTAAACAGCCAGAGGTCCACCCCCATCCCTCCAAACGCTCACATGTACAGAACTGAGGACCTTTTAATTATCAGGAAAAAAACTCACCTGTTTCTGCACTTTTCAGTACATTAATCCATCCGCAAAGCCACTACCAATGTGTGTATTTTTATACTTCTTATTTATTCTATTTAATGTGTGATTTTATTCAAATGTGTGCTTTATATCTGTTTTTATATTTTCATACCTGTGTAGTGATCATTATTGGAACCAGTATATTACAGGGGCTACGGAGAATACATTAGAGTTTGGAGGGCTGTGGTTCCTACTCATAATGAATTGTAATATTTCTATGGGTCATGACAGCTGCTGCACATAAATCATATTAACAGTATTTAATTTTAATTGGCTGCTGATTTCTTAGATATACAATGGGGGCTACAGCGAATACAAGAACAGATGCATCTTTGCCTGAAAATATCAAAATAAAGATGTTAAATGACAGACATTTTCATGAATTATCAGTTGTGAACACGCATATTTATTCAATGAATGTATAAACAGTCCAGTTACAGTAAAAGCAAATTGAAATAATGTTGATTTTGCTGTTTATTTACCTCTCAGTTCCACCATTTGGCCAAAAATAGGCATATTGTTTCTTTCGAAAAATGTTTTTCTGACTTTTTGCATCACCAAGGTCAGAAAATGGTTTTTATTGGCCAAAATATTCACATTCTTCTTCTTGAATGTTTGCAGAACATAAATAGGTTAACTGACCCCTCGCCAAACGACCGATGATGGCAGTCGACCGTGTGTCTATTGGGAGATACAGATTGTGATTGTAAAATCAGAACTGCTGTGTGATTGTTCAACAAGCACTTAAATGCAAGCATTAAATACGTCTGAGGCATCAACAGCTCAAACTTCCCGTATAAATGTGACGCAGACGTGACTGCGGGTAGAAGCGGCCTCGTGTTCAGACAGGCTGAATCAGCTGTGAAGTCGGGAAACAGACGATACAACCATGAGAGACGGACCAGAACAATTATCCCATATAGGCTCCCGTGTATTCCTTCTCCTTTACGTCCCGGCGTTCCCCACACACTCGTGTTTACAGCCATCAAGTATGGGCTCCTTGAGACGTGGCTTTATTAACCCCGTTTGTTGTCTGCTTTGATAAAATACGGGATCGAAGAGAGACTGTTGGGCCACCCAGACGGAGCCTTTACAAGCTCCAGTGTATAAACAACTCCGCCGTAAATCTGAGAGCTGCTTAAAGAAGAGAAAGAAAAACAACGAGGGTGTAAATCCAGCCGCATTCAAACTGAGAGTCCTTAAACTGGATTTATAACGAGTATTATTTTAGCAGGAATTTGGCAGTTTCATTATTTGGCAGATGTCACCAACTCAGTTCAGCTTCATTACAGAATTACTTCATTTTTAAGAAATCCCAGCCAGCATGTCCATGTGGGCCCCACCAAAGGTTAAAACTGGGCTGTCTTATGGGTCCATGTGGGTCTGTCTATGGATTCCATGTTGGCCCCATCTGTGTTTGCCCACAGCGACTTTACCTGTGGTACAGGTGAGCAGGTCATCTTGTATCCGCTTTAAACTCACTGGGCCCCACATGGGGTTAAAATGGCTGAAAATGACACAAATTTATGAGAAAAAATGTGAAAATTTAGGAGAAAAATTTGAAAATTTATGAGAAAAAAAGTTACAAATTTACAAAAAATAAACGGTAGCCAATTGATGAAGGAAAAAGTTACAAATTTATGAAGAAAAAGGCACAAATTTATGAGAAAAATTTGAAAATTTATAAGAAAAATTTGAAAATTTATGAGAAGTTACAAATTCACAAAAAAAAGGTAGCAAATTTATGAGGAAAAAAATGTGAAAATACAGGGGGAAAGCGTTGCAAATTTACAAGAAAAAAGTAGTAAAATTACTTGAAGAGTTACAAACTTGCACTAAAAATTTAGCAAATTTACAAGAAAGTCACAAATTTATGAGAAAAAAGGTGTAAATTTATGAGAAAATTTTGAAAATTTCTGAGAAAAAAGTTACAAATTTACAAGAAAAAGTCACAAATTTGTGAGGAAAAAATGTGAAAATTTAAGAGAAAAAAGTTGCAAATTCAAAAGAAAAAAATAGTAAATTTACTTAAGAGTTACAAACTTACAAGAAAAATTGAGCAAATTTACAAGAAAAAAGTCACAAATTTATGAGAAAAAAAAATCAGAAAAAGTTGCAAATATACTGTATGAGAAAAACACTGAAACTTTACAGGAAAAAACTACAAAATTAAATGGAAAAAAAATGGAAATTTATGAGAAAAAAGTTGCAAATTTTTGAGGAAAAAAGTCACAAATTTATGAGAAAAAAATGTGAAAATTTAGGAGAAAAAAGTTGCAGATTTACAAGAAAAAAAATAGTAAAATTACTGTTACAAACATACCAAAAATTGAGCAAATGTACAAGTAAAAAAAGTCACAAATTTATGCAGAAAAAGTTGCAAATTTACAAAAAAGTAGCAAATATATCAGTAAATAAATTGAAAATCCATCCATCCATCTTCTACTGCTTTTCCGGAGGTCCGGGTCACGGAGGCAGCAGTTCAAGCAGAGAAGCCCAGACTTCTCTGCTTGAACCCCAGCCACCTGCTCCAGCTCTTCAGAGAGGATACCAAGATGTTCCCAGACCAGCTGGGAGACATAGTCTCTCCAGCGAGTCCTGGGTCTGCCCCGGGGTCTCCTCCCAGTGGGACGTGACCAAAACACCTCAAGTGGGAGGCATCCAAGAGGCATCCTGATCAGATGCCCATACCACCTCAGCTGGCTCCTTTCAATGTGGAGGAGCAGCGATTCTACTCTGAGCCTCTCCCGGATGACTGAGCTCCTCACCCTATCTCTGAGGGTGAGTCCAGCAATCCTACAAAGAAAGCTCATTTCAGCCGCTTGTATCCGCGATCTTGTTCTTTCGGTCATTACCCAAAGCTCATGACCATAGGTGAGGGTAGGAACGTAGATTGACCGGTAAATTGACAGCTTTGCTTTAGAACTCAGCTCCCTTTTTATCATAGCAGACTGGTACAACGTCCGCACTACTCCAGATGCTGCTCTGATACGTCTGTCAATCTCTCGCTCCATTCTCCCCTCACTCGTGAATGAGACCCAGAGATACTTAAACTCCTCCACTTGAGGCAGGAGCTTGTCACCAACCTGGAGAAGTCAATCCACCTTTTTCCATCTGAGGACTATGGACTCGGACTTGGAGGTGCCGATTCTCATCCCAGCCGCTTCACACCCAGCAGCAAACCGTCCCAGCAAGGCCTGTAGGTCATTGCTTGATGAAGCCAACAGGACAACATCATCTGCAAACAACAGAGATGAAATCCTGTGATCACTGAGCATGACACCCACAGGATCGGTGACAAACAGCAGCACTGGCGGAGTCCAACTCTCACTGGAAACGAGTTTGACTGGGTGTTGGCAACACGAACCAAACTCTTGCAACGGTCGTATAGGGACCAGATAGCTCAGAACAATGAGCCCGATACCCCATACTCCCGAAGCATCCCTCACAAGAGACCACGAGGGACGTGGTACATGTGTATTGTGCCCAACCAGTCCACAATACACATGTGGACTGGTTGGGCAAACTCCCACAAACCCTCGAGGATTCTCGAGAGGGTAAAGAGCTGGTCCGATGTGCCACGGCCAGAACAAAAACCACATTGCTCTGCCTGAATCCGAGGTTCAACCAACAGTCGGACTCTCCTCTCCAATTCCCTGGCATAAACCTTCCCTGGGAGGCTTATAAGTGTGAGCCCCCTAAAGCTGGAACACACTCTCTGGTCCCCCTTTTTTAAAAAGAGGAAGCACCATCCCGGTTTGCCATGCCAAAGGCACTGTCCTCGACCTCAACGCAACATTGCAGAGGCGCGTCAACCATAACAGCCCAACAACATCCAGGGCTTTGAGGTACTCAGGACAAATCTCGTCCACTCTCGGGGCCCAGCCACCAAAGTTTTTTAACCACTTCGGCGACCTCAATCCCTGTGATGGCCGAGTTGTCCCCGTCATCCTCAAGCCCTGCTTCCTCTGTGGAAGGCGTGTCAGTGGGATTGAGGAGATCCTCAAAGCATTCCTTCCACTGCCAGACTAGACCCCCAGTCAAAGTCAGCAGTGCCCCATCCACACCATACACAGTGTGGACAGGGAGCTGCTTCCCCCTCCTGAGTCACCAGACAGTTTCCAAAATCTCTTCGAAGCCGACCAAAAGTCTTTTTCCATGGCCTCACTGAACTCCTCCCACACCCGAGTTTTTGCTTCAGCAACCACTTGAGCTGCACTCCCCTTGGCCTGCTGGTTCACCTCAGCTGCTTCGGGAGTCCCACAAGCCAACCAAGCACAATAGGACTCCTCCTTCAGCTTGATGGCCCCCCTCATCACTTGTGTCCACCACTTGGTTTTGGAGGTGCCACCATGAGATGCACCAAAACCTTGCGGCCGCAGCTCTGGGCTGCTGCTTCAACAATGGAGGTGGAGAACATGGCCCATTCAGACTCCGTGTCTCCAGGCTCCCTCGGAATGTGGTTGAAGTTCTTCCGGAGGAGGGAGTTCAAGACCTCCCGGACAGGGGTCTCAGCCAGATGTTCCCAGCACACCCTCACTATACGTTTGGGTCTACCAGGTCTGAATGGCATCCTCCCCTGTTATCGGATCCAACTCACCACCAGGTGGTGATCAGTTGACAGCTCTGCACCTCTCTTTACCCGAGTGTCCAAGACATGTGGTCGCAGGTGTGATGCCACGATAACAAAATCGATCATCAACCTGTGACCTAGGGTGTCCTGGTGCCAGGTGCACACATGGACACCCTTATGCTTGAACATTTTTTTTTGAATTTTTTTTAAAATTTTGTGTACTTTATTGATCCCCAGAGGGGAAATTGAGGGCATCCACCTGGATGGATGAAGCAGCCACGGTACGGCGCTATCCCTTAACCATTCACACACACATCCACACCTAGGGCTACTTTAGAGTCTCCAATTAACCTAACCTGCATGTTTTTGGCCTGTGGGAGGAAACCGGAGAAATCCCAGGGTAAACCCACACAGACACGGGGAGAACATGCAAACTCTACACAGATCACTGTTGGTCAGGGGCTGGGATCGAACCAGGGATCCCATGGCCAAGGGTGAGTTGCTGTGCTGGCGCAGTGCTAACCACTGCGCCACCGCATCACCCACCACCCGTCGGCACAGAAGTCCAATAAGTGAACACCACTCGGGTTCAGATCAGGCAGGCCGTTCCTTCCAATCACACCCCTCCAGGTTTCACTGTCATTGCCCACATGTGCACTGAAGTCCCCCAGTATGACAATGGAGTCTCCAAGAGGAGCACTCTCCAGCACCCCAGTCAGAGACTCCAAAAAGGGCGGGTACTCTGAACCATCATTTGGTGCAAAGGCACAAATGATGGTCAGAACCTGTTTCCCAACCTGAAGGTGCAGGGAAATTACCCTTTCTTCCACCGGGGAGAACACCAGTGTCGAGGCAGCAAGGTGGGGGGATAAAAAGTACCCACCCCTGCCCGTCGCCTCCAGATATTTCAGAATCAGAATCAGAATAAGCTTTATTGCCAAGCATGTTTACATGTAAACATACAATCAATCAATGCATCAGATTTATATAGCGCTTTATCATAGACACTCAAAGACGCTTTACAGAAATTAAGGGTCATCCACCACCTGGATGGATGAAGCAGCCACAATACGGCGTCATCCCTTTTAAACTATTCACACACACACATTCACACAAAGGGCCACTTTAGAGTCTCCAATTAACCTAACCTGCATGTTTTTGGGATGTGGGAGGAAACCGGAGAAATCCCGGGGTAAACCCACGCATACACGGGGAGAACATGCAAACTCCACACAGATCACTGTTGGTCGGGGGCTGGGATCGAACCCACGATCCCCACGATCCCCCGGCCAACGGTAAACTGTGCTGCCGCAGTGCAACATACGAGGAATTTGACTTGACATTGGGCGCGCTCGATAAGCGCTTCCCAATGACGCGGCAGCCATGCAAGGCGCCTGTCATATTTCCAGAGTAGGCCAAGCTCCAGCCACTCTCCAGGAAAATGGTTCCAGAACTGGAGCTGTGTGTTGAGGTGAGCCCAACTATATCTAGCTGGTATCTCTCAACCTCGTGTACTAGCTCCAGCTCCTTCTCCACCAGTGAGGTGACGTTCCACATCCCAAAAGCCAGTTTTGAAAGCCAGGGCTCAGACTGTAAAGGTCTCTGCCTTCGCCTGCTGCCTGATCCGCATAGCACCAGACCCCCATGGTTCCTCCTGCAGGTGGTGAGCCCACTGGAGGGCGGACCCATGTAACTCCTTTGGGCTGAGCCCGGCCGGGTCCCATGGGTAGAAACCCAGCCACCAGGTGCTAGCCATGGAGCCCCTTCCCCAGGCCTGGCTCCAGGGTGGGGCCTCGGTAACCCCATACCGGGCGGGGTACACTGAATCCTTGATTTTTGTTCATCATGGGAGTCTATTGGAGCACTCTTGGGAGACCCTACCAGCGGCAAATTGCCACAGACAAAATAGTTCCTGGGATCCCTAGGGCACACAAACCCCCCACCATGATAAGGTGGCGATTCATGGGGGGTAAACTGAAAATTCACAATAAAAAAAGTTTTAAATTTACAAGAAAAAACTGCAAGTTTACAGTTAAAAAAAGGTCAAATTTTATAGAAAGTTCCAAATTTACAAGAAAAATGTTGCAAATTTATGGGGGAAAGTCACAAATTTACAAGAAAATAGCAAAGTTACGAGGAAAAAAGTGACAAATTTATGAGAAAGTTTACAAGAAAAAGTTAGCAAATTTGCTCGAAAAAAATTATGAGGAAAAAGTTGCAAGTTTACAGTAAAAAAAAGGCTGCAAATTTATGAGAAAGTTTCAATTTTTCAAGAGCATGCATCACATTTACTGGAAAAAAGTCACAAATTTACAAGAAAATATCAAATTTATGAGAAAATAAGTTGAAAATCAGTAAACGGGTAAAGTCCATGTGGGCAAATATCGATGGGGCCAACGTGGAACCTGGGGACAAACCCACATGGACCCAGCCGACAGCCCAGTTGTAACCTTTGGTGGGGCCCACATGGACATGCTGGCTGTGATTTCACAGCTGCTCCAGTTCTCTAATGTAGAAGCATTGAAGAAGCACAAGATTCCTGAAACATTTTTCTGAAAAACTCATCATGTCTGAAGCCAAATTAAACTTAAAGCAACCTGGACAGAAACTTTTTCAGCTGAAAAATCATTTTTTCCCCACTGTAGCAGATGGGAAAACCTTGACTGTTCTGCTGTTATAAACTGGTGTGAAAATGGCCCAGATGCGTCCAGTCCTGACAGAATTAGCTATCCAACCATGCAGAACACGTGTCATAAACAGATCCTGATGCTGTGTATGATCCACAATGACGGAACACCTGAAGGGGCAAAGTTTCCACATCTGTTCATAGTGCCGCAATGAGTGGTCAGTTAACTGGCCGATCAGTCGACAGAAAATTAATCAACAATCAATTTAATACAGCTGCAATAAAATCATCTCCCCCACCCCCACTGCAAATTAGGTTTATTGGCAAAAATGTACAAACTAGCAGCTGTTTGCGACAAACAAATCAAACAGGAACAATTTAAGTAGCTCAACTATGGTAAATGGCGTTCACTGATATAGTGCTTTTGTCATCTCGAGATGACCAAAGCGCGTCACAGATCCTGCTGTCCACACATTCACACACTGATGGTGGCGGAGCTGCCATGCACAGGTGCTGGCCTGGCCCACCAGCAGCAACTGGGGGTTCAGTGTCTTGCTCAAGAACACTTCGACAGGCAGACAGAGAGGGAATCGAACCCCTGACCCTCCGATCAGTAGCTGGCCACACTACACAAGTGGTTTTTCTCATAAAATTGCAGTTTTTTTTCCTCATAAATTTGTGACCTTTTTCCTGAAATTTCTTTTTTCCCCTCATAAATTTGCAGCTTTTTCCTCATAAATTTGTGACTTTTGTCACACGTGGGTTCTCCAAGTTCTGCAAAAAATTCCACTTTTAATGACTACTGCAGTGTCTAAATGATTCAGCCCCTTCATGACAACCATCTTTAGTACTTAGTAAATCACCCTTTTGCTGTTCTGACCTGCTGCAAACGTGATGCATATCCAGACACCAGCTTCTGGCAGCATTCTGAAGAATCTTAGCCATTCCTCGTGTTCAAAGAACTTCAGTTCTTGGGTTTGTGTGCTGCATCTGCCTTTGTCAAATCCCACCAGAGATAATCAGTGAGGTTCAAGTCAGGTGACTGTGATGGCCACTCTAGTATCTTCCAGGACTCCTTCTGAAACCAAACCTTGGTGGACTCTGAGGTCTGCTTGGGATCATTGTCCTGTTGGAAGCTTCAGCATCCTCACAGACAGCGTGACGTTTTCTCCCAGGACTTCATGATACTTGACTGAATCCTTCTCGCCCTCCACATGCTGCAGGTTTCTGATGCCAGAGGAAGTGAAGCAGCCCCAGAGCATCACTGAGCCACCGCCATGCTTCACTGTAGGCAGGGTGCTCTTTTCAGCGTATGCTTCAGTCTTCCTCCTCCAGACATACCACTGATCCATTGGCCCAAAAACTTCCAGTTCTGCTTCATCGCTCCACAGAACAGAATCACAAAACCTCTTTGGTTTGTTGATACAGTTTTGAGCAAATTGGAGCTGACTTTTCTTGTGCTTCTGGGTCAGTAGTGGTGTATGTCTTGGAGTTTGAGCATGGAGCCCTTCAGCCCTTCAGTGCCTGCTGCCACCAAGTCTTGCTGCAGGTCTTTTGCAGTCAGTCGAGGGTTCTTGACCACCTGCTTCCTCCTCTTCCTCTTTCTGCCACGTCCAGGTAGTGTAGCCACTGTTCCTCTAACTTTAAACTTGTGAACTACGCTTCCATCTGTATCTCTAGGAACATTCAGTGCCTTTGCTATATTTTTGCATTCTAGACCTTGTTTGTGCACGGCAATGATTTCTTCTCTGAACTTTGTGGACAATTCTCTTGACTGAGCCATATTTCTAACATGCAGTCAAACATCACCATCAACAGTCCAGGTATCTGTCGTGTTCTATCTCAGTGCAACTAATGAAGCCCTTGATTCGACCGGCGGGGATAAAAACCA
This sequence comes from Pholidichthys leucotaenia, assembly GCA_020510985.1. Taxonomy (NCBI): domain Eukaryota; kingdom Metazoa; phylum Chordata; class Actinopteri; order Cichliformes; family Pholidichthyidae; genus Pholidichthys; species Pholidichthys leucotaenia. The sequence continues at coordinate 333,874,289 of CM035845.1, forward strand.
GACTGTAAACACCAGAGAAAGGGAGAATAGCTGTTTTTGACATAAAGAGTTTTCTATATGAACTTCTCCCTGCAATGTTATTATTGTGTAAATATTTGCCCGTCTGCAATTACACATTATTATCGAAATGATCAAATTTTCCTTGTTGGGGATGCTCCTGAAAAACATTTTATCTTTCCACTGAGGAAAAAAAAGTTAAAATTTGTGACTTTTTTCCTGGAAATTTTCATTTTTTCTCATGAATTTGTAACTTTTTCCTCAAAAATGTGACTTTTCTCCTGAAAGTTTTCATTTTTTTTTCCTCATAAATTTGCAACTTTTTCCTCAAAAATGTGCACATTTTTCTTGAAGATTTGCAACTTTTTTCCTCATAAATTTGTGATTTTTTTCTTGGAAATTTTGATTTTTTTCTTATAAATTTGCAACTCTTTTCCTCATAAATTTGTGACTTTTCTCCTCAAAATTTTCATTTTTTCTCATAAATTTGCAGCTTTTTTCTCTAAAATGTGCACATTTTTTCTTGAAGATTTGCAACTTTTTTCCTCATAAATTTGTGATTTTTTTTCTTGGAAATTTTGATTTTTTTCTTATAAATTTGCAACTCTTTTCCTCATAAATTTGTGACTTTTCTCCTCAAAATTTTCATTTTTTCTCATAAATTTGCAGCTTTTTTCTCTAAAATGTGCACATTTTTCTTGAAGATTTGCAACTTTTTTCCTCATAAATTTGTGATTTTTTTTCCTGGAAATTTTTATTTTTTTTCTTATAAATTTGCAACTTTTTTCCTCATAAATTTGTGACTTTTCTCCTCAAAATTTTCATTTTTTCTCATAAATTTGCAGCTTTTTTCTCTAAAATGTGCACATTTTTTCTTGAAGATTTGCAACTTTTTTCCTCATAAATTTGTGATTTTTTTTCTTGGAAATTTTGATTTTTTTCTTATAAATTTGCAACTCTTTTCCTCATAAATTTGTGACTTTTCTCCTCAAAATTTTCATTTTTTCTCATAAATTTGCAGCTTTTTTCTCTAAAATGTGCACATTTTTCTTGAAGATTTGCAACTTTTTTCCTCATAAATTTGTGATTTTTTTTCCTGGAAATTTTTATTTTTTTTCTTATAAATTTGCAACTTTTTTCCTCATAAATTTGTGACTTTTCTCCTCAAAATTTTCATTTTTTCTCATAAATTTTCAGCTTTTTTCTCTAAAATGTGCACATTTTTTCTTGAAGATTTACAACTTTCCCATAAATTTATGAATTTTTTTCTCATAAATTTTACTTTTTCCTGAAAATTTTCATTTTTTTTCCTTCTAAATTTGCAACAATTTCCTTAACAATTTGTCACTTTTTCTCATAAATTTGTGACTTTTATCCTGGAAATTTTCAATTTTTTTTCTCATAAAGTTGCAAATTTATGAGGAAAAAGGTCAAAACTTTTTCTCATAAATTTGCAACTTTTTCTCAAAATTGTGACTTTTCTCATAAATTTGTGAGTTTTCTGCTGAAACTTTTCATTTTTTTTCCCAATAATTTTGCAACCGTTTCCTCAAAAATTTGCAATTTTTTTCTTGAAGATTATCAACTTTTTTAATGCATAAATTTGACTTTTTCCTGAAAACAATTTTCTTCTTATAAATTTCAACTTTTTTACTCATAAATTTGTGACTTTTTCCTGAAAATTTTCATTTTTTTCCACTCATAAATTTGCAATTTTTTCCTCAAAAATGTGCACATTTTTTTCCTTGTAGATTTGCAACCTTTTTTCCTAAAAAACTTCTGCATCCAGTCTTTGCGTTACAAATAAAGAGTTAAAGCAGCACGACTGCTTGGGAGGAAGTTTGATTTACAGGAGACAATAAAGGCCTTCGGGAAATCTCGATGAGCGTCTTCTCCTGCGTTGCAAATCCAAACAGGACAGGAAGGAGCGCGTGTGTACGAGCAGCGCGACGACAAGCCGCGGCGCATAGCTATGCACACGCTGGGAGCACAAGGTTGAATTCCTGTGTGGACTCTGTCCGAGCGTTTCTGCACACACAGCAGCTCTGTGCCTCTACATGAACATGTGGGCATGCTTGGATGTTTGTGTGCTCGTGAGGGGAACGCAGCCAAGTGAAATTAGGTGATGAAGATGAAATTTAACTGGGAAGGAGCGACGAACCCCCGAAGAAAGGAAAATCTGAAACGACCTCAGCATTTATGTACACGCACGCACAAAGATGGGAGATGATGTCATGCTAAAGACGAGCATGAATAACAGAGGGATTATTAGAGCTCAACCAGGCTAGTTAGCTTAGCGGAGTGACTGTGGTTTTTATGGCTGCTCTCTAAGTAGTCTAGACGCTGCTTCATTAACCCACTCCGTTATATGCAGTAGGTGATTTGTTATTTTTTTAAGGAGGGGATGTTTAGCAATTTAGCATGAGGCACAAATGAATAAATGTGAATTAGGGACAAGAAGTTTAGTTTACAGGAGAAAAAAAATTTAACAAAAGTGTTTCAGTTTGATAAGAAAAAAGTTGTAAATTTATAAGAAAAAAGATGGAAAGTTACAGGAAAAAAGTGATGAATTGATTAGAAAAAAGTCAATTTTTTGAGGAAAAAAGTGCATATTTACAAGAAAAAAAAGAGATTTATGAGGAAATAAAGTAGCAAATTTTTGAGAAAAAATGTCACAAAATTTAAAAAAGAAAAAAGTTGCAGATTTATGAGAAAAAGTTGAAAATTTATGAGAAAATATCTGCAACTTTACAAGAAAAAAATTTACAATTTTTTGAGAAAAAAAAATCAAAACTTTTTAAGAAAAAAGTTACAAATTTATGAGGAAAAAGCCACATTTTTGTTCAAAAAAAGTTGCAAATGTATCAGAACAAAGTTGAAAATTTACAGGAAAAAATTGCAAATTTACAAAACTTGCAAATTTATGAGAATAAAGTAAAAAAATTATGAGAAAGTCACAAACTTACATGAAAAATTTTATAAACTTATGAGAAAAAACTGCAAACTTTTGAGGAAAAAGTCACAACTTTGAGAAAAAGTTGCAGATTACAAGAAAAATTTTGCAATTTTATGCAAAAAAAAAAATCAATTTTTTTTTTAAAAAAGTTGCAAATTAATGAGAAAACAGTTGAAAATTTACAAGAAAAAAAATTGCAGATTTGTGGGAAAAACTTGAAAATTTATGTGAAAAAAATTTGAAAATTTACAAGAAAAAGACATTTTTGATTAAAAAAAATTGCAAATGTATGGGAAACAAGTTGAAAATTTCTAGGAAATAAAATTGCAAATTACCAAGAAAAAAGTTACAAATTTAGGATGACAAAAAAACCACAAATTTAGAACAATTACAATTTTATGAGGAAAAAAAAAATCACAAATTTGTAAGAAAAAAAGTTGCAAATTTTTGAGAAAGTGTTTTTTTTTTTTTCCTTTGGTCGTTCAAAGTTATTCAGTTACCTCATTAACCCCCACACCACAAAAAAAAGCTGACAGCCCTAAGTGAAGGTAGCCTTTAAAATACAGCAGAAAACATGATACTGTGGTGAGACCGGACAGATGTGAACAGATGTGGACTTCCAGGGTTGATGCATCATTAGAGAAACATTAACGGGATCATGGATTGACAACTGGCATGTCTGTAGGTTTCAACTGTTTCAAATGTGTCAACTGGTCATGTAATTAGCCAAAAAATTTCAAAAAGGTCAACTATTTGAAAAAAGCACACTGCCTTTATCTCGTTTTTCTCTCAGAGAAACTCCCTAAAACGTTTTTTGACTCTTCCGGGTAAATCGTATAAGTCAAGTTTGGAAAAAGCCAACCCACTGCGGTCCTTGAGACCCGCCCACTGCTCTATTATTGGCCCGCTGAGCTGTCTGCCACGTAGATGGAAGTGGGAGCAAAAGATAGCCTGTTAGCCCACGAGCTAACACTGCTACCAGGACGCTGGCTCTAAGCGCAGCTTATATTGTTATTTTCTTCAGATCTTAGTCACCCTAACCGATATCCCTGTTACCACCTGGTTCACTACGGCCCATCTCCGAGTGCTTTCATCGTGATTCCACAGCGGATTGCTTGCCTCAGCACACCGGTCACTTTTATGGCCTGGGACGGGGCTACTGGCCGCTGTTAACAGCAGTACGCGTGTTCCGCCACGGAAGGACGATGAAACCACTGAGAGATGGGCTGCAGTGATGTGAGGCACACGGCCGAATCAGGTGATAACAGGGATGGCTATCAGGGTGGCTAAGATAATACCTCAAGGGCTCTTCGCCCATACTAGCTGCCTTATTAACTACACACATTAGCTACCTTTAGCTGGCCATGCGAGCCACAAGCCCAAGATACAGGCAATCGGGGGCAGCATCACGATGAAGCCTACGGTGTTCTGTCGATTTGTGCCGCTTTATCGAAAAATGCTACTGGCAGTGACAGCAGAGTCCATCAATTTACCGGAGTGGTGGCCTAGTTGACAGAGCATCCGCCCCACAACTGGGAGGTTGGGGGTTCAAGTCCTGGCCAGGTCATTCCAAAGACCACATAAAAATGGTACTTCCTGCCTTCTAGCTTGGTGCTCAGCATAACAGAATGAGGAAAGGAGAAGTTATTTGTGGCGGTGCCTTGCATGGCAGCGGCCCCTCTGATTCTAGATGTGATTTACATTGTTGATAGGAGAAACGTAATTTCGTTCTACTGTACATGATTGGCTGTATGGACTGAATGACAATAGAGATGGCTTCTTCTTTTTATGCTACTTTGCCAAAAACTGCTACCATTGCTTATCGGTACGATCTGTGTATATTCTGCAGATCATATAAATGTTGTAGAACATTTGTAACGAGGCCGAGGACATAGGATGACGCTAAAAACTAAAGAGGAACATCACCCCAGGATGTATCTGTGGTGTGTGACTGTCGAGTGTGTTTGTGCTTGGCCCATAGGGCTTGCCGTAGCCGCCCTGGTGGCGACGTCAGGTGGGTTGCGGCACCTGTATATATTTGACTATATATTTGACTGTGTTACTTAATAAAGCCAGTTCACTGCATGGCATAAGACCAACTCTGACCATCATTTACGGACATAAAAGTATCCAAAACTTTAATGCAGTAAAGTGAAAAAAAAAAAAAACTGCAGAACATTTGTAACGAGGCCAAGGGGTAATTAAAAAACATACTTGCAGGTTCTTTAGAAACCAGGTGAAGAGTCACAGGAGAACTTAGAGGGGAAATTTTAAAATGTTTTCAAAGGAATTTATTTACATAAGATATGTCCAACTGTCCACGACAATAAAAAGCTAAACCAAAGAATGAAAATTAAGTTCAAATAAGATAAAATTAGAATAAAATACTACCTAAAAACTAAGCTAAAAAACTAAAAATGAGCTAAAAAGCATTAGGCTACAGACTGTTCATCAGCTTGAGGCTCTTTTGTTTCAAAAATGCCCATAAATGTTTACGGTAGCGTGAAATGACGGAGCTTCTGTACACTATTCTGACAGCTGTGGAGACGAAGCGCAACTTTACAACATAATTTTACCTGCTGTACAGGGACTTTCCAAACTCTGACGTTTCATACAGTAGCATTAAATGACGTGCATGGAAATGGAGCTTATGTACACGAGTCTGCACGTGTGCAAAGCAATTTGTTGTGGAATCACGGCAAAATTTATGTGGAGAGAAACCGGACTGATGCGAGACAGACCGCTGACTGTGGATCAGTGAACCAAAGAGCTGCTCAGTGCTCAACCGGGGTGGAAGGCGCCGGCTATAAGCTAGTCAGCTAATGGCTAACTGACGTAAGAGGAAGGAGGGTGGCGTTGAACAGCTGAAGTCTGTTTCTTAAAGTGACAAGCCAAGAAAATAAAAAACTAATTTGCTTCAATAATTAAAAAAAATTAAGAAAACCTGAACAACATACGTCACCAGCACTTCATTATGACACGAGTGAGCTGTTGAAACGTGAATAAAGAGCAGTCACTGACCCCTTCACACCGCCACAGATGTCTGACACCACTCAGTCATTCTAAACACGTCAGACACGCTAATATACCGTAAAATGTCAGGCAGGAACGGAGGTGCCGCTTGACCTTTTCACACGCCCACGAGCTGCCACGATGACAGCAGCACCACCCGTCACAGGAGCCCGGAGAGGCCTCCGAGGCCCCCGAGGCCCCGGGGCCGCTGACTCAATGCCGAACGTACAATGAAAGAGGACAAAGGAAGCACTGAGATGACAATCAACTCATCAGCGTAAAGTCAAGTGAAAATGAGACAGCTGAAGGTGTCGGGTCTGAACAGATAAAGAAAGTTAAGACACTAAAGTTGCAAATATTTGACAAAAAAAAAAAAAAATCTTCTTTTTGAGGAAAAAACTGTGACAAATCTATTAGAATAAAGTTGCACATTTTTGAGAAAAAAGTTGCACATTTACAAGAGAAAAATCACAAATTTCTGAGAAACGTGCATTTTTTGAGAGAAAGTTTCAAATTTAATTGAAAAAAGTTGAAAAGTTTTGAGAAAAAAGAAAATTCATGAGAAAAATTATGAGAATAAAGCTGCACATTTCTGAGAAAAGAAGTTGTAAATTTGCAAGAGAAAAACCACAAATTTCTGATAAAAAAGCTGCCAATTTCTGAGAAAAGTTGCAAATTTGTGAGGAAAGATTATGAGAGAAAAAAAAATGAAAATTTACAGGAAAAAAGTTGCAAATTTCCGAGAAAACAGCTGCAAATCTATGTGAAAAGATGAAAATGTTACAGGAAAAAAAAAGTCACAAATTTTTGTGGAAAAAGTTGAAAATGTATGAGAAAAAAGTTGAAAATTTACAGGAAAAAAAATGCACATTTACAAGACAAAAACTGCAGATTTACGAGATAAAAAGTTGCAAATTTTGGAGGAAAAAAGTCACAAATTTATGGGAAAAAAAGTTGAAAATTTACAAGAAAAACATCACATTTTTGATTTTAAAAAGTTGCAAATCTACAGGAAAAAAGCTGAAAATTTACAGGAAAAAACTGCAAATTAACAAAAAGTGCAAAAAAAAGTTACAAATTTAAAAGGCAAAAAAAAAAAATCACAAATTTTTGAGGAAAAAAAGTTGTATATTTTTAAGAATAAAATTGCACATTTAAGAGAAAAGTTGCAAAACCCAGCCACAGGGGGCGCACAAGCCAGTGCACTCCTAGTGCCGGTCCCAAGCCCAGATAAATGGGAGGGTTGTGTCAGGAAGGGCATCCCACGTAAAATCTCTGCCAAATCAAACATGCAGATCATGACGAATGAGACTTTCATACAGGATCGGTTGAGGCCCGGGTTAATAATGACCGCCACCGGCGCTGTTAACCAACAGGGTGCCGGTGGAAATTGGGCTACTGTTTGTCAAAGATCGAGGAGGAGGAGAGGGGGAAGGCATGTTAGGAAGGAGAGAGAGAAAAGGAAAGGTAGAAGTGTGGAGGTGAGAGTAGGGACATTAAATGTAGGGACTATGACTGGTAAAGGCAGAGAGTTGACTGATATGATGGAGAGAAGAAAGGCAGATATACTGTGTGTTCAAGAAACCAGATGGAAGGGAAGCAGGGCTAGGAGCACTGGAGGTGGATTTAAACTGTTCTACCATGGTGTAGATAGGAAGAGAAATGCAGTAGGAGTAATCTTGAAGGAAGAGTATGTGAAAAGTGTTCAGGAGGTAAAGAGGGCATCAAACAGAATCCTGAGCTTGAAGCTAGAAGTCAAAGGTGTGATGTTGAATGTTGTCAGTGCATATGTCTCACAAACTGGATGTCAGGTAGAAGAGAAAGAGGAATTCTGGAGTAAGGTGGATGAAGTGGTAGAAAGTGTTCCCAGGGGGAGAGAGTGGTGATTGGAGTGGATTTTAATGGACATGTTGGTGAAGGGAACAGAGGTGATGAGGAGGTTCTGGGTAGGTATGGTCTTAAGGAGAGAAATGTGGAAGGACAGATGGTTGTGGATTTTGTTAAAAGGATGGAAATGGCTGTGGTGAACACACACTTCAAGAAGAGAGAGGAACATAGGGTGACTGACAAGAATGGAGGAAGGTGCACACAGGTGGACTACATCTTATGCAGAAGGAGAAATCTGAAAGAGATAGGAGACTGCAAGGTGGTGGCAGGGGAGAATGTAGCTAGACTGCCTCGGATGGTAGTCTGTAGGATGACTTTGGAAAGCAAGAAGACCAAAACAGTGAAGGCAGAGCCAAAGTTTAAGTGGGGGAAGTTACAAAAGGAAGAAGGTCGCACAGAGTTCAGGAAGGAGTTGATACAGGCTCTGGGTTGTAGGGAAGGATTACCAGTGATGATCATGATACTTGGCACTGGCAACAATGCATCAATCCATAAATGCATGGATCGATCTTTTATTTTTTTAAAAATGCGCACACATGTACTACTTTTGGGTTATCAGTTAATCAGTGGCATTTTCAGTCCACTAGATGGCACAAAGCAAGCACCCAGTCAAGTGAAGTCATAACTTGTCTCTGAGATTTGCAGCCAGCTTTGAAAGTTAGGAAGCAGTGAGCTCAAAGTTAGCTCAAATGTTGGGACTTTTTTGGATTTTATAACAAAGATGGAAGGAAAGACCTTGACATGACACACAACCTGCAAGAACCGTTGCACGAAAAAAAGAAAAAACAGTCAGAACACAGCGGGCCAGCACATGTCTTGGAGCAGCATTAGCAACGGCTAAACTAAAGAGACACTTCAGCTTTTTCTCTGATCGCCAAGTAAGTCAGTAAGTTTATTTATGAAGCGCTTTTCAGAGACATATAGTCACAAAACGCTGTACAATAAAATGGAATAAAAGGAAGCTGATCGATAAAAATAATTTTAAAAATACAAAAACAAGTTAAAGCAAGATTAAAAACATTAAAAATATCAGACTTGCCATTAAATAGCAGTTGAAACTCAATGGAAATCCTCGTTAAACAAAAAAGTTTACAGCTGCTTTTTTTAAAAAAAAAGTCCACAGAGTCAGTTAAACGTATCTGGAGTGGAAGTCAGCACCGTCCACCACCTTCCCTGGGTGCAGAGACGCATCTCCATGGAAAATGAAGCCCCGAGAATACTTTATTATGAAAGAGGTGTCAACAGTTTTACTTTGGGACATGATATGAGGATGAATAAGATGGAAAAATTTGAAATATATGAGATCATGATACTCGATTATCGCAATATCATGATTATCATTTAATTGTGATAGGATCAAATTGGAGGAGTCAGTTGAGGTGGTATGGGCATCTGATTAGGATGCCTCCTGGACGCCTCCCATTTGAGGTGTTTCAGGCACGTCCCACTGGGAGGAGACCCCGGGGCAGACCCAGGACTCGGTGGAGAGACTATGTCTCCCAGCTGGTCTGGGAACGCCTTGGTATCCCCTCTGAAGAGCTGGAGCAGGTGGCTGGGGAGAGGGAAGTCTGGGCTTCTCTGCTTGAACTGCTGCCTCCGCGACCCGGACCTCCGGAAAAGCGGTAGAAGATGGATGGATGGATGGAGGATCAAATTGTGACCCAAGTATCACAATCCGAATCGAATCACGAGTTCCCTCACAATTCCACCCCTAGAGAAAAGTATTTAATGGAAGAGGTTAGCAAGGAAAAAGTGGGGTAGTCAGGGAGATGAAGAAAGTAGACAGGAGTATTTGGAATCTAGGTGCATGGCAAAGAGAGACGTGGCAAAGGAAAAGGCATACAGTGAGTTGTATGAGAGACTGGACACTAAGGAAGGAGAAAAGGACTTGTATCAACTGGCTAGACAGAGAGATCAAGCTGGAAAGGATGTACAGCAGGTTAGGTTGATTAAGGACAGAAATGGTAATTAGTACTAACAAATGACGAGAGTGTTGAGAAGGTGGAAGGAGTACTTTGAAGAGCTGATGAATAAAGAAAAGAGAGGAGGATGGATGAAGGAAAGGTGGTGAACAAGGAAGTCCCGAGGATTAGCAAGGCAGAAGTGAGGGCAGTCTGAAGAGGATGAAGAATGGAAAGGCTGTTGGCCAGATGACATAGAGAAGTAGGGTTTTTGTACCAGTTTTCAAGAACAAAGGTGATGCTCAGAGTTGTAGTAACTACAGAGGCATAAAGTTGATCAGCCACACTATGAAGATATGGGAAAGAGTTGTTGAAGCCAGGTTAAGAGGAGAGGTGACAATCAGTGAGCAGCAGAATGGTTTCATGCCAAGAAAGAGTACTATAGATGCAATGTTTTCTCTAAGAGTGCTGATGGAGAAGTGTAGAGAAGGAGTTGCACTGCGTCTTTGTGGATCTAGAGAAAACATATGATAGGGTGCCAAGAGAGGAAGCGTGGTACTGTATGAGGAAGTCAGGAGTGGCAGAGAAGTATGTGAGGGTGGTGCAGGACATGTATGAGGACAGCAAGATGGTGGTGAGGTGTGCTGTAGGAGTGACAGATGGCTTCAAGGTGGGGGTGGGATTACATCAGGGATCGGCTCTGAGCCCCTCCTTGTTTGCCATGGTGATGGACAGGTGATAGATGAGGTCAGGCAGGAGTCTCCATGGACCATGATGTTTGCAGATGACATTGTGATCTGTAGTGAGAGTAGGGTGCAGGCGGAACAGAACCTGGAGAGGTGGAAGTATGCTCTGGAGAGATGAGGAATGAAAGTCAGTAGAAGCAAAGCAGAATACATGAGTGTGAATGAAAGGGAGGCAGGTGTAACAGTGAAGATGGAAGGAGAAGTGGTAGTGAAAGTAGATGAGTTTAAATACCTGGGGTCAACCATCCAAAGCAATGGAAAATGCACAAGAGAAGTGAAGAAGAGCGTGCAGGCAGGGTGGAGTGGGTGGAGACGAGTGTCAGGGGTGATTTGTGACAGAAAGATAGCAGCAAGAGTGAAAGGGAAGATTTACAAGACGGTAGTGAGACCTGCTATGATGTATGGTTTAGAGACAGTGGCGCTGACAAAAAGACAGGAGATGGAGCTGGAAATGGCAGAATTGAAGATGCTAAGATTTTCATTGGGAGTGACTAGGAGGGACAAGATTAGAAATGAGTATATCAGAGGGACAGCTCAGGCTGAGCAGTTTGGAGACAAAGTAAGAGAGGCAAGGCTGAGATGTTTTGGACATGTGCAGAGGAGGGATAGTGGAGATATTGGACAAAGGATGTTGAAGATGGAGCTGCCAGGCAGGAAGAGAACAGGAAGACCACAGAGAAGATTCATGGATGTAGTGAAGGAGGACATGGAGAGGGTTGGTGTTCCAGAGGAAGATGAAGGGATGGGATGAGATGGAGGCAGATGATCCGCTGTGGAAACCCTGAAGGAAGCAGCTGGAAGAAGAAGATGAGACAAAAGTTGCAAATTTACAGAAGAAAAATCACCAATTTCTGGGAAAAGGTGTGCATTTTTTGAGTGAATGTTGTAAATTTAATAGGAAAAAAGTTCAAACATTTTGAGAAAAAAGAAGAAAATTTATCAGAAAAATTATGAGAATGAAGATGCAAATTTCTGAGAAAAAAGCTGTAAATGTACAAGAGAAAAATCATAAATTTATGATACAAGGTTGCCAATTTATGAGAAAAGTTGCAAATTTGTGAGAAAAATTATGAGAAGTTGCAAATTTCCAAGAAAACAGTTGCAAATCTATGTGAAAAGATGAAAATTTACAAGAAAAAAAATTACAGATTTATGAGGAAAAAAGCTGTAAATTTTTGAGAAAAAATTTCACAAATTTATGAGAAATAAAGTTGAAAATTTATGAGAAAAGTTACAAATTTACAAGAAAAGTGTCACATTTTTGATTACAAAAAGTTGCAAATCTTCAGGGAAAATGTGAAAAATTACAGGAAAAAAATGCAAATGTATTTAAAAATTGCAAAGTTACAAATTTACAAGAGAAAAAAAATCAAATTTATGAGAAAAAAGTTGGAAATATACAAGAAAAAACTACAAATTTATGAGAAAAAAGTCAAATTTTTGAGGAAAAAGTTGCAAATCTACAGGAGAGAAACATGAAAATTTACAGGAAAAAAACTGCAAATTTACAAAAAAAACTGCAAAAGAGTTACAAATTTACAAGATGAAAAAAATCATAAATTTAAGAGAACTCGCAAATTTATGACAACAATCACAAATTTATGACAACAATCACAAATTTCAATCACAAATTTCAAAGTCACACATTTATGACAAAAAAATGGAAAGTTAAAGGAAAAGTCTCAAATTTATTACAAAAAAGTCACAAATTTTTGAGGAAAAAGTTGAAAATGCACAGGAAAAAACTGCAAATTTACAAGAAAGAAATTACACATTTTTGACAAAAAAAAGTTGCAGATTTACGAGAAAAAGCTGAAAATTTATGAGAAAAAATTTGCAAGTGTACAAGAAAAAATTTCATTTACAAATTTCTGAGAATAAAGTTGCAAGATGACATATAAGGTTTATGATGATAACGGCAGGACGGGCCTTTTTTTTTTTTTTCCCGGACTGGGAGGTAAACTTGGTGGACTTGGAGCTCATGACTGAGTCGCAGAGCGGTCGCATCTCTGTCTCCATGTCACATGAAGGAGCGCTCCTGGTCTGACCAGGTGAGCCCGCAGACCGGGGTGAGCCGCTCACCCGCTGCCCAGGAACAAGTCCAGACGCTCACATCCACCGCCGACTCGTTCCAGCAGAAGCGCCCAGTTCTGGGTTACGTGACCGCAGAAACCGCAGCGCTGTCACGCAACTTTAAAAAGTGGTCACGCTTCACACTGACAACATTCCTACTCCGCTTCTTCTAACTTTTCACAGACTTTCCTTGAAACATCATCACCTGAACGTGCGCCAGAACATTTTTAATTCAAATCAATAACTGTACCTCCGCCCTGAGACCGTGTCCTCGCGACCCCCAGCAGCAGCAGCAGCAGCAGCAGCGCGAGGACGCAGGTGTGGCGTGCCGACATCCTGGCGACCCACGGAGAAAATAAAATCCGTTCACACCGGGGGGAGCTTCTCATCTCCAGCACAAGGAGCAGCAGCCGGTGGAGGGAGAGAAAACTCCCGCTGAGGAGCGGTTCACCTGTGCGCCTTTACCGCAGGGGGGAAAAAGTGACTGCGAGCAAGCTGAGGGAGTTACACACACTTCCGGCAGGCTCTTCAGTGTAAGAGCCTGAAATAGGAGCACTTCCGCTGCTAAATAAAAGTTCAGCCCACAGGAACTGAGACCATATACGGTTTAACTTTGAAAGGACTGACTGAAAAATGGCGAGTTTGTAGGTTTTAACCGTGTGAAATGTGTGTATTCGTCACATGATTATCAAAAAACATCAAAAGTCACTTCTCTGAGAAAAAAGCAGACAACCTTCATGTAATTTTTCTCTCCAAGAAACATTTTTGACTCTCCTGGGGGTTTTTTTTCCCCTCTGTCAAATGGTAAATGGCATTCACTTATATAGCCATCCATCCATCCATCTTCTACCGCTTTTCCGGAGGTCTGGTGTTACGTCCGTAGAATGTGGAATAATGATGAGGCAAGTGGTGAACTACACGGGACTTTATTATAGACTGACAGTGTGCATACAGACGCTCCTGCTAGGCTGAGAGGTAGTCAGACTGCCCCTCTGTCACACAGCCTTCTTATACTCCGGGTGACGTCACCACCTGTGTCACACTAATATGAGTCCTCAGAACAACATTTACCCCCCCCCCCCTTCAAAAAGGTCCAAAACACACATACAATCAAGACCCCCCTCCCCCAATTTGGAACCCAAATCACACACTAACAGTAAACTGAGATATATCAGGGCCTATTATCATTCGTACAAAACAACCAAAGTTAGGGGGAAACAGGTGGACTACTGTTCCACCCCCACATGGCCAGAAAGATTATTCTGCCATCTCTGCTAAAATATTGTCCATTAAACATAAAATAGCCGTGCTCCTAAAATAAAAAACAATCCCCTTTACAGAACATATACACAAACAGGTTATACAACTACTCACCCACTCAATAAACAGAATGAATAATACTCATTTCAACATCATGCATAATACTTAAACCTGGGCAATTTATACCAACAACATACATTAAACATATTGACCCCCCCCCCCCCCATTACCAGTTAGTCACAATGGAGAGCCCACCCCCCGGAGACTCGTCAGACGGGTCCTGACCACAGCATCTTCTTCTCTTGGCACCCGGAGACGACCCACGTGTCGGTGCCAAGACACCTCTCTCTCATCATAGGCACGCCGCAGCTCATTGGGGTGTCTCCATGTACCATCAGACAGCTGAAGGTAGCCGTCCTCCCAAGCAGCCACCACCTGCAGCCACCCCTGGTCCTCTCGCAATTTCCGCTTCCTGTGAACTCCTCTCGACCAGGCTTCCTCCCTGGCCCAGACCACATCAGTGACCCTCAGAGGAACCCGACTTGGCTTCCAGTGTTCCTGAGTGACATGTCATTTCACTGTGCCAGCTGGTCCTGCCCTGCTCTCTTTCATTTGCGACGCTGGAAAAGCTGTTGTGACCCTTTGTTTCTCAGTACCTCCCAGCCGAACTCCAGAATCAGGGTGGGCCAGCCACTCGGCTCCACCCGCTGTCACTGGCGTCTCACCGCGCCACCCAGTTCCCTCAGCTAGGGTAACTTGGGTCTGGTGCAGGAACCCTCCCACGATGGCCCTGGGTAGGGTTGGTCCTGCTCACCTCTCAGAATACTAGGCCAAGATTCGTCCCAAACAGCATCGTCCACCACTTGCATCACTGGTTGGTCCCACAAGCCACGGCCTGACCACTCCTCTCCGACACCACTGGTGATGATGAAACCCAGTCCATAAAAGAGGTCACAGCCCATCACATTCTCACCACTGGCAGTCACTATTAACTTCAGGTTGGCGACCACCACTGACTTGCATTGTGCCGTCAGCTCCACTGAACCCACAATGGACAGCCTGTCTCCTCCATAACCACTCAATGGTGCCAAATGACTTCTCATTCAATAGTATGGGAAGAAACTCCTCACGGTGGGCCAACTCAACACAGACCTCACTGCGCCCGTGTCAGTCAGCAATGGTACTTCCACTCCGTCCAATTTCACCATACAATACATACGGCCATTGGTGTCTGGAGAGATGGTGTGAATAACCGTGGGAGTTGAAGCAGGGGTATCCGTTTTGTGTTGCCGTTCCCCTTGCTCGCATCTACTACAGGCTCTGGTAAAGTGATGCAGAAGTCCGCACTTGCCACAGCGTTTACCTCTCGCCGGACACTCTCTAGCCTTAAACCGGTGCTTAGTAGACCCACAACCCGAACATCTGGGCGATCCCAGGGCGGACCTCATCTTCACAGCTGTAGCGCATTCCTCCTGTTCACTATCTCTGCTGTCTGGGTCCACAGTCTGCGCCGCTGAGTGTGAGTCAGAGCGGTGTAGTGCAGCTCTCTCACCGCAGTTGCGTGACAATTTGTCCACTCCTTCACATTGCTGAGCTATCTCCACAGCCATGGCTAACGTCAGTTCGCCAGAGTGTGTTAGAAGTCTCAACCATGCTGACGAGCGAAGCGTGTGCTCCACCAACTGCTCGCGGACCATCTCTTCCTCCAAATCACCAAACTGGCAGTCTCTGGCCAGCTGCCGCAGGTCCACAACATAATGTTGCACCGACTCGCTGATCCACTGGAGGCGCTGCCAAAATTGTACCTCCAGACGATGACGTTTGCAGGTGCGCAAAAATGTTGCGCCATTAGCTCAACCACGTCCTCGAAGCTATTGCTAGCACCCAAGGTAGCAACGATACGCTGTCCTTCCATACCTAAATTGTGGACCAGAATTGTCCATGCCCGTACCTTCTTCAGTTCACCAAGGTTCAGTGCCGCCAAGTAGTTTTTAAGTGTGGCGAACCATCTCGCCCAAGGCACTTGAGGCTCCCCTGGAAGCTCCAAAAATGGCCGAATTGAAGACACGCCAGCATCCATAACTTTATCCTCATCGCCAAATGTTATGTCCGTAAAATGTGGAACAATGATGAGGCAAGTGGTGAACTACACAGGACTTTATTATAGACTCGCAGTGTGCATACAGACGCTCCCACTAGGCTGAGAGGTGGTCCAAGAGACCGCCCCTCTATTGCACAACCCTCTTATACTCCGGGTGACGTCACCACCCATGTCACACTAATATGAGTCCAAAGAACAATACTACACCCGGGTCGTGGAGGCAGCACTTCAAGCAGAAAAGCCCAGACTTCTCTTTCCCTAGCCACCTGCTCCAGCTCTTCAGAGAGGATACCAAGATGTTCCCAGACCAGCTGGGAGACATAGTCTCTCCAGCCAGTCCTGGGTCTGCCCTGGGGTCTCCTCCCAGTGGGATGTTCCTGAAACACCTCAAGTGGGAGGCGTCCAGCGAGCATCCTGATCAGATGCCCAAACCACCTCAACTGGCTCTTTTCAATGTGGGGGAGCAGCGGTTCTACTCTGAGCCTCTTCTGGATGACTGAGCTCCTCACCCCATTTCTAAGGGTGAGTCCAGCAATCCTACGAAGAAAGCTTATTTCAGCCGCTTGTATCCGTGATCTCGTTCTTTTGGTCATTACCCAAAACTCATGACTATAGGTGAGAGTAGGAACATAGATTGACTGGTAAATCAACAGCTTTGCCTTAGAGCTCAGCTCCCTCTTCACCACAACAGACTGGTACAATGTCTGCATCACTGCAGATGCTGTGCCAATCCGTCTGTCAATCTCTTGCTCCATTCTCCCCTTACGTGTGATTAAGACCCCAAGATACTTAAACTCCTCCTCTCCGAAGAGGAGAATCCACCTTTTTCTGGCTGAGGACCACAGACTCGGACTTGGAGGTGCTGATTCTCATCCCAGCCGCTTCACACTCAGTGGCAAACCGTCCCAGTAAGACCTGCAGGTCATTGCTGGATGAAGCCAACAGGACAATATCGTCTGCAAATGACAGAGATGAAATCCTGTGGTCACCAAGCATGACACCCTCCGTTCCCTGGCTGCACCTAGAAATCCTGTCCATAAAAATTATGAACAGGATCAATGACAAAGGGCAGCCCTGGCAGAGTCCAACTCTCACTGGGAATGAGTCTGAGTGTTGGCAATACAAACCAAACTCTCACAACAGTCGTACAGAGACCGAATAGCTTGTAACAACTAGCCCGATACCCCATATTACCAAAGCACCCCCCGCAAAAAACCACAAGGGACACTTACAGAGCACTTTTTCTCATCTCTAGATGACCAAAGCACTTTACAGATTCTGCTATCCAGCCATTTACACACTGATGGCAGCAGCGCTGCCATACACACTGGTGCTGTCCTGACCCAGCAGGAGCAACTGAGGATTCAGTGTCTTGCTCAAGGACACTTCGACATGCAGATTTCCCAAGAAATGGGAAATATCACTAAAAGGTAAATGTTGCTAGCCTAGATACCCGTCCACTGCTCTGTTATTGGCCCACCTAGCTGTCTGTCATGTAGATGGAAGGGGAGCTAAGACTATTAGCCCCTGAGCAAGCAGTCACACTCACAGAGATATAATAGGTTAGAGTGCTCATGGCTAACGTTTTGACAGCAAATTTAGGTGCCGTCCAAATTTGGTGGTGGAATGAGGAGGTACAGGAAAGTATTGAAAGGAAGAAGTTTGCAAAGAAAAAGTGGGATAGTCAGGGAGATGAAGAAAGTAGGAGTATTTGGAATCTGGGCGCACTGCAAAGAGGGAGGTGGCAAAAGCAAAGAAGGCAGCATATAATGAGTTGTATGAGAGGCTAAATACTAAGGAAGGAGAAAAGGACTTGTATCGATTGGCTAGACAGAGGGATCAAGCTGGAAAGGACGTACAGCAGGTTAGGCTGATTAAGGACAGAAATGGTAATGTACTAACAAATGATGAGTGTGTTGAGAAGGTGGAAGGAGTACTTTGAAGAGCTGATGAATAAAGAAAATGACAGAGAGAGGAGGATGGATGAAGGAAAGATGGTGAACAAGGAAGTCCCGAGGATTAGCAAGGCAGAAGTGAGGGCAGCTTTGAAGAGGATGAAGAATGGAAAGGCAGTTGGTCCAGATGACATACCTGTGGAGGTATGGAGATGTTTAGGAGAGATGGCAGCGGACGTTTTAACCAGATTGTTTAACACAATCTTGGAGAGTGAGAGGATGCCTGAGGAGTGGAGTAGAAGTGTTTTGGTACCAATTTTCAAGAACAAAGGTGATGCTCAGAGCTGTAGTAACTACAGAGGCATAAAGGTGATCAGCCACACTATGGGAAAGAGTTGCTGAAGCCAGGATGGATGGATGGATGGATAGATGGATAGTTAGATGTACTTTATTGATCCCAAACTGGGAAATTACAGTGTAACAGCAGCATGACAGTAGACAATCAAACAATAGAAACACACACGACAGACAAAGGGATTACCCATGGAAAGTAAAACTAACACAACTGTGGCGGATGATAAAATAGGCAGCGAACTGAGGGTTTTAAGTAGGTTTATTAAATCATACTGCCATCATAGGAACTCGCTCCAGCCCTAGTGCAAGCAGGCTGGAGCGGGTCCTCAGGCTCTCAGCAGCAGTAGTAGAAGCAGTCGTCAGAGTGAAAGAATGAGTTACAGAGCGATGCAGCTTATATACCCAACTACAGACGATACATGAAAGGCATGGGACATTTACATCACAGCAAGAGCAGGAAGCATGAACACAATGCATGAATGGCACATCAACATCACAGCACTGAGGAGGAAAAAGCCAGACCAAGCGAGGCTGCCTGTTGACATCAATACATACATTTCACTGTAATGTTAATCGCTCCAGATGCGCGCTCTGATTGTCCCAGTCTGTTGTGGGGGTTAACCACACTACTCCCCCCCCCCCCCCCCCAGAGGGCTCAGCAGGCGGCTGAGGCCTCGATAGTCCGGCTTTGGCAGCGAGCAGGGAAAGCTCTGTGCAGGCGGAGGTGGAGGGGGGGTGGGGGTAGCAAGTGCCGGCCCGGGACGTAGAATTGTCTGGGCTGCGCAAAAATTGCCTGTGGATCCGCGATGTTGAGGGGCTGTCCCGTTGAACGTGCGGAGGTCCACAGCAGCTGTACGAAGAAAAATTAGTCACTGACTCCTCTCGCAGTTAAGTCCTGCAAGGATTAACAGCTGCCATGAAGAAAAACAGGAGCGGCGAGGCTGCATAGCGGCTGTAAGAAAAAAACAAAAGCAGAGGGACTTGGCGTGTTGACTTTAGGTGCAGGCGCAACCCTAAAGCCTTCGGGAACCGCAGACTGCTGAATTCCCGTTGTGCGCCGTGGCTAAGATCATTAGAAAATCCTGTGAGCAAGCTGCGTGCGTGCCTCAGGTGTACAAGCAGCCCTGAAGGTTCTGTGTGCAGTGGCGAAGGACAATGGCGGTCTGTGGAGCCGTATTTGTTCTGTGCATGGTGCGCCGTCCTTGTAACCCCCCGGTGCGTGTGCAGGGGTTCCGTATGTGGGTAGGCCCGCCGGAGAGGCGAGTCAGGGTCAGGGAGCTTGCTGGAGATCAGCGTAGTCGGCGCCGATAATCATCCCTGTTCAGTGTGTTGCTGTAGATTGGTCATGGTGCATTCAGGTCCACGCACTGCGTTCTCTGTCAGCCCTGGAGGTCGCCGTCGTGGAGAGAGGACGAGGTGCGTGCGCTCTCGTGTGGAGGAGCTGTGAGAGCGGCCGGTCCCAGCGTGGATGTGCAGATCTCACCATGAAGTTTTCTGCAGCTTTCTCGGTCGTGGGTGATCTCCGGAGAGTTTCGCCTGGTAACTCTGCGTCGAGGTCTCCCTGTAGCAGAAGGGAGGGCAGATCATTTGCGCCAGGCTGCTGCGTTCGCTTGTCGTCGGAGAATCACCGCCGGGTGCTGCGTTCGTTGTCGTCGGGTCACCAGCGTGGCTGTCCAGACCAGAAGGTTGCGTTGCACTAAGCGTGTGCATTTTAGGGGTCACCAATGAGGCGGATGATAAAATAGGCAGCGAACTGAGGGTTTTAAGTAGGTTTATTAAATCATACCGCCATCATAGGAACTCGCTCCAGCCCTAGTGCAAGCAGGCTGGAGCGGGTCCTCAGGCTCTCAGCAGCAGTATTAGAAGCAGTCGTCAGAGTGAGAGAATGAGTTACAGAGCGATGCAGCTTATATACCCAACTACAGACGATACATGAAAGGCATGGGACATTTACATCACAGCAAGAGCAGGAAGCATGAACACAATGCATGAATGGCACATCAACATCACAGCACTGAGGAGGAAAAAGCCAGACCAAGCGAGGCTGCCTGTTGACATCAATACATACATTTCACTGTAATGTTAATCGCTCCAGATGCGCGCTCTGATTGTCCCAGTCTGTTGTGGGGGTTAACCACAACAACTATAAAACCTATATACATCATAGCTTAATATATGATGACCCGTATAAACACATGGATCATCCCACTGCACAAAGAAGGACTATCAGGAACAGAGTGAAATATGAGGTACCAGTTAGTCTGTCAGGTGCAGTGTGGCAGCATAGCTATGCCAGGATACAAAATCATAGTGAGTTATTGTACAGTGAGATGGCATGTGGCAGGAAAGATTTCCCGTACCTGGCCGTTCGACAGCGAAGCTGTAGTAGTCTACTGGAGAAAGTGCTTCACTGTCTGTCTAGTGTGTGGTGGAAAGGGTGATCACGACTGTCCATGATGGATCGCAGTTTATTAGGTTAAGAGGAGAGGTGACAATCAGTGAGCAGCAGTACGGTTTCATGCCAAGAAAGAGGACTACAGATGCAATGTTTTCTCTAAGAGTGCTGATGAAGTATAGAGAAGGTCAGAAGGAGTTGCACTGTGTCTTTGTGGATCTAGAGAAAGCATATGATACGGTACCAAGAGAGGAAGTGTGGTACTGTATAAGGAAGTCAGGAGTAAGTGGTAAATGGCGTTCACTTATATCGTGCTTTTTACTCATCTCTGGATGACCAAAGCACTTTTCAGATCCTGCTATCCATCCATTCACACACACACATTGATAAACTGATGGCGGCGGAGCTGCCATGTACCAGTGCTGGCCTGATCCACCAGGAACAACTCAGGGTTCAGAGTATTGCTCAAGGACACTTCGACATGCAGACTGCAGAGATAGCGGGAATTAAACCACTGACCATCCAATTAGTAGTCAGCCACACTACACCCAGGCCACAGCCGCCCCCTATAGGAGTGGCAGAGAAGTATGTGAGGGTGGTGCAGGACATGTATGAGAACAGCAAGATGGTGGTGAGGTGTGTTGTAGGAGTGACAGATGGATTCAAGGTGGAGGTGGGATTACATCAGGGATTGGTTCTGAGCACCTTCTTGTTTCCATGGTGATGGACAGGCTGACAGATGAGGTCAGGCAGGAGTCTCCATGGGCCATGATGTTTGTAGATGACATTGTGATCTGTAGTGAGAGTAGGGAGCAGGTGGAACAGAACCTGGATAGGTGGAGGTATGCTCTGGAGAGAAGAGGAATGAAAGTCAGTAGAAGCAAGACAGAATACATGAGTGTGAATGAGAGGGAGGCAGGTGCAACGGTGAAGATTGAAGGAGTAGTGGTAGTGAAAGTAGATGAGTTTAAATACCTGGGGTCAACATCCAAAGCAATGGAAAATGCACAAGAGGTGAAGACGAGAGTGCAGGCAGGGTGGAGCGGGTGGAGATGAGTGTCGGGTAATTTGTGACAGAAAGGTAGCAGCAAGAGTGAAAGGGAAGATTTACAAGAAGTAGTGAGACCTGCTCTGATGTATGGTTTGGAGACAGTGGCACTGATAAAAACACAGGAGGTGGAGCTGAAGGTGGCAGAGTTGAAGATGCTAAGATTTTCATTGGGAGTGACAAGATTAGAAATGAGTATATCAGAGGGACAGCTCAGGATGAGCAGTTTGGAGACAAAGTAAGAGAGGCAAGGCTGAGATGGTTTGGACATGTGCAGAGGAGGGATAGTGGAGATATTGGACAAAGAATGTTGAAGATGGAGCTGCCAGGCAGGAGGAAAAGAGGAAGACCAGAGAGAAGATTCATGGATGTAGTGCAGGAGGACATGGAGAGGGTTGGTGTTCCAGAGGAAGATGAAGGGATAGGGTGAGATGGAGGCAGATGATTTGCTGTGGAGACCCTGAAGGGAGCAGCCGAAAGAAGAAGAAGATGGTCAACACCAATATGGCATCCACGTTTGACCACCTAAAACTAGCCTGGTGGCTAGCAATGAGCACTCTAGCCTGTTATACCTCTGTGATTCCACCCAGACTGTGTGATATCTGCTGGGGCCTCTATTGCAGAGATACCATTGAGATCAGGTCAATAAACTTCACACTACTGACCACTGTTACAGGCTCAAAGTTTATGTAAAGATCTGTGCTTTCACAAATCTTTATAGGTAACATGTGATTGAAATTATTCATAAATAAATGAGACCACAGATCAACGAAGAACAGACTCAGTCTGTGGTTCAGCTAGATCTTGTTCCACGCTGACATCTGCAGCCTCACAGCCACGTTTTAAATGAGTTTATGAGCTCTGAACGCTCTTAAATGTCCCCTCAGGCTCCAAAAAGCTGTTAACCAACTGAATATACTACAGTGAAACAAAAGGGCATATATTAAAGATATTACCAGCCTATATAAAGGAAGGGGCCGATAAAAATTACCAATCTGGTGCCACATATCACAGATACAGTCAGGGTGCAGCTGTGTCCAGTTTTGGAGAAATTAAAGTCAAACTGTGGATAAGTTTTTCTATTCTGTCTCTGTTTGGACTTGTTAGTTTGGCACCGTCTGTGGCAACTCAAACTACAACCTGCATTCCTCCATTGGAGAGAAGCTTAGCACGATGACAGACGCTCCACAACTACACCCAACACCTATGGGTGGGGGTGGGGGGGAGCTAATTTAGTCAAGCATAAGATTTGATGCCCAGAAATGACAGTTACAGATGTTCACGTACGTGCCTCATCAGGATGGTTTCACTGTTTTAACCTGTTAGTGTGACTGCTGTGTCAGATTCTTGGAAATCTGCAAGTTTTTTTACTCATAAATTTCAACTTTCTTTTCTTAAACTTTCAACCTTTTGCTTGTAAACGTGCACATTTTTTCTTGCTACTGTAACGTGCACATTTTTTCCTCATTTTTTTAAAAACTTATTGTAAATTTTTAACATTTTTCTTATAAATTTGCAAATTTTTCTCATAAATTTGCACATTTTTGCCTCGTTATTTTTGAACTTTTTAGAAATTTGTGATTTTGTTCTTGTAACTTTAGAACTTTTTCTCATGAATCTTTTTCTCTCAGTTTCGTTGTATTGTTTCTTAGCAATGGAATGACAATAAAGGCACTTTGAATTTGCTACTTTTTTAATCTTAAATTTGCATATTTTTTTTTTGCTATTCCTCAAAAATGTGCATTATTTTTGTGTAAATTTCCAGGAGGTAACATTTTTATTCCGTGTAATAGTTTAATTTTGCTTCTCTTCATCTAGATAGTGACCCATGTTTTTAAAATGTATTACAGACAGACAGATAGCTAGCTAGATAAATGTACTTCATTGATCCCAGACTGGGAAATTACAGTGTAACAGCAGCATGACAGCAGACGACCAAAACGACAGAAACACACACAGCCTAATAGACCGAGGAATTACCCAGGAAAGTAAACCTGCCTATATAACTTTATATACATCGCTGATGATGACCCGTATGGATAGATGCATCATACTTGCTGTACAGTGCAGGACTATCAGGTGCAGGGTGAAATGTGAGGCACCAGTTAGACTGTAAGGTGCAGTGTGGCAGCATCGCTATGACCAGAATTCAACATCAGAGCGAGTTACTGTGCTGAGAAACGGCACGTGGCAGGAAAGGTTTCCTGAACCTGACCGTTGGGCAGCAAAGCTGTAGCAGTCTGCTGGAGAAAGTGCTGCGCTGTCTGTCTACTGTGTGGTAGAGTTTTGTTGGGAATAGAGGTTTTTTTTCCCCTCCAGTTTAAAGGACTTGAACTCTTCCTCATTCTAAAAACATGGAACCCTAAAACACAATCTTCCATGGGGCCCCCAGCATGCCTGCAACTACAAAACCCTTCATAAACTGCACGTATAAAATCAAATCCTCCCTGCCTTGTCTCCTGGTTGGTTTGTGTGGAACAGGGTTTGTCAGCACATGCCCCGGTCGTCCTGAACCATGTAGGTCTGAACAGAAGAACCCCTCCCTGTTTGGACGCCCCGCTCCTCATCTCAGTGTCAATCTTGTCAGTACATGTAAAGATGAGGCCATTTTCCACTGTCGTTTCGGCTCTCACACCTCCTTCTCCTCACCTTCATGCCTCAAACCTAAATTCCACCCATCTTCACTCTGATCTGTCAAAGCCCAGGAAGAGTCATCCCAGAGGCAGGGCTCCTGCCGAAGCTCCATCAGACACGGTTCATTTGTGTTTGAACGCTCAACATGACAACACGTCCTTCCCTCGACCTGTGAAGGGGAAGAAGAAGAAGAATCCAGTCTCAGTCATTGGTGTCATGGAAGGCGGTGGAAACTTCTGAAGGTCCTCTTCCTCCATGTTGACAAGTTTACACCATAAAACTCAGGCAGATTTATGAAGAGCTCACTTGGGGGGATTGGGGAAGGTAGGTGGGAGAGATGCATTTTGTTAAAGTGACCCAAAATCATCCCCCTTTTTAACCTGCCACCCCAGGCCACAGTTGTAAATAAGAATGTTGTGGAAGAAGAAAGCAGGCAAGACAGCGAGCTGGACAACACATGAACTTTATTCTTCTTCCAACATCAAGCACAGGAAATCCTCTGACTGGGTCTCACTGCGCCTCCTTTTTATAACCTTTATTCTTGCAGCATGAGACCCAGGGAGTCCAAACACAATACTTTCAGCACAAAGACATGTGTGGCACATTAACATAATAACCACTGACTTTTTTTCTTATAAAATTGCAAAAAAAAATTTGTGTAAATTTGATATTTTTTTCTCTGAAAATTTAAGTGTTTTCACCTGGATTTAGAACTTTTTTCTCAAAAAATTGTGACTTTTCCCTCATAAATCTGCAGCTTTTTTTCTTAAAAAAATTGTGACTTAAATTTTTTCTTGTAGGGCTGCATTTTTTTCCCCTCATAAATTGGCAACTTTTTCCTCCAAAAAATTGTTTTTTTTTTTTCCCCCTCAAAAACCTGCAGCCATTTTCCTATAAATTTTCAACATTTTCTCATAAATCTCCCATCTTCTTTAGCTAGCATTAACCAGCTGCCTTGGACCACCAGTCACTCATTTACAAAGGTCTCTGCTCTTATTGTCCTCCAGGGACCGCTCATACCCTCTTGACCGCTGAAACCACCAGTGATGCTTTATTTCATTATATTTACGTTAGTTGGCTCAAGCTAGGAGCTAACCAGCTAAAATTAGCAATAGTATGGGGGACCCATGCTGTGGTATTCATCTCAGACTGGAAGGAAGGGAGATTCCTTCCATAACATAACACTGCTCTCTTGTGTCCTGTGAATTCTGTGTGTAGCGAATATATGTGCATTGAGCTTTTTTTTTCCTTGAACTCTTAATATTGATTAAGTATGTAACCAGTATTTTGAATCAATGATTTTTTTGCTCCTTCCTATTGTATCATCTTTATGCGACCTGTACCCTCCTGCTGATAGGCGCGTTGCAGATGCGCCGCGGCACGGAAATGCAGGTTCATTACTGTGTCAAGTCAAATTCTCTCGTATGTTATCAGTGATCTGTTAATGTACTTGGCAATAAATCTTTTCTGATTCTGATTCTGATTCTGATTCTGATGCAGTAATTTCCTCTGACGGAAGAGCATGGGGATTAAGGGGCTGGGGGACAAAAGGAATTGTGATATGGGAAGGAACTGTAATGCAGGACCTCGGGTAGCAGGGACGTGTGAGTGTTGTAGTATAAAAGAGAGTCCCTGCTACATGATGTTGTTTTCTGATTCTGGAAGATGTGAGACAGTGAATAAAGTTCATCTGCTCTGAATGCTTGGCCTGGCCGCCTCCACACTAGTGTCAAAAGGGAGGGCAGAGTTAATCGCAGTTCTTGGGCATTTAAAGAGACAAACGAGCTGTTCTGAGGAAAGCTGCAAAAGATGATTGACAATGATGCTGCAATGATTAGATAATTAAAGAAAATTTGACCAAAATATTTCACATGTGGGTAGATCCAGGATCAACCCACGCAAGGCAGCTGGACCAGACGACATATCAGTGTTATGTATGCAAACCTTGTGATGAATGAGGCAAGATGAGGCAGCGTCAAACACAGCTTTACTGATGGTAGGAACAGCAGTTACACGGCAAGCACCTGGCGTGGGCATCCGGCACAAGAGACCGTGCTATGGCAGCTTGCCCACTATATAGGGCAGTGCAGTGACGTGACAGGAAGTTGACGTCACCACACTGCACTTCACAATAAAGTTCCACCATAACACTTCCTCCAGCCTTCAGAAAGTCCAAAACCACTCATACAATCCAAACCCAAATTTAGAACCCGAATCACACTCTAAAATAATGAAAACTAATGTACTTAACTGGCCTAACACACTTGCACAAAACAACCTATAATAGTGTAAGTGGGTGGACTTCCACACAACCCGCACAGCACGGTGGATTATTCTGCCACCGGATAAGCTAAAAAGTCCATTATTAAACTAAAAATATCTGCTGTGCTCCTAAACTAAAACAGTACTATACATACATATCGTTTGTCCTGGGGCTCACTGTAAAGATGGTTGTTGGGGGCAAGTGGAGTGATTTCTTCAGAGGGCTCTTCAAGTGTCCACATCTGCTACAACGTTTTCCTCTTGTCGGGCATTCCTTCACCTTATGTCGGTGCATCGCGGACCCATAACCCTTACACGGGGGTCTTCCAGGGGCAGACCTTCAGCTGGCAGCATTGGTTTCCGTAATGTCATCATCCAAGCTATCCTCGCTATCTGAGTCCACAACATTTGCTGTGGCAGGTGGCTCAGGCAGCCACTGTGACTGACACCAGTTTAGCTCCGAGGTTAGCTTGTCTGTGGCCTCCAACTGGAGAGCTAGCTCAACAGCTCTGGCTAATGTTAAGTCATTCAGTGCCATTAGTAGCCTAGCTCGCAATGCAGCGAGCTGGTCACGCACCATTTCATCTTCCAACTGTCCAAAGCAGCACTCGCTAGCTAGCTGCCTCAAGTCAGCGACAAATTGGTGAATGGGCTCACCTACACGTTGGTGTTGCTGGCGAAAATGAATCCTCCGCACAGTCACGCTGTCGGGAGTGTGAAAATGGTTGGCTAGCAGCTCTACGACGTCCTCAAATGAGTCCAATGCACTGAGCGTCCGCAGGACTTGCTGGCCCTCAATACCCAGGTTATGGACGAGAAGCGCATGTGCCCTTAGGTTGTCGAGCTGCCCGAGGTCCAGTGCGGTGGTGTAGGTTTGAAAAGCCTCAAACCAGTGTGGTCAAGGCACCGGCGGTTCACCCAGGAGCTCGAGAAAGGGACAGAGAGGTGTTATGCACACCTCCATGAGTTAATTCTCAATCGTCAAATGTTATGTATGCAAACCTGGTGATGAATGAGGCAAGATGAGGTAGCATTGAACACAGCTTTATTGATGGTAGGAACAGCAGTTACATGTCAAGCACCTGGCGTGGGCATCCGGCACAAGAGACCGTGCTATGGCAGCTTGCCCCGCAATATAGGGCAGTGCGGTGACATGACAGGAAGTTGATGTCATCACACTGCACTTCACAATAAAGTGCCACCATAACAACCAGGTTATGTTCTGAAGGACTGTGCGGAGATGCTCAAGAATGTCCTGGCCAGCGTCTTCAACATCTCCCTGAGTCAAGCTGTTGTCCCCACGGATTTCAAAACTGCTACCATAATACCAGTCCCAAAGAAGCCCATCCCATCCAGCTACAATGATTACCGGCCTGTAGCACTGACCCCCATCAAAATGAAGTGCTTCGAGTGGCTGGTCATGCAGAACATCAAGTCCACCCTGCCTGCCTCCCACGATCCATCTCAGTTTGCATACTGGTCAAACAGATCCACAGAAGATGCCATCGCTGCTGCTCTCCACCCAGCCCTCACCCACCTTGACTCAGAACTCCTACATGCGAATGCTGTTTTTGGACTTCAGTTCAGCATCCAACACAATCATCCCCCAGCACCTAATACAAAAACTCAAGACACTTAGGACTCAAAACCTCTCTCTGCAACTGGGTGCTGGACTTTCTCACAGGGAGGCCACAGAATGTGTGGGTCGTCAGCAACACTTCTAAGACCATCACACTGAGTACAGGAGCCCCATAAGGGTGCATGCTCAGCCTGCTGCTCTTCACCCTGCTGACCCATGACTGCATATCAGCCTACAGCCCCAACCACATCATCAAGTTTTGTTTTTTTTTTTTTTTGGGTGGGCCTCATCCCCAACAATGAAGAGAAAAACTACAGAAATGAGGTGAGCCAACTGGTCCAGTGGTATAAAGACAACAATATCTTCCTGAATGTGGGAAAAACCAAGGAGATTGTCGTCGACTTCAGGAGGGGACACACACAACACCCCCCTCAGATCATTGATGGAGCAGCTGTAGAGAGGGTGAGCAGCACCAAGTTCCTGGGGGTGCACATCTCCAAGGACTTCTCCTGGTCCAACAACACTACATCACTGGCCAAGAAGACTCAAACTCACCTCTATTTTCTCCACAAACTGAGGAAAGCACAAGTCCAACCCCCGATCATGTGCTCATTCTACCAGGGCACCATTGAGAGCATCCTCACCAGCTGCATCACAGTGTGGTACAGAAGCTGCACCGCCTCCTGCCGGAAGACTCTACAACGCACAATGAAAGCAGCCAGCAAGATCCTCGGTGCCCCTCTACCCCCCCCCCCCCCCGGACATCTACCACACCCACAGAGCCATCAACATTGCAGGTGACACCTCCCACCCTTCAGTCCCTCTTCAGCCCCCTGCCCTCAGGGGAAAAGGTGCCGGAGCCTCCGGGTCCACTCCACAAGACTGCTACACAGCTTTGTTCACCAAATCATCTGGACCCTGAACTCTGCCCCACCCACCCCCGGACCATAACACACTCACCCACACAATAACTACCTCAGCTGTTTGCACAGAAAGACTGGCACACCAACAGTAATACATCTGCTGCTGAACGTCTCTGCATCTTACTGCAACCATTTGCACAAATTCCATACCTGTTGTCATTGCAATACTGACCATGTGCACTCCAGTCTGTCCCTGTCTGCACCTACACTACCGCATTGAACTTGCAGCTATCTATGGGTATTACAGCTCTATTTTTTCTGTATATAGGATTACTGAGTTTTATCTTTTATCTTTATTTGCACTATGGGTAGCATTACTGTACATTGACTGATGTTGTTTTTCATCCTTATTCTCTTATATATTGTGCACACCACTAAAAAAGGAGAGAAACGGCATTTCATTTCTCCTGTATGTACAGAAGTACTGACAAATAAAAATCTTTGAACCTTGAATCACAAATCTTGCATGAAGACATGGGAGCAGTTAACATGTGGGAAAAGTGCAGGAAATGGGACCTTCCAACCTACAAACACACCATGTTTGAGTGAATGGCACCTTTAAACTGGTGTGTATAGATGGCTGACAACAAAGTGTGATAAATACAACCCATAAATAACTTCATATTTTGGGCTGCACGGTGGCGCAGTGGTTAGCACTGCGGCAGCACAGTTTACCCTTGGCCGGGGGATCGTGGGGATCATGGGTTCGATCCCAGCCCCCGACCAACAGTGATCTGTGTGGAGTTTGCATGTTCTCCCCGTGTTTGCATGGGTTTACCCGGGATTTCTCCGGTTTCCTCCCACAGGCCAAAAACATGCAGGTTGGGTTAATTGGAGACTCTAAAGTGGCCCTAGGTGTGAATGGTTAAGGGATAGCGCCGTATCGTGGCTGCTTCATCCATCCAGGTGGTGGATGACCCTCAGTTTCCCCTCTGGGGATCAATAAAGTATGCTAAATCTAAAAAAATATATATATATATTTCAAGAAAATTAAAGAATTTAAACACAAATCCTGTGTCTGTCTTAAATCCTGTAGAAACAATTCAGATAAGTTATTTTTAACATATATTTTCTTGTAACACACTTTATAAAAATGTTTAGCGCACTAAATAACCTTAAATTTAATATCCAGTTTCAGCATCACTGATACACGCCGACCATGAGGCCGAATTACAGAGCGGTGTGTGGAGCCCCCTGGTGGACAGAAACTTAATTGACATAGCACGGCGTTTTATTCAAACAGCACAAACAAGTGATTCACAAACAAGTGATAAAACTAAAATCTAAAGCACAGAATGACCATAAATAAGCCCGAAATCAGTTTGAAAAGACGAGTTTTAGGCAGTGGTGGTGGGTGAAATCCTCTCAGGACCCTCACAGACCAGAGCAAAACACACAAATGTAAAATCAAAAAGCTTAGAACAGGATTAATTCAGAAAACAGAACACTTTAAGGATAAAAACTAAAGTACTTTGCTGCCAGATGTGTTAAAGTCGTTGAAAATTTAACAAGAACAATTCTATATCATCAGATACATTGGGCCTCACGCAAGAACGCGTTTAGTGTGTGAAAATCCACAATCCACTGTGGGTAAGCTGCATTAGTGTGAACAAACCACTTCAGATTCAACAAGCACTCCTACGTCCTACAAACGTGTGTAAACAGTGCAGGTAAATCTGGTGAAGCCCACCTCTGTACAAGTGAGCGCGTTCACTCGTATTGAAGAGCTGCATAATTGAGGCCCTAAAACTCCCATATAAGGCCCTGCTTCCCATCGTCTGGCCAGAAGTTTCATTCACAAAAATGGTTTCAAAGTGTAAGAGGGAAACTGAAGTTCTCCTGTCTGAGATCCAAAAGGTAAAAAAAATATATATATAATTGAAGTGGCATCAGCAGTGGAATCAAAGGACTGGCAAAAATGAACGAATCCATGAGATTCTCGGAGATATTTCAGATGGTCCCGTTAGTGGCCCCCACACAGAGCCTTAGAATCTGCATGGTATTATTTGGACATTGATGAAATGATTCTGCTTCTGATTATTTGTAATTATTTTATGTTTAATTATTACCTGAATCAAAGTATTAAATTTTGTCAACTAATAAAGTTTATAGGGTTTAAGATACTTGATTCAGACAAAATGCAAAGCCATTTAGTGAAAACGTGGTTAGAATAACAGCAAATTATTGACACAAAACCCTTCCAACTTATGATTTCCCATGCACCATTACGCAGTGCATGGAGGAAGGAATAAAAACCCATGTGCAGAAGTAGTAGCGTGCACTTTATTGAACAACAAATAAAGTTTAGTCCAGCAAACAGTCACAATATCAAACAGTGGGATAAGATTATAGTCATGGAGGACACCAGGAAAACAGGGACGCCTCTCGGACGCTCAACAGCCCGAGGGAGGGGATGCCTAGTGCCGCAGAACAGCTGAACGGCACAAGGGGAAAGGCAAACATAAACTTACGGGCTGGAGCAGTCCGAGGCAGTCCGTGCTGTCCGGTGAGAACAGGCAAAGCAGGAACAGCCGCTAACACCAGGTAACCAACGAAAGTCAGGCAGCGTTAGAGAAGACTAAACAGTCAGGCTGAAAGTAGAACGTAGGGAGTGGAGGCTTACATACACAGAGGGGAAACGCAACTGTGTATATTGTGCAATGAGCCGGCGATCTCTTCCCACTCAAACAGAGCTTAAGTAATGACACTACTAGTGAGGAAAGAGACCCCCGGTGTGAACGTGCGTGGGCTGGACTGAACAGAAAACAGTTGTGCATGAGTGAGTGTCTGAGCATGTGAATGGAGATGAATGGAGGCGTGTGTGTGTGTGGCACGACAGGAAGTCGGCGTCACCACACTGCACTTCACAATAAGTGCCGCAATCACATTCTCTCCTCCCTTTATAAAGTCCAAAACCCACTCAAACGATTCAAACCCACCCCAATTTGGAACCCGAATCACACTCGAAATAAACTGAAATTGCTAAAGGCCTAGCACATTCACACAAAACAACCTAAAATAGGGTTGGTGGGTGGACTGCCACACATCCCGCACGGCACGGTGGATTATTCTGCCACTGGATTAAACTAAAATGTCCTTTATTCAAACTAAAAATTTCTGCTATGCTCCTAAACTACGCATTTTAAACACATAACAACATCAGAACCATAAACAAAGTGCTCCCGCACAGTCACTGAGGTGGGAAAGGTGGAACTGGCATGAGGGGGCCCAGGGCAGCCCCTCAGCAGGCGCGCCCCTAGAGGCAGCGGGCCCCCGGAGCGATGGGTGGTCTTCTGGATGACAGAGCCCGGATCCCACACCGCCATCACCGACTCCTGTCCAGCCTCGCCACCTGGAGCGTCCTCCCGGACACACCGCAGCTGGCTGGCATGCCATCTCGAGCCGTCGGACAACCGGAAGCACGCCGCTCCCACCTTCGCCACTACCCGCAGACGTGCTTGATGTTTTGCTGGCTGTCATCTGGGCCATCTTCACCGCGGTCATTCATCACCCTGAACCCAAACCAAGTCCATAACCCAAAGTGGAATTTTACTTGGCCCAATGTGCTGCTGCTGAGCATGCTCTGGCCCCGTCCTCTGCTATATACGTTGTAGTGTTCACCGTCGTAGCTGCAGACCCCCCACCCAACTGTGGCCAAGTACCGGAGGCATCTGGAGCTAGCGCGGTGTCACTCATCGGCATGGGTACCGACACTGAGCAAGAAGTGGCCGACTTGAAAGCAAGGGCATCCATTAGCTCTTCGTACTATTCGCTCCCAGCGTTGTCCATCAGGGGCTGGCGGGGTGATTTCCCCCATGGGTTCCCTGGGTAAGACAAACGGCACACCCTGGTATAGTGAATTCAAGCGTCCACATCTACTACAACGTTTTCCTCTTGCCAGGCATTCCTTCCCTTTATGGCAGTGCATCGCGGACCCACAACCCCTGCAATGGGAGTTTCCCGGGGCAGACCTTCGGCTGGCAGCATTAGTTTCCCAATAATCTTCGTCCAAGCTATCCTTGCTATCAGGGTCCGCAACATTAGTTGAGGCAGGTGGCTTGGGCGGCTTGTGTCAATTTAGCTCCAGAGCTAGCTTATCGAAGGCCTCCACCCAGAGGGCTAGTTTGATGGCTCTAGCTAATGTCAAGTCATTAGGCGCCATTAATAGCCTAGCATGCAGCTCAGTGTTGCATGTGTGCTCTGCTAGTCGGTCGCGTACCATTTCATCTTCAAGCGGCCCAAAACAACACTCGCTAGCTAGCTGCTTCAAATCAATGACATACTGGTGGATACGCTCACCGACCTGCTGGCGTCTCCGGCGAAAATGAATTCGCTGAACAGTCACGCTGTCTGGGATGGAGGAACGTTTAGCTAGCAGCTCCACAACGCCCTCATATGAATCTGACGCGCCGAGCGTCCGTAGGACCCTCCGGCCTTCAATACCTAGGTTGTGGACGAGAAGCGCATGTGTCCTCACCTTATCGAGCTTCCTGAGGTCCATCGCCGTAATGTACACTACCGTTCAAAAGTTTGGGGTCACCCAGACAATTATTTTGTGTTTTCCATGAAAAGTCACACTTATTTACCACCATGAGTTGTAAAATGAATAGAAAATATAGTCAAGACATTGACAAGGTTAGAAATAATGATTTGTGTTTGAAATAATATTTTTTTTCCAGATACTCAACCTGCTCAAAGGAAGGTCAGTTTTATAGCTTCTCTAACCAGCTAAACTGTTTTCAGCTGTGCTAACATGATTGCACAAGGGTTTTCTAATCATCCATTAGCCTTATGACGCAATGAGCAAACACATTGTACCATAAACAACCAATGGAATAGCTTGTAACCGTGAAGTAATTCAAATGAGTGGAGCTTTGAGGTCTGAACCGAGACTTGCTGTAACTTTGCATATGGAACTCACGATTTGAAGTACTGTTCAACCAAGGCTTGAACAATTATTGAACAATCATTTGAAGTATTGTTCAACCAAGCCTGCAACCGGACCAGCGGCGGTGGGGCTTCGCCAACCAGCCTGGCAGGTGTGGGGTCGTCTGCTCTGCACCTTTTGTGGGAGACCAAGCGGCACCTCCGTTGGTGGTGTGTGGTGGTGCACTCGCGCGGCCCCCTTCTTCTACATCGGCCGGCGGATCGTCTGGGCTGCGGGACACCTTCATCTTGCGGTGGTGGGTGGCGGAGCTGACGGTGGAGAGGCTGACCGGGATTCCGGCCGGATCAGACGGCGGCTGTGGCGGCGGAGCTCGGTGGAGGAGCTGGCTGAGGCTTCGGCTGAATCCGACCGGCTGGACCAGCAGGAGATTGTCCTGCTGTCATCGGCTGCGGGATACACCGGGAGAGCTTTGGCTTTGCTGGCAGATACCTGCTGCCGGGCTGCGACCCAGGCTAGCGGTCCCTGTTGACTACCGGGAGAGCTTCGGATTCGCTGCCTGGTGGAACAGCGCTAGCTGGAGGCCTCCACTAGCAACC
Organism: Pholidichthys leucotaenia; assembly: GCA_020510985.1. Lineage (NCBI taxonomy): Eukaryota > Metazoa > Chordata > Actinopteri > Cichliformes > Pholidichthyidae > Pholidichthys > Pholidichthys leucotaenia. The sequence continues at coordinate 333,908,796 of CM035845.1, forward strand.
GAGGGAGCATTGGCCTCCTCGGCTTCACCGGTGGATCCAGTTATTCAATTGCTAGTCAACAGGTGAGCCTCTCCCTTGATTCTAATCAAATCAAATCAAATCAAAATCAACTAGTCATTATGCCTCCAAAAAAGAGTCAGACACATGGAGAGGAGCTGGAGGAGATTAAACTCTCCCTAAACTTTATGTCTGAGGAAATATCAAAAATAGCTAAACAACAAACGCTACTTGTTAACCTTATGGAACAAGTGCGCGAGCTAAAGGCTGAAATTGTGGACAAGGACAAGAAAATTAAATCCTTAGAAAAATGTGTGGATGAACTAGAACAATATACAAGAATGGATGAGGTCATTGTGAGCGGTGTGAACAGCAGACACCGCTCCTATGCGCGTGTGGCAGCTGGAGTTGGTGATCAGGATGGGCAGGATGGGACACTGGCTGAGTCGCACACTCTTGAGCAGCAGGTATTGACCTTTTTCAATTCTAATAACATTGTTGTGGACAATGAGACTATTTCGGCTTGCCACACATTATCCAATAAAAACAGTAAATTAAAACCAGCGATTATCATCCGATTCTTCAGTAGGAAAGCAAAAATTGATCTTCTGCGACAAGCAAAAAAACTGAGAGGAACGGCTGTCTACATAAATGAACATTTAACAAAAAAGAACTCCGAAATAGCTAGACAAGCCAGGGCCCTCAGAAAACAAGGAAAAATACAGTCGACATGGACAAGAAACTGTAAGGTGTGGATAAAACTGCTTGGCACTCCAGAAGACGCTAAAGTAATGATGATTAGAGAAATGGAGGAATTGGACAGATTTAAACCTTAGCCCTGATTCAGGAATAACGGTGCAGTAATCATGAGTGGAAATTTTGTGTTCTTTTCCTTTTTTCTTCTTGGTGTACAAGGTTGTCATAAATTATGTTTAGTACTTTAGTCAATCATCCTTCCTCATTTGATGATGGAGGTGTAGTGGGGCAAATTGAAGCTGGAAATTTTGTTAGTGCTGCACAGCAACCACAGGACGTTTTGGGAGGTGTTGACCCAGACAACAATTATTTTGGTCATATTAATAATAAGTGTGTTTATTATGAAGAACAACAATTAAATGGAATTATGAATTTGGATCAAACATTAACAATAATACATATTAATAGTAGGAGTCTCTATGCAAACTTTGATAGTATTAAGGAGTTTTTGAATCAATTTAATACACCATTTAGGATTATTGCAATAAGTGAAACATGGATTAATGAAGAAAAAGATGTAAATTTTGAACTAGATGGATATGAGATGTACACACAAAATAGGAAATGTAAAAGTGGTGGTGGGGTAGCACTGTATGTTGATAGAAAATTAAAAAGTAAAAAAGTAGACAGTATGACATCAGCAGTGAATGAAAGTATGGAATGTTTAACAATTGAGATTATGATGGAAAAAAGAAAAAATATAATAGTAAGTTGTTTATATAGAGCACCGGGATCTGATATGGAAAAATTTAAAAATGGGATGGAAAAGATGTATGCAAAAATAAGACAAAAGGATATCCTTATTTGTGGTGACTTTAATATAGATTTGATGAAAACAAAACAACACAAACCAACTGAAGATTTCTTAGATACAATGTATAGCTTAACCTTATTTCCAAAGATTACAAAACCTACAAGAATAACGACACACTGTGCTACCCTGATAGACAACATTTTTACCAATGTTATTGAATATAATATGGTGAGTGGTATAATAATAAATGATATTAGTGACCACTTGCCTGTATTTGTTTCTTTAGATGTTAATTATGGGGCTAATGAGAGTAAGAATAATAATAAACTATGTAAAAAGATTATCTATAAAAGAATACAAACAGAAGATAGAATCAGTGATTTAAAAGAAGACTTAATGTTACAGAATTGGGATGTTGTCTATAGAGAGAAAAATGTGGACTTGGCATATGATAAATTTATTGATATATTTAAATTATTATGTGATAAAAACTGTCCAATTAAAGAAATTAATAAAAAAAACACATATACAAAAATTGCCCATGGTTAACCAAAGGGTTACAAAATGCTTGTAAAAAGAAAAATTATCTCTATAAAAATTTTATTAAATTAAGAACTAAAGAATCTGAAAAAAGATATAAAACATATAAAAAATAAATTAATTGATATAATACGAACTAGTAAAAAATTATATTATAGGAAAATGTTACCCCCTCATGGATCGTCACCTTATCGTGGTGGGGGGGTTTGCGTGCCCCAGTGATCCCAGGAGCTATGTTGTCCGGGGCAATTTGCCTCTGATAGGAGACCCAAGACAAACTGGTCCTGGGTGAAGGGCCAGACTAAGAACGATCCAACAGACTCTCATGATAAATTGTATATCAAGGATTCAGTGTACCCCGCCCGGTATGGGGTTACCGGGGCCCCACCCTGGAGCCAGGCCTGGGGGAGGGGCTCGAAGGCTAGCGTCTGGTGGCCAGGTTTCCACCCATGGGTGGTATGGGAGGTGGTATGGGCATCTGATTAGGATGCCTCCTGGACGTCTCCCACTTGAGGTGTTTCAGGCACGTCCCACTGGGAGGAGACCCCGGGGCAGACCCAGGACTCGGTGGAGAGACTATGTCTCCCAGCTAGTCTGGGAACGCCTTGGTATCCCCTCTGAAGAGCTGGAGCAGGTGGCTGGGGAGAGGGAAGTCTGGGCTTCTCTGCTTGAACTGCTGCCTCCGCGACCCGGACCTCCGGAAAAGCGGTAGAAGATGGATGGATGGATGGATGGAAAATGTTAAATGAAAATAAAAAATAATATAAAAGGAGTCTGGGATATATTAAACAAATTAAGGAAAAATGGAACTAAGAAAATTATATATCCAGAGTATTTTACTGATAATTGTGGTGATATTTATGATAAGAATATGGTAGTAAATAAAATGAATAAATTTTTCTTAAGTGTTGGGCCAGAGTTGGCAGCAAAGATTCCAAATCAAGGAAAAGACACTGTGAGTGAGACTTTAATTGGAAGTAACCCTCGGTCAATTTTTCTTACAGTGGTGGATGAACTAGAGGTAAAATCTGTTGTTGAAAAGTGTAAAAATAAATTATCTACTGACTGTGATGGTATTGATATGGCACTAATAAAAAGAACTGTTGATGGTATATTAAAACCATTCACATATATTTGTAATTTATCATTTCAAACTGGTTCATTCCCGCAGAAAATGAAAATAGCAAAAGTAATTCCATTATTTAAGCAAGGAAATAAACATCAATACACAAACTACAGACCAGTATCACTTCTCCCACAATTTTCAAAAATTCTGGAAAAACTTTTCAACAACAGATTAGAAAACTTTTTAAATAAACAGGATGTGCTGAATCAGAACCAATATGGGTTTAGAGCCAAGAGTACAACATCGTTGGCGATAATGGATGCAACAGAGGAAATAATAAATGCATTAGATCAAGGAAAATATGCAACTGGTGTGTTTATAGATTTTAGAAAAGCATTTGATACAATAAATCATTCAATACTTCTTAATAGATTGCAAATGTATGGTATTAGGGGAATTGCTCTGAAATGGGTTACAAGTTATCTATCTGAGAGACAACAATTTGTGAAAATGGGAGAATATCTGTCTGGGTGTATGGGAATTGCCTGTGAGGTCCCCCAAGGGTCAGTATTGGGCCCCAAATTATTTAACATATATATAAATGATATATTCCAAGTTTCTAAATTATTAAAAATAATATTATTTGCTGATGATACTAATTTATTTTATTCTGGAAATAATTATAATCAACTAATCCATACTATAAATAATGAATTAAATAAGCTAAAAAAAATGGATGGATTGTAATAAACTATCACTAAATATAGATAAAACTAAGGTAATGATATTTGGTAATTGTAAAAATAAAGAAGATATACACATTCATATAGATAATGTAGTTATTGAAAAAGTTAAGGAGATCAAGTTTTTGGGTGTAGTACTGGATGATAAAATTAGCTGGAAACCACATGTCAGATACATACAAAATAAAGTTGCAAAAAATATTGCAATTATAAATAAAATTAAGCAGATCCTAGATTATAAATCACTTCATATTTTGTCTTGTTCATTAGTACTTCCATACTTGACTTACTGTATAGAAGTTTGGGGTAACAGTTATAAAAGTAAACTTAATTCATTGTTAATATTACAAAAAAGGGCAGTCCGTGTTATACACAAAGTCGGGTACCTTGAACATACTAATTTATTGTTTTTACATTCGAAGTTATTGAAATTATGGGATCTGGTTCATTATTACACAGCACAATTAATGTTTAAAGTTAGTAAAAACCTCTTGCCACACAATATACAGAATCTATTCAGGGAGTGAGAAGGGAAATATAATTTACGGGGGAATACAAAATTTAAAATTCACTTAGTAAGATCTACACGGAAGAGTTTTTGTGTGTCTGTGTGTGGGGTAAAACTGTGGAATGGGTTGGGGGAGAAACACAGGCAATGTCCCAACATCCATATATTTAAATCAACATATAAAGAAATGATTTTTGAGCAGTATGAGAATGAAGGGCAGTGATGTTACATTGTGTCTTCAGTGAGGGAAGGTTGTTGTGTGTTATGGTGATTGTGAAGGTGATGGTGTTGTTTGTGTTTGCATTGAACATGCCAGAATTGTATGTTTATTGTTGTTGTAATATTGTTGGATATGGACTGTCATTGTTGTGTCATTTTTGTTGTATAATTTGACTATGGGTGTATTATGGTGAATGTGGTTGTGGGATAATGATGATTATGAGTAATACTGTAATTTGTTTGGTGTGGAGAAGGGGTGGGACTGTATAAGCCTTGGCTTCTTCCCACTCCTTTTGAACATTTTATTTTTGGTTTGTTTTTTTGTTGTGTTTTGAACTCTCTTTTTTCTTTCTTTAACAATGTTCAAATAAAAATCAATCAATCAATCAATCAACCATTAGAACACTGGAGTTATAGTTGCTGGAAATGGGCCTCTATACACCTATGTAGATATTGCACCAAAAACCAGACATTTGCAGCTAGAATAGTCATTTACCATATTAGCAGTGTATATTAGATATTACAGTGGATTTCTGATTAGTTTAAAGTTATCTTCATTGAAAAAAACAGTGCTTTTCTTTCAAAAATAAGGAAATTTCTAAGTGACCCCAAACTTTTGAACGGTAGTGTACGTTTGATAGGCCTCCAACCAATGTGGCCATGGTACCAGTGGTTCGCCCAGGAGCTCAACGAAGGGACGGAGTAGTGTAATGCACACCTCCATGAGTTAATCCTCAGTCGCCAAATGTTATGTCCACAAACCTGGTGATGAATGAGGCGAAGAGAGTGGCAACATTGAACACTGCTTTATTGAACAGATGGTGTAACAGTACACGCAGTACAGTACATAATAGAGTGTGTCTATAGCAGCCCACCCCGCTATATAGGGCAGTGCGGTGGTGCAACAGGAAGTCAGCATCACCACACTGCACTTCACAATAAGTGCTGCCATCACAGTGCCCACTAGCTGTACAGAAATTTAGCTCTTTTGTCTTTCAAGCTAACAAATTTTTCTCTAACCTTCTAGTTAAAATCAGTCATGTCAGTCACAAGCTTTTTTTTTTTTTTTTCATGGAGAGAGCGGCTCAGGCATTCAGTCACCCCTTAGTCATGGTGCTCCTGAGGAATGTTTTAATCCTTTTCAGTGTCCAAAAACACCTTTCAGCCTCTGCGGTGATCATAGTTGCTGTGATAATAATTTTCAGGAGTGAAACTGTCTCTGAGAATACTTCTGACAGGTGACTGTCCATGAAAAACTGAAGCGGCACCACAACAGGATTTGAGTTCATCCTTGCTATAGAGCAGGCTACGTTCTGTCTTCAGCTTGCTTCCATTGAGCAATGGAAATACCTTCAAGGTGCAGCTCAGTGCAGCTGCAGGGAATGCCTTGTGGTATTCTTCAAACCATTCCCCCTGCAGCAACGTGGCACTGACCAGGTGGTCTGAAAATGCAAAATGGTGTGTCCTAGAATGGTATCACAGACCTACGGGGACTGGGAGTTTTTTTTTTTTTTTTTTTAAATGATGCTGAGAAAAAAAAAACCCGCCAAATTTATAGACCTACTGGCAACAGCTGAGTTTTAAAAAGGTAAACTAAAGTTATTCTCTTTAATAAAAAAAAAAAAGTTATTTAATTAAAAAGTTATTTCAAGAGCCTTCACCTGGCTCAAATGTGAATACTATTGATTAAGACTACCCAATAAAATCTGCTGCGATAAAGAAAAAACACATTATTAACAAAGGAGTTCACATTTAAGTTATGATGTATAACCACTAGATGGCAGGAGTGCATGAATGGGCTGGCTATGACTGAAAAGAGAAAAATACAAGGAAACAATCAAAAATATGAAAAAAAATTATGCAAGGAAGTTTCAAATGTATGACTAAACTTACAGATTAATGAAAACCTCAAAATATGAGTCACAATTTTTTTTTATTTATTTTTTTTAGAAACCCCCCCCCACACACACACTAAAATCAGTGAGTAATGCTATTACTCTTAAAGGAACTTTATCAGAAAATACTCATATTTATGTATTTTTTGGCAACTACTCTTACTTATACTCAAATTATTAATATAACACAAATTTTACTTTAGTATAATTTCTGGTTACTATACTCAACGCTGCTTATATTCCAGTTAGGTTTACATATTAGACTTGGTTAAATGATGCATTTTACAGTTTGGATCTTCTCAAACCAAGGAGATTCGGTTCGTGTCAAACTAAAGCAGAGCTCTTTTAGTGGCTTTGCTTGTGGCTTTGGTTTATATTGAAGAAGTATGATTTCTGAATCTATTGCACTTAAAGACACAGAAGAGCCTCTTCTTTAACTTTTATTATTATTTTCCATCGTTTTAAATTCCTTGGATCAACTTGTGATCTTTAATTTGAATTTTAGATTCATAATTCTAGCCATTTTTTCTTAACTTTCTACAACACAAACTCACCTCTGCAGCAACCCTTTTTTGGCCGCATCCTGACAGAAGCTCCTTGTATAAGTCCTCCCGCGATATTTGGTCTGTTGCTGGATGATTAAATCTGGATGACCGGGTCCCAGCTCCTTTATCCTCTTTTTTTCCACACCAAAATGGTGTCCGTTTTAATGAAGCTAGCTGCTTTGCTAGCTGCTCGGTGTTTCCTGGCAAGCAGGAGGGATCTGATGGTTGACAGCCTTTACTTCCAATCACATTATGATAAAAATACAAAAAAACCCAATAACAACTTACTATTGGCACCAGGGCACCCAGATATGTGTCTCAGAATCGAGTTTTGGATGGCAAATGAAACACTGCTCCTGCTCAAATGGAGCAAAAAAGTTTGCTGGCTTCAATGATTCTTGTGTTCAAAGTGTTCACCTATTCCCCATATAGTGTTCTACACTATATAGAGAATCAGCCATTTTGTAGTGCTGTTCGAAATCTTAGCTGAAAATTTAATTCACTATATAGTACACTCAAAATATCCCACAATGCATTTCGAAAAGTAGTGTACAATGGATGGTCACTACATTGAAACTCATCTGGTTGCAGTGGAAATATGGCCACCGGGTCATCTGTGTGCTGGATTTGGGGACCGGAAGTGACACAGAGTTCCGTGGAAAGGACGCCCTCGTGTGAGCTGAAGCTGGAACTGGTGGCCCTTCTTTGTTCTATGGAGGAAGAAAGCACAGCGCTGCAAAGGTCTAACTTATTAAGCATGCACCAATTGCATGCGTGTCACATGGGAAAATATTTATTCTTGTCGCTGAGCTGATTATAACAATTGAATATTTCAGATGGAATTGTAACATGTACTGTTTGCATTTCAGACATTGTTGTAGCTCATTGCACAACGCTTCTCACCATCCTTTTCTGAGGCAAAGTAGAAAAAAAAGGTTGAACAATGGACAAAGAATTTCTGTATGTCCAGAGCGACATTTCAGTACATGTGTCTGTGATAGAAATATTTAGATAAGTTAGAGTGTTATATATGGTCACACAATGTGCTTATTTGTCATAGAATGTTTTCGTTAGGCAAAGGGGTCACATAATGTGCTTTCTGCTGCATGAAAGTCTTTGCACTGCACATTTGCTTACATAACAGGAAGTGGTTTTCATTACATACACATCCCAACTGTTTCTGCAATGAAGAATGTTTTCTGCATACATATAGAGAAATGTCTCTGGGTCATGGGGTTGATCATGGGGTTGCGATAGAAAGTGAAAAGAGACAGATTGAGAACAACAGGAAACGTCTGTCAGCAGCCAGCCAGCCACTGCAGGGCGTAGGAGCAACTTATGAAGAAACTGGTTTTGACCAGTTAAACAAGCACCTGATGAAGAAGCTGGTTTTGACCGGCTCAGCAGAAGGCAGCCATTGTGGGAGGCTGCTGGGAATGCCCACAAGCCAGAAGACTACAGTATATGTACCCTTCAAGCTCTTATTTGGGGTCTTTCGTCTGCCAGATTGTGCTGAGGACAAAGACCTGCAGCTGTGCAACTCTCTGCATGCTTCAAGAAAAGATAAGTTGAGGAATAATCTATCGCTTGTTATTATTAATCTCTAAATAATGGTTTTGTGCTAACTGTCCAATTTTGAACACACTTTTAGATGACAGATGTCACTGAAATGGGACACTCTTCCTTGTTCAAAAACAATGACTTCGGCATCAAAAATGCGGGAACACGGCCTCTTGCACCTCAAAACAGTAATACAATCATAACACTTCCCACGACTATCAAGGGATGGGAAGATGACCTTAAAAAGTGGCCTCGTAGATAGTAGCTCCATTAGTTAGCGCCACTGCTAAGATGCTAATGACGTAAACAAATGACCAATGCTGGCAAAATGAGTCATTTTGAGGGCATTTTCAAAACTGATGTTGTGGTGCACATATGTGGTTTCATATGCTCACATGTATATTACTTTTCATATGCTCACATGTAGATTACTGTATGCTTATTGTGGCTTCACGTCTCAGTGGAACTGTCAGGAATCTGAAACTCAAGACTCATAGAAATGATAGTACTCTGTTAGGTTCGTACCTTAGTCAGACTCGAGACATAAATATAATCAAAGGTTTTTACTTGCAAGGAGCAAATCACAACACACCTCTGGTTACAGACGGGAGTGAATGCTGGTGCATAGAGTCAGCACCTCCCTTTTATACATGACAGAAAAAGCATCTGCTGCTCCCACACTGGGAGGAACAGAAAGCACAAAATCACATAACAAATTCTCATCTCGCGAGACAGAAAAAGGGAAACAACTCCATATAAGGTATAAGCATAGTTGGCTAACATAAGCATCTCCAGTGTGTCTGGCTACACTGTTACAGGGCAGATTAAACTTCTCATGCAAAGATATTACTTCAGCAGTTCCTGTGTCAGGTACAGCACAGAGAAAAAACAGTTACACAAGCATTGTTCATTATGAAATGTTAACACATATATACATTTATACATTTTCCAACAATTCCCTCCTGTTTAACGTTTCATAATTTCATTTCCCATACAATCATCAGTACAATGCATCTTCAATTGATTTTCTGCATTGACCTCATAAAGCATCATTTCCAAATTTAAACAGTGGTTTTGTCATCACAATCACCATCACTTTGCTGTCTTAAGGCAGTATATTGTACAGGGACTTCTCTTTGGAGCATAACAGATTGTAACATGAAAGTGCGTTGAGCAAGAGCTCTACTTATCATGGACCTTATACAGGGAATGACACACATGAAAAGCACATAGAATAAGATTAATATCACAATCAATGGGGTTAACTATTTCAAAAGAATCTGCCACCAAGTTCTACTTTGAAACCAATCCCAGGAGCCCCAACCTTTATCTTCATCTAACCCATGCTGTAAGTGTAAAATATCATGCTAATTTTTGTTCTTCATTTAAAGTTGTGAATCCTTGCTCCACTAATACAGTCAGATTTTCCATTGTCCATGCTAATGCATTTATGTGGTGTATAGCTAGAGCACTGCCATGCATTGGAAAAAGAGTACCCATTCTCTGTTTTCCAGATAGTTTACCCACCAACTGTTGCATCTCTATTTTTCTTCTTTTTACCCTGGTGTATATTTTAGTTTGTTCAGAATGATAATAATGGGAGTAGGATGTTTTCATTTCATGTGTAAGATTTGACCTTATGCTGATGTGTGGGAAGAATATAGCCATGTAACACCTGCCACACCATCCTGGAGGAAGCAATGAGTAAACATTAGATCCACAAACCCAAACATGGTTTTCCAAGAATCCATACCCATCATCATTTGGCCAAAAAACAGTAGGATTATTGCTACAGTTAAAAGTACAATTTTTCCTCTTTAAGGTGAATTTTCCAGCAGCAATATAGGGAAAGTGAAATACATTTCTACAAACAGAATCATGATATGACACTTCACAGGTCACTTCCTTAGTATCATTGCATCTCTGTGAAAAACCCAGGTTGAAACTGTTTTTACTACAATTTTTGTGAAAGCAGATTGGTGAAGTAAACAGTGTAGGATTTACTTTCATTAAAGGCTTCTTAACTGCAAGCAAAGAAGTTCCAATCTCAATAGTATTAAATATTCTAATCTTAGACCCAGTGTAATCAGAATAGTGACATTCAATCTATTAAGATACCTTTCTGACAAATTCCCCACCAACCAATGTCCAACATTATTGCTTGTATTAAACAGACTGAGACGAGAGTTCATCGCTATTGTCGCTCCGGGCGTTTTCTCTTCACTCAGTGGAACAGGGATCATGGGTATTGCAGTCTTGTGTGAATGGGGTAGCAAAGAACACACATAGCAAGAAGTATTGATTCCCAGTCCTCTCACCAAAACCACCATTGTCTAGTACCATAGGTTATGCGTATTGTTCATTGTCCATGCTTCGTGGGCTCCTTGTCCTTGAATCAGAAAGAGATTACCACCCCACTGTCAGGAGAAGTGCTGAACACAGAGTCATCAATAATTTTGGTGCCATGCTTCCACCTGAGAGAGTACCCCTCCGGGCCTCTTTCTTCACCAGGGTTGAGACGGCCTTGTCCTTAAAAGGACATGCCCCCTTTGTAACTGGACTTACTCAGGGAAACAAGTTAGTTAGTTCACTTACAGGCACCCGTAGTCTTTTAACGTGTGAAAGGTGAATCCGAGATGGTCATTCAGCAATACGTACTGCAGTGGGAGTGGGAGTGTCTAGTGTTGTCGGTGGTGGTTCTTTATGAAGACATAGTCTCCAGGTCGCAATGGGTTATCCGCTTCTTTCTGTGGAGCAGAGAGCTTCTGACAGAATCAAAAACATTCCCTGAGATGTTCACCAAGATCTGTGTATTTGTTAGGCGTGGTTAGTGGTGAGAGGTCAGGTAATACATAAGGACAGTGAAAAGCACATTCAAACAGTGATAATCCTGTCTTTGGGTCTAGTATAGAGTTAATGGTTAGTCTGACTAATTTCAGGGCTTCTGGCCAAGTAATACCCTTTTCATGGAATTTTTTTTTTTCTTCTCAGCATTTGTTTGATTGTACCATTTTTCTTTTTACAAAACCTGTACTTTGTGGGTGGTAGATACTATGAAATTTGATCTTATTAAGTCTTGAACTGTTTGTGCTGTAAAATGAGTTCCATTATCTGCATAAATCAGTTCTGGAACCCCAAAAACGGAAAGAGCATCATTCAATAGAGTTTCACACACACAGATGCGGCATTTGCTGAGGATGTGTGATGAATTCCTGTCCACTTTGCGAAGGTGTCAATCAACACCAAGCAATATTGTAGCTTTCCATTGCTCCTTGAGCATTATTTTATAAACAAATGATGCACTTTTGGCATGTTTTTGTTACTTCTTTCAAAATATTAGGACAGTTTTTCCAACATCCTCATCACTGATTTCCCTCCTGTTGGCACATGATTGGCCATGTGCCACCAGGACAGCTCATCTGTATAATGTGGGTGGCAGAGCAAATTTTCGTCAGGCAAGCCAAATGTATATCTAATTATTTACACATGAAACAAGAGGAAGGTCCATATTATCTTGACAGTCTTTTAAAACATCAACATCAACATTATTAATAAGACAGACGGTTCCTAAAAGACCAATAGCAGGACAGTGAGTAGCGTTATCAGGCAAGCGATTATCGCAGCTAGACAAGTCAGTGCCATTAGTGTGGGCAGGGCAGTGAACAACTGCCACAGAACATGGTAGCATCAGAACATTACATAGCTGCAACAATTGCTGTCGATGTTTTGCTGGTTTTTCTGTGGAGATGACAAACTCCCACAGATTCAAGGTAACATTATGCAGGTGGCATGCGTCATAAGCATATTTACTGTCTGTACAGATAGTTACATTCAGGTTAGTTTACAAATTCTATATAAGAAAAACAAAATAACTGTGCATTTTTGATATGCTTCAGCATTGATAAATAAGATCAGTTTGTCCAGTTGAACACAGATGGGTTGAATTTGAAATATTGTGTCACATTCTTTCAGTCAAAGGAAAGGCGGACGTTTTGCCTAATTAGAATTTGATTTAATGTTTTACAAGGAATGCCCCTATTTCATACATTCCTTGGTAAATTATGGAGTGCAATGTAGTTCACCCTGACCCAGCTTGGCCACCGCTGAATCAGGAGAAGCACATTCCTCATTGCTGTCACATTTCTGAAATCTATTGTTACCGCACCATTATGTGGTGAGTAACATCAGTATAAAACCATATAAACATTACATTTGTAAAGTCAAAGTCTTTTGAATCAGTACACCTTATGTTATCTACAATGTCATACAAAGTCATACTTGGCTTCAAAAAATGCTTATCAATTTAAGGATTCTTTCTCCAAAACCTTTGTCTGATAATCCATAGCCTCTGGCAGATCATATGCACAGACACATTAATTTTCAATCTGTTTTGAACCTCTGTGCTTTAAATCATGTGATATAGGGTAAACATAAAACCTTCAGTGATTAGGCATTATTAAATGACATCATAATATGATCATAGCATGGCCTGTAGTCACATTGTCACACGTCAGTCCTTTTTTCTATAAAGTGCGCTGTCATGTTTCAGTCAAGGACAAAGGTCAGTAATGCGTCAAAATTGCTTTTTTAAAAATATGTAAACAGTTTATCACGTACGCAACATTAATCAAGACCCCACAGAGTTAAATTGAAAAAATAAAAACCCAAAACCTTGTAAAAGTACCCTTAGACCACTTTCTTCACAGATCAACCACACACACACACACACACACACAAACAGAGAACAGAGGAGTTTTGTTCTCTCTACACTGCCTCTATCTAAGGCTCACACACAAAGAATAGATAATAGATAAAATAACTTTCTCATTGTCCATTTTAACGTTATCCAGTTCTGCTACCATTTAATCCATCCGTCTTCAAATATTATGGTCTAATTATTATGATTTTATTTGTCTCCTCCATTTCCCAACCTCTTGGGCTTCTTTAAATAATTTGCCGTATGGACCCTCCTTAGGATCGTGGCATTGATAAGTTGGGGAAGGATTATCTTTTTCATTTAATAATGGTTCGATGCTCGGTTGGTTTTGATATTTATCTCTTTTTGTTGTAAGTTTTTCCGTCGACGCTAAGACTGTGCCTTCATCATCTACTACACCTGATTCCACACTGCCAGTATTAGAGCATAAACTATACTGAAAATCCTGTGTTTGTCTTTGCAAATTAATTACACCAGCTTCAACATTCTGCAGCCGTTCTCCCACGGAGTTTTCCAACCTTAATCTTTCAAGCTCTTCCTGCAACCTGTCCATCTCCCGTCTGTCTGCCTGCATTTTCTGTGTCTGAGTTTCCAGCCAACCTTTCAACTGTTCACATTGTTCCTGTGATGTCACCTCCTCAACTTCCACTAATCCTTCTTTTAACTTAACCAAAGGCATCTGATTAACACAATATGGCGGTGGGGGCAATTCCCCTTTCAAATCTTCCAAATTAGGGTAGAGGGACAGCACCCCTCCCTTTTGTTTGTCCAGCTGCTTATCAATCATTAAACCTTTATTCTTCTCTGTCTCACTCACACACCCCACTGGGTCAACCGCTGCTGACTCCTGCAGCAAACCACTGTCTATCTCCCTCTTCATCATGTGCTGATTCTGCTCCTTCTCATACACCTGTGCCTTCATCAATTTCACACCATCCATTGCAGCAGAGCATGTAGCCAAATTATGAATCAGCCTGCGCTCATGTTCACACTCCTCAATATGATACTTATGTTTTCTTTTCACCAAAAACCCTGTAACATCCATATCTTTCATAGATTGTATATCATCTAGTCTTCTTTGTTCCAAATCCATTAAAAACTGGGTAAAACTGTCCTCCTTATTTAAATTTAGAATGTCGTCTTCCCTCAATTTCTGATACAATTTATCACATTCTGCTTTAACCCCCTTTCTGTCTTTGGGTAATGTACCACTGAGCATTTGAGTCACTGTTGAATCCCACTGTTTTTTCATATTTCCTTTATACAACTCAGCATCTCCCAGGCCTTGTGAGGCACACAGCCCCGCCTTTTGCATATTCAACTGAGCTGAGCAAAAATTCACACTTCTGTTTTTTCTACAGGCCAAATCTGCCTCTCCCCCGCCCCTGAGGCAAAAAGAGACACAGAGAGAGAGAGAGAGAGAGCTGCTCCTCCAGCAGCCCCTCCTTTCACATTCCACAACTGTACTGAGCAAAAATGCCCTTTTCTATTTTTTTTTATAAACTTTTCCTTTCTCACTCACAGCGTTCCCAATATAAAACAAATAACAACAGATTACCAATATAAAACAAATAGCACTTGCAGCAGTGATTAAGTAGTATCCGGATCCTTCACTTGTTGTTTTTCATTTTTTTCTGTCATTAAAATTTTTAACAGTCCTGCACGCTATGTCCTCTTTCTTCCTTTGTTTATTCGTCTGCCTATCCGATTTTCCAGCACAATTTCCCATT
This sequence comes from Pholidichthys leucotaenia, assembly GCA_020510985.1. Lineage (NCBI taxonomy): Eukaryota > Metazoa > Chordata > Actinopteri > Cichliformes > Pholidichthyidae > Pholidichthys > Pholidichthys leucotaenia. The sequence goes on from CM035845.1 coordinate 333,923,826, forward strand.
ATCGCGTGGTCAGGGACGTTATCAGTACGCCCACTGTAACACTATTACTGCCCAATTGTAGGGTGAATTCGTGGTCAGGAACGTTATCAGTACGCCCACTGTAACACTATTACTGCCCAATTTTGGGGTGGGTTCGTGGTCAGGAACGTTATCAGTACGCCCACTGTAACACTATTACTGCCCAATTTTGGGGTGAACTCCTTCACCCTATTTATTTTTAAAACCTGACCACCCAGTAGTTATGAATCGCCGTCACACTACTTCCTTCACCCCTTTTTATTTTTAAACCTGACCACTAAGTAGTTATGAATCGCCGTCACACTACTTCACAAAACCACTGCATTCCTACAATAGTTTTAACCAACAGGAAAAGTACAGGGCGCCACCTTATACTACCATTACTTGCTCGTCAGCTGACCTGTGGTTCTTGATAATGACAATTGGCTTTCTTCTCAAAATAGGAGAATAAATTTCACTCACTTCTAGGACTCTGTTAATGCGGATGACCGTCACCAGACAGAGTCAGGACACCGGCGCTCACAGAGTTCCCTGAAGGCGGGTTTCCAAAACTGACCGTTAGGTCAGACCATGCATGGTTTTTTCAACCTGGAGATCCGGCTGTGTGCTCACTCCGTCTGGATATTGGCCATCCGGGTCACGGCACCACGAATGTCAGGAATCTGAAACTCAAGACTCATAGAAATGATAGTACTCTGTTAGGTTCGTACCTTAATCAGACTCGAGACATAAATATAATCAAAGGTTTTTACTTGCAAGGAGCAAATCACAACACACCTCTGGTTACAGACGGGAGTGAATGCTGGTGCATAGAGTCAGCACCTCCCTTTTATACATGACAGAAAAAGCATCTGCTGCTCCCACACTGGGAGGAACAGAAAGCACAAAATCACATAACAAATTCTCATCTCGCGAGACAGAAAAAGGGAAACAACTCCATATAAGGTATAAACATAGTTGGCTAACATAAGCATCTCCAGTGTGTCTGGCTACACTGTTACAGGGCAGATTAAACTTCTCATGCAAAGATATTACTTCAGCAGTTCCTGTGTCAGGTACAGCACAGAGAAAAAACAGTTACACAAGCATTGTTCATTATGAAATGTTAACACATATATACATTTATACATTTTCCAACAGGAACAAAAGGTCTGAACCTCCTAGGGGTAATAGGAGGATGTGAGATCTGGCCTTTTGGTATGCAAAGAGATGGCCGTGAGGGATTTCCTGACCACCGGGATTTTAGGTGGCGGCGAGAAGGCCTGAAGGGGGATGCATTGTGTTTGGGATTTAAAGACAATGTGACTTTGTGCTTTGATGTCCGGGGGTATAAAACGGACAGATGTTGGGGGTTACATCCTTCTTCTGCTTTTGAATGTTGGAGAATGTGATGTGAATAAAACTGAACCTGAGAAATAAACTCAGCCTCGTCCTTCCATGCATTCTCTACACTGGTGACCCTAAGACGTATCATGAGCTGAGACGATTCTCCCGGGCCAGACTCATCAGGAGCCAGCCAAACTAATGCAGCCACAGTTCAGCTACCGGACTTCTGGCAGAACAATCCGCACTCCTGGTTTAACGCAGTCGAGGCACAGTTCCATCTTCGGAGGATTTCGGTAGACGCCACAAAGTTCTACCATGTGGTTGCAAAGCTGGATAACCACACAGCTCAGCGAGTGGAGAGCCTGATCAACCACCCGCCAGACGACGACAAGTACAGCACGTTGAAGGCTGCACTCATCGGTTATTTCACCCCCTCGGTGGAAGAGCGAGCAGAGAGGCTCCTGGCGCTGACTGAATGTGAGGGTGACAGACCTGCAGACCTGATGGCAAAGATGTTGAGTCTGAGAGGCGCCGAAGATGATGGCTTCATTTTCACCCACCTTTTCCTCAGGACCCTACCGCCAGCGGTGAGAGTGACCCTGGCCAGTTCACCACTGCTGGCCCAACGAGACTACCATGAGCTGGGCCAGGAGGCGCAGCGACTCGTCGACGCCAATAGACGGCGCGCGGCCATGGCCGCAGCAGCGGAGCTGCACGCAACATCCGGAGATGGCAGGGGGCCAGAGGCTGCAGCACCAGACTCACCGACGATGGCGGGGGCGGGGGCCAGGAGACACGGAGCAGACGACGCCCTTTGCTTTTACCATCGCCGTTTCGCCAAGAGGGCACGCAAGTGCATTCCACCGTGCCATTTCAAGCGCTCGGGAAATGCCAAGACCGGGAGTCGGTAGCAGCTGCGGCTCTCGGAGAGGAGAACAAGCTGCTCTACTTGAGGGACGCGCGTTCGGGGAGGCACTTCCTCGTGGACACAGGCTCCCAGTTGAGTTTCATCACACCTTCCTACGCTGACCGGCTGGCACCTTCCAGTGGTCCCGGGGTGTCAGCAGCGAACGGCTCGGCGATTAAGACCTTCGGGGAGAGGACTCTGTCTCTGTCTTTACACGGCCGTGCATTCGAGTGGACTTTCATCATAGCAGCAGACAATTTCAACATGTTAGGTGCTGATTTTTTGTGCTCACCTGGTTTGTTGGTCGATCTTGCTAACAGATGCCTGGTTAATGCACTCTCTTTTTATTCTATTCCCTGTACAGCTCGAGTGACCCCGCCAACAGCACAAGCCAACATCACAGCTGCAGGTGGTAAGTTCCACACACTCCTCACTCAGTTTCCAGCACTCACGGTTCCAACGTTTTCGGCGACCGTGGCTAAACACAGGGTGGAGCATTTTATTACTACCACCGGACCGCCCGTTTTTGCAAAAGCTTGGCATTCGGATTCAGCTAAACTGACCATAGCGCGCGAGGAGTTCGCCAACCTGGAAAAATTGGTCATCATCAGACATTCAAAGAGCCCATGGGCTTCACCGCTTCATATGGTCCCGAAAGCTGATGGCTCGTGGCGGCCTTGCGGTGATTTCCGCAGGCTGAACAATGCTACAGCACACGACCGCTACCCAATCCCACATATCCAAGATTTTTCAGTTCATTTAGCGGGGGCGCGCATTTTTTCTAAGATAGACTTGGTACGCGGTTACCACCAGGTCCCAGTGCGCGCTGAGGACATACCCAAAACAGCGGTAATAACTCCTTTCGGGCTTTTTGAGTTTTTGCGCATGCCGTTTGGGTTTAAAGGTGCGGCGCAGACTTTCCAACGCATGATGGACGCGGTGTTGCGCGATCTCCCCTTCGTGTTCGTCTACCTGGACGACATTTTGGTAGCCAGCGCGTCCGAAGACGAACACGAAAACCACCTCACGGCAGTTTTCCGGAGGTTGGCAGAGCACGGGCTAATAATCAACCCAGCGAAGTGTCAGTTCGGGGTGACGCAGATTGATTTTTTGGGGCATCGCGTCTCTCCAGAGGGAGCAGTTCCTCTGCCTGACAAAGTGCGCGTGGTGACAAATTTTCCCCAGCCACAAACAGTCAAAGCGTTACAGGAGTTTTTGGAAATGGTGAATTTTTATAACCGTTTCCTCCCCCGCGCGGCGCAGCTCATGCAACCGTTGTACGCTGCACTAAAAAAACAAAAACCCACAAATAAAATCGAATGGTCTCCAGAGCGAGAGCGCGCATTCTCTGAAGTCAAAACAGCCCTGGCAAACGCTGCGTTGTTAGCACACCCAGTCCCAACGGCCCGCATGGCGCTCACTACTGACACGTCAGATGTGGCCATAGGGGCGGTTGTGGAACAGTATGTGGCTGGAGCCTGGCAACCGCTTGCATTTTTCAGCAGGACTTTGCGCTATAGTGAGCGAAAATACAGTGCATCCGACAGGGAGTTGTTAGCTCTCCACTTGGCCATTCGTCACTTCCAGTTCTGGCTGGAGGGACGCCGTTTCACCACCTTTGTTGACCACAAGCCGCTGACTTTCGCGATGGCCAAGATTTCAGAACCGTGGTCGGGCCGGCAGCAGAGACAGCTGGCCGCGATTTCGGAGTTCACTACCGATATCCAGCATGTAGCGGGTAAACTTAATGTAGTGGCAGACTGCCTCTCGCGTGCTGTGGCGGCTCCAGCCCGCGTAGGGGTAGATTTTGCAGCCATTGCCGCGGACCAGGGTAGCGACGCAGAGGTGCGCGTGGCCCCAGTCCGCGTAGGGATAGATTACGCAGCCATGGCCGCGGAGCAGGGTGGCGACGTGGACGTGCGCGTGCTCCAGTCTGGACCAACAGGGTTAAGGCTGGAGAAGAGGGTGCTGCAAGACGGTATGCCCCCCTAATCTGCAATGTTTCCACGGGGCGACCGCGTCCTGTGGTTCCAGCCTCGTGGCGCTGCCACGTTTTTGACTCGATCCATTCTTTGGCGCACCTGGGAGTGCGCGCTTCGGTCAAAATGGTAGGAGAGAAATTTGTATGGCCGAGCCTGCGCAAACAAGTTAGAGAGTGGGTGGCAGCCTGCATGGCCTGTCAGCGGGCCAAGGTTCATAGACACACGAGAGCTCCCTTGGAGCCGTTTCATATCCCAGCTAAAAGGTTTGATCATGTCCACGTGGACCTCGTAGGCCCCCTACCGCCCTCGCAAGGGTGCACACATCTTCTGACAATGGTTGACCGCACCACGCGCTGGCCGGAAGTGGTTCCCCTGTCATCAACCACAGCCGAGGAGGTGGCGCGCGCTTTTTTAATGGCATGGGTAGCGCGTTTTGGAGTTCCGTCGGATATTACGTCCGACAGAGGCCCTCAATTTGTTTCCGAACTTTGGTCAGCGATGGCCCGCAGCCTTGGGGCAACGATCCACCGCACAACTGCGTATCACCCGCAGGCTAACGGGTTATGCGAACGTTTTCACAGGTCGCTGAAGGCGGCTCTCAGAGCGTTGCTTACGGATGCAAATTGGGTGGACAAACTACCATGGGTTTTATTGGGGTTGCGTTCTGCGCCTAAAGAGGATTTAGAAGCCTCCCCAGCGGAGCTAGTGTTCGCACAGCCACTTCGGCTGCCCGGGGAATTACTCCCTGACAATCCAGCGCCAGAGTGCTCCCCGGCTCAGCGGTTACAGAATAGCATGGGCCCGAGCACGCTACCTGGCCCTGTTCACCACAGTTTTCCGCATGTTTTTGTGCCTAAGGCTTTAAAAAATGCGGAGTTTGTTTTTGTCAGACATGATGCTCATCGCCCAACCTTGCGACCGCCTTATGATGGACCATTTAGAGTGCTAGAAACAGGTGATAAGCATTTTTGCTAGATTTGGGGGGCAGAAAAGAAATCATTGGCATAAACAGGCTCAAACCCGCTTTTGTGATGGCTGACGAAGCTGTGCAGTTGGCGAAGGTTCTTCGGCGGGGCAGACCCCCTAGAGAGCATTCCCCAGAACACCCACAGAGATTGACTAACAGTTTTAATCCTCAGACAGCAGCTCCACAGCAGGAGGACGCCGCGGAGGTGGTTAAGCCTGCCTGCAGCAGATACGGCAGAAGATTGTGGCCAAGACAGCATGTAGACTGATGTGTAGTGATTTTATTATGACATGCAATCTGTGGTTATGTTGTTCCATCTTAGACGTTTGGGGGGGGGGGGGTATATGGTGCACATATGTGGTTTCATATGCTCACATGTATATTACTTTTCATATGCTCACATGTAGATTACTGTATGCTTATTGTGGCTTCACGTCTCAGTGAAAAAAAAGGTCTGAACCTCCTAGGGGTAATAGGAGGATGTGAGATCTGGCCTTTTGGTATGCAAAGAGATGGCCGTGAGAGATTTCCTGACCACCGGGATTTTAGGTGGAGGCGAGAAGGCCTGAAGGGGGATGCATTGTGTTTGGGATTTAAAGACAATGTGACTTTGTGCTTTGATGTCCGGGGGTATAAAACGGACAGATGTTGGGGGTTACATCCTTCTTCTGCTTTTGAATGTTGGAGAATGTGATGTGAATAAAACTGAACCTGAGAAATAAACTCAGCCTCTTCCTCCCATGCATTCTCTACAATGTAATATTATTTCCATATTCTGTATTGAAAGACCTTCAAAATGATATTTAATTTTTAGGAAGTGTGTGAAAACTGACCCAGAAAAAGACAATTTGTTTATATTTTAGCTAGGTTGAAAATTTGCGTTCGATCGGTCGGGAGTTACATCTTCCACAAAAACATAGGTATTTTTAGAAAGTACGATTTCTAAGTTTTCCAATGATCCCAGGCACTCATGGGGTTTTCCTGGGACTTTGCCGCTACCGAAGAGTCATGATTTATGACTCCTTGTTACCTGTACTCACATGACGCAGTGCACATTCAGACCAGCACGTCTCCATCGCAATAAAGTCGGCTGCATTTTGTTAAAAATATGTTGGACATAATCAAATTTACCTTAGAGCAGACGTACGCCACAACACCGTGCTTGGATGTCGTCTGTCACCGTGTGGTGAGAAGCCTCCATTTAACACCAGCAAGTACCAGAACTACGGTAAAACATTCAAGAAATACAAAAACTAGAAGAGCTGAAATTCGCTGCCACTTGAGTGCAAAACACGTATGCAGACTATACATTAAAATGAATTTAAAAAAACTTTTTAAATGCCCCTGCTACTCCACTCTTACTGACTGATTTAACACTAGGTCAGCCGAAACTGGAAGCTCTGCCCATAATCGTTCCTACTAGCGGCACCCCCAGGAATAAGGTGGATAGGAATTAGGGTTTTTTTTTTTTTGTTTGCTTTGGATTGTTTGTTCTTGCCATCCAATTTTGAATAGACCTCAGATGGGCAAATGCTCAAAAAAAAAACATATTGAGATTTTTTTTCAGGTTTTCTACTCATGCAGTTCTGACAGTCAGCAGATGGCACTCTTTATTAAATGTTTCATAACTGTCGATCATGAAGCTATTGCCTCAAAGTTGTTATTGTTTTATAAGGCCTCAGTTTCACCATCACTAATGTATCTATGTGTAATATTTAGTACATGTAATCTGTTGTTTAATGTCACTAAACCTAATTCTAACTTGTGTAATACTGTCCCTGATTTCTACTCAAATAGCAAATGGCATGATAACAAATCTCCTCCTCTCAAAAAACCCTGTTTGAGTGCTGAATCAGACCCCCTTTAAATGCTTCACGTATGCAACGCCCAGCCCGCTCAAATTTCTCACCAGGTGTCAAATCACGTGATGTGAAGAGGCCTCGTTCGCTACGGTCACATGACTGTGGCCATGTTGACACAGTGCTCGCGACACCCATCCATCCATCCATCTTCTACCGCTTTTCCGGAGGTCCGGGTCGCGGAGGCAGCAGTTCAAGCAGGAGAAGCCCAGACTTCCCTCTCCCCAGCCACCTGCTCCAGCTCTTCAGAGGGGATACCAAGGCGTTCCCAGACTAGCTGGGAGACATAGTCTCTCCACCGAGTCCTGGGTCTGCCCCGGGGTCTCCTCCCAGTGGGACGTGCCTGAAACACCTCAAGTGGGAGACGTCCAGGAGGCATCCTAATCAGATGCCCATACCACCTCAACTGACTCCTTTCAATGTGGAGGAGCAGCGGTTCTACTCTGAGCCTCTCCCGGATGACTGAGCTCCTCACCCTATCTCTGAGGGTGAGTCCAGCAATCCTACGGAGAAAGCTCATTTCAGCCGCTTGTATCCGCGATCTCGTTCTTTCGGTCATTACCCAAAGCTCGTGACCATAGGTGAGAGTAGGAACGTAGATTGACTGGTAAATCGACAGCTTTGCCTTAGAACTAAGCTCCCTCTTCACCACAACAGACCGGTACAACATCCGCATCACTGCAGATGCTGCTCCAATCCGTCTGTCGATCTCTCGCTCCATTTTCCCCTCACTCGTGAACAAGACCCCAAGATACTTAAACTCCTCCACTTGGGGCAGGAGCCTGTCCCCAACCCGGAGAGGACAATCCACCTTTTTCCGGCTGAGGACCATGGACTCGGACTTGGAGGTGCTGATTCTCATCCCAGCCGCTTCACACTCAGCGGCAAACCGTCCCAGCAAGAGCTGTAGGTCATTGCTGGATGAAGCCAACAGGACAACATCATCTGCAAACAACAGAGATGAGATCCTGTGGTCACCAAGCATGACACCCTCCATTCCCTGGCTGCGCCTAGAAATCCTGTCCATAAAAATTATGAACAGGACCGGTGACAAAGGGCAGCCCTGGCGGAGTCCAACTCTCACTGGGAATGACTCCGACCGAGTGTTGGCAATACGAACTAAACTCTCACAACGGTCGTACAGAGACCGAATAGCTCGTAACAACAAGCCCGATACCCCATACTCCCGAAGCACCCCCCACAAAAATCCACGAGGGACGCGGTCAAATGCCTTCTCCAAGTCCACAAAACACATGTAAACTGGTTGGGCAAACTCCCACGAACCCTCAAGAATTCTCGAGAGGGTAAAGAGCTGGTCCGATGTGCCACGGCCAGGACGAAAACCACATTGCTCCTCCTGAATCCGAGGTTCGACCAACGGCCGGACTCTCCTCTCCAGTACCTTGGCATAGACCTTCCCAGGGAGGCTGAGGAGTGTGATCCCTCTAAAGTTGGAGCACACCCTCCGGTCCCCTTTTTTGAAGAGAGGAACCACCACCCCGGTTTGCCATGCCAAAGGCACTGCCCCCGACCTCCACGCAATGTTGCAGAGGCGTGTCAACCATGACAACCCAACAACATCCAGGGCCTTGAGGTACTCGGGGCGAATCTCGTCCACCCCCGGGGCCCGGCCACCAAGGAGATTTTTAACCACCTTGGCGACCTCAGCCCCTGTGATAGGCGAGTCATCCCCCTTGTCCCCAAACCTTATATAACACTTCCGTGTTATATTGCTCGAATCAGTGTTGAGTGAGCAGTGTCAAGCATAACATCACTATGTAGGAAGAGGTCCCTGGAGTTCAACTCAGGAGTTACTGATTTGTGAATAGAATTCTTCGTTGAGTTTTACCGAGTGTTCATTGGATGCTAAGCTAGTTTTTAGCTGTAGCTATGAGGCAAACTTTTACCATTAGTCTGTTGTGCTGTGAGTGGGAAATTTTCTCATTGGGATGATTCACATTCTTGCTTTGTGCTGTGGCAAAGTTTGTGAAACAACTACTTAAGAACCATCACCGCCCATATTTATGTGACTAACCAATCACGGTGATTATGCAATCAACCAACAAAAAGAATATCAAAACAAGCATTGATTCATTCATGGCTCCGACACTTCTTTCTGCCTGCAAATATCCAAAAGTTGTTCCAAACAAGGGAGAAACGATATCACTTCAGAGGAACATGTATATTTCAAAAGCCTACAGTGAGAACAACTACCAAGCAACACTGTATTTCAGTGCAAGGTGTCAGATTATGGAACGATTTTGGACCTGAATTAAAATCATGTACAAAGCTTGGACAATTTAAACAAAAACTAAAGGAAGAAATACTCCAAACATATTGTAGCGAACTCAATATGAGCACCCTACTTGGCTTGCCAAGTGGGTTGACCCTATTGGCGACACAGGTAGGGTGCGGGACTCCGGAGCGGGAGGCGTGAGTTCGAATCTCCCGGTGGGACGTCGCCATGTCGAGCAGCACGTTACACTGGTGTCAGAAGTGGGATCTCCTGTCCAAAGCAGTAATGGGGCGCTGACATCGGGACGATGTCAAGAACCAGAGGGGAGTAGTGTAGCGAACTCAATATGAGCACCCTACTTGGCTTGCCAAGTGGGTTGACCCTATTGGCGACACAGGTAGGGTGCGGGACTCCGGAGCGGGAGGCGTGAGTTCGAATCTCCCGGTGGGACGTCGCCATGTTGAGCAGCACGTTACAATATTTACAAGACGACATGTAAACTCACATAAGGATTGACATTTCCAGCCTGTGTTGTGTTATAGCTTAGTTTTTCTTTTTTCTCTGTGACACTATGTCTTAGATTTGTTTTTGAATAGTAACCGCTTAACTTAGACTAGCTCAGTTTTCTTTTTCTCTCAGTCATATTTTGTCTTAGCCTTGTTTTAAATTGTAATCGCTCTTGTCTTGTTTTCTCTTTTTTCTCCTTTGAATTCTTGGATGGAATATGGGTGGGCAATATAAGCTGCGGCTTCAGCCATCACCCATTTCGGATAACTCACGTGGAATTGTATAGTAGAAGGAGTCTTTGTCTAATTTGACCTTGTTGTTATATTATACAGTTTCTTTTAACCTGTAATGTACTATCCGAAATAAATAAATTCATTCATTCATTCTTTCTGTACCATGGAAGAAAGTGGTCAGTCAGAAACTCTATATACTTATACTCTATATATCCGGCTGCGGATCGTCACTTGTGGTAACGTATTGTAAAGTGCGCGCCCAACTGACGACGTCCCACCGGGAGGTTCGAACTCATGCCTCCCGCTCCGGAGTCCCACACTCTACCTGTGTCGCCAATAGGGTCAACCCACTTGGCAAGCCAAGTAGGGTGCTCATATTGAGTTCGCTACACTACTCCCCTCTGGTTCTTGACATCGTCCCGATGTCAGCGCCGCACCACAGCTTGGGAACCAGTAAATCCCACTTCTGACACCAATGTAACGTGCGCGCCCAACTGACGACGTCCCACCGGGAGGTCCAAACTCATGCCTCCCGCTCCGGAGTCCCGCACTCTACCTGTGTCGCCAATAGGGTCAACCCACTTGGCAAGCCAAGTAGGGTGCTCATATTGAGTTCGCTACAGTATCGTCACTTCCTGTTTTGCTTTCTGTCTGTGTGGTTTGCTCTCTTTGCTCTCCTGAGCTTTGGGTTAGCCACTAGCTATGGCTACCATACCTGTCAAGGCATACCTCATGCCTCCCTTATTGGGGGGGGCTTTCACGCCTGTACTGAGTACTTAAAAACTGTATTTATCGGCAGATGAAAGAAAACTGAATCAAAAAAAAAACAAAAAAAAACAAAAAAAAACCCAAACAAACAGCAACTGCAACATGAACTATTTCAAATTCATTCATTTATGCTGCCAATGCTGAAACAAAAGCAGAATGGATTTTTGTTTCATAAGTTAAGTATCAGAAATAATTCTCTTTGAAATTGTGTTAATAATAATAACAATGAAAATATCAATCTTATTCAGCCCTTTCAATATAATGCTATACATTCAGATGTACATTCTGCTGCAGGTTTCTTCCTGTTAAAAGGGAGTTTTTCCTCTCCACCGTCGCCAAGTGCTTGCTCACAGGGGATCGCATGATTGCTGGGGTCTTTCTGCAACTGTGGGGGTTCCCCCTACAGTTGATAGTGCTATGAGATGACTGTTGTTGTGAAATGGCGCTATATAAATAAAGTTGAATTGAATTGAATTGAATGTAAAGCAAAGTTCCAAGATACAAAATAACAGTACACTATAGGGGATTTGGGCTACCTCTAAGCATGTTTGTTAAGATTTTAAAGCATTTTTTTTGTTATATTTAGGTAATATTTGAAGGTGAATAATACTGCCCATACCTGAAAACATTTGGAGAGTTCTCTTTCAGTCTGGAAAGGTCTCGACCCACCATCGTGTTGCAATTGTCCAAACCAAAGCCCACAACATTCTGCCAGGGAATATTGTGCAATCTAAAATAAATAAATAAATGGTGACGGTGAAGGAGAACGGTGACGTCCAGTCCCTCGATTTCCCTTTTCTTCAAGCTTTGTTTACTTCGCCGGCGGCGCGCTGCAAGAAGCCATTTTGAAACTTACAAAAACACTGCTTAGGTGCGCTTGTGGAGGATCAAAATAAGTGCAGGCAGACGCTGAGCGCACTGCCAGCCCCGTACGCTATGGGGGTCACACACGAGGTGTTCCTCCACACTCTCAATAATTTTTTTTCCCGTATATTTTTCTTTTTGGCGTACAGAAATGGCAATACGCCCGTATTTGCTAAAATTGCATTTTCCCCGTATTAAAATACGGCGAAACCGTATCACTTGACAGGTATGGGCTACTAGCTCTCCTTCCTCTCCTCCTCTGGTGTGCTCTCTCTGTCAGATGTTTAGCTACACCTCTGCCTCTTTTAGTGATAACGGTAAATGTAATAAATGTTGTCTTTTTGAGGCGCTCGAGGCGAGGTTGTCTGATTTGGAATCCCGGCTCCACTGCATTGAAACACCGTCTGCGCCAGTTAACTTTGACGGAAGTCCCTTAGCGGCAGCGGCGCTCACTAGCATAGCTAACCCCGTTAGTGGTCCTCCGGCTCTCCTCAGCAGCGAGGAGACTGGGTGGGTGACGGTGAGAAGGAAGCCTAGTCACAAAGCCCCGGTACACCTCCAACCTGTTCACGTTTCTAATCATTTTTCCCCGCTCAGCGACACACCCGCTAAGGAAAAAACTCTGATCATTGGCGACTCTGTAGTCAGAAACGTGAATCTAGAGCAGGGGTCACCAACGCGGTGCCCCCTGCTTTTGTCAAAGAATCCTCCATTTGCAGCAATTACAGCATTGCAAATCTAACATGATTGCACAAGGGTTTTCTAATCATCCATTAGCCTTCTGACGCAATGAGCAAACACACTGTACCATTAGAACACTGGAGTGATAGTTGCTGGAAATGGGCCTCTATACACCTATGTAGATATTGCACCAAAAACCAGACATTTGCAGCTAGAATAGTCATTTACCACATTAGCAATGTATAGAGCAGGGGTTACCAACGTGGTGCCCGCGGGAACCAAGTTGCCCGCAAGGACCACATGAGTCATCCGCAGGCCTGTTCTAAAAATAGCACAACTCGCAAGTGAGCTGCGTCTAAGATGTAATTTATTCCGTCGCTATTTTTTAAAATCACATTTGCATTTATATAGATTTTAAAATGACAATGTCTTAAAAATAAAAAAAAATGAAAATATATTTATAATACGTAAAGTTAAGGTGAACTCTGACCTAGTTCAAAGGTCAGTATTGTGCACATGACAAAACCTTCGTGCTTGTGGAGAGTAAGCTAGCGGGCAGTGAAGATGGTGAGCGGAGTGCAGTTTCCTAGCCCAAAAACATGGCAAAAAAAAAAGACTGTGGCCGACACACATTGTGGGCTCACGCTGCCACAGAGACAGGACTGAATGTGTATTGTGGGGTGTCACGTCTGCAAGGACGGAGGACTCAAATCTACAGGAGGTAACAAGGAAGTGTGAGATTTGTCTCTTTGTCCCACAGAAGACGCCCCGGAGGGTATTCCGGTTCATCAGGAAATGAGAGACAATGGTGAAGCTTCAAAGGGTTGCTTTGTAACTGTATGTTGACTGAAGACACCATGTGACTTGAATTCTGATGCTGGAAATGTATAAAAGGGGGTTGAAGTATGATTCTTTCTCTTTCCTGCTTTGAGAATGCTAGAAGCTGTGTTCTATCAAATAAAGCTGGTTTTATGACTGAAACTCAGCCTCGTTATTTGAGCATGCTTCTACACTGGTGACCTACGACGGAAAATGAGCAGACAGAATTCTCCCGAGCGGGGCTCGGTGGAAGCCAGCCTGATGGCCGCCTCCACGATCCGGCTGCCCGATTTCTGGCAGCACAGCCCACGCTCATGGTTTAGCGCAATCGAGGCGCAGTTCAACCTCCGGAGAATCTTCAACGACGACACCAGATTCTACCACGTGGTAGCGAAGCTGGACAGCGACACGGTCCAGAGAGTGGAGGATCTGGTTAATCATCCACCAGACAGCGACAAGTACAGCGCATTGAAGGACGCGCTGATCAGCCATTTCACCCCCTCAGTCCAACAACGAGCAGAGGGGCTCCTGGCACTGTCGGAGGCAGAAAGCGATAGACCTGCGGACCTGATGGTGAAGATGCTGCAGCTCAAAGCCTCTGAGGATGGTGAATTCATTTTCGCCCACCTTTTTCTCCGAACCCTACCACCAGCAGTGAGAGTGGCCCTGGCAGAGTCACCCCGATTGGCCAAGCGAGACTACCATGGGTTGAGCAAGGAGGCGCAGAAGTTGGTCGACGCCCACAAGCAGAATGCGGTTTCGGCCGCGGTGGCCAGTCCGGGAACGGCGTCCGGAGACAGCGCGGGTCCAGCGGCCGCGGCGCCTGACGCACCAACTACGGCGGCGACAGGAGCCAGACGACGCGGAGCGGAGAACGGCTCGTGCTTCTACCACCGCCGTTTTGCAGAGAGAGCGCACAGGTGCGTCCCACCGTGCAATTTTAAAGCGCCAGGGAAACACCAAGGCCGAGGGCCGGTAGCAGCTGCGACCCTCGGCAACGAGAACAGGCTGCTTTACCTGACGGATGCACGCTCGGGGAGACAGTTCCTCGTGGACACGGGCTCTCAGCTGAGCTTCGTCACACCCACCTACGCGGAACGGCTGTCGCCTTCTAAAGCCCCCTGGGTGTCAGTGTCAGCAGCGAACGGCTCCACGATTAAAACGTTTGGTGAGAGGACCATGCTTCTGTCCTTACAGGGCCGTTCATTTGAGTGGACATTTATTGTAGCAGCAGTCAGTTTCAACATGTTAGGGGCTGATTTTTTGTGCTCACATGGTTTATTGGTTGACCTTGCTAATAGACGTCTGATTAATGCACTGTCCTTTCATTCTATTCCCTGCACAGCTCGGGTGGCCCCGCCGACTGCACATGCCAGCGTCTCAGCTGCGGGTGGTAAGTTTCACACTCTGCTTGCTCAGTTTCCAGCACTCACAGTCCCCACGTTTTCAGCAACGGTGGCCAAACATGGGGTAGAAGATAAGATAAGATAAGCCTTTATTAGTCCCACAACGGGGAAATTCCAGGATAGAACATTTCATAACAACCACAGGCCCTCCCGTTTTTGCAAAGGCTCGGCGCTTGGACCCAGCTAAACTGGCCATCGCGTGCGAGGAGTTCACTAATCTGGAAAAACTAGGCATTGTTAGACGCTCCAAGAGCGCTTGGGCTTCGCCGTTACACATGGTCCCAAAGGCTGACGGCTCGTGGCGACCTTGCGGCGATTTCCGCAGGTTGAACAACGTTTCAGCTCACGACCGCTACCCGATTCCGCATATCCAGGATTTTTCTGTTGATTTGGCGGGGGCGCGCATTTTTTCTAAAATAGACTTGGTGCGCGGCTATCACCAGGTTCCAGTGCGCGCGCAGGATGTACCCAAAACAGCGGTCATAACGCCTTTCGGCCTTTTTGAGTTCTTGCGCATGCCTTTTGGCCTCAAGGGGGCCGCGCAGACTTTCCAACGCATGATGGATGCAGTTTTACGCGACCTGCCTTTCGTGTTCATTTATTTGGACGATATTTTGGTAGCCAGCACGTCCGAAGGCGAACATGAAAAACACCTCACAGCAGTTTTCCAGAGGTTGGCAGAGCACGGGTTAATAGTTAACCCAGCGAAGTGCCAGTTTGGGGTGGCGCAGATTGATTTTTTGGGACATCGCGTTTCGGCAGAGGGAGCAGTTCCCCTTCCAAATAAAGTGCGTGCCATAACGGATTTTCCGCAACCTCAAACGGTCAAGGCGCTTCAGGAGTTTCTAGGGATGGTTAATTTTTACAACCGTTTCCTCCCAAGCGCAGCACGACTCATGCAGCCATTGTACACCGCGTTAAAAAAACAAAAGCCCGCAAATAAAGTTGAATGGTCTCTGGAGCGGGAGCCCGCTTTTGCCCAGGTCAAATCGGCCCTGGCAAACGCAGTTTTGTTAGCGCACCCAGTTCCAACGGCCCGCATGGCGCTCACCACTGACGCTTCCGATGTAGCGGTGGGGGCGGTAGTTGAACAGTTTGTGGCAGGTACCTGGCAACCCCTCGCGTTTTTCAGCAGGACCTTGCGCGATAGTGAACGGAAATACAGCGCGTTTGACAGGGAGCTTTTGGCCCTACACTTGGCCATCCGTCATTTTCAGTTCTGGTTAGAGGGGCGACGTTTCACCGCTTTTGTGGATCATAAACCACTAACGTTTGCGATGGCCAAAATTTCAGAACCCTGGTCAGGCCGGCAACAAAGGCAACTAGCCGCAATATCGGAGTTTACTACTGATATTCAGCATGTCGCGGGTAAACACAATGTTGTAGCAGACTGCCTCTCGCGTGCAGTAGCACCGCCAAGCCCTATAGGGGCAGACTCTGTAGCCATGGCCGCGGGCCCGGGCAGCGACGCGGGAGCGCGCGCAGCCCCGGTCTGTGTTGGGTTAGATTATGCAGCCATGGCTGCGGAGCAGGTTAACGACGCGGACGTGCGCGCGCTCCAGTCTGGACCAACAGGGTTAAGGCTGGAGCACAGGGTGCAACAAAACAGTATGCCCCCGCTAATCTGCGATGTCTCCACGGGACGGCCCCGCCCTGTGGTGCCAACCGCGTGGCGTCGCCGTGTTTTTGACTTGGTCCATTCTCTCGCGCACCCGGGGGTGCGCGCATCGATCAAATTGGTGGGGGAGAAATTTGTTTGGCCCGGGTTGCGCAAACAGGTCAAGGAATGGGCAGCAGCCTGCGTAGCGTGTCAGCGAGCTAAAATACACAAACACACTAAGGCCCCGTTAGAACCTTTCCACATCCCCGCTAAGCATTTTGATCACGTGCATATTGACCTGGTCGGCCCGCTTCCGTTATCACACGGGCACACACATCTTTTGACGATGGTAGACCGCACCACGCGCTGGCCAGAGGCGATTCCTCTGACATCAACCACAGCGGAAGAAGTTGCGCGAGCATTTTTAACAGCATGGGTTGCGCGTTTTGGTGTACCGTCGGACATAACATCCGACAGGGGTCCCCAATTTATTTCCGAGCTATGGTCGTCGATGGCCCGCAGCTTGGGGGTGAAGATTCATCGCACCACCGCGTATAACCCCCAGGCCAATGGTTTATGCGAACGCTTTCACAGGTCATTGAAAGCAGCCCTCAGAGCGTCGCTAACGGATACAAATTGGGTAGACAAACTTCCATGGGTGTTATTAGGGTTGAGTTCTGCACCTAAGGAAGATTTGCACGCTTCCCCGGCTGAATTAGTTTTCGCTCAGCCGCTCCGTTTGCCCGGGGAATTTCTTCCTGATAATCCCGCACCTAATGGCCCCCCCGCTCAGCCGTGGTAGAGCGGCTCAGGAGCAAACACGCTTCCTGGCCCAGTCCATCACAGTTTCCCACACGTTTTTGTGCCCAAGGCTTTAAAAAATGCAGAGTTTGTTTTTGTTAAACATGACGCCCAGCGTCCAAGTTTGCGGCCGTTTTACGACGGACCGTTTCGAGTGCTGGAGACCGGGCAGAAGCATTTTCTGCTAGATTTAGGGGGCAGAAGGGAGCTGATTTGCATTAACAGGCTCAAACCCGCTTTTGTTCTGGCTGACGAGGAGGTGCAGCTCGCGAGGCCCCCCCGCCGGGGCAGGCCGCCGAGAAGACATTCTCCAAAGTCTTCACAGAGAGGTGCTAACAGCTTTAATCCACAGGTGCAGAGAGATGTTGCAGGTGCAGCCAAGCCAGGTTGCAGCAGATTCGGCAGAAGATTAAAACCTAGGCAGTTGGTGGATTGATTAGCGATGTATGGAGTGCTTTGTGTTTCTCTTTTTGTTATGCCATGTAGATTTTGCCTTACTAGACGTTTGGGGGGTGTGGTAGACTGCAAGTCTAAATGAAAACATTACTGGCACCTGCCTCTAGGGGGAACTACCTGTATTGTTCAGCACTACTACTAAGGGGACACCATTAGAATAAGAGTGTGAAAACCCCGCGCAGAATCCATGTTCAGTCATTGTCGTGTGTGTTGCAGAATAAATGGCCAGAGTTAGCCAAAGAAATAACTCAAGTGTGATCATTGCTACACGGTAGGATATCACACAATTGGCGACGAGGATTAAAAAAAAAAATTAGCGGCGAGAAACAGAGAACATTGCAAGTGTGGCGAACTCAAGTGACTCCAGTAGTTCGAGTGCAAGTTCAGAGGAGGAAAACGAGGTTTCCCCACCACGACGAGCAATGGCAACTGTAATCGGAACGGTAACCCCTTTTGATAACTCGACTCAGTCATGGGAAGAATATAGTGAAATGTTGGACTTTTTCTTCGAAGCTAATGATATTGAGGAGCCAGACAAACGGAAGGCTGTACTGTTGAGTGGAGTTGGTGCAACTACTTACAGCTTGTTGAGAAATTTAATAAGCCCTGCATTACCGAAAGATAAAACGTACGACCAGCTTACTGCTGAGCTTCAGAAGCACTTCAGCCCCAAACCGAGTGAAATCGTGCAACGATTCAAATTTAATTCACGCATAAGGAGGAACACTGAGTCCATAGCAGAGTATGTGGCAGAATTGAGGAAATTAGCACTGCACTGTGATTACAAAGACTCATTGGAAGAAATGTTAAGAGACAGACTTGTGTGTGGAGTGAATGATGACCGAATGCAACGGCGACTTTTATCTGAAACAAAACTCACTTTTGCGAAGGCTTTGGAATTATGCCAAGCGATGGAAACAGCATCTAAAGATGTGAGAGAAATGCAAGGGAAGCTAACAGAGGACACAGCAACGAATGTTCGTGTGCCTAAGACCCAAGTAGGTGTCCACAAAGTGTCGACTGACAAAACTCAGCGCAAATTCCCCAGTTGTTATCGCTGCAAAGGCCAGCACAATGCCGCCGAGTGCAAATTTGCCACTGAGCTGTGTCATAATTGTGGCAAGCGAGGGCACATTAAGAAAGCATGTAGAACAAAGGTGGGCAATGCACAGGTGCAGAAGGCAACAGTTAAAGGGCAAAAGAATGAAAACAAGGGCCCAGGAAAGGAACAGCGAGCGAATCAACTTAGAGGGGAGGGAGAAAGTGATACAGAAGACATGGGTTTTCACACAATTTACAACACGTCAGAGAAGCTGACCAAGGTAGCGCCCATCACGCGTACCATGAATGTTAATGGAATGAAAGTAACATTTGAAGTTGATACAGGCTGTGGAGTAACCATATTAAGTAAACAGCAATATACACAACTGTGGAAGAAAACAGACACAGCAGAATTAAATCCCTGTTCATTAAAATTAAAAACATACACAGGAGAGAAGCTAGACGTGCTAGGCATGGCACAAGTGAAGGTGCAACACAAAAACAAAGAAAAGGACTTACCTGTAGTAGTAGTTGGGAGCGAAGGACCAAATCTACTAGGGCGAAGTTGGCTACAAGAACTGGCCATGATTGATCAGTTAGTGAATAAGGTGGAATCTCAGCCCAAATTGCAGCTGGAGGAGATCCTCGAAAGACACGCTGAGGTGTTCAAAGAAGGCTTAGGACAGCTAAAAGGTGTCACTGCAAAGATTAATGTGGACAAGGAGGCCCAACCACGATTCTGCAAACCCCGACCGGTGCCCTATGCAGTCAAGCCACTGGTCGAAAGCGAGCTACAGAGGCTGCTGGATGACAAGATCATTGAGCCAGTGCAGGTTGCAGAATGGGCGGCGCCCATAGTCCCAGTGCGAAAGCCGGATGGCTCCATTAGAATATGTGGAGATTACAAACTCACTGTCAATCGAGCATCACGGGTGGATCAGTATCCAATTCCTAAAGTGGAGGACCTCTTCGCACAGCTGAATGGCGGCCGACACTTCAAGAAATTAGACATGAGTCACGCTTACCAACAGGTAGTCCTGGAAGAAGAATCAAGAAAGTATGTAACCATCAATACACACAAAGGCTTATATACCTACACACGCTTACCATTTGGAGTAGCTTCCAGTCCTGCTATATTCCAGAGAACTATGGAGGGCATCCTAGGTGGAATTCCGAATGTTGCCATTTATTTGGATGACATCCTTTGTACAGGACCAAATGAACAAGAACATCTGAAAACGCTGGAGGAAGTGCTTCAACGGTTGGAGAAAAGCGGTCTGAGGTTGAAAAGAAGCAAGTGTGAGTTCATGGGAAAAGAGGTGGTGTTCCTAGGCCACAAGATCAACGCCAGTGGTCTACACCCTCTAACAGACAAAGTGGAAGCCATTGCGGAGGCGCCGGAGCCACAAAATGTTACTGAGTTAAAAGCCTACCTGGGCTTGTTGAACTATTACCATAGGTTCCTCCCAAAGCTCTCCACGCTGCTGGCACCACTACAAACCTTACTTAAGAAGGAAGAAAAATGGTCATGGGGGGTCAAGCAGCAGAAGGCGTTTGAAGAGTCCAAAGCGCTACTTCAGTCCTGTAGTGTGTTAGTGCACTATGATTCAAACAAACCACTCATCCTGGCGTGTGACGCATCACCCTACAGTGTGGGAGCTGTACTCTCTCATCGTATGGAGGATGGCTCAGAGAGACCCATAGGGTTCGTCTCAAGAACTCTTAGTGCAGCTGAGAAAAACTACTCCCAGCTAGACAAGGAGGGCCTTGCAGTAGTATTTGGTGTAAAAAAGTTCCACAAATACCTGTACGGGAGACAGTTCGCTATAGTGACTGACCACAAGCCACTAATTTCACTGTTTAGTGAAATGAGAGCCATACCCCAGATGACATCTCAGAGAATTCAGAGATGGACCGTTACATTAGCAGCGTATGAGTACACCATTGTTTACAAAGCCGGACGGGACCATACGAATGCTGACGCGATGAGTAGGCTACCCTTGGATGGAGGAAGAGACAGCACGCCCGAGGAGGAGGAGAGAGTGCTATTGTTTGAAGATATCGGCGTGCCCCTGGTGAACGCACAACAAATAAAGAAGTGGACAGACAAAGACCCTGTTCTAGCAAGAGTGCGAGAATACATCTTGCGAGGATGGCCGAAGATGAACAGTCCTGAGTTCATTCCCTATGCCCGACGACAGGATGAGCTCAGCACCCAGGAAGGTTGTATCCTGTGGGGAGGACGCGTGGTTGTTCCACAACCTGGTCGGAATGCCTTACTGCAACAACTACACCAAGCACACCCTGGCATCACTCGCATGAAAGCGTTGGCGAGGAGTTACATGTGGTGGCCCAACATGGATGCAGAGGTGGAGGCGCTTGTGAAGTCATGTGCGGCATGCCAGGAGAACAGGAACAGTCCTCCAGCAGCCCCACTACATCCCTGGGAAGTTCCAGATAAACCATGGAGAAGAATTCACATTGACTACGCAGGTCCATGGATGGGAAGAATGTTCCTGATCATAGTTGACGCATACTCAAAGTGGATCGATGCATATTCTGTGAGTAGCTCTACTTCTACTGTTACCATTGAATGTCTTAGAAAGAGTTTCAGCCAACATGGCATACCTGAAATCATAGTATCAGATAACGGTACATGTTTTACGAGTGAACAGTTCCAAGAGTTTTCTGAAAAGAATGGCATACGTCACATCACGACTGCGCCATACCATCCTTCTTCTAATGGCTTAGCCGAGAGGGCCGTGCAGACGTTCAAGTCACTCATGAAAAAGATGGCAGGAGACTCTATTGAAACCCGAATGTCGCGAGCTCTGTTCAGCTATCGAATAACACCCCAATCTACAACTGGCAAGTCACCAGCTGAGCTGTTGTGTGGAAGGAAGTTGAGGTCAACATTTGACTTAATACATCCAGACTTCAGAAACAAAGTGCATGACAAACAAGAGAAACAAAAAGGTTATCATGACATGCATGCTAGAGAGAGAATACTGAGAGAAGGAGACGTGGTCTACACCCGCAACTTTGGCTCAGGACCAGCCTGGGTTCCAGGAGAAATAACAGAAAAGACAGGCCCTGTGTCATTCAGGGTGACATTAGGCCATGGACAAGTGGTGAGGCGACACATCGACCAAGTTCGTGGTAGGAGCTCCATTCCCCTGCCGATGGCACCAGAGGTGTTGTCTGACAACCATTCTGAGGAGAGCATCAACGAACCACCACTTCAGGTGATACCTGAGGTACCCGTCTCTGCAGATTCTACGGGCAGCACTGCAGCAGCCGAAACAGTGGAGCAGTCTGAGTCTTCACCTGCAGTTGGCTCACCCGCCGTGAGAAGATCTCAGCGAGCTAGGAAAGCTCCAGACTACTTGAAGGACTATACTTAGTCAGTAGTGAGTTCCCCAGCCACAGGACAAGAATGCGTCCTGGAACCTCACTGGGATGCGGTAGTCAAACCAATTCCCCAGTTAGACTGTTATGTGTGTTATACATGTGAAAAAAAAAAAAAAAAGAGAGAAAGAAATTATGTGTATGACACATGTGTTTAAGAAGTTAAACAGTAACTGTGATAGTTTAGGGTTAAATGGGAGTTCCAGGATGTCTAGTAATTGGCTAGTGTAATTAAGAGTAGTTTAATCTAGAGGGGAGGGGTGTGGTAGACTGCAAGTCTAAATGAAAACATTACTGGCACCTGCCTCTAGGGGGAACTACCTGTATTGTTCAGCACTACTACTAAGTGGACACCATTAGAATAAGAGTGTGAAAACCCCGTGCAGAATCCATGTTCAGTCATTGTCGTGTGTGTTGCAGAATAAATGGCCAGAGTTAGCCAAAGAAATAACTCAAGTGTGATCATTGCTACACGGTAGGATATCACAGGGGGGGGTAGTGTGGCCGACACACATTGTGGGCTCACGCTGCCACAGAGACAGGACTGAATGTGTATTGTGGGGTGTCACGTCTGCAAGGATGGAGGACTCAAATCTACAGGAGGTAACAAGGAAGTGTGAGATTTGTCTCTTTGTCCCACAGAAGACGCCCCGGAGGGTATTCCGGTTCATCAGGAAATGAGAGACAATGGTGAAGCTTCAAAGGGATGCTTTGTAACTGTATGTTGACTGAAGACACCATGTGACTTGAATTCTGATGCTGGTGTAGTAGTCTTAAGAATAAATATGTTCCTGCAGTAATGAACTTCCCAAAATGTCCGTGTTGTAAATATGTCAAGTGTTTCTGATGGGGCGATAATTAGTGTGACACATCTGGGAACTTCCTCACACGCTGGAAGCCTGGGAAGGGGTAAGTTGTGTGTAATTCCTCAGGGAACGAAATTGATTAATGTGATTGATTTACTGTAGTTTTCTTTAAGTTATTGTACTAATTTTGATTGTAAGATTTTCTGTTACATTTTCGTTTGCAATACCGATGTAAAATATTCAAAGTAGTGTCATAAATACCGATGATTGATGGCTAGTTAAGTAGGCGCTAACGAGTCCATTGTTCTGTAGGAATGCCAGCACTTGTCCCCATTCCCGTGTCATGTGTAAATTGTCTGCCCCAATCTGTTTCAGGTATGTTAAAATGTTAAATGTACTGTTGTAAAAAATAGAAAAAACGATCAGTCATGTAACTCTGTCATGTAATGCTGTCATGTATTTGGTACTAAACTTTTTCTTTGCTTGTGGTATACTGTAACTATACGATCTAAAGTTATGTAGTCCAAGTAGCTGTAAGCTATGTTTCTCACACGCTGGAAGCCTGGGAAGGGGAATGCCAGCACTTGTCCCCATTCCCGTGTCATGTGTAAATTGTCTGCCCCAATCTGTTTCAGAAATAAACAGACTACTGACTGATCGAGATCCTGCCTGACGTCTACTTCTCTGCATCGGCCAAGATTTATTTTATTTTGTTATTTTAATGTAGCTGACTAGTTCGAGTCCGTTACATAAACTGGTGCCGTGACCTTTCAAGGATTCTTCTGATCAGCCACAGCTGATCTCCGGGGTCCAGCTGCCTGCTGAGTGGAGGTTCGCAAGGAGAGTCCAGTCTTCATCAACACAACGCATCCTTCAGTTATTTAAGGTTTTTGACAGAAGCTCATTCAGTATTATTTGGCTTTGAATTTTATTTTATGTGTGTTATATCAGAGTAGCCTGTTTTGAAATTTCTATTTTGTGTTTATTACCATTTAATTGAGCTAGTTTTTAGTAATGGATGGTGATATGTCTCATAGCCTTTATTCTCACACCCCTGTAGCTGGGGCAGGTAGAGGCAGGGGTCTTTTTTTGTTGAGGGGTGGGGGAGTTAAACAGTTAACTTTCACTGACATGGTGGGAGAGGGTGGTACTATGCATACACACCCAGTGGGGGCTACTTATGTTGTACAGACACCACAGCCACATATCAGTGATGGGGAGGGGGATTTACCAGCACAGGCATGTGAGGTAGGGCCCGCATCCTCCACGCCCATGTTTCCTCCTGGTAGCAATGACCCCTCAGCTGAGCTGCGTGATCTAATTACTGAATTAGGGAATCGAATTGGAGATTCCATAGCCAGTCGGCTGTTACCTTCTACTCAGCCTGTCACACAGTCATGTGACCCAGTCTCTCCAATGGCGCCAGACAGGCATGAACAATCTAGTAACATCAGTGGCACTCTTGATCTCACCAATGTCAATGTGGTAGTCAAGTCAGATGTTCGTGAGCCTGCTGTGTTCAGAGGGGAGGGGTCTGATAAATGCTCAGTACAGGAATGGATAGAGCTGATGGAAATGTATTTACGCAAAAAGAAATTCCCCACTTCGGATCAAGTTGATGAGATCCTGAGTCATCTGATGGGAAAGGCCAAGAAAATAGTTAAAGTGGGAATAAGGAGTAGCTTAACCCCAGACCATGCAGTCCAGCCAGATATGATCTATGATATCCTGCGGAAGTATTTCAGTGAGTCCCCTGCATCATGCTTACCGTTGGCTGATTTTTATGCCACTCAGCCCAGTGTGGGTGAGAATCCAGTGGATTATTGGGTGCGCTTGAATACAGCAGCAGAGCAGGCAGATCGTCTCCTGAAAAAGCAAGGCAGGAAATTGGAGAACATGAATGCTGAAATATCCATGATGTTTATTAGGAACTGCAATGATCCTGAGCTGTCCAGTGTATTTAAGAGTACACCTATGAGCAAGTGGTCTTTGACAGAGGTGCAGGAAGCGATCGATGAGTATCAGAGGGAGTTCCTGTCCAAGAGGAAGCCAGTGGAAGTTAAACCATCTAAGGTGACCGCGGCTGTCGCTTACTCCATGCCAGACGTTAAGGAGGAAGTGAGTGTTCGTGAGCCTAGTGCGTCTAGCCCGTCCAGATTCAGCGAGTCCTCCAGTGCGGAGGGGGGTGCGTTTGAGCGTGTCCTGTGTATGCTGGAGAGGGTGCTGGAGAAGACAAACCAGGCCACAGCACCGGGTGTTGCGCAACCAGCCCAGTGGGTTCGAGTCACTCCCTGCCGCGTCTGTGGCGACAGCACCCACTCTACAAGATCGCACTGCATGAGAGAAAAGCGATGCCTTGCTTGCTTTGAAACTGGACATCAAAAAAAGGACTGCTCCAAGCGCAGGACAGCAATGCCCAATACCACTGCGCCTGTTCAGGGAAACTAGGCCACCCACATGTGGGAGGGGACGATGTGGGTGCATTTAGTC
Source organism: Pholidichthys leucotaenia (assembly GCA_020510985.1). Taxonomy (NCBI): domain Eukaryota; kingdom Metazoa; phylum Chordata; class Actinopteri; order Cichliformes; family Pholidichthyidae; genus Pholidichthys; species Pholidichthys leucotaenia. The sequence continues at coordinate 333,949,001 of CM035845.1, forward strand.
AGTCCCTCAGTTTTGAAGATGATGTGCAATCTACTTATGAAGAAAAATGCAAGTGTGCTCCTGCTGGAAATAAGATTGTTTATCAAAATGTGCACAAATTAGCAAATTCCGATAGGTCTCTTTTATACTGACGTCTCAGTGAAGAACCAAGTTTTGTTGCATGCATTAATTGACAGTGGGTCCATGGCCTGCACAATGAATGAAGAGGCCGAACAGAAACTACGTAGTGTGGGCTTATGTGCTGAGAGCATTACTGCAGACACAGGCATGGTTACTGGTGGGGTGTGGTGGGGTTCAAGTGAAGCCGAAGTGCATTTATCAGCTGGAGATGACTGTGTATGGACAGGATGTGAGTGTTCCCACACTGGTCGTGCCAGGTCAGTGTGACGAAATGATCCTGGGCTCCAACGTGATAAAGCACTTGATTCATCACCTCAAACAAAACTCCAGTTACTGGAAAGTGATTGAGAAGCCTGAATCAACGAATGACCCAGGGGTTGAACATTTTCTTAACATGTTATCTGGAATTAACAGATGGAGGGGGAATGTGATTCCTGACATGATAGGTACAGCCAAGCTGACACAAGCCGTAACACTGCTGCCACATCATGAACACCTTGTGTGGGGTAGGGTCCCAGCCAACTCACCTGTTTCAGCAGGGAGCGCTATTCTCGTTGACGCTCCAAGTTCCAACACACACAAGAAGGGTATCATGGTGGGGAGGGCTGTCGCTACAATGTCAGGGGACAGATGGGTACCTATTAAAGTGATCAATCCAAGTGACAAACAAATTACATTGAAGCGAAACACTAAGTTAGCTGATGTGTTCCCGTGTGTTGCGTTGGAAGACCTGGATGTACCCACTTCCAAAACCCCCCCAAATGACCTTCTGGTGAACAGCCAGAGCCTACATGATGCTGACTCATCCTCCTCTACCCCTGATTTCAGTGATGCTCTGAATCGACTCGGATTGAGTGACCTCGACATTGATTCATGTGATGTTACAGATTATTGGAAAGGCCAGTTGTTCGACTTGATACGGAAATATGAGAGCCTATTTTCTAGGAACAAGTTGGACTGCGGTGAGGCCACCGGTTTTGTTCATCGGATCCACCTGACTGATCCTCGGCCATTCAGACTCCCGTATCGACGTGTCCCACCTGGTCATTACCAAAAGCTGAGACAGGTGCTGTCTGAGATGGAGGAAAAAGAAATCATCCGTAAGTCTTCCAGTGAGTGGGCGTCACCTCTGGTACTCGTATGGAAGAAGAACGGTGATCTGAGGGTTTGTGTGGATTACAGATGGCTGAATTCCAGGACTATCAAAGATGCCCACCCATTGCCTCATCAGGCGGATTGCCTGGCTGCTCTTGGGGGGAGTGCATTCTTCAGCACCATGGACTTAACATCAGGATATTACAATATCCCCATGTGTGAAGAGGATAAGAAACTGACTGCCTTTACCACGCCCATGGGGCTGCATGAGTTCAATCGCATGCCTCAGGGGCTATGTAATGGGCCAGCCAGCTTTATGCGCCTCATGACAAACATCTTTGGCGACCAGAATTTTTTGACTCTGTTGTGTTATTTAGATGACCTCTTGGTTTTCGCGCCGAACGAAGGTGAGGCACTGAAGCGGCTCGATGTAGTGTTCAGCAGGCTAAGTGCGCACGGATTAAAGCTTGCGCCCAAAAAGTGCCATTTTCTTCAGCGCAGTGTGAAGTTTCTGGGCCATGTCGTTGACGAGAGTGGAGTAGCGACTGATCCGGAGAAAGTACAAGCAATTGCTGCCATGACTGAACAAGCACTAATGCATGAAGATGGCGTGACCCCATCCCCAAGAAAAATAAAGTCCTTTTTGGGCATGGTCATGTATTATCAGCGCTTCATTCAGAATTGCTCTAGCATTGCTAAGCCTCTCTTTGCCCTCACTGCAACACCAAAGAAGAGTAAAGGCCAGACAAGGCATGTGGCTTTTAAGAAACTCAAGCCGAGTGACTGGACAAGTGACCAACAGAAATCTTTGAGCAACTGAAGTTGGCCCTACTCGAGTCAGTCGTCTTAGCTCATCCAGATTTCAGCCGTCCCTTTATCCTGTCCACTGATGCGTCATTAGATGGGTTAGGGGCAGTCATCTCTCAAGTCCCGGAAGGGGAGAACAAGGCCCGTCCGATTGCTTTCGCAAGCAAGTCTCTGACGCAATCCCAGACCAAGTACCCAGCGCATCGTCTGGAGTTCTTGGCCCTTAAGTGGGCAGTCTGTGATAAATTTAGTCATTGGTTAAAAGGGCATGAGTTCACTGTCTGGACGGATAATAATCCATTGACATATATACTGACTAAGCCGAAGTTGGACGCATGCGAACAGAGATGGGTTGCGAAGTTAGCCCCGTACAACTTCAGTATCAAGTATATTCCTGGCAAGAAAAACATTGTGGCGGACGCCCTCAGCAGGCAGCCTTTCGTTCAGGGCTGTGTCAGCAAGAGGCTTGTGTCTGAGCCATATGGAGCGCTGCTGGAAGAAGCACAGCTGATTAAGGACAATATGATACAGGAAGTCTTTAGACTGAGTGCCAACCACCAGGGGGGTCAGTTGTCTCTCGCAAGTCTCCAGGCTGGAGCGTTCCTCACTCAACAGCGAAACAGTGAAGGCCGTGTTCGAGGGTCATGCTGAGTGGGAGATGGGATCAGCTGAGAGAGCCTCGTGTTGGCTTGTCCAGGACGTGCAGCAGCTGGCTGCCTGTGGTCAGAACCCCTTACCTGTGTTTTCCATTCAGGAGTTGCAAGGCCAGCAGCAGCAAGATGCCTGCCTCTCCAGAGTCATCTCTTTTGTGACACGCGGGAGACGACTGTCGCGAAGAGAAAGGCCTCACGAGACAGATGGCGTCTTGAGAATGTTGAAGCAGTGGGACAAACTCAAGATGTTAGATGGGCTACTGTACAGGGTGAGCAAAGATCCACTGACTGGCAAGAAAAGACACCAGTATGTTGTTCCAGCTTCATTGGTTCAGCGAGTGCTGCAAGGCATCCATGATGACGCAGGCCACCAGGGCCAGCAGAGAACTTTATACTTGGCAAGGCAGAGGTTCTTCTGGACTGACATGGAACGGGATGTCCGTGAATATGTGAAAACATGCAAGCGTTGTGTGGTCAGTAAGACTCCTGAACCGGAAGCCAGAGCGCCCCTCGAAAGCATTAAGACAACGAGCCCATTAGAACTTGTGTGCATTGATTTTTGGTCCGCGGAGGACAGCAGTGGGAAAAGTGTGGATGTGCTAGTGGTCACTGACCATTTTACTAAAATGGCCCATGCCTACCCCTGCCGTGACCAATCTGCAAAACAAGTTGCCCGCCAGCTCTGGGACAAATACTTTTGTGTGTATGGGTTCCCTGACAGAATTCACTCAGACCAGGGTGCCAATTTTGAAAGTGAGCTGATCAGGGAATTGTTGCAAGTTGCTGGGGTCAAAAAGTCCCGAACTACTGCCTATCACCCCATGGGGAATGGGAACGTTGAACGGTTCAATAGAACTTTGGGCAGCATGATAAGAACCCTTCCCCCTAGAGCAAAGCAGAAATGGCCGCAGATGCTACAGACTCTAGCGTTTGCTTACAACTGCACTGCACACGAATCCACCGGTTACGCGCCATTCTTTTTAATGTATGGCAGAGTGCCACGTCTACCGGTGGATGTCATGTTTCAGAATGCTGTAAGGGACTGCGACACTGTGGACTATGACCAGTATGTTGCTAGGATGAGACAAGATCTGAAGGAGGCTCTGTCAGCTGCTCAGGCCAACGCTCTTTCAAGCCAGGAACGTCAAGCAGACTTGTACAATAGGAGAACTAAAGGACGTGACATTGTGGAAGGTGATCGAGTCTTGTTGGCAAACAAGGGTGAACGGGGGCGCAGGAAATTAGCAGACAAGTGGGGGTCCACCCCGTATGTCGTCGTCTCTGCCGACCCTAGGTGCCATACTTACCGTGTCAGGAACACAACCAATGGGCAAGAAAGGATTGTTCACCGCAATCTGCTTCTCTTGGTCAACTTTCTGCCAATTGAAATGGACCGTGCTGCTCATGAAGTGACCCTGAGTGAGTCGTGTGAGTCAGGTGATGATCTTGAGTCACATGTTGCTGCATCAGAGATCGACAGGACTGCTTGGACAGCCAGTTGGGTGGCAAGGGCCTCTGCCTCCAATCAGCTACAAGAGGCTTCATGCACACAAGATTTTGACCTGCCCGTGCAGTTGAACACAGCGGAGACTGTTCAGTTGACCAATGATCTTTCAGAATTGCCCTGTCTATCTGCCAGTTTTTGTGGTGACCAAAGATCTGAAGTGTCCAAGCCGCCTTCCAGCATTGGGAGTTCCCCTAGTAGTACAGTGGGCGCAGTGAGAACCAGGTTTGGGAGGGGTAGTTTAAACCAGTGAATCGGCTGATTCAGAACATGGCCCAACAGTATACTCAACGGTCAAACAGTTCAGTTCTTAGTTTGGCTAGGGCACTGATGCCGTAGGGGAAGACACACACACACACACACACACCACATAGGCCTTCTGTCCAGTTGAAGAATGACAGATTTGTTCTTTTCTTTGTTTTTTCTTCTCTTTATTTCCTTTTCTCCAATTCATGTGAAGTCAACTGGTGGTATTTAGTCTGGTATGATATGGGTAGTGTATACGGCACTCCTGTAGCAAGTATACACTATGGGGGGGGTCTGCGCAGCCCTCCGTAGTCGCTTTCCCTTTGAATTGGGTGACATACATGTTGCAGTATACTGTGGGATATACTTATCTAGTGGTTTTTTGGTGGTTGACTTGTAGTGGTATTTTGGTGAAGTTCAGAGGGGAGTATGTAGTAGTCTTAAGAATAAATATGTTCCTGCAGTAATGAACTTCCCAAAATGTCCGTGTTGTAAATATGTCAAGTGTTTCTGATGGGGCGATAATTAGTGTGACACATCTGGGAACTTCCTCACACGCTGGAAGCCTGGGAAGGGGTAAGTTGTGTGTAATTCCTCAGGGAACGAAATTGATTAATGTGATTGATTTACTGTAGTTTTCTTTAAGTTATTGTACTAATTTTGATTGTAAGATTTTCTGTTACATTTTCGTTTGCAATACCGATGTAAAATATTCAAAGTAGTGTCATAAATACCGATGATTGATGGCTAGTTAAGTAGGCGCTAACGAGTCCATTGTTCTGTAGGAATGCCAGCACTTGTCCCCATTCCCGTGTCATGTGTAAATTGTCTGCCCCAATCTGTTTCAGGTATGTTAAAATGTTAAATGTACTGTTGTAAAAAATAGAAAAAACGATCAGTCATGTAACTCTGTCATGTAATGCTGTCATGTATTTGGTACTAAACTTTTTCTTTGCTTGTGGTATACTGTAACTATACGATCTAAAGTTATGTAGTCCAAGTAGCTGTAAGCTATGTTTCTCCACACGCTGGAAGCCTGGGAAGGGGAATGCCAGCACTTGTCCCCATTCCCGTGTCATGTGTAAATTGTCTGCCCCAATCTGTTTCAGAAATAAACAGACTACTGACTGATCGAGATCCTGCCTGACGTCTACTTCTCTGCATCGGCCAAGATTTATTTATTTTGTTATTTTAATGTAGCTGACTAGTTCGAGTCCGTTACACTGGAAATGTATAAAAGGGGTTGAAGTATGATTCTTTCTCTTTCCTGCTTTGAGAATGCTAGAAGCTGTGTTCTACCAAATAAAGCTGGTTTATGACTGAAACTCAGCCTCGTTATTTGAGCATGCTTCTACAAGACAAAATTTATCATTTTCAAAGTGAGCGGGAGGAAGAGTTCTTTTTTACTACCGTGAAAGGAAGCTGCGTGTGTTTCATTTGCGGGGCGACTGTGGCGACGGCGAAGCGGCACTTCACTACGCGTCATGAAACTGCTGCCCACTCTTTTTTTTTTTTTGGACTTATTTTGTACCCGTACGTAGATTTGTTCTGCAGTCCGGTGACAAGCCACCAGCTGCCGGTCGCTGCGGTGCGCAAGCGCCCCTTAACTCCCTAACCTGCATGTTTGTGCCACGCAAACACGGGGAGAACATGCAAACTCCACACAGATCACTGTTGGCCGGGGGCAGGGATCGAACCCACGATCCCCGCGATCCCCCGGCCGAGGGTAAACTGCGCCACCGTGCATATAAGCACTCTCGGTGCTTGTTTAGCTTCTTCTCATGAAAGGACAGCGCTGGTTATTACTCCAGCATGATTCTTGGCAAGAACTGTATGGATATAATTCCAGTGAAGAAGAACACACAAAAGTGTGTTTATTAAATGTAACAGATTTCAAGCAAAATTGCAGATTTGTTCAGTTAAAAATGTGATAAGATTTATTTAATATGAAAGTTGATTTTTCTTAAATGTTGCATAACTTTTTCAAACATGGTTCAACATAGTTCATGAATTAAAAGGGTTTAGTTTTTTATGGTTAAAAGGGACTGGTGAAAACTGGACATTTTTTTAATGAAATGTAGAAGTGATCATCTGAACAATTGCTGAGATTAATAAAAAAGTGTTGAATATTGATCTTGTCTGTTACCCACTCTAAGTTATTTATAATTATTATATACAGTATATATATATATATATATATATATATATACACAGTATATATATACACAATTTGTTATTTTAGAGGAGTGTGTCAAGCTGGTGCCCTTCACATGACTCGATACCCATGAAGTAGCTCTTGGTTTCAAAAAGGTTGGTGACCCCTGATCTAGAGACTCCAGTGGCCATAGTCAAATGCATTCCTGGGGCCAGAGCAGGCGACATCGAGTCAAATTTGAAAATGCTGGCTAAAAGTAACTGTAAATACTCCACAATTGTTATTCACGCTGGCATTAATGACATCCGTCTCTGGCAGTCGGAAGTCACGAAACTTAATATAGAATCGGTGTGTGACTTTGCAAAAACGATGTCTGCCACTGTAGTGTTCTCTGGGCCCCTCCCCAATCTGACCAGTGATGACATGTTTAGCCGCTCGTCATCCTTGAACCGCTGGCCGTCTGTGTGGTGTCCTGCAAACAATGTGGGCTACATAGACAATTGGAGCTCATTTTGGGGGAAAACCTGGTCTTATGAGACGCAGACAGCATTCATCCCACTTTGGATGGTGCTTCTCATTTATCTAACAATCTGGCATCTTTTTTATCCAAATTTCCAAAACCTTGACAACTCAGAGTTGGGACCAGGAAGCAGAGTCGCAGTCTTACATGCCTCTCTGCAGCTCCTCTTCATCTGCCACCCCTCAGCTTAGCCCCTGTCTTCCCCATCAGAGAATCATTGTCTGCTCCCTCCAAAGTAAATAAAAATATAATGTATAAGCATCCCAAAGTGATTAAGCAAAAAATTGGTAAAACTCAAATTAAACATAAAGCCTCTAAATTGAATGATTTGGCACTCTGTTCCTCCTCATAATTTAAAAATTAATGTGGTTTATTAAATATTAGGTCTCTAACTCCCAAGTCTCTGTTAGTCCATGATCTGTTAATTGATCATCAGATTGATTTAATATCCCTTACAGAGACTTGGTTAGGGCAAGAGGATTATGTTGGTTTCAATGAATCAACTCCCTCTGGTTATTTAAACTGTCAAAATCCCAGAAGTTCTGGTCGTGGAGGAGGAGTAGCAACAATTTACCATTCCAAATTACTAGTTAATGTAAAGCAAAAAATAGTTATAATTCCTTTGAGGGCCTGGTCCTCAGTATTGGGCACTTTAGCAATTTTAGGTTAAACTCCCATTTTATTTGCCATAGTTTATCGTCCTCCATCAACCTACTCAGAATTTTTATCCGAATTTGCTGATTTCTTAGCTGATTTAGTGCTAAAATCTGATAGAATAATTATAGTAGGTGTGGCAGCATGAAATAATAAGCAGTGAACAGAGTTTTTAAGGGTGTTTATTATTATTCATCCCGCCATCACAGAGAACTCATTCCGGCGCCGTGCATGCGTGCCAGAGCGAGCCTGGAGGCTCTCCTAGCAGACAGTGAATGCGTCTAGTCAGATGAGCAGTCAGAGAGAGAGTGAGTTACAGAGCAATGCAGTTTTTATACCCAGTTACAGACAATACATGAAAGGCACACTAGCATCACAGAACAGGAAGCATGAACACCTGCATTTGAGTCACACATATCAAAGCAGAATTACTGGCGGAAGAAGCTAGACAAAAGAGAGGCTGCCTATTGATATCAGTCATTGTTCTGCTAATTGCTCCAGCTGTGCGCTCTGCAGTCTGTAGGCTGTGGGGGGGTCACCCACACTACTCCCCCCCCAGAGGGGCTCAGCAGGGGGGCTTGAGGTCTCGATCGTCCGGCTTTGGTATCGAGGCTGTGAGAAAGTCTGTGGCCGGGGGAGGGCGGAGGGTGGGGGTAGCAAGTGCCGCCTGGGACGGCGAAATTGTCTGGGCCGCGCAAATATTGCCTGTGGATCCGCGTTGTTGAGGGGCTGTCCCGTTGAATAGGTGCGGAGGTCCACAGCGAGCTGTAAGAAGAAAAATTTGTCTCTGACTCCTCTCGCAGCATGAGGAAAAAAAAAGGAGCTGCAGCTGTGAGGAGCGTGGCATGTTGACTTTAGGTGTGCGCTGCGCAGTCCTGAAACCCATCGGGACAGCTGATGGCTCACAATTCCCTTGTGTGCCGTGGCTGAGACCCGTACAAAATCCTGTGAGCGAAGCTGCGTGCATGCTTCAGGTGTGTGAGCAGCCCTGAAGGTTCTGCGGTGCAGCGGCGAAGGACGATGGCGGTCTGTGGAGCCGTTATTGTCCCGTGCGTGGTGCGCTGTCCTCGTAACCCCCCGGTGTGCGTGCGGGGTTCGGGTGCTTGGCAGGACCGCTGTAGAGGCGAGTCAGGGTCAGGGAGCTTGCTGGAGATCAGCGTCGTCGGCACCGATGGTCATCCCTGTTGAGGCTGTTGGTGTAGTTCGCTGTGTCGGGGTCATGGTGCATTCAGTCCACGCGCTGCGATCTCCGCCGGCCCTGGAGGTCGCCGTCGTGGAGAGAGGAAGAGGTGCGTGCGCTCTCGTGTGAAGGAGCTGTGAGAGCGGCCGGTCTCAGCGTGGATGTGCAGATCTCACCATGAAGCTTGCTGCGGCTTTCCCGGTCGTGGGTGATCTCCGAGGGAGCTCGCCTGGTGTTGACATCTGCGTCAAGGTCTCCCGTGTGGCAGAAGAGAGGGCAGACCATTTGGGTCAGGCTGCTGCGTTCGCTTGTTGTCGGAGAGTCACCGCCGGGGCTGCATCATTCGTCATCAGCGTGTTCTTTTCCTTGCCGGGGTCACCAGTGTGGCTGTCCAGACCAGAAGGTTGCGTTGCACAAAGCTGTGTGCTTTCTCGGGTCACCAATGTGGCGGCTGAATAATAAGGCACGGCGAACTGAGAGTTTTTAAGGGTGTTTATTATTATTCATCCCGCCATCACAGAGAACTCACTCCGGCGCCGTGCATGTGCGCCAGAGCGAGCCCGGAGCTCTCTAGCAGACAGTGGATGCTCTAGTCAGATGAGCAGTCAGAGAGAGAATGAGTTACAGGAGCAATGCAGTTTTTATACCCAGTTGTAGAAGAGCTCGGAATAACGAGGCGATGTGACTTATAAACCAAAGTTTATTGTCAGCTTCGCTCCTCTAACAAGTCCTCATCTAGTGCAGCAGCAGAAGAAGTAAGAGAGCGAACACATTCGGCTCTGTGTACTTATACTCACACACAACAAAAGACATGTATAACAAAGCTGACATCCCCCATTAACTTAATTACCCTCCTTTGTCTCCGTACCCCCTCCACCTGGCCCTGGAGGTCAGGGCGACCTATCTGGTCTCCACGCAGTGCCTCCGGATACTCTTTGGATCTTGACTGGCGGTTGAGACCCTTTGTCCCCGTTCTGAGGTGTGAAGTCGTTTTTACATATGTAATCACCAAAACATTCTCACATGCTTATACATATGCAGGTTATGGGATATATGATTAATATAGACCACAGCCCCCCCCCCCCCAAACGACTAAGAAAAGGACAATAGGAAAATTCACAGTTTAAGATAATTATTATGACATACTAACTGCTACACCCCTTGACAAAGAAGAAACTTTCCAGCAGCTATGCTCCTGTAGAGAATTCAGTGGTAATCATAACAGCATAGTAATATCACAAGTCAGTCCTAAACTGTTTACAGCACAATTAGTGAACAACTTTTGAGTAGTTTTCATCAGTCCTTGTGCCGTCTGGGCTTTAATCTTCTTCCGAATCTGCTGTGGGTTCCGTTCGGGCGTCCTGGTGGGACCTTCCTGTAAGGAATCTGCAGCTTGGGAAGGAGAGTGATTATTTGTTCCCTGCAGGGGGGCTGAGTCTTTTCTCTTGGGGGGTGTACCCCGCCGAGGTGCTATCGCCAACCGTGCAGGCTCGTCTCTCAACAAGAAGGCAGGTTTAAGTCTGTCAATGCTGACTGTTTCTTTTCTGTCCCCCAAAATCAAGCACAAAATGCTTATCACCAGGTTCCAGCACTCTGAATGGTCCATCGTATGGTGGGCGGAAGGTTGGTTTTAAAGCTTCATGCCTAACAAAAACGAATTCAGCGTTTTTTAAAGCTTGGGGGACAAAAACCCGTGAAAAGAGTGATGTGCCGGTCTGGGGGAGAGAGTCCGGTCCGTTGCTGCCTAAAAAACCTCGGGGCTGGAAGATGCCCTGGCTCTCGGTCTCTGGTAAAAATTCACCTGGGAGCCTGAGAGGTTGTGCAAAAACTAATTCTGCTGGGGAAGTGTCTAGATCCTCTTTAGGTGCAGCACGCAACCCCAATAAAACCCAAGGAAGTTTATTTACCCAATTTGTATCCGTTAGTGAGGCTCTGAGGGCCGGCCTTTAAAGACCTGTGAAAACGCTCACATAACCCATTAGCCTGAGGGTGATAAGCGGTGGTGCGGGTGAATTGTCGCTCCTAAGCTGCTGGCCATGGCTGACCAAAGCTCCGAGACAAATTGAGGCCCCCTATCGGACGTGATGTCCGATGGGACGCCGAATCGTGCCACCCAGTTTGTCAAAAAAACGCGAGCGACTTCCTCCGCTGTGGTTGACGCCAGAGGGACCGCCTCCGGCCAGCGCGTAGTACGGTCTATCATTGTTAACAGATGTGTGAAACCTTGGGAGGAAGGTAGTGGTCCACGAGGTCGACATGAACGTGGTCGAACCTTCTAGCAGGGATTCGAAAAGGCTCTAGAGGGGCTTTTGTGTGTTTGTGTATTTTGGCGCGCTGACAAGAAATGCAAGTCTTTGCCCATTCTTTTACGTTTTTGCGCAGGCCAGGCCACACAAACTTTTCGGCGACCATTTTAACCGAAGCGCGCACACCTGGGTGCGCGAGGGAGTGAATTGAGTCGAAAATACGGCGGCGCCATGCAGCTGGGACTACCGGGCGAGGTCGGCCGGTTGAGATGTCGCATATTAGGGGGGGGGGCACACCGTCGCGTAAACCCCTTTCCTCCAGCCTTAACCCTGTTGGTCCAGACAGGAGTGCGTGCACGTCCGCGTCACTACTTTGCTCCTCCGCCATGGCTGCATAATCTATCCCTACGTGGATTGGGGCTGCGTATGTGTCCGCATTGGCGAAGAGTTCTGCGGCTGAGGTAGTATAATCTGTCTCCTCGCGCTCTGGCGATGTCACAGCGCGAGAGAGGCAGTCTGCTACCACGTTAAGTTTGCCTGCCACATGTCGAATGTCTGTGGTGAACTCTGAAATCGCAGCTAGCCTGTCTTTGTTGCCTGCCTGACCACGGTTCGGAAATTTTAGCCATCGCAAAGGTGAGCGGTTTGTGGTCTACAAAAGCCGTGAAACGCCGCCCCTCCAACCAGAACTGGAAGTGGCGGATGGATAAATGAAGCGCTAGCAGCTCCCTGTCAAAGGTGCTGTATTTACGCTCAGTTTGGTTTAGCGATTTGCTGAAAAATGCCAAAGGTTGCCAGGTTCCGCCGACGTGTTGTTCTACAACCACCCCTATGGCCAGGTCTGAAGCGTCTGTGGTTAGCGCAATGCGAGCTGAGGGATCAGGGTGAACCAACAATGTTGCATTAGCTAGGGCACTTTTTACTTCCGCGAAGGCGCGTTCGCGCTCCGGGGTCCATTTGACCGCGTTGGAAGGTTTTTGTTTTCTGAGCGCGTCATATAGAGGCTGCATGAGCTGAGCTGCGCGGGGGAGGAAACGGTTGTAAAAATTAACCATTCCTAAAAATTCTTGCAGCGATTTGACCGTTTGTGGCCGTGGGAAACTTTTTACTGCGTGAACTTTGTCTGGCAGTGGGACTGCCCCCTTCGGTGAGACTCTGTGTCCACAAAAATCAATTTGTGACACGCCAAATTTGCATTTGGCTGGGATTGATTATTAACCCGTGCTCTTCTAGTCTCTGAAAAACCATAGTGAGGTGCTGTTCGTGTTCTTCCTCAGATGAGCTGGCTACCAGCATATCGTCGAGGTAGACGAACACGAAAGGGAGGTCGCGTAATACTGCGTCCATCATCCGCTGAAAGGTTTCAGCAGCGGCCTTTGAGGCCAAAAAGGCATCCGCAAAAATTCAAAAAGACCGAAGGTGGTTATCACAGCTGTTTTAGGAATTCTTCCGCTCTAACGGGACTCTGATGATAGCGCGTGGACCAGGTCTATTTTTGAAAAAATGCGCGCACCCGCCAGATGTAGTGAAAAATCTTGGATGTGAGGAATAGGGTAGCGGGTCATGCGCTGTCGCATTGTTTAATCTGCGGTAATCGCCGCACGGTCTCCAAGAACCGTCGGATTTAGGGGACCATGTGAAGCGGTGACGCCCAGGGGCTTTTTTGAGGCGCCTGAGTAATGCCTAGTATATCAAGGGTGGTAAACTCGTCCCGAGCTATGGCGAGCTTGGTCGCGTGTCTAAGCGCCGAGCTTTGGCAAATACGGGTGGGCCCATTGTGGGATAAAGTGTTCGACCCCTAGCATCACAGAACAGGAAGCATGAACACCTGCCTTGAGTCACACATATCAAAGCAGATTACTGGCGGAAGAAGAGCTAGACAAAAGAGAGGCTGCCTATTGATATCAGTCATTGTTCTGCTAATTGCTCCAGCTGTGCGCTCTGCTAGTCTGTAGGCTGTGGGGGGGGTCACCCACACTACTCCCCCCCAGAGGCTCAGCAGGGGCTGAGGCCCTCGATCGTCCGGCTTTGGTATCAAGCTGTGAGGAAAGTCTGTGCCGGAGGAGGGGGAGGGGCGGAGGGTGGGGGTAGCAAGTGCCGGCCTGGGACGGCGAAATTGGTCTGGGCTGCCGCAAAAATTGCCCTGTGGATCCGCGATGTTGAGGGGCTGTCCCCGTTGAAGGTGCGGAGGTCCACAGCGACAGGGACTTTAATATACATATGGATGTAGATAGTGACTGCCTTAATGTGGCATTTAATTCAATATTACACTCGATTGGGTTTTCTCAGAAAGTAGGAAATTCTACTCATTATCTCCACCATACGTTGGACCTTGTTCTGACGTATGGCATAGAAACAGAAAATCTTGTAGTGTCTCCTCATAACCCTGTACTGTCAGACCATTGTCTGTTAACCTTTGATTTGACTATTTCTGACTATTTGGCTCCTAAAGAAAAATATTATTACAGTAGATGCCTCAGATGATGCTGTTACCAAATTTATGCAGATTGTTTCCTCTATGCCATGTGTCAACAGAACGGAAATAAGCTATAGACAGCTTACTCCTTCTGTAATTAGCTAACATGGTGGATAGTGTTACAGCTTCCTCTGTCTCAGACTCATAGACTTGGTGGCCCCCTTAAAAAAGAAAAAGTCTGATCAGAGATTTCTAACTCCTGGTTCAACACAGAAACTCGTAGCTTAAAACAGAAGACTCGTCAATTAGAAAGAAAATGGCACTCCACTAATTTAGATGAAATCATCTTTTAATTTATAAAAAATCTCTTAGAAAAGGTAGAACGAGTTATTATTCTGCATTAATAGAAGAGAACAAGAATAATCCCAGGTTTCTTTTCAGCACTGTACAGGTTGACAAAGAGTTAGGACTCTGTCAATCCTAGCATTCCCTTAGAGCTTACTAGTCAGGACTTTATGAATTTTTTCAATAATAAAATTTCATCCATCAGAGATAAAATCAATCAGATTCTTCCCACAGTTAACTTAAATACAGTAACTACTACAACTCCTTCAATTGATGTCTGTCTTGATGAGTTTACTCCAATCGACCTTTATGAGTTAGACAAAATAGTTTCCTCATCCAAACCTTCAACTTGTCTTTTAGACCCTATTCCTACCAGGTTATTTAAAGAAGTCTTCCCACTTATTGTTAGGTTTATTCTTCATATAATCAATTCTTCATTAACTTTAGGCCATGTACCACAGGCTTTTAAAACGATTGTAATTAAACCCTTACTCAAAAAGCCAACGCTAGATCCAGGAGCTTTAGCTAACTATAGACCTATCTCTAATCTCCCTTTCATTTCAAAAATCTTAGAAAGAGTTGTTGCTACGCAATTATTTGACCACCTGCAGGGAAATGGTTCACTTGAAGAGTTTCAATCTGGGTTTAGAATCCATCATAGTACTGAAACGGCCTTAGCGAAGGTCACTAATGACCTCCTCATCGCATCTGATAATGGACTGGTTTCTGTACTTGTCCTTTTAGACCTTAGTGCAGCTTTTGATACTATCGATCATAATAGTCTACTTGATAGATTAGAACACTATGTTGGACTTAATGGAACTTCGTTGCAGTGGTTTAGATCTTATTTATCTGATAGGTTCCAGTATGTTCATGTAAATAATTGAGTTTTCTTTCAACTCAAAGCCTTAGTCATGGAGTTCCACAGGGATCTGTGCTAGGCCCTACTCTTTTTTAGTTTATATTATGCTTCCGTTAGGCCAACATTATTGAAAGCACTTTATACATTTTCATTGTTATGCAGATGACACACAATTATACCTGTCAATGAAGCCAGATGATAGTAATCAATTGCCAAGTTAGAAGCTTGTCTTAAGGAAATCAAAGCTTGGATGCTTGTAATTTCCTGCTATAAATTCAGATAAGACGAAGTCATTCTTGTTGGTCCAAAAAACCTTAGAAATACCTTTCCAAATCAAACTTTCAGTTTGGATGCGGTACTCTTTCTCTTAATAGCTCTGTGAGGAACCTTGGAATTATTTTTGATCAAGATCTGTCCTTCAATTCACATATTAAATTTGTTTCTAAGACTGCCTTCTATCATTTGCGTAGTATTGCCAAGATTAGGAGCATCTTGTCTCAGAGTGATGCTGAGAAACTGATCCACGCTTTTGTTAGCTCGAGATTAGATTATTGTAATTCTTTATTATCAGGCTGTCCTAAAACATCTTTAAAGAAGTCTTCAGCTGATCCAAAATGCTGCAGCAAGAGTTTTAACAGGTACTAGAAAGAGAGATCATATCTCTCCGGTTCTGGCCTCCCTTCATTGGCTTCCCATAGAGTTTAGAATTAAGTCTAAAATCCTTCTTCTTACTTACAAAACTCTAAACAATCAGGCTCCTTTTTATTTTTCTTAAAAAAATTTTAAGATCTGATACTACCGTATTATCCTAACAGAGCACGTACGCTCCCCAAATGGCAGGATTACTGTGTAATACCTAGAATCTCCAAAAAGTACTATGGGAGGCAGAGCCTTCAGTTTATATGAGCTCCTCTCCTGTGGAACCAGCTGCCAATCTGGATTCGGGAGTCGGACTCGATCTCTGTTTTTAAGAATAGGGCTAAAACCTACCTTTTTGATATAGCCTACAATTAGGGAGGGATCATGTGTTTCTGAACCCTCCCTTAGTTATGCTGCTAATAGGTTTAGTCCAGGGGTGTCCAACCATGTGCCATGGAGAGCCAAGACCCTGCAGGTTTTCTCTTCTACCCAGTCTCTTCAGCAGGTGTTTTCACTTATCAGCAATCAGTGGGAAGAAGTTCACTGAAATCTGCTGTTGAAGACACTGGTTGGAGGTAAAACCTGCAGGGTCTTGGCTCTCCATGGCACATGGTTGGACACCCCTGGTTTAGTCAGTCGGGGGACCTCCAATAATGCACTGGGCCTCACTCCTTTCTTCACTCTCAATGAAATATTTTTTTTTGCTGTGATCATTAAATCTGTTTGTTCTCTCCCATAGATCGAGTCCCCATCGTGGTGTTTGCTCACTACATGTCTGTTCTTTTCATCTTCTCTGTCTCCTCACCCCCCAGCCAGTCGCAGCAGATCAGCAGATGACTGCTCCTCCCTGAGCCTGGTTCTGCTGGAGGTTTCTTCCTGTTAAAAGGGAGTTTTTCCTCTCCACCGTCGCCAAGTGCTTGCTCACAGGGGATCGCCTGATTGCTGGGGTCTTTCTGCAACTGTGGGGGTTCCCCCTTCAGTTGATAGTGCTATGAGATGACTGTTGTTGTGAAATGGCGCTATATAAATAAAGTTGAATTGAATTGAAAGTTGAATTGAATACTTTGCCGGGGTCATTTTCACACCTTCAGGGACCCTAAAGGGGTCCTACCAGCTCTCTCCCACATTTCTGGTCCAAAACATGACTCCACCACCTCCTTGCCGACATCGCAGCCTTGTTGGGACATGGTGGCCATCCACCAACCATCCACTACTCCATCCAGGGTTGCATGGCACTCATCAGAAAACCAGACTGTTTGAAAATAAGTCTTCACTAGTACATACCGTTCATACCCGTCACATTGCCCGTAGAAACAAGTAAAAGCAAGTATTTTCTGCATGCCGTTGCTGAAGGTTTTCCTCCTGTCTCAGATGGCTGTGTTGTTCACAGTCATGCCTTTGGCGTACTGCTCCACCCTGAGGTGTTTCATGTTCATGGCATCTTTTCTGATGTGCAGTAGTTCTCCTCATTCTATTACTCTCCATCTGGTGGGTCTTCTTCTTCTTTCAGACCACTGGTTGAGGGATAGGTGCGTCGTAATTCCAGGTTCATGGACAGGATCATGAAAATTGCTCTCAGCAAAAAGTGGCTTTCGACCCTGTTCAGGAATACCCGTGCATGCTCGGAGAAACCAAGAAACTGGAGCACCTGGAGAAAATCAGTGCTTTGCTTGGCATTTTACACATTTGTAGTGTAGACTCCATTCTCAAGGTTACACATTTTTACTGTGTCAGCACCTCTTTAAAAACAACATTGCTCAGAAAGCAAGGCTTTTGCTTAGTTTCTTCATCTTGAACAAGAATACGAAGACTGCTTGATCTGCTAACTCTGCTCACGCAACGTAGAATTGGCCATGGCTGAAGAAATGTCTTGTGCAGAAACAGCAACGCGCTGTTAAGACAGGCCCTGTGACTCATTCACAGTCATGGCAAAGCAGGGTGTTACTGGAAACCGGTTTACGTCGCAAGGTGAATGGAAAACATGTCAGATGGTGTGAGTGTGATTCGTGGAATTAGGAGAGCGCGTCCAGCACTGACACCAATCACAGATGTTGCAACCAACAGGTGAGGCTGTATTTGTTCAATGATGTATCCTGAGTCATTGCAATGTCCGTTTTGTTGGTCAACACGTGACTGCTTTGAATAGGTGTGGTTTAAAGTAATGTGTCCTATTGTTAATCAGGTGATGAGTAAGATTTCCAGATTTACTGCTTCAAATGGGTGTGGTTTAAAATGCTGTGTCCTATTTGTAATCGGGTGACGAGTATCTCTTGTTTGGTGAGTGATGGTCTAAATGACATCATAAAGACATCAAGGCAGGCATCACAGGACATCATGCCTACATCCTAGGTAGCCAGTCCCGACTGTCTATATACCATCACGAGTCCTATGTTGCCTGACATCATGCAGGCATCATAGGCCGTCCTATGATCGTGACACACAGACTGACAGACACACAGATTGTGATGTCCTATGATCGTGACACAAACAGACACACATACACACACACACAGACAGATTTCTTGAATTTAAAGAGTGATGTATTTCTGGGCCCACTGCAAGTGTTTCTGCTTGTGAGCATTGGTTAGGGGTTGGACCGAATAGTAGGTTTATGCACAACTGCAAGCCCTCTGGAGGATCCCTACACCTCGAGGTTTGTGGGATTCCAGAGGCACCAGCATCTTCAAACACCTGTTTGCTGCTTTGTAATGGCATCTTCGCAGCTGCCTCTCATAATCTGATGAATTTGTTTCGGCGAGGAAACCTTCCTCATTATGCCTTCATCTGCACAAACCAACTTGTGCTCTGGAATCAGCCAAAAATTTTGTAACGATGATCATGTTTAAGTTTTCGTGAAATATCTGTTTTCATACCTCATCCAAGGCATTGCACGATTTGATGCTTTTTGGCAGCAGAGATCCTTTTTCTTTCCCATATTGGTTGAAACCTGTGGCTAGGACTGTCGCGATAACCACAATTATGTAATACCACGCTATGGACAAGCCTACTGCAGAGGATAATGAACAACCGCAGTATTCACTTTTTGGGTGTGGCCAAATCTCATTCACTTATGTGCCCCTATTGATTAATAAATAAATTGTTAAATGTTAAGAGGTGGGTTATATTGTTCATATATCCCTACCTACATATGTATAGACTTAAGAGGAAGGTTTAGACCTGATTACTACTGTGGTTTGACCTCACGTCCCAGAGCAGGACAATAAGTCTCACCACCGGCAGAGATCAAACAGGAGACGCAGCGGTGGAGACCCGATCGACATCCTGACCCCGCAGGGTCAGGTGGAGGAGACGGAGACATAGCGGTGGAGACCCGACTGATGTCCTGACCCCACAAGGTCAGGTGGAGAAGAGAGAGGACAATAGAGGGATTAACATCGAGGTGTGATGTCGGCTTTTGATGTGTGGTGTATAAGTATGGAAGACTGACTGCGCTCAGCCTCTTTTCTGCTTCTGCATTGAGATGAGACATGTTAGGGACTGGAAGCCAACAATAAAACTGATTTATAAAATCACTTCACTTCCTTATTTCAAGTTCCCTTTATTGGTGACCAGACGTGAGAATGGACCAAAGACGTTCTCCCGCTACAGGCTCGTCAGAGGCGACCCAGTCAAGCGCCGTCGCCAACCTGGACACGGGAACGGAGGGAAGGTTTTCCCCCGCAGCAGACTAATCAGAGACGGCCCAAGCAAGCGCCATCCCCAGCACTACCGTGAGAATGGAGGAGAGATGTTCTCGCGCTGCAGACTCGTCGGAGGCGGCTCAAGCCAGCGCCGTCACCGTCAAACTTCCAGAGTTCTGGCAAAACGATCCAAGCTCATGGTTTAAGCAGGCTGAGGCTCAGTTTGCACTCGCCGGTGTGACGGCCGATGAGACCAAGTTTTACCACATCGTCGCCAGACTCGATGCCGCCACAGCACGATGCACGCGGAGCGTGATACAGCAGCCGCCCGCCAACGACAAGTATGAGGAGCTGAAGGCGACCCTCATCGAGAATTTCATCCCCTCGGCCGAGGAGAGAGCCGGGAGGATACTGGCGATTTACGGCCACGGGGGGCGCAGGCTGATGGCCCTCATGGAGGACATGCTGCAGCTGAGAGAGGCAGATAACGACAACTTCCTCTTCCAACATATCTTCCTCAGCACTCTGCCGACGCACATGAGAGGGACCCTGGCCAACATGAGATGCAAGACCCAGCAGGACTTCCGCGCGCTTGCCCGAGAAGCGCAGCGGCTCATCAACTCCTGCGGCGAGCAGATGGCCACAGCAGCATCAGCGGACCTCAGCGTGGAAGCCCAGAGCATCGGGGAATCAGAGGCGAGGCAGCAGATCCCACCCACCACGGCAGCGACGCGACCAAGGCGCAGCAAACGGGACGACCTCTGCTACTACCATCGACGTTTCGCCGAGAGGGCATACAAATGCGTGCCCCCCTGCAGTTTCAAGAGCTCGGGAAACTTCAAAGCCGGGAGCCGGTTAGCAGCTGCAGCTCTCGGCGAGACAAACAAGCTGCTCTACGTGACTGACGGACGCTCCGGGAGACAATTCCTCATCGACACCGGAGCTCAGGTGAGCTTCATCACCCCGTCCTACGCAGACCGGGCAGCGGGACCCTGTGGAAACGGAGTGACGGCAGCTAACGGCTCCATCATCAACACTTTTGGTGAAAGAACCCTGCCTCTGTCCATACACGGCCGCAACTATAGTTGGACCTTTATTATAGCGGCGGTGAGTTTTAACTTGTTGGGCGCTGATTTCTTATGTGCACATGGGTTGTTAGTCGATCTGGCAAACAGACGATTAGTTAATGCACTGTCATTTGCTTCTATCCCCTGTTCAGCTCGAGTGTCCCCACCACCTGTGCAGGCCAGCGTCGCCACAGCAGGAGGTAAGTTTGACCAACTCCTCACCCAATTTCCAGCACTCACAGTTCCCAAATTTTCGGCAACCAGTTATAGCGAAACCCGGGGTGGAACACTTCATTCCCCACAACGGGCCCACCTGGTGTTCGCTAAGCTCGGCGCTTAGACGCAACCAAGCTCGCCATTAGCATCGCGACAAGTTTGCCAGCCTGGAAAAACTGCGGCATTATTCGGCGCTCGAAAGAGCCCCATGGGCTATCAACCACTACATATGGTCCCGAAAACCGATGGTTCCTGGAGACTTGCGGTGATTATCGCCAGCATAAACAATGCAGACAGCGCATGACCGCTACCCAATCCCTCACATTCAGGATTTTTCACTACATCTGGCGGGTGCGCGCATTTTTTCTAAAATAGACCTGGTCCGCGGCTACCATCAAGTTCCGGTCAGACCTGAAGACGTCCCTAAAACGGCTGTAATAACCCCTTTTGAATTTTTGCGAATGCCTTTTGGCCTCAAAGGTGCTGCACAAACTTTTCAGCGTATGATGGACGCTGTGTTACGCGACCTTCCTTTTGTGTTCGTCTACCTCGACGATATTCTGGTAGCCAGTACGTCTGAGGAAGAACACGAACAACACCTCACTACCGTTTTTCAGAGGCTAGAAGAGCACGGATTAATAATTAACCCGGCCAAATGCCGATTCGGTGTGTCACAGATTGATTTTTTGGGACACAGGGTCTCACCAGAGGAAGCAGTCCCTCTGCCGGTCAAAGTGCGTGCAGTAACAAATTTCCCCCGACCACAAACGGTCAGATCGCTGCAGGAATTTCTAGGAATGGTAAATTTTTACAACCGTTTCCTCCCCCGTGCAGCTCAACTCATGCAGCCTCTATATGCCGCGCTTAGAAAACAAAAGCCCTCCAACGCGGTGTTGAATGGTCTCCGGAAGCGGGAACACGCGTTCGCGGAAGTAAAAAAAGCACTTGCGGATGCCGCATTGTTGGTCCATCCCGACCCCTCTGCCGCATAGCGCTGACTACAGACACCGTCGAACCTGGCCATAGGGGCGTCGTGGAGCAACATGTTGACGGAGTTTGGCAACCATTAGCATTTTTTAGCAAATCTTTAAACGAAACCGAGCGCAAATACAGCACTTTCGACAGAGAGCTGCTAGCGCTTCATTTATCCATCTGCCATTTCCAATTCTGGCTGGAAGGGTGGTGCTTCACGGCTTTTGTCGACCACAAACCACTCACTTTTGCGATGTCAAAAATTTCAGAACCGTGGTCAGGCCGTCAACAAAGGCAGCTAGCCGCAATTTCGGAGTTTACCACAGACATCCGACACGTGGCAGGCAAATTTAATCTGGTAGCAGATTGCCTCTCCCGCGCCGTGACATCGTCAGGACATGCGGAAACAGATTATACTGCCGCAGCCGCAGAGTGCATGGCCAACGCGGACGCGCTCGCGGCCCCAATTCACGTAGGGATAGATTACGCGGCCATGGCTGCGGAACAAAGCAATGACGCGGACGTGCGCGCGCTCCAGTCTGGACCAACAGGGTTAAGGCTGGAGGAAAGGGGCTTGCGTGACGGTGTGCCCCCCCTAATCTGCGACGTGTCAACCGGTCGACCCCGCCCGGTAGTTCCAGCCGCGTGGCGCCGCCGCGTTTTTGACTTGGTGCACTCCCTCGCGCACCCAGGGGTGCGCGCCTCGGTGAAATTGGTCGCGGAGAAGTTTGTTTGGCCAGGCCTGCGTAAAAACGTAAAGGAGTGGGCGAGAACTTGCATGTCTTGCCAGCACGCCAAAATTCACAAGCACACAAAAGCCCCTTTGGAGCCCTTCCGGATCCCAGCCAGGAGGTTCGACCACGTGCACGTCGACCTCGTAGGCCCACTACCGTCATCTCAAGGATTCACACATCTTTTAACAATGGTTGACGGACCACTCGCTGGCCAGAAAGCGGTCCCACTGACGCAACCACAGCCGCGGAAGTCGCTCGCGTTTTTTTTCACGACCTGGGTGGCGCGTTTCTGCGTCCGTCGGACATCACGTCAGATAGGGGGCCTCATTTGTCTCAGAGCTCTGGTCAGCCATGGCCAGCAGTTTAGGAGCGACAATTCATCGCACCACCGAGTACACCCTCAGGCTAATGGTTTATGCGAGCACTTCCATAAGTCTTTTAAAGGCTGCTCTCAGAGCCTCACTGACTGATGCAGATTGGGTAAATAAACTTCCTGGGTTTTATTAGGGTTGTGTTCTGCGCCTAAGGAGGACCTAGACGCCTCCCCGGCAGGATTAGTTTTCGCACAGCCTCTCAGGCTCCCCGGTGAGTTCTTACCAGAACATCCAGAGCCCGGGTGCCTCCCACCCCCTGAGGCCACTAAGCAGCTCAGGACCGGACACGCTCCCCGGGCCCATACATCACTCTTTTCCGCGGGTTTTTTGTTCCCCAAGCTTTGAAAAACGCGGAGTTCGTTTTTGTTAGGCACGAAGCTTTAAAGCCAACCCTCCGCCCACCGTTACGATGGGCCATACAGAGTGCTGGAACCTGGTGATAAGCATTTTGTGCTGGATTTAGGGGACAGAAGAGAAACGGTCAGTATTGACAGACTTAAACCTGCCTTCATGTTGAAGTGACGAGCCTGCACGAGTGGCGAGAGCACCTAGACGGGGTAGACCCCCCAAAAGACACACCATCAACCCCCCCGCAGAGATCAAATAACCCACTCTTCTCCCCAAGCTGCAGATCCCTTACAGGACAGCGCCACCAGGACACCGGGGCAGGCATACAGCAGATTTGGAGAGAGATTGAAAACCCAGACGGCACAGAGACTGATGTAATTTGACAGGGGGTTGTAAACTATGTTGTTTGAACTTTACCGTTACAGTTTAAAGGCTGACATATGACATAAGCTATACTGTTGTTGATTCACTTGAGTTTTTAATTCAATCATGCCATATGAAGTTAAAGGTTGACGTGGTAGCTGAGGTAATCCTCCGCTTTTCTTTTGGTGTGGAATAACGGTATAAATGTCATGGATGGTACCCTAGGCTAGTGAACGTAATTTTATGTCCTTTTCTTAAGTCTTGGGGGGGCTGTGGGTTATATTGTTCATATATCCCTACCGACATATGTATAGACGTAAGAGGAAGGTTTAGAGATACATATGTGGTTTTGACCGTACGTCCCAGAGCAAGGACAATAGTCTTCACCCCGGCAGAGATCAAAACAGGAGACGCAGCGGTGGAGACCCGATCGACATCACTGACCTCCGCAGGGTCAGGTGGAGGAGACGGAGACATAGCGGTGAGACCCGACCGATGTCCTGACCCCACAAGGTCAGGTGGAGAAGAGAGAGGACAATAGAGGGATTAACATCGAGGTGTGATGTCGGCTTTTGATGTGTGGTGTATTAAGTATGGAAGACTGACTGCGCTCAGCTCTTTTCTGCTTCTGCATTGAGATGAGACATGTTAGGGAATGGAAGCTGACAATAAAACTGATTTATAAAATCACTTCGCTTCCTTATTTCAAGTTCCCTACAAAGTGTATTTTTATGCCAAAAGCATGTTTGCACCAGTACAGTACACTACCGGTACCGGTACTATGGAAGCTTCCATAGCACAGTATGGGCCACTCTCTCTCTCCAGGCGGACTCCAGCAGGCAGTTAGTGGTGGAAGCATTTGGACTCCTTGCTAAATACAGCCATGACAGTGAACACTGAAGGGGCACAAAGCGTGTTATTTCCTTCTGAGCGGAGTGTTTATAATTGAGCTCCGAGAGTGAAACAACTACTGCATAGTGCATTGCTTCTTCGAACGTGATGTTTTTGGACAGCAGCAAAAATCCAAAAATCATGGCGACAAGAGCCATGCAGGGCTGTACAGAGGCTGTCCTGTTTAAAGAAGCTGAATGTTGCTGCAATCTCCAGTCCATACACACCATAGTTGAAATGCTGGAGTTCCCGCCACTGCTTTATGAAAATTATCTTTTTTTTTTTTTTTTTAAAAACAGAATCAGCAGTTCATGCCTAGTATGACCAGAGCTCCGCACAATTGTGACACATGCACATGAAGTGGAGAGCGGAGCTGCAGCAAGTTTCTCACAGCTTCCATTGTTTGCCACATAAGTTATGAATCCTGTTCTATTATGAGACCACAGAGTCCTAAAAACATTTGCAGTAATACTGCATATTATGGTGTTGAGCTATTCACCATCACCGCAGGATAAATTCTCCTACCGCGACAGCCCTACTACCTGTGGTATGCTTAATAGTGTGGAACATCCTTTTAAAGTAGTTTTCCTTTAATTGGGCTCACCTGAAAAACTAATTATGACCTGTATCTGAGATTGATATCAGTGATCCAAAGAGCCCTGAGACAATACCTTCCATGAGTTTAATTGAAAAACAAAAAATTGAATGTTTGACATTAAAATCCTATTTGCATAATAATTTGCAACACGGTGTACTGAGAAGTTAAAATACTGCATATAAATGGAGTTCAAGTTTCTGTACTTCAGTTATTTAAGCTAAAAACTTTTGTCTTCGGTACTTTCAGCTAAAGAAATCATTAACCATTTAATACAAATTTCCAGCTTTTATGCTGATGTCTAACTATAAAACCATTTTAGCTTTTAATAAAGCATTTTTATGCTTTAGCATTACACTAAAGCTAATTTTATTCAACTTTAATGTGGAAATAAATGTTAGGTGGAACTGTTAGCTTAAAACCCCAAATTAGCTTAACACTGGTCATTTTTAAGCTTGTTCATGTTTAACCATCAGGGACTGTAGTGTGCATTTTACCCACTTTTCATTCTTCCATTTTTTGATAAATTTGGATTTGTTAATGCATTGGAAATGTGTATTTTTATTTGATCTTATTCCCAGTTTCAGCTCCTACAGCAAGTAAAAAAAAACAAAAAAACAAAATACACTGTATACAACCGTCCCACTCATATTGTGAAGTGGAAAAAACGCACAGCATTATTTGAAGCCCATTCAAACTGCAATTTGGGATCTCGCTGCCATTAAAAGTACAATGCATGCATTTTTATTTAATCTGGGCTTTTGCCTTGGAATTGGTCATTTTTACAGTGGGGCAAAAAAGTATTTTCGTCAGCCACCAATTGTGCAAGTTCTACCACTTAAAAGATGAGAGAGGTCTCCAATTTTTCATCATAGGTATACCTCAACTATGAGAGACAAAATGAGAAAAAAAAATCAGAAAATCACATTGTCTGATTTTTAAAGAATTTATTTTGCAAATTATGGTGGAAAATAAGTATTTGGTCACCTACAAACAAACAATGATTTCTGCCTCTCACAGACCTGTAACTTCTTCTTTAAGAGGCTCCTCTGTCCTCCACTCGTTACCTGTATTAATGGCACCTGTTTGAGCTCGTTATCAGTATAAAAGACACCTGTCACAACCTCAAACAGTCGGACTCAAACTCCACTATGGCCAAGACCAAAGAGCTGTCAAAGGACACCAGAAACAAAATTGTAGACCTGCACCAGGCTGGGAAGACTGAATCTGCAATAGGTAAGCAGCTTGGTGTGAAGAAATCAACTGTGGAAGCAATTATTAGAAAATGGAAGACATACAAGACCACTGATAATCTCCCTCGATCTGGGGCTCCACGCAAGATCTCACCCCCATGAGGTCAAATGATCACGAGAACGGTGAGCAAAAATCCCAGAACCACACGGTGGGAACCTAGTGAATGACCTGCAGAGAGCTGGGACCAAAGTAACAAAGGCTACCATCAGTAACACACTACGCCGCCAGGGACTCAAATCCTGCAGTGCCAGACGTGTCCCCCTGCCTAAGCCAGTACATGTCCAGGCCCATCTGAAGTTTGCTAGTGAGCATTTGGATGATCTAGAAGAGGATTGGGAGAATGTCATATGGTCAGATGAAACCAAAATAGAACTTTTTGGTAAAAACTTCAACTTGTCGTGTTTGGAGGAGAAAGAATGCTGAGTTGCATCCAAAGAACACCATACCTACTGTGAAGCATGGGGGTGGAAACATCATGCTTTGGGACCGTTTTTTCTGCAAAGGGACCAGGACGACTAATCCGTGTAAAGGAAAGAATGAATGGGCCATATATCGTGAGATTTTGACTGAAAACCTCCTTCCATCAGCAAGGGCATTGAAGATGAAACGTGGCTGGGTCTTTCAGCATGACAATGATCCCAAACACACCGCCCAGGCAACGAAGGAGTGGCTTTGTAAGAAGCATTTCAAGGTCCTGGAGTGGCCTAGCCAGTCTCCAGATCTTAATCCCATAGAAAATCTTTGGAGGGAGTTGAAAGTCCGTGTTGCTCAGCGACAGCCCCAAAACATCACTGCTCTAGAGGAGATCTGCATGGAGGAATGGGCCAAAATACCAGCAACAGGGTGTGAAAACCTTGTGAAGACTAACAGAAAACGTTTTGACCTCTGTCATTGCCAACAAAGGGTTATATACAGTGATCCCTCGCTACTTCGCGCTTCACCTTTCGTGCCCTCAGTGCATCGCGGATTTTTCAAAAATATTGAGAAATAATGGGCGGGCGCTAGCAGAAGGCAGGGAGACTACATTAGAACATCAGGTATCAACACAGAGAGCCCGCACAACTCAAAATCCACCTCTGTTCGCTGTTCTCGTGTTGGCTCGGCTCGGGAATCTCGCAAGCTGATTGGCCGAGACGTTTCACCCCGCAAGCTGATTGGCCAAGACGTTTCACCCCGCAAGCTGATTGACCGAGACGTTTCACCCAGCTTCTGTCCCTGCCGAGCGCCCATACCCAGCGAAGGAAGACCGCATTCATTGCTCTTTATCGCTCGTGTTGCTTAGTCTCGCCGTGTGGAACTTTTTGCTGTTCTCTTGTGCCATTTTGTGCGAAATAGTCTTCCCGTCGAGCCACTACGTCGCCTCCTGCAGCTTCTCCAGCTCTATCGGAAGCTGCCATCGACGATGCTGCGCCTCTAGCACCTAACGATGAGGCGTCACCTGAGGAGCAGTAAAACTCTCATTAACCTGTGCAGTAAATCATCTTCATCTTGAGTTACGTATCTTGTTATAAGAATAAGAGTTCTAAAAACATATTTATGTACACTTCATTTACATCTACGTATGTATGTACACTTACACACACACGTATCACACGGGAGAGAGTGAGAGAATGAACGTACGTATTATTTATGGGTGATGTCATTAGGGGTGACGCTACTTCGCGGTCGGTTCTGGAACCCATTAACCGCGGTAAGTGAGGGATCACTGTATAACAAAGTATTGAGATGAACTTTTGTTATTGACCAAATACTTATTTTCCACCATAATTTGCAAATAAATTCTTTAAACATCAGACAATGTGATTTTCTGGATTTTTTTTCTCATAGTTGAGGTATACCTATGATGAAAATTGGAGACCTCTCTCATCTTTTAAGTGGGAAAACTTGCACAATTGGTGGCTGACTAAATATTTTTTTGCCCCACTGTACTTCTCTTCACCAGATGGTACCATTGTTGCCACATTTGGCATAAGGAAAAAAAAAACATGCTGTTTCCACTAGATGGCACTGTCACAACTCCCCTTCTTGTAACGCATAAAACCAGTGTTATTGCCAATCACTGACAGATCCCAGGCTGTAATAATTCCTCACAAAAAATTAGTTTGTCAAAAATATATATTTTTTTTGGTTTTTAATGTAAAAATATCGTGGCAACATGACAAACTTGGCATTGTAAATGTGCCAACAACCTCTAAGACGTATTCCTGATGTACACTTGCTGATGTACTGTATGCGTGCCGTTGGAGTAAAGGGGTCATTCACTGTGCTTCTTCCACATTTTAGCAGCTCACACATCTTAATGAAATGTTTGTGGCATATTTTGTTCACATTTTCTTTAATTTTTTTTAAATTATTGAAGCAAATTTGTTTTGTATTTTTCCTGCCTTTCTTGAAACACTCAGATTTAAAGCCTGTCACTTAAAGAACCATCCTTCAGCTATTCAACTCGGTCCTCTCTCTTACGTCAGTTAGCCATTATAGCCGACTAGCTTCTAGCCTCCTAGCTTGGATGAGCAGCACTATGATTCACTGATCCACAGCTGATGTTGTATCTCAAGTCATTCGGGCATACACTACCATTCAAAAGTTTGGGGTCACCCAGACAATTATTTTGTGTTTTCGATGAAAAGTCACACTTATTTACCACCATGAGTTGTAAAATGAATAGAAAATATAGTCAAGACATTGACAAGGTTAGAAATTGTAGAAGAGCTTGAAATAATGAGGCGATGTGATTCATAAACCAAAGTTTATTATCAGCTCCTCTAACAAGTCTCATCTAGGTGCAGCAGCAGAAGAAGTAAGAGAGCGAACACCTTCGGCTCTACGAACTTATACTCGCACATAACAAAAGACATGCATATCAAAAGCTGACATCCCTCATTATCTTAATCCCCCCCATTGTCTTCGTACTCCTCCGCCTGGCCCTGGGGGGTCAGGGCAACCCATCCGGTCTCCACCGCAGTGCCTTGGATGCTCTAATCTTCACTGGCGGTTGAGACCCTTTGTCCTGTTCTGAGGTGTGAAGTCGCTTTACCTATGTAATCACCAAACACTCTCACATGCTTAAACATATGCAGGTTATGGGATATATCACAGGTGTCAAACTCATTCCATGGAGGGCCAAGACCCTGCAGGTTTTACCTCCACCCAGTGGCTTCAACAGGTGTTTTCTCTGAATTTCCTCTCACTGATTGCTGATCAGTGAAAACACCTGCTGAAGAGACTAGGTGGAAGTAAAACCTGCAGGGTCTTGGCCCTCCATGGAATGAGTTTGACACCCCTGGGATATATGATTAATATAGACCACAGCCCCCCCCCCCCCCCAAACGACTAAGAAAAGGACAATAGAAAAATTCACAGTTTAAGATAATTATTATGACATACTAACTGCTACACCTCTTGCCACAGAAGAAACTTTCCAGCAGCCATGCTCCTAAGAGAGTTCAGTGGTAATCATAACAGCATAGTAAAATCACAAGTCAGTCCTAAACTGTTACAGCACCATTAGTGAACAACTGTTGAGTAGTTTGCTTCAGTCTCTGTGCTGTCTGGGTTTTAATCTTCTTCCGAATCTGCTGTGGGTCCGCTTGGGCGTCCTGGTGGGACTTTCCTGTAAGGAATCTGCAGCTTGGGGAGGAGAGTGATTATTTGTTCCCTGCAGGGGGGCTGAGTCTTTTCTCTTGGGGGGGGTCTACCCCGCTGAGGTGCTCTCGCCAACTGTGCAGGCTCGTCTCTCAACAAGAAGGCAGGTTTAAGTCTGTCAATGCTGACTGTTTCTTTTCTATCCCCAAAATCAAGCACAAAGTGTTTATCACCAGGTTCCAGCACTCTGAATGGTCCATCGTATGGTGGGCGGAAAGTTGGTTTTAAAGCTTCATGCCTAACAAAAACGAATTCAGCGTTATTTAAAGCTTGGGGGACAAAAACCCGTGGAAAAGAGTGATGTGCCGGTCCGGGGAGAGAGTCCGGTCCGTTGCTGCCTAAAAACCTCGGGGCTGGAAGATGCCCTGGCTCTGGGTTCTCTGGTAAAAATTCACCTGGGAGCCTGAGAGGTTGTGCAAAAACTAATTCTGCTGGGGAGGCATCTAGATCCTCTTTGGGTGCAGCACACAACCCCAATAAAACCCAGGGAAGTTTATTTACCCAATTTGTATCCGTTAGTGAGGCTCTGAGGGCGGCTTTTAAAGACCTGTGAAAACACTCGCATAACCCATTAGCCTGAGGGTGATAAGCGGTGGTGCGGTGAACTGTCGCCCCTAAGCTGCTGGACATGGCTGACCAAAGCTCCGAGACAAATTGAGGCCCCCTATCGGACGTGATGTCCGATGGGACGCCGAAACGTGCCACCCAGTTTGTCAAAAAAACGCGAGCGACTTCCTCCGCTGTGGTTGACGCCAGAGGGACTGCCTCTGGCCAGCGCGTGGTACGGTCTATCATTGTTAACAGGTGTGTGAAGCCTTGGGAGGAAGGTAGTGGCCCCGCGAGGTCGACATGAACGTGGTCGAACCTTCTAGCAGGGATTCGAAAAGGCTCCAGAGGGGCTTTTGTGTGTTTGTGTACTTTGGCGCGCTGACAAGAAATGCAAGTCTTTGCCCATTCTTTTACGTTTTTGTGCAGGCCAGGCCACACAAACTTTTCGGCGACCATTTTAACTGAAGCGCGCACACCTGGGTGCGCAAGGGAGTGAATCGAGTCGAAAATACGGCGGCGCCATGCAGCTGGAACTAATGGGCGAGGTCGGCCGGTTGAGGTGTCGCATATTAGGGGGGGCACACCGTCGCGTAGACCCCTTTTCTCCGGCCTTAACCCTGTTGGTCCAGACAGGAGTGCGCGCACGTCCGCGTCACTACTTTGTTCCTCTGCCATGGCTGCATAATCTATCCCTGCATGGATTGGTGCTGCGTATGTGTCCGCGTTGGCGAAGAGTTCCGCGGCTGAGGGAGTATAATCCTCGCGCTCTGGCGATGTCACAGCGCGAGAGAGGCAGTCTGCTACCACGTTAAGTTTGCCTGCCACATGTCGAATGTCTGTGGTGAACTCTGAAATCGCAGCTAGCTGTCTTTGTTGCCTGCCTGACCACGGTTCGGAAATTTTAGCCATAGCAAAGGTGAGCGGTTTGTGGTCTACAAAAGCCGTAAAACGCCGCCCCTCTAACCAAAACTGGAAGTGGCGGGTGGATAAATGGAGCGCTAGTAGCTCTCTGTCAAAAGTGCTGTATTTACGCTCAGTTTGGTTTAGCGATTTGCTGAAGAATGCCAAAGGTTGCCAGATTCCGCCGACGTGTTGTTCTACAACTGCCCCTATGGCCAGGTCTGAAGCGTCTGTGGTTAGCGCAATGCGGGCCGAGGGATCGGGGTGAACCAACAATGTGGCATTAGCTAGGGCGCTCTTTACTTCCGCGAAGGCGCGTTCGCGCTCCGGGGTCCATTCGACCGCGTTGGAAGGTTTTTGTTTTCTGAGTGTGTCATATAGGGGCTGCATGAGCTGAGCTGCGTGGGGGAGGAAACGGTTGTAAAAATTAACCATTCCTAAAAATTCTTGCAGCGATTTGACCGTTTGTGGCCGTGGGAAACTTTTTACTGCGTGAACTTTGTCTGGAAGTGGGACTGCCCCCTTCGGAGAAACTCTGTGTCCTAAAAAATCAATTTGTGACACGCCGAATTTGCATTTGGCTGGATTGATTATTAACCCGTGCTCTTCTAGTCTCTGAAAAACCATAGTGAGATGCCGCTCGTGTTCTTCCTCAGACGAGCTGGCTACCAGCATATCGTCGAGGTAGACGAACACGAAAGGGAGGTCGCGTAATACTGCATCCATCATCCGCTGAAAGGTTTGAGCAGCGCCTTTAAGGCCGAAAGGCATCCGCAAAAATTCAAAAAGACCGAAGGGGGTTATTACAGCTGTTTTAGGAATGTCCTCTGCTCGAACTGGGACTTGATGATAACCGCGGACCAAAACTTAGTTGAGCTCCCGTGTCGATAAGGAACCGCTTGCCAGTGTGTCCGTCCGTCACATATAAAAGCTTGCTTTTTTCGCCGAGAACCGCCGCTGTTAACGGCTCTCGGCTTCGGCGTTTTCCCGAAATCGTGAATTTGCAGGGGGGAACGCATTTGTAAGCCTTCTCGGCGAAGCGGTGGTGGTAATAACAAACGTCGCTCCGTCTGTTGCGTCCTGGCCGTGTCGCTGTCACCACGGGCTGATTCTGCTCGGTGATTTGTGGCTCCTCGTGGCTCCGGGCATCAGCGTTGAGGTCTGCGGGTGCTGCTGTGGGTGTCTGCTCCTTGCAGGCGTTGACGAGCCGTTGGGCTTCGTGAGCCAGCGTGCGGAAGTCTTGCTGGGTGCTGCATCGCATGTTGGCCAGCGTCCCTCTCATGTGTGGCGGCAGCGTACTGAGGAATATGAAATGGAAGAGGAAGTTGTCATTGTCCTCTTCTTTACGTTGCAGCAAGTCCTCCATGAGGGCCTTGGGTCTGCCTCCTCTGTGGCCGTAGACCGACAGGATCCTCTCGGCTCTCTCCTCGGCTGAGAGGACGTAATTTGCTATGATAGTCGCTTTCAGTTCTTTATATTTGTTCTGGGCCGGCGGCCGTTGGATTATGCTCCGCGCACATCTCGAAGTGGCGGCGTTGAGTTTGGCGACGATGTGATAGAACTTTGTGTCGTCAGCCGTGATGCCCACAAGTGCAAACTGGGCTTCAGCTTGCTGAAACCACGAGGCGGGGTCTTCCTGCCAGAAGTCCGGCAGGTTGACGGTGACGGCGTTTGTGTGGACCGTCACTGATGTGTCCGCAGGGTGAGAGTGCCTTGCTTCGGCTCTCTCAGCGGCGCTGGTGCTCGGTTGAGCCCTCTCTATCACTTCTGCCGTGGGGGAACGTCGTCCATCTGTTCCCCTGTCTGCATGGGCGCCGGCGTCTGCCTGGGTCACCACAGATGAGTCGATCGCGGGGGAACG
Source organism: Pholidichthys leucotaenia (assembly GCA_020510985.1). Taxonomy (NCBI): domain Eukaryota; kingdom Metazoa; phylum Chordata; class Actinopteri; order Cichliformes; family Pholidichthyidae; genus Pholidichthys; species Pholidichthys leucotaenia. The sequence continues at coordinate 333,981,853 of CM035845.1, forward strand.
CCTCTGGTTCATCCTCGCGTCAGGGTCACCAGTGTAGAAGAGCTTGAAATAACGAGGCGATGTGATTCATAAACCAAAGTTTATTATCAGCTCCTCTAACAAGTCTCATCCTAGTGCAGCAGCAGAAGAAGTAAGAGAGCGAACACCTTCGGCTCTACGAACTTATACTCGCACATAACAAAAGACATGCATATCAAAAGCTGACATCCCTCATTATCTTAATCCCCCCCATTGTCTTTGTACTCCTCCGCCTGGCCCTGGGGGGTCAGGGCAACCCATCCGGTCTCCACCGTAGTGCCTTGGATGCTCTTTAATCTTCACTGGCGGTTGAGACTCTTTGTCCTGTTCTGAGGTGTGAAGTCGCTTTACATATGTAATCACCAAACACTCTCACATGCTTAAACATATGTTGGTTATGGAATATATGATTAATATAGACCACAGAAATAATGATTTGTATTTGAAATAATTTTTTCCTTCAAACTTTGCTTTCGTCAAAGAATCCTCCATTTGCAGCAATTACAGCATTGCAGACCTAACATGATTGCACAAGGGTTTTCTAATCATCCATTAGCCTTCTGACACAATGAGCAAACACATTGTACCATTAGAACACTGGAGTGATAGTTGCTGGAAATGGGCCTCTATACACCCATCTAGATATTGCACCAAAAACCAGACATTTGCAGCTAGAATAGTCATTTACCACATTAGCAATGTATAGAGTGTATTTCTGATTAGTTTAAAGTTATCTTCATTGAAAAAAAGTGCTTTTCTTTCAAAAATAAGGAAATTTCTAAGTGACCCCAAACTTTTGAACGGTAGTGTATCTCCCTATAATTTTACTGTGATTCCACAACAAATCACTAGTACCACATGTTGGCTGGCTTCCCTGATCACTGCAACCGAGACCTAGCCCATGACCCGAGGCTACTGGCCGAGCTACCGAGCCAAGGGATCTCAAAGGCAGTGTCTCACTCTGTGGGACTCCACTTTGCTCCAACGGCCAGCTGGGAGCTGGAGCGACTACACTGTCCAAGAGAGCAGTGCAGAGTCACGCAGCGGTACGGATGACAGTGGGGGAGCTGGCCATGATAGCCAGCAGCCTCTGGTCACGGGCTATTGCAGCAACCAGTGTGCCAGTACAGGCGCTCTACCACAGAATCACAACGAAACCAGTGGGAGATGGGCCGGAGTGAACCAGGTGGTAACAGGGATGGCTATTAGGGTGACTACAATCTGAAGAACATCATAAGCCATGCTTACAGCCAGCGTCCTGGTATCAGTGTTAGCTCAGGGGCTAATAGCTCAGGAGCTAATAAGCTACCTTTAGCTTTTAGCCGTCCATGCGCGCCACCAGCCTCCGGTACAGGTGATCCACTGCAGAATCACAACAAAAACAATGGGAGATAGGCTGGGGTGACATGAGGCACACTGGCAAACTAGGCATAACAGGGATGGCTATCAGGGTGACTAAGAGCTGAAGAAAATGAAAATATAAGCTACTCTTACCAGTGTTAGCTCGGGGGCTAATAGCCCAGGGGCTAATACGCAACCTTTAAGCGCAAGTTACGCACCCATGTCGACATGATGCAGCTGCGACGTGCGTTCCTATTACGTTGCCCAAGAGGTGCACGTCGGCGACACAGGCCATAAGAGCTGTGATTGGTCCGTTTTGTCTCCTCCTCATTTCCTGGTTCTCGTCTCTGCCTGTTCACAGTGGCACAACTTCCAAGGCAAGTCGGTTAAACAGCGGTCCAAAATCAAAAGAACATCAAGCTGGTAAGCACATATAGAACATTTTATGGCTCATCATAACCCCGGTAATGATACAGTTTGTCAAAATGGCACTGGCAGTGGTCATATGCACAGTTTTTTCCGATTTCTTTTTCTCTGCGCAACAATCGTATTAAAAGTTGCTTTTTCTTTACAACTTTTTGCTCCAACTCCATCACAATCTGCCCTTGCTCGTCGCTATTTCATTCATCTTCTTCCGCTTAATCCTTTTCGGGTCGTGGGGGGGCTGGACCCTATCCCAGCATCTTCGGGCGAGAGGCAGGGTACAACCTGGACAGATCGCCAGTCCATCACAGGGCCAACACAGAGAGACAGACAACCATTAACTCTCACAGTCAGACCTAAGGACAATTTAGAATCCCCAGTTTGATGCCAATTAACCTAACTTGCATGTTTTTGGCATGTGGGAGGAAACCGGAGAAATCCCGGAGTAAACCCACGCAGACACAGGGAGAACATGCAAACTCCACACAGATCACTGTTGGTCGGGGGCTGGGATCAAACCCAGGATCTCCCAGCCAAGGGTGAGTTACTGTGCTGCCGCAGTGCTAACCACTCCGCCACCGCTCACTACACATCAGCTGAAACCCGTTTTGGTAAAGGAACAAAGCATTTCACCCAACACACAAGAAAAAATTGCTAATCACTGTGTCTGCGATGGACGTCAGTCATGGCATGGATGTGGTGTGGGTCCATAAATCTAGCTTTAGCCCCCCCCCCCCCATTTACATGACGGACAGCTAGGCTGGCTAATAATAGAGCAGTGGGTGGGTCTTTAGGACGGTGGTGGGTTGGCTTTTTCCCCAATCGTGACACAGACAATTTAGACGGAAAAGTCAAAAATATTTCTAGAAGAAAAAAGGAAATAAAGGCTGTTCTTTTTTTTAATGAATTGACTGTTTTGAAAAATTTTCGATAACCAGTGGACTCACTGCAGACAGTTAAAACCTACCAACACCATTTTTCAGTCAGTGACCCCTTTAAGCAACTTTTTTTGGTGGCTCCTGTTATAGTTAAGAAAATAATTCCTTCAGGTAACGCGAATTTTACTCGAGTACAATTTCAGGCTACTCTACACATCTTTGATACAAAAAAGAAAAAACCCTGAACTCCATTAAATCTTCATACTTTTATTGTCTTTGTTCTCATGATTTTTACAAATATGATACTTCTGCAATTCAACTTTAACTGTGCAACACAATGGCATCATGGACTGTTGAAACGCGACGATGCCCCCCACCACCGGCGGGGACGCGCGTGACTTCAGGAGGCCGTGAATCCTGCAGACCAAAAATAATTTTTTAAAAAAAAGAAGAAGAAGAGTGGAGGGTTTTCGTCTGGGATTTTACTCCATAGTTTCGTTGCTCTGCAGGATTCAGTGCCGCCTCACAAGCACGTGATTTTTTTCCACCACTGATGACAGCTACTGTCGGTGGCGTCTTCTTTTTCTCTTCGCTTCCTTCCTCCCCCACAGGTCGGGGGGAGACTCCTCGGACTCGAAGTAAAGCTGTACAGTCTCTTTGGATGAGGCTGGCGGTAACCTGGTCGGAGCTGCAGGGCTGCTTCTGTCATTTTTCGGAAATGGGTGATCTCACCACAAAGGTTTTTTTTGGGGACACCAGTACAGTTAAGAACAATGATGGCATGCAAGACGCATATACATACCCACTTGGTAGTTTTATTTTTTAGTAGAAAATAAAGATTTGACGTTAAAGTACGAGCACTTAAACCCTCAAGCGTTTAGAAAACTGTACGGAGGACCAATAGTGTCAAAATTCACTGAGCATTTGTGAAAAAAAAAAAAAAAAGTTGGTGTATGGAGGCACTTAGGGGACAGTGGTGTAAAAAAAAAAAAAGTGTTTTGTTCCCATGATTTGGTTATTTTGTTCTTATGTTAAAGTATTTGGTTTCCACAATTTATCTTAAAATTATTTCTTTCCCACATTTTTTTGTTCCCTTGTTTTAGTACGTCATTCCCATGTTTATTTCATCACATTTTACCAAACTGGGGGAACAAAACATTCCGTTCCCACGTTTTAGTATGTAGTTCCCAAATTTTACTTATTTCATTGCCATATTTTAGTTTTGTTCCCACATTTCAGCATTTCATTCACATTTTAGCCTTTTTGTTACTTTGTTCCCACGTTTTAGTATGTAGTTCCTAAATTTTAGTTATTTCATTGCCATATTTTAGCTTTGTTCCCACATTTCAGCATTTCATTCACAAGTTTTAGCCATTTTTTATGTTGTGTTGTTTCTACGTTTTACTACGTAGTTCCCAAATTTGACTTATTTCATTGCCATATTTTAGTTTTGTTCCCACATTTCAGCATTTCATTCACAAGTTTTAGCCATTTTTTATGTTACTTTGTTCCCACGTTTTAGTATGTAGTTCCAAATTTTACTTATTTCATTGCCATATTTTAGTTTTGTTCCCACATTTCATTCACAAGTTTTAGCCATTTTTTATGTTACTTTGTTCCCACGTTTTAGTATGTAGTTCCCAAATTTTACTTATTTCATTGCCATATTTTAGTTTTGCTCCCACATTTCAGTATTTCATTCATAAGTTTTAACATTTGTTTTGTTAGTTACTTCGTTGACATTTTAGAATGTAGTTCCCAAATTTTAGTTATTATATTCCCATATCATAGCTATTTTGTTCCCATATCATAGTTTTGCTCCCACATTTCAATATTTCATTTGTAAGTTTTAACCATTTGTTTTATGTTAGTTACTTCATTCTGATGTTTTAGAATGTAGTTCCCTAATTTTAGTTATTTTATTCCCATATAGTTTTGTTCCCACATTTTAGTATTACGTTTCTATGGTTTAGTATGTCATTTCTAAATTTTAGTTGGTTGACTGCCATATTTTAGTTTTGCTCCCACATTTCAGTATTTCATTCATAAGTTTTAGTTATTTCTTTAACGTTATGTCATTCCCACATTTTAGTAATTCCCAAATTTTAGTTATTTCATTTCCATATCGTAGCCATTTTGTTCCCATATCATAGTTTTCCCCCCACATTTTAGTATTTTGTTCCCACATCTATTTAATTTGTTCCCACATATTAGCATTTTGTTCACATATTTTTTTTTCCATTCCTACATTTCAGTTTTTCATTCCAACATAGACTATTTAGCAAGTTGTTCCCATGTTTTGTCCCATTTTACTTAATTGAGGGAACGAAGTGTTATTTCATCCCCACAATATATTCGTTTGTGGTCCATTACTGGTCTCAGATAACAGCATTCATAAAATAAATTTCATAAAAAGTGGTACCTTTAAGGTTAATAGCCACCATCATTATGAAGGTTTGAAACATTACCAGAATACATCCAAAAATTAATGTTAGTACTTAAGCAGACAGATTCACTTTCATCAGAAACATTTAAAATACATAAACCTAGTAGCAGAAATGTTAATTCGGTTACTTCTAAAAATGTAACTTCCCAGATTTATTTCATCTTAATGAAGTTTTCCCATTGAAGACTATCAAATTAACTCAAACATAGGAATGAAATAACTAAAATGTAGGAATGAATTGAGATTTTGTTCCCTCAATGTGGTGAAAATGTGGCCCCAAAAAACCCTTTATTTTTTCAAAATCAATGTCCCCTAAGGGGCTCTGTATCAGGGGATTGTGATGAATTAAAAAAAAAAACTTTTCAACTCAGCAGCTGGTTTCTGTTTATATTCAATAAGTCCCATGTGAAGGTCATCATATCACATCTCACATTTATATTATTTCTTTGTCTTTTACACATTTTTTACTACAAATGTATGTGCTTTTGATTCAGTAACACCCCGGGAAACCTGAAAAACTAAATATCTGCATTTCAACGATAGTCCACCCCCACTGTGGTCAATTTATTGCAAAAACGAAGTAACAACCTCTGAACAGCAACACACACTTCAATATGGCACAAGCGTCTTTAAAAATGACCTAAACGCGTCATTGTGGATAAAGATTAAAAACCAAACCACACCATATCTAATAAAAATATTAAGACATTAATCATCAGTAGAGCAGAAAAGAAAAAAACGGTTTTTTTCCCCTCCTCCTTCCTCGCTGAATCATGCTGTTCTGCCAGCAAAACTCGACTTGGTGAACGCCAAAAACTAAAATTATAAAATGAAGAGGGGAAAAACGGATTAACCTGGCTAGTAGGGCTGCACGATATTAGGAAAATGCTATACGAGATATTGTTGTTCAAAAGTGTGATCATGATAAATTTATGGAAAAAAAGTCACTAACCAGACAAGGTCACAAATAATAATTAAAAAAAAATATTTACAATTTAAAAAAGGCTAATTTATGGAGGAAAACAGTTGCAAAATTACACGAAAAAGTTGCAAATAAGAAAAAAGTTGCAAATTTACACGAAAACAGTTGCAAATTTATGTGAGAAAAAAGTTGCAAAGTTACAGGAAAAAAGTTGCACATTGATGCCAAAAAACGTGCAAATTTATGGGGGGAAAGGTGCTAGTGTACCAAGAAAAAAGTTGCAAATTTATGGGAAAAAAAGTTACAAATTTACACAAAAAAGTTGCAAATTTATGGAGAAAAAAGTTGCAAAGTGATGCCAAAAAGGTGCAAATTTATGGGGAAAAGTTGCAAATTTACATGAAAAATGCTAGACATTTAAGGAAAAAAGTCACATAAGGAAAAAAAGTTGCTAATGTTGGAGAAAAAGTTACAAATTCACACAAAAAGTCATTAATTTACCAGAAAAAAACACCAGTTTCCCAGTGAAAAGTTCTTAGCTGACCGAACAAAAAAAAAAAAATGCAAACAGATGTAAATTTGCGAGGAAAAAAAATCCTCTAATAGAACTGCAAGTAAATATATAAATAAAAGGACATTTTATCACTGTAAAATTTTGATCATACCATGTTAATGTCTCTGCTTCTTCACGACTTGTTGAGCTTTTCAAGCATTAATATGGCGCTAATGACAACACTGTGACACGGTGCAGCCCTACTCCCCCGTTTAGCTAACTCGTCTCCAACAGTTGGGAGAGGAGCTGAAGAGTAAGACTTCAAAATCCAGCCTCTGCCGCAGATTCATAGCTAGGTGCATTTCTTCTTTAAAAATCCTCTCCTGTTGAAGGGCTGGATGACGATTCCTTCGCCTGGTAAATACACGCTAGCTAGCTAGCAAAGTGAAGCCCGCCCACTTTTTTCGTTAACCTCTGACTCACCTGATGCAAAACAAACAAAATGAAGAAAATACAAGAATCGGCATTTAAAGCACTCTGGGGATTTCTTATTTGTAGATGCCCCCCCCCTCGCCCTTCATTTATCTTAGTGTCAGACATGTGATGTGCTTAGGTTCGTTACGCAGCTTCAACACCCTTCCCCCCCAAACCAGGATATTGATGTGGAGTGTTAAGAAAATCTACACGCTGGAAGGCATTTATGCTTTTTCCCCCCACCTTCGCCTGAGACTGTGACGTGGAAATGTTAGCTAGCTACATCCTTCCCGTCAGCAGCCCCGTCTATCCCGTCTACCCCCCCACTACAATAATAATAATAAATATGGGCAAACCGGTAAAAAAAAATAAAAGAAGCAGAAATTAAAGTAGTGACCTCATAGTGTAACAAAAAAAAAATACCAAATCCATCACACCCCATCCTCATTGGTCGATAAAAAAAACATCAGAGGGGGTTATATATCTATAGTAGTGGTTGTTTTACAATGGAGACGGTGTGGCGTCAGGTCGGCTCCCCCCCTCCCTCCCCGTCTCGCTGCTCTCGTCGCCCGGAGGTGATCATGCTCTGTTTGATCAAAGTCTTTGACCGCTAACCCCGCCCCACGTCCCCCGGTTTTGCCCCCCTCCCTCCGCTCGGGAAGATCAGTCGGCGTAGTGCATGATGGACTCGACGTAGTTCCCGGGGAAGAGGCCTGTGGTCCCATTCATCACGCCCTCGAACCAGCCGTCGTCATTCTTCTTGATCACATAGATGATGGCGCCCTCTTGGAAGGAGAGCTCGTCGTCTTTGTCGCGGGTGTAGTCGTAGATGGCCACCACTGCGGGGGGAGGGGAGAAAATGTCAAAGTTTATAATAAACGGTAGGGTTGGGTGGTAGCTAGCACAGACTGTTCTGGATAGAAAGCACACAAATGCTGTGGGAACACTTGGCCACTGGGGGGCCACGATGTTCACTTGCAACAGTTTTTCAGGCAGAGAATTAAATTATCTTCAATTTTTTTCCTGTAAATTTGTGTCTTTTTCCCCCACAACGTGTTTTTCTTTCTTTTAGATTTGTGATTTTTCTTATAAATTTACAACGGTTTTCTCATAAAAAAAAAAAGTTACTTTTTTTCCAGGAATTTTTTTTTAACTTTTTTCTTCAAATTTGCAACTTTTTCTTTTCCTGGTAAATCTGCAACTTTTTCCATTTTCATAAATTTGCTTTTTCCTCATAAAATTGCAACTCTTCCTCTCAAAAAATGCCAGCTTTTTCCTCTGAAATTTGTGACTTTTCCCCTGGAAATTTGCAAACTTTTCCTTGAAAATTTGCAACTTTTTTTCTCATAAATTTGCAACTTTTTCTCTTGGATACTTGCAACTTTTTTCCCCTCAAATGTGCAACTTTTTAGGGGAAATTTGCAACTTTTCCCTTAGAAATTTGCAACTTTCCCCTGAAACTGCATTCATGCTGCACCTCGGCTGTCCACGTCCGCTTGACTGCGACGCTTGTATGATAAAAATTAGGTCATTTTCTCCAGTCCGCTAGGCCCCGCAGACCCCTTCTACGGACGGCCGTGTGCAGCCCAAATTTTGTGACCATGTTGCCTGGGCACGTCGACTACGCATGTGCAAGATTGAACCTCCCATTCATGAGGTGGCGCTGCCAAGACAGCATACAAAGTTGAAGAAGATGACGAGGAAAACGAGAATCAACATACATGAATCATTTTGCAGCAGCAGCAGCTTAAACAGAGCTGTTGCAAAAGAAAAAAGAAAAAAAAATGTGTGTTCATCTCATGTTTCTTCACTTTTAAATAGCCGGTGAACAAACTGGTGTGTTAGCATATCTGTGCCACCCATAGGACTGGGGTAAAACTACAAATGACAGTTGTGCGCATGCGTCAACCGCTTGGCCTGGTAGATGACAAAAATGAAGAATATGCACGACCGCGCGTGCCGGCCTCATCCAAAGCGGACCGGCATCTCAGCACACCAGAGTGGAAATGCAGCATGAACAAGGCTTTACAAATCTGCAACTTTTTCCTTGGAAAACTGCAACTTTGTGTTCATATATCTGCAACTTTTTTCTCATAAATATGCTACTTTTTTGTAATTTTTAAAAACTCCCCCCCCCCCCCAAAAGCAAACCCTCAAATTGGCAGCAGTGTAGGCTACTGCAAACTACTCAAGTACATTTGTGACTCGATACTTTCTCACTCTTAAGTGTTGCTGAATAATACTGCAGTAATCTGGTTTTACTGGAGGACCATTTGTGGATTCTCTCCCCACCTCTGATAAGGGGTTAACGGCAGTAGAGACAGCAACTGCTGTCTCCAGGTCAGCAGGCTTTCCTAATGTTAGGTGGGGTGGAAAAACACTCTGAAGCACTCACACATTATTTCCCCTCTGTCTTTTCTTCAGGTACTAACAAGAATCCACATTACTTCAACAGCTGGTTGATCCTGGTCAAATGCAGAGCACACCTTTCTCCAGGTAGTTGCGTGGGGCCCACGGCGGGTCCTCCTCAGCGTAGGGATCGCTGTACTCCACCACCGCCGACTCTTCTTCATCCTCGTCGTCCTCATAGTCCTCTGGCGGCGGCGGCGGCGGTGTGGGCTCCTCAAACACCGGCTCTTCTGCAGGCGGAGGCGGGGGCGGCACATCTGAAACTAGAATTGATTTTTTTTTTTTTTTTAAATGGAAGAAAGAGACGGCTGATTAGAGGTGAGTAAAGGAGCAGAAACACAGGTGTTGATTCCATGGAGAAAGACGGTCCGTGTAGGATGAACAGCACAGAGAACGACCGTTCACCCAGCCAATCAGCATGCACTGAAATCAAGGAGCATTTATACGGGGAATGGGGACAGAAATGAGGGTGAAGGCACAGAAATTCCAAACAGCAATGATCATGCTCACGAACAAACATGGCTCAGTACTCATGACGTTCTGGGAAACACTGAAGGTAAAGGAGTGGTCAACCACCAACATCTGACAGCAGCTTTTTAACGTCTTTTACTTAAACTGAGGGGGACACTAGAGGTGGTGTTGTAGTCGGGGTCTTGTGCAAGATTGTGTTCGGGGCTCCTATATTTGTAATAGAGAAGAGTTCAAACCCTTAACAACAAAAACATGGCAAAAACTTGAGACATTATCTTGATGAACAAAGAAAGTGTAATCAGTTACACAGAAGACAAATTAAACCAGCATCCATATGAATGTTGCAAATTTAAAAGAAAAATAAGTCACAAATTTACAAGGAACAAGCTGAGTTTTATGACATAAAAGTAGTGGATTTATGAAGAAAAAACAGCAAATTCATGAGGGAAGAAAGTTGCAAATTTACAAGAAAATTTTTCAAAATTTCTTAGAAAAAAAATTGCAAATTTACAAGAAAAAAGCTGCAGAAGTTGCAGATTTAAAAGAAAAAAGTGTGCAAATTTATGAAAAAGTTTTAAATTTACAAGAAAAAAGTTGCAGATTTAAAAGAAAAAAGTTGCAGATTTATGAAAAAAGTTTTAATTTTACAAGAAAAAAGTTGCAGATTTAAAAGAAAAAAGTTGCAAATTTAAAAGAAAAAAGCGTGCAAATTTATGAAAAAAGTTTTAATTTTACAAGAAAAAAGTTGCAGATTTAAAAGAAAAAAAGTTGCAAATTTATGAAAAAAGTTAAATTTACAAGAAAAAAGTTGCAGATTTAAAAGAAAAAAAGTTGCAAATTTACCAGGAAAAAGCTTACAAATTTATGAAAAAAAAGTTAAAGGAAAAAAGTTGCAAATTTAATAGAAAACACTGCAAATTTATGAGAAAAAGTTTTAAATTTACAAGAAAAAGTTGCAGATTTCAAAGTTGCAAATTTACAAGTAAAAAGCTGCAAATTTTTGAGAAAAAGTTTTACATTTGAGAAAAGTTACAAATTTATGAGAAAAAAGTTGCAGAATTAAAGGACAAAGTTGCAAATTTGTGAGAAAAATTGCAGATTTTCAAGAAAAAAGAAGAAAATGTTGCAGACTTAAAATTGGTGCTTCAGATGCCTTTTAGTCTGTTATGTAACATGATATGAAAAAGGTTTAATGAACTTGTGACAATTCTGTTTTTTCCAAGTTAGGGAGGGGCACACGCCCCCCAATTTACACCTGTGATTGTGTTTAAATGCGTAAACATGTAAACCATCTATGCAGACCAAGTTTGCTGAAACCATTAAATGTTTCGTTCTGGATCAGTTTCCTCCAACAAAACTCTGGTACGTAATTTAGTGCTGGGTGGGTCGGTTCATGAACAACATATAATAAATAATCACCTCCAGAGTTTGTTTCCATGTCACACCACTACTAACCAATCATGACGTGTGTAGCAAGCGTGGGGCTGTGATGTTGGTGGCCGATCACCAGAGAGAATATCTGAACACAAGCGGACGAGTCGTCCATAACTGCGACGGCAGGATGGAGCGTTGGTCATGCAGAGTGAACGAGGCGCTAAAATCCACTTACTAGTCTCCTGAACTCGGGCCACAAAGCCCATCAGAGGCAGCTGAGGAGTGATCTGCATGGAGGGGGGAGGGGGGGCGATGGGGCCTGCAGTGACCGGTATGACCGTCCATACAGACGGAGAGAGGAAGTGACAGAGAACACAGCAGAGAAATTAAGAAGACACGTTTACAGACAGATTTTAGCAAAGCACAGAACTCACAGGAACACATTTGTCTGCAGGAAGTTACAGTGAAAACACTGATTAGTACGGTGGCCTAGAAAGCTCATCAAAATCCATCCAGCATAACAGAATAGGAGAAGGAAAAGTTATTTGTAGCAGCGCCTCTCTTTCTAAAGGTGATTAACATTGTAGATGGACTGAATAACAATAGAAGATAAGATGGCTTCTTCTTCTTCTTTAAAATGCAAATCACAACACAAATACAAAAGCACGTTAATGTCAGCATGGATGTTGCTGCACGTTAACGTCAGCATGGATGTTGCTGCACGTTAACGTCAGCATGGATGTTGCTGCACGTTAACGTCAGCATGGATGTTGCAGCACGTTAACGTCAGCATGGATGATGCAGCACGTTAACGTCAGCATGGATGATGCAGCACGTTAACGTCAGCATGGATGTTGCAGCACGTTAAAGTGAGCACGGATGTTGCAGCACGTTAAAGTGAGCACGGATGTTGCAGCACGTTAACGTGAGCACAGATGATGCAGCACGTTAACGTGAGCACAGATGATGCAGCACGTTAACGTGAGCACAGATGTGGCAGCACGTTAACGTGAGCACGGATGTGGCAGCACGTTAACGTGAGCACGGATGTGGCAGCACGTTAACGTCAGCATGGATGATGCAGCACGTTAACGTCAGCATGGATGTTGCAGCACGTTAACGTGAGCACGGATGTGGCAGCACGTTAACGTGAGCACGGATGTGGCAGCACGTTAACGTGAGCACAGATGATGCAGCACGTTAACGTGAGCACAGATGATGCAGCACGTTAACGTGAGCACGGATGTGGCAGCACGTTAACGTGAGCACGGATGTGGCAGCACGTTAACGTGAGCACGGATGTGGCAGCACGTTAACGTGAGCACGGATGTGGCAGCACGTTAACGTGAGCACGGATGTGGCAGCACGTTAACGTGAGCACGGATGTGGCAGCACGTTAACGTGAACATCCATGAGGCAGCACGTTAACGTGAACATCCATGAGGCAACACGTTAACGTGAACATCCATGAGGCAGCACGTTAACGTGAGCACGGATGTGGCAGCACGTTAACATGAGCATCCATGAGGTAGCACGCACGTTAACGTGAGCATGGATGTGGCAGCATGTTGTGAACATCCATGTGGTAGCATGTTAGCGTGAGCATCAATGTGTTTGTATGTTAACATGAATATCACTGTGCTAGCATGTTAACATTAGTTTCAATGCGTTAGCAAGTTAATATTAGCATCAATGTGTTAGTATGTTGTTGTTAGCACTAACATTTGCATGTTAAAAGATACATTAGCATGCTAGGCAGTGCTAACACTTGCATGCTATGGCTTTTGTATTTGTGTTGTGGCTTTTGCAAGCAAGCAAGCAAAGTTTATTTGTATAACACTTTTCACAGATATATATCACTAAGTGTGATATATATCTGTGAAAACCGCCACCGGTTCCGGCTCTGCCGGACCGGTGGCGCCACACGAGTCGGCTGCCTGTTGCAACAGCCTTTTTTTTTTATCTTCCTTCTTCTTTCTACACCTTTCACTCTGTATATATATCACGGATCGCCCCGGGGGTCTCCCGGGTCGGCGGACGGAGCCACGGTTTGCAGCGGGAGACGTTACAGCGGGGAGGAGCTAGTGCTAGCTAGCACTTGGCCGCCGCCCGGTGCTAATGGGAAACTCGACATACCGGGAGCTGTAGCGAAAACGAAGCGGGTGCCGGGCTGGAGTTTAGGCGGCGTGAAAGAAATATAAGACAGAATAATAAAGAGCGATGGCAAGAACCAAGCAGACCGCCCGTAAAATCTACTGAAGGAAGAAGCCCCCCAGGAGACAGCTAGCCACAGGGCTGCTCGGAGAGGCGCTCTGGCCACCGGCAGAGTGAAGAGGCCTCGCCGTCACAGGTCCGTGGCTCTGAGAGAGATCCGTCGCTACCAGAAATCCACGGAGCTGCTCATCCGTAAGCTGCCCGTCCAGCGCCTGGTGAGGGAGATCGCTCAGGACTTCAAGACCGTCCTGCGTTTCCTGAGTTTCGCCGTCATGGCTCTGCAGGAGACCAGCGAGACCCACCTGGTGGTCTCTTCTTCGCTAAGGGGGTCACCATCATGCCCAAAGACTTCCAGCTGGCCCGCTGCATCCGCGGAGAGAGAGCTTAGACTTTCTGCTGCACATCCACCAGCCATAATGCTCTGCACTGTGTGTCTATATATATACATTTATAGTAATATGGACATATGTTTGCTAGATGTTGTTTTTTCTTGCCTTCTGATTGTTGCTCTGAGTGTTGCTATCCCTGTGCTGTTGCAATCCTGGAATTTCCCCATTGTGGGACTAATAAAGGCTTATCTTATCTTATCTTATCTTAAGTGCTTCACAGCAACTTAAAATTTACAAATACACAGAAATTAAAATCAATAGAAATAAGATAAAATATTCATATAAATAAGAATAAAAAGAGTAAACAGTGAAGGAATAAAAGCCATTCAATGAGAGCTAAAAGCCTGTCTAAACAAATGAGATTTTAACTCCTTCTTAAAGGAGTCAGACTCAAGGACAGGGGAAGTGCGTTGCAAAGCTGTGGTGCAGCAACCTGGAAAGACCGATCTCCACAGGTTTTAAATTTGGTCCAAGGGACCACCAGGAGCCTCTGGTCTGAGGATCTTAGTGATCGCATAGGGCAGGGGTCCCCAAACCTTTTCCTGTGAGGGCCACATAACTTTTGCCTTCTCTGCTGGGGGCCGGGGTCAGTTTGTAACAGAAAAAGTGTGACGATTGCAGGGGTGCCTGAACGGAAACATTTATTGTTTTCCAGAAAGCCACACATAACCAAATATTAATAACCCTTTCCGGGATCTTCACAGGAAAAAAAGTCAGAAAATAAATAATAACACTATTGATGAAATAAATAACACTATTTATGAAATAAATAATAACCAAATAACCCTCTCTGGGTTCTTCACAGAAAAAAAGTCCATGGAACATTAACTTTCTGTTGTGCCGTGCACAATCTTAACAGGTAACATCTCAGCAGAATACATTTGTACGCCAAGCTCAGCTGAAGCAGTCATCCGTTGGGGCCAGCTTTCGGGTTGCTCAACTGATAGCAAGCAGCGGTAAACCTTTCACTGATGGAGAATTTGTCAAGAAATGTTTGAATGCTGTCGCGGAGGAGGTGGGTCCCGAGAAGAAAGATGTCTTTAATGCCGTGAGTCTGTCGGCGAGTACAATCACCAGCCGAGGCGCGTCCCTGTATGAATGGCCCTGCGGAGCGCACGGTGTGTGTGAAGTGTGCGGGTGAGTAGAGAGAGAGGCGACCGGAGCAGGTAGCGAACTAGAATTGCTGTTATTAACGGTGCAGTCTGATAATAAAGCCCCCAACTCTTCAGCAAAACGGCCTGTTCTTCGGTGTACCACCATATTGTTGTTAACAACCGTGAGGTTTACTCAGGAGTTAACCCCGGAGGAAAAGCTGCCTCCGGCCCTGGAGAAGACAGATCTCCCCTGCGTCCCCCAACCACGGTTAGGAGACCAAAGTAGGAAAGGTTAACACTAGGATTTTATTTTTTTTTCTGAGGGGGTGGGGGTTTCAGATAGGGGCACAGACTGCAGAAGGGTGGAATAGAATGTCACGTTCTATGTGCGTATTAGTCTTGATCGCGTGGCCAGACTGAAAAAAAAAAATCATAATGCGTCTCTGGTATTGTCCAGTGGCCCGGGCCAAATGTGGAGGTGGGCCGTATTCGGCCCGCGGGCCGTAGTTTGGGGACCACTGGCATAGGGAGTCAAGAGGGCTGAGATGTAAGAAGGGGCTTGGTCATTAAAGGTCTGATGACACGATTTTGACATTTTTTAGCATGTTGTGTAAACCCAAAAGTCATTGTCGATGATAAATATAATATTTACAACCGCGCCTGCATAACATAGTTATCATCAAAAAGCTGCAGCCGCTGATTGGATGTGGTGCTGCCCACCGAGCAAAGGAGGAGGCTGAAATGACCTCAGCAAGAGAACAGACGCCGGTTTTGTTGACTGGAATGCCAGCAACTTTGTAGCAGACAGTTTCTCTGGTTTCTTGTTTTAGTTTTAGGGCTATGCCTTCGCGTTGTGTCGCAGGCTTAGATAAACAGCAGGCCGTGAAAGACCACATCATACGCTTCAGCTCCAACTGTCATAAGCCTCCTTGTGCACTTTTAGAGGGGAAGGATGAATGGATTTACGCGCAGGATTCACCACAGCACACTGATTGAACATAAGACTGATGACAACAGTTCCCAAAAAGGTGAAGACTTACAAAAATAAACAGAAACACTCACAGTTGGCGTTCGGGGCCGACATCACCCAGCTAACGCATGGAGAGGAGACGTGTTAACCATGGTTGCACCCTAGGGCCGACATTGCTTCAAGGGGCGCAACAGAACGCAGACCCAGAACACAGACATATAAAAAACAAGGACTCAAAAGATAATACATAATAAACCCGATGCCGGAGCCCCAGACAACGGTCAGAACCGAGCCTACAGGATAACACGGGCTTGGTTAGTGACACCAACTGACTATATTGTATTTATTGCCACTAATTTTGACTTTTTCTTGTTATAATAATTTAATATTTTTGATAGTTATAGTACATGTGTGCTTTATCAGTTATGAGAATTGGTTTTCTTGTGACCAAACTCTAGAAAAAATGAGGACTATCAGTTGCTTCTATTGCTTTTATTATCATTGTTGAAAATCACATGCTAGTTGATCCAAGACAAAAGCAGTTAATAAACAATGATAAACCAAACTGCATTTTTAATGAGACATAAATAATAGGGAATACATTATTTTTAAGATGATGATTGCCATCAGTAACACAGAGAATGATTTTAGCTTTTAAAGGGGTTTTACAGATAATTGAACTTTAAAATTATAAGTTATGGCCACGAGTATGCTCTAATTTACTAAAAAAATATACTATATTTGCAAAATTAAAAAAAAAATTCTATCTCTTGTTCAAGTACCCAGGATTGATACAGGATTGCAGCAACGTCCCAATGAGCAGTTGTGGTCAGAAAAACGTATCGAATGAAAAACAATACCATGAAAACATAACGGTAGTTAGTCAGCATAACTAAAACCAACATATTGTCCCTCTTGTCGTGGAAAGGTCTGTCTGATCTTGTGAACGACACAGGCAGGTATTGGCACGCGGACTTTCCTCGCCCAGGTGCTTCTCCTCACACCATCACCAGCAGTGCGTGTACTTCGCGGCCGTTTGCCAGTCACGCACTGCTGGTCCATAGTATTGTCATCCATGCTGTTAGTCTGACAGTATTTTCAGCACTCTCACAACGTGCTAGTCACTCCATGTTCGCCGTGGTTCTCGTGCGTCCTTGAAGCAATGTCGGCTCTGGGGTGCACCTGTGGCTAACACGTCTCCTCTCATTCATTCGCTGGGCGATGCTGGCCCCCAAACGCCATCAGGAAGGGTGTTTGTGTTTTTTGTACGTCTTCACCTTTTTGGGAATTGTCTGTCTTTCTGTATTAAATGTGCTGTGGTGAACCCTGCACGTAAATCCTTGTTATTTCATCCTCCCTCTCCGTGTGCTGTTACGCAGCGCACGGAGGGTCATGACATGTCCTGCTGCTGACAGCAAATCCTCTCCTCCTCTGCTGTCATGCTCACACACAGACCACACTGGCACCGGCAAAAATAAGAAATAGTATCTTTTGATTTGTTTATTTGGGGGGTGGAGGTTTGACTGTATCAGGTAGATGTTTCAATTTTATTATAAATACACTGCTATGTTTTTATTGAAAAATTGGGTTTAAATAAATTATATTTATGAGCCAATAATTTGTTGCAATATCTGTAACAAAAGCATAGCACTCGGTGTTCCCCTGCCGTGTGTTTGTCGCTGCTGCTGCGGCGGGCATGTGTGCCTCTCCACCATCACTCTCTGAGTCTGACTCACTAGGCACGATGTCCCCTTAGTACGACTCAGACCTATAAGGTTTGATGCCCCCAGACTCTTCATTATCACCACATTCTTCTAAACTATAATTGTCTGAAGATTGGACAACACAAACCAACTCCAGACTACATGTGCTGGAACCATCGTCGATGTTTTCTACTGCTTCCATGCTGCATGTACAATGGGCAGCCAAGCGCTGTGTTCTCCTGCTGACGTCACAACATGGCCGGGGGTTTTTCCAGCCACTGACACAATTGGTGACATGGCGCTCATGAAAATGTCGGTTATTCATGTGGAAAAAAGCCCGTTTGACTTAGAACTGCACAGACCAACCTATTTCGTCATATTGAAATTATGTGTGCAAAATTAGATGCAGTCAAAATCGTGTCATCAGACCTTTAAGAGCTCTAAAAGTCAAAACTAAAATCTTAAAATGAAATCTAAAAGCAACTGACAGCCAGTGAAGGGACAATAAAACTGGGGAAATGTGTTCCCTTTTTTCGTCCAGGTTAAAAGCCGAGCTGCTGCATTTTGCACAGTCTGAAGGCGGGCAACAGCAGTTTTATTAAAACACATAAAAAGGGCATTACAATGATCTAAGCGAGATAAAAGATTCATGCAATAAAAGCATGAATGATCATTTCCAGTTCAGTTTCCATCTTTGTGAGCTCTCTGGGCCCCTGTAAATTAGAAACAGGAAATTGGACTTTGACACATTATAAGGCTGACATAATGTTCAAAAAAGACAGAAAACAAGAACAGACAGGAGGTGGGTAGAGCCAGAAACTGCACTCAAATAAAAACACTGTTGCCTTATGACATAAATTACTCAAGTACAAGTAGGAGCAACAGCTAAAAAAAAAAAGTTACTTGTACATGTACTTGAGTAAATGTAACAAAAAACTCCCAAGACAAACTACTTCTTCAGGGTCTCCACAGCAGATCATCTGCCTCCATCTCATCCCATCCCTTCATCTTCCTCTGAACACCAACCCTCTCCATGTCCTCCTTCACTACATCCATCAATCTTCTCTGTGGTCTTCCTCCTGCCTGGCAGCTCCATCTTCAACATCCTTTGTCCAATATCTCCACTATCCCTCCTCTGCACATGTCCAAACCATCTCAGCCTTGCCTCTCTTACTTTGGCTACGGTCACACTGCAGGTCTTAATGCTCAATTCTGATTTTTTGCTGAGATCCGATTTTTTTGCATAGGTGTTCACATTATAATTTAAATGCCACCCCCATCAGACTCCAGTGTGAACGGTCTACAGCTATGGAGTGACCCGCATGCACAGAAGAAAACGTAACGTCAGACACAGCGTTGGGTTTACGGAAGTAAATATGAGCCCAGAACGACTGAGGGGGACAGAACTTCTTCACCTTGACGCAGCGCAGCAAAATAAATGTTAAAATCATTCAGAAATGATTATGCACAAGACCAGCTTCATTCCTCTACATGCCAGATGACCGCTGTGATCAGCTCTGCTTCAACAGAACTGATTGATTAAACTGCTCTAGTGAAAATGAGACCCCGCGTCTCAGTGGGATTACCTGTAGAAATCATCATCATCATAGCAGTCTGTTGGGGGCGACAATGACCGTTTCATTTAGGTCTGATCAGATTCCTCCACGCAGCTCTGTAATTCGCCTTCCGCGTTCATAATAAATAATCCTAGCGATTACAATAGGGCTCTCACCCACTGACGTTGTCAGCAGCTCATACCAGCGGTCCCGCACAGGAAGGAGAAGCCACCACAGACTCCCCTCTCCTGTGTCCCCATATGTGGCCATTCTGCTCCACAGTCATGCTGGAATTAATTACATTTTAGATATTACAGCAGCTGGGACTCACAGTGTGCTATTTACAGGGAAAAAGGAATTTGCAGCATCCAGTAAATGTGGCGCTACTTTTTTTTTTCCCCCAAAAAAATGTGTTGTTACCGTGCATCAGCTTGTCTGATGGTTTAAGCCTATCCCCCCCCCCCAGAAATTTTGGAGTTGTTGTGCAGTCAGAGCCAACAAAATTACAATCCAGTGATAAAGGGAAGACGATTGATTAAAAAGAGCACAAGTCCGCTGTGTCTGCCATGCTGGCTGCATCCTCCACAGCAGAATTGTAGTGTCTGTCTCACTTCAATGAGGAAAAAGTTGGATGAAATGTGACACGACCGTTCAGACCGAGGTCGCTTTGGAAAATATCAGATATGTAGACAAATTAGGACCACATATGAAAGTGGTCTGGGTCTGGTGTGAAAAAAACTGGATATGTGCTGTTCAGACTGTCATTAAACAAAAAACAAAAAACAAAACAAAAAAAAAAAAAAAAAAATCAGATATGGGTCACATTTGTGCAAAAAAAAATCAGAACTGAGCATGAAGACCTGCAGTGTGACCGTAGCCTTTGTCTCCAAACTGCTCAGCCTGAGCTGTCCCTCTGATATACTCATTTCTAATCTTGTCCCTCACAGTCACTCCCAATGAAAATCTTACCATTTTCAATTCTGCCACCTCCAGCTCCACCTCCTGTCTTTTTGTCAGCACCACTGTCTCCAAACCATACAACATAGCAGGTCTCACTACTGTCTTGTAGATCTTCCCTTTCACTCTTGCTACTACTTTTCTGTCACCAACCCCCTCTGACACTCATCTCCACCCACTCCACCCTGCCTGCATTCCCTTCTTCACCTCTCTTGTGCATTTTCCATTGCTCTGGATGTTGACGCCAGGTATTTAAACTCATCTACTTTCACTCCTTCCATTTTCATCGTTACACCCGCCTCTCTCTCATTCACACTCATGTATTCTGTCTTGCTTCTACTGACTTTCATTCTTCTTCTCTCCAGAGCATACCGCCACCTCTCCAGGTTCTCTTCCACCTGCTCCCTACTCTCACTACAGATCACAATGTCACCTGGAAACATCATGGTCCACGGAGACTCTTGCGTGACCTCGTCTGTCAGCCTGTCCATCACCATGGCCAACAAGAAGGGGCTCAGAGCTGATCCCTGATGTAATCCCACCCCCGCCTTGAATGCATCCATCACTTCTACAGCGTACTTCACCACCATCTCACTGTCCTCATACATGTCCTGCATCACCCTCACATACTTCTCTGCCACTCCTAACTTCCTCATACAGTACCACACTTCCTCTCTTGGCCTCTTTCTGACCTTCTCTATACTTCATCAGCACTCATAAAGCAAACATTGCATCTGTAGTCCTCTTTCTTGGCATGAAACCATACTGCTGCTCACTGATTGTCACCTCTCCTCTTAATCTGGCTTCAACAACTCTTTCCCATATCTTCCTAGTGTGGCTGATCATCTTTATGCCTCTGTAGTTACTACAGCTCTGAGCATCACCTTTGTTCTTGAAAATTGATACCAAAACACTTCTCCACTCCTCAGGCATTCTCTCACTCTCCAAGATTGTGTTAAACAATCTGGTTAAAAAGTCCACTGCCATCTCTCCTAAACATCTCCATACCTCCACACCTCCACAGGTATGTCATCTGGACCAACTGCCTTTCCATTCTTCACCCTCTTCAAAGCTGCCCTCACTTCCGCCTTGCTAATCCTCAGGACTTCCTTGTTCACAATCTTTCCTTCATCCATCCTCCTCACTTTTTTTAATCAGCTCTTCAAAGTTCTCCTTCCACCTTCTCAGCACACTCTCGTCATTTGTTAGTACATTACCATTTCTATCCTTATTCAACCTAACCTGCTGTACATCCTTTCCAGTTCGATCTCTCTATCTAGCCAGTTGATACAAGTCCTTTTCTCCTTTACTAGTGTCCAGCCTCTCGTACAACTCACTATATGCCTTTTCCTTTTTCGTTGCCACCTCTCTCTTTGCCATGCGCCTATTCCAAATACTCCTGTCAACTTTCTTCATCTCCCTGACTATCCCAATTTTTCTTTGCGAACCTCTTCCTTTGAATACTTTGCTGTACCTCCTCATTCCACCACCAAGTGTCCTTGTCTTCCTTCCTCCACTATCCACTGGATACACCACATACCTTTCTACCCGTTTCCCTCAATACTTTTGCTGTACTCATACCTGCCAACTTTTCAAACCTGAAAAGCCTAGTAGCTAGCCGGGGTCCAGGGGCCGATGCTAATGCTAATAATGCTAATGCTAATAATAATAATGCTAATATTTGCCAAACAAATATTAGCATTAAATCTAGTTAAATGTAGCTAACAACCTCATATTTCTTCAACTTTCAAACCTGAAAAGCCGAGTAGCTAGCCGGGGTCCAGGGGCCACAGGCCCCGGTAGGTCCAGGACAAAGTCCTGGTGGGGGGTTCAGGGGGGCGAAGCCCCCCGACGCCAAACAAATATTAACATTAAATCAAGTTAGAATGTAGCTAACAACCTCATATTTCTTCAACTTTCAAACCTGAAAAGCCTAGTAGCTAGCCGGGGTCCAGGGGCCGCAGTGTCAAACAAATATTAGCATTTGACATAGAAGTCACATATTAATTATATTAAAGCAGACGGACAGTGACATTTTTTTATTGAACCAATCAACAGATTGTATGAAAATATTCTATTCTGTCTATCCATCCATCCATCCATCTTCTACCGCTTTTCCGGAGGTCCGGGTCGCGGAGGCAGCAGTTCAAGCAGAGAAGCCCAGACTTCCCTCTCCCCAGCCACCTGCTCCAGCTCTTCAGAGGGGATACCAAGGCGTTCCCAGACCAGCTGGGAGACATAGTCTCTCCACCGAGTCCTGGGTCTGCCCCGGGGTCTCCTCCCAATGGGACGTGCCTGAAACACCTCAAGTGGGAGGCGTCCAGGAGGCATCCTAATCAGATGCCCATACCACCTCAACTGACTCCTTTCAATGTGGAGGAGCAGCGGTTCTACTCTGAGCCTCTCCCGGATGACTGAGCTCCTCACCCTATCTCTGAGGGTGAGTCCAGCAATCCTACGGAGAAAGCTCATTTCAGCCGCTTGTATCCGCGATCTCGTTCTTTCGGTCATTACCCAAAGCTCGTGACCATAGGTGAGAGTAGGAACGTAGATTGACTGGTAAATCGACAGCTTTGCCTTAGAACTAAGCTCCCTCTTCACCACAACAGACCAGTACAACGTCCGCATCACTGCAGATGCTGCTCCAATCCGTCTGTCGATCTCTCGCTCCATTTTCCCCTCACTCGTGAACAAGACCCCAAGATACTTAAACTCCTCCACTTGGGGCAGGAGCCTGTCCCCAACCCGGAGAGGACAATCCACCTTTTTCCAGCTGAGGACCATGGACTCGGACTTGGAGGTGCTGATTCTCATCCCAGCCGCTTCACACTCAGCGGCAAACCGTCCCAGCAAGAGCTGTAGGTCATTGCTGGATGAAGCCAACAGGACAACATCATCTGCAAACAACAGAGATGAGATCCTGTGGTCACCAAGCATGACACCCTCCATTCCCTGGCTGCGCCTAGAAATCCTGTCCATAAAAATTATGAACAGGATCGGTGACAAAGGGCAGCCCTGGCGGAGTCCAACT
This sequence comes from Pholidichthys leucotaenia, assembly GCA_020510985.1. Classification (NCBI taxonomy): domain Eukaryota; kingdom Metazoa; phylum Chordata; class Actinopteri; order Cichliformes; family Pholidichthyidae; genus Pholidichthys; species Pholidichthys leucotaenia. The sequence continues at coordinate 334,005,016 of CM035845.1, forward strand.
CTCACTGGGAATGACTCCGACCGAGTGTTGGCAATACGAACCAAACTCTCACAACGGTCGTACAGAGACCGAATAGCTCGTAACAACAAGCCCGATACCCCATACTCCCGAAGCACCCCCCACAAAAATCCACGAGGGACGCGGTCAAATGCTTTCTCCAAGTCCACAAAACACATGTAAACTGGTTGGGCAAACTCCCACGAACCCTCAAGAATTCTCGAGAGGGTAAAGAGCTGGTCCGATGTGCCACGGCCAGGACGAAAACCACATTGCTCCTCCTGAATCCGAGGTTCGACCAACGGCCGGACTCTCCTCTCCAGTACCTTGGCATAGACCTTCCCAGGGAGGCTGAGGAGTGTGATCCCTCTAAAGTTGGAGCACACCCTCCGGTCCCCTTTTTTGAAGAGAGGAACCACCACCCCGGTTTGCCATGCCAAAGGCACTGCCCCCGACCTCCACGCAATGTTGCAGAGGCGTGTCAACCATGACAACCCAACAACATCCAGGGCCTTGAGGTACTCAGGGCGAATCTCATCCACCCCCGGGGCCCGGCCACCAAGGAGATTTTTAACCACCTTGGCGACCTCAGCCCCTGTGATAGGCGAGTCATCCCCCTCGTCCCCAAACCCTGCTTCCTCTGTGGAAGGCGTATCAGTGGGATTGAGGAGATCCTCGAAGTATTCCTTCCACCGCCCGACGATATCCCCAGTTGAAGTCAACAGTGTCCCATCCGCACCATACACAGTGTGGACGGGGAGCTGCTTTCCCCTCCTGAGCCGCTGAACAGTTTGCCAGAATCTCTTTGAAGCCGACCGAAAGTCTTGTTCCATGGCCTCACCGAACTCCTCCCATACCCGGGTTTTTGCTTCAGCAACCACCCGAGCTGCACTCCGCTTGGCCTGCCGGTACACCTCAGCTGCTTCGGGAGTCCCACAAGCCAACCAAGCTTGATAGGACTCCTTCTTCAGCTTAATGGCCCCCCTCACCACTGGTGTCCACCACTTGGTTCGGGGGTTGCCACCACGAGATGCACCGACCACCTTGCGGCTGCAGCTCTGGGCCGCCGCTTCAACAACAGAGGTGGAGAACATGGCCCATTCAGACTCCATGTCTCCAGACTCCCTCGGAATGTGGATGAAGTTCTTCCGGAGGTGGGAGTTGAAGACCTCCCGGACAGGAGCCTCAGCCAGACGCTCCCAGCACACCCTCACTATACGTTTGGGTCTACCAGGTCTGAATGGCTTCCTCCCCTGCCATCGGATCCAACTCACCACCAGGTGGTGATCAGTTGACAGCTCTGCACCTCTCTTTACTCGGGTGTCCAAGACATACGGTCGCAGGTCTGATGATACGATAACAAAATCGATCATCGACCTGCGACCTAGGGTGTCCTGGTGCCAGGTGCACATATGGACACCCTTATGCTTGAACATGGTGTTCGTTATAGACAGACTGTGGTTAGCACAGAAGTCCAATAACTGAACACCACTCGGGTTCAGATCGGGCAGGCCATTCCTCCCAATCACCCCCCTCCAGGTTTCACTGTCGTTGCCCACGTGCGCATTGAAGTCCCCCAGTAGGACAATGGAGTCTCCAGGAGGAGCACCCTCCAGCACCCCAGTCACAGACTCCAAAAAGGGTGGGTACTCTGAAACATCATTTGGTGCATAGGCACAAATGATGGTCAGGACCCGTTTCCCAACCCGAAGGCGCAGGGAAGCAACCCTTTCGTCCACCGGGGAAAACTTCAATATAGAGGCAGCAAGGTGGGGCGATACAAGAATACCCACCCCTGCTCGTCGCCTCTCGCCCGGGGCAACTCCAGAAAAGGCCAAGCTCCAGCCCCTCTCCAGGAGACTGGTTCCGGAACCAGAGCTGTGTGTTGAGGTGAGGCCGACTATATCTAGCCGGTATCGCTCAACCTCGTACACCAGCTCAGGCTCCTTCCCCACCAGAGAGGTGACATTCCACGTACCAAAAGCCAGTTTAGAAAGCTTGGGATCAGTCCGCCAAGGTCTCCGCCTTTGACCGCCACCTAATCCACATAGCACCGGACCCCCATGATCCCTCCTGCAGGCGGTGAACCCACTGGAGGGCGGACCCATGTAACTCCTTCGGGCTGAGCCCGGCCGGGTCCCATGGGTGGAAACCCGGCCACCAGACGCTAGCCTTCGAGCCCCTCCCCCAGGCCTGGCTCCAGGGTGGGGCCCCGGTAACCCCATACCGGGCGGGGTACACTGAATCCTTGATATACAATTTATCATGAGAGTCTGTTGGATCGTTCTTAGTCTGGCCCTTCACCCAGAACCAGTTTGTCTTGGGAGACCCTATCAGAGGCAAATTGCCCCCGGACAACATAGCTCCTGGGATCACTGGGGCACGCAAACCCCCCCACCACGATAAGGTGACGATCCATGAGGAGTCTATGTCTATTCCGGCGATTTAATATGTGTCACCAGCTTCCATAAATGACCTTATTTGCTCATAGCTCAGCCTTCACTTAGTGAGGCTGCAGTACCGCCATCTCTCGATAGGTGCGGGCATTGGTGATGTCACAACAGCAATAGTAAATGGCAGAACGAGAGCAAAGTGATTCGGACAGCGATTATTTTCTCGAGTTTGACGACCTCAATATAAATGATGACATTGAAAATGAAGAATCGGATGATGAAGTAGTTTTGGGTGGTGCTGAGGGGGGTATTCAGCCTTATTTGTGGGAAAGAAGTGAGGGTTCTGTTGCCTGCCTGTGCAGTGAGCCTCATCAGAGAAACATTCCCATCTGATCACTACAAGGGATTTTGCCTACCAAGATTAGATTTGTGAACAATGATATTTAAATAAAGTTTTGTAAAATCATATATTGAGTTTATTAATGTTCATGTCAATGTTATAATTCTCATAGTTCAGCATTCATCAAAGTCGCATGTCATATACATTTGAATAATTTGAACACACTAAATTCTTCTCAATTTGAAAAGAAATATTACATACTATACCACCTTTGTATGAACGTTTGAAAACACAGCAGAAATATACAAAGAAATACAAAAATCGATGGAGTATCACTACAGATTAAGAAAATAACTAGTTTCCAGATATAGCAATTATTATATTCCAATAAATAACATTTCACAGTTATAATGGGCACCATTTTATGGTAGAAAATTGGGGTTCCATTTTTAAAAGCACATTTCTCTTCCAATCTTAGGCTTATATTTATTTTTCTTAGCAAATATGTTGCTTCCCTAAAAATTGAAAGCTGAACTGTCATTGGTAATTTCTTCTACTTTTACATGTTTGATTTTGAAAATCATCCATTGCTTGGAATTAATTTAAAATGTTTAGTAAAAATTTGCTGTGAATATTAAAAATCCAAAACTTACCCTGTTTACTTCTCGTTTTCTGACAGCTGATCGCATCGGTAGATCACCGTGGCTTTTCACGCCACTGTCACTGACACTTGTCTCACAGTCAGACTGGGGAATCGAGGGATATATAGTTGGAATAGCCGTTTTCTTTATCACCAATCTTTTTGCAAATTGCATCTTATTCTCAAAATCGCTGTCAACGAAATGTCTACTGCACATGCAGGGCGCTAACGAGGTGCAGGTGTGCGCGCAGCTGAGGCAGATGCCTGAGAGCGGCAAGCCGTGACACCTGCAAAATATATGTGGACAAGAAAGAGTGACAAACCTGGGTACTATTTCACTGGAGTCTGCTTTAATACAGAAGCTGAAGCAATAGGGAACACTGTATGTCTCTGTAATTGAGAACTTTGCTTCTAAAAAACACAGGAGGATGGACTTCCAATATAAGTAACCGGTGAGTTAAACTGTCTTTCTTCAGCATGTTTTTTCCCCCTAACCGTTCTTATGATCATGAAAATATTTGGTAATTCCGAGAAATATCCGTAATCGCCTATTTTAAAACGTAAACATCAAGTGTTGCATGAAGCAAAACACAGCAGGACCATCGCACCTGTAGACAACACAACGCCAAACCATATTAATTCGATTCCTGAAATCCTAATCTTCATAAATAATCTATTTGTAATCCACAAGTATTTCGAGAAATATCCGTAATCGCCGATTTTAAGACGTAAACAAGTGTTGCATGAAGCAAAACACAGCACTGGCCGCCGACCGTGTGCGTGTGTTTGCCGGTGGTGACGTCACACAGTCAGTGGCCATCTTAGCCGCTGATCGCTTGGCTGGGTCAGACAGCTCTCCACAACAGCGTACTTCAAGAGCGCATTGTCACCTTATGCGACATTTGTTGACACCAAAACATGTGCGGTTCAACTTAGCTCGTCTCAGACAACAATTTGAGATATGATTTAGCGATACTGAATTTTCGTCTGTCCGTCTGCTTTAAAGGTAAAATATCTAAATCAATTGCAGTACTACACAGAGTGAAATATTTGCTGAATCAACCCACATTATATACTTTGTATCATTCATTAATACTCCCATACATGACATATTGTACTGAAGTATGGGGAAATACATATAAAACAAACATATATCCAGTCTTTATGCTTCAGAAGAGAGCTATTAGAATAATAAACAAAGCTGCTTACAGGGAACCAACAAACCCACTTTTTCTTAAATTAAAAGCTCTCAAGTTGAAAGATTGACTTTAAAACTGCAGTAATAATGTTTAAAGCTAAGAATCTATCACTGCCCGCAAATATCCAAAAGTTGTTCCAAATAAGGGAGAAACAATATCATTTCAGAGGAACATGTATATTTCAAAAACCTTCAGTGAGAACTACCACCAAGCAACACTGTGTTTCAGTGCAAGGAGTCAGATTATGGAACGATTTTGGACCTGAATTAAAATCATGTACAACGCTTGGACAATTTAAACAAAAACTAAAGGAAGAAATACTCCAAACATACAGTGGGGCAAAAAAGTATTTAGTCAGCCACCAATTGTGCAAGTTCTCCCACTTAAAAGATGAGAGAGGTCTCCAATTTTCATCATAGGTATACCTCAACTATGACAGACAAATGAGAAAAAAAAAAATCCAGAAAATCATATTGAAGGATTTTTTAATGAATCAATTGGTAAATTCCTCGGTAAAATAAGTATTTGGTCAATAACAAAAGTTCATCTCAATACTTTGTTATATACCCTTTTTTGGCATTGACAGAGGACAAACGTTTTCTGTAAGTCTTCACAAGGTTTTCACACACTGTTGCTGGTATTTTGGCCCATTCCTCCATGCAGATCTCCTCTAGAGCAGTGATGTTTTGGGGCTGTCGCTGGGCAACACGGACTTTCAACTCCCTCCAAAGATTTTCTATGGGGTTGAGATCTGGAGACTGGCTAGGCCACTCCAGGACCTTGAAATGCTTCTTACGAAGCCACTCCTTCGTTGCCTGGGCGGTGTGTTTGGGATCATTGTCATGCTAAAAGACACAGCCACATTTCATCTTCAATGCCCTTGCTGATGGAAGGAGGTTTTCACTCAAAATCTCACCATACATGGCCCCATTCATTCTTTCCTTTACACGGATCAGTCGTCCTGGTCCCTTTGCAGAAAAACGGTCCCAAAGCATGATGTTTCCACCCCCATGCTTCACAGTAGGTATGGTGTTCTTTGGATGCAACTCAGCATTCTTTCTCCTCCAAACACAACAAGTTGAGTTTTTACCAAAAAGTTCTATTTTGGTTTCATCTGACCATATGACATTCTCCCAGTCCTCTTCTGGATCATCCAAATGCTCTCTAGCAAACTTCAGACGTGCCTGGACATGTACTGGCTGAAGCAGGGGGACACGTCTGGCACTGCAGGATTTGAGTCCCTGGAGGCGTAGTGTGTTACTGATGGTAGCCTTTGTTACTTTGGTCCCAGCTCTCTGCAGGTCATTCACTAGGTCCCCCCATGTGGTTCTGGGATTTTTGCTCACCGTTCTCGTGATCATTTTGACCCCACGGGGTGAGATCTTACGTGGAGCCCCAGATCGAGGGAGATTATCAGTGGTCTTGTATGTCTTCCATTTTCTAATAATTGCTCCCACAGTTGATTTCTTCACACCAAGCTGCTTACCTATTGCAGATTCAGTCTTCCCAGCCTGGTGCAGGTCTACAATTTTGTTTCTGGTGTCCTTTGACAGCTCTTTGGTCTTGGCCATAGTGGAGTTTGGAGTCTGACTGTTTTAGGTTGTGGACAGGTGTCTTTTATACTGATAACGAGTTCAAACAGGTGCCATTAATACAGGTAATGAGTGGAGGACAGAGGAGCCTCTTAAAGAAGAAGTTACAGGTCTGTGAGAGCCAGAAATCTTGCTTGTTTGTAGGTGACCAAATACTTATTTTACTGAGGAATTTACCAATTAATTCATTAAAAATCCTTCAATGTGATTTTCTGGTTGTTTTTTTTTCTCATTTTGTCTCTCATAGTTGAGGTATACCTATGATGAAAATTGGAGACCTCTGTCATCTTTTAAGTGGGAGAACTTGCACAATTGGTGGCTGACTAAATACTTCTTTGCCCCACTGTATATACAAGATGACATGTAAAATCACATAAGGATTGTCATATCCAGTCTGTGTTGTGTTGTTACTTAGTTTTTTTGTCACGTTTTGTCTTAGCTTTGTTCTGAATTGTAATCGCTCTTGTTTTGCTTTTCTTTTGAATTCTTGGATGGAATATGGGTGGGCAATATAAGCTGCGGCTTCAGCCATCACCCATTTCAGATAACTTATGTTGAACTGTATAATCAGAGGAGTTCTTGTTTAATTTGACCTTGTTGGATTTTTTCGCCTTTGTTATATTATGTTTCTTTTTAATCTTTACTTTTAATCTATCCGAAATAAAGATTCATTCATTCATTAAATTTGCATTCAAAAGACTATCTTAACACTGCATAGAACTTCGAATAGGCCAGATGTGATGTATTATGAATACTAGAAAAGCACTCGGAGAGCGCAGACCTCCGCCAAGCGCCACAGTTCCCCCCATACAGTGTTTAACATCATAAATAAAATATTGAAAATGGCCCTGTCTCGCAATGTTAAATTTAAAAAAAAAAAAAAAAAAAAAAAGAATCCTTTAAAAAATTCCTGGATCCAGATGGTGATCCGGATCACCACCAAAATCTAATCATCTGTAGGATACCCCATTTCTGACAATCTGTGAAAACTTCATGAAAATCCGTCCATAACTTTTTGAGTTATCTTGCTAACAAAGAAACAGACAAACAGACAAACCAATGCTGATGATCACATAACCTCTTTGGCAGAGGTAACTAGAAGACTAGAGATATCAGCAGGGTATACTAGCACTGTATGACACACGTGCGTAAATGACGGCAAAATCGCTCTGATATTTTATGTGTTTACATGATACACCAAGCATGACAAGGCTTGCAATTACACAGCACATGTTCTTCAAGTTTGCCGCTAGCGTCACTGGCACTGGCCTTGTGTTTTTTTGTTCTTACGTGGTCTTTCACATCGCTGATTCCGCCATGTCCAATCAAAAAGCCTCGTCTACACAAAGTGCAATTTGCGTAATTTTCACCCCTTCTTGAGCGAATAATAACTCCCGGAAATGCTTTGCTGTATTCCTCACGAAAAGACTGTAATTTTCGTTTGTGTTTCACGCTCGTTAGTGATTTTTCTCCGGCAGACTCCATGATGAAAACGTATAATTCTTACCTGATTGCCTCGCGATTGCACATGGAAAATTGGCTCAGACCTCTCGCACATGCTCAATACACCTACATGAAGCAGTGCCGATTGCCTTTGTTCTAAATTTAGATACAATTCCGAGCGACAGCGTGTTTGGAATTGCTTTCGTGTTTTCCGTGTTTTTTTTACGATTTAAAACTTTTGACTGAATTTTTTAGTGAAAAACCGTAATTTTGAATAATAAAACCGGAACCCAGAACGGGGTCTTAAAAACCGGAACCATTACGGCAAAACCGGAGTAGTTGGCAGGTACGTGTACTTTCCCAGTCATCTGGTAATTCTTCCCTATCATCCAGAGCCTGTATCAACTCCTTCCTGAACTCTGTGCGACCTTCTTCCTTCTGTAACTTCCCCCACTTAATCTTTGGTTCTGCCTTCACTGTTTTCCTCTTTTTGCTTTCCAAAGTCATCCTACAGACTACCATCCCATGCTGTCTAGCTACATTCTCCCCTGCCACCACCTTGCAGTCTCCTATCTCTTTCAGATTTCTCCTTCTGCATAAGATGTAGTCCACCTGTGTGCACCTTCCTCCATTCTTGTAAGTTACCCTATGTTCCTCTCTCTTCTTGAAGTGTGTGTTCACCACAGCCATTTCCATCCTTTTAGCAAAATCCACAACCATCTGCCCTTCCACATTTCTCTCCTTAAGACCATACCTGCCCAGGACCTCCTCATCACCTCTGTTCCCTTCACCTACATGTCCATTAACGTACGCTCCAATCACCACTCTCTCCCCCCTGGGAACACTCTCTACCACTTCATCCACCTTACTCCAGAATTCCTCTCTCTTCTACCAGACATCCAACTTGTGAGGCATACGCATTGATAACATTCAACATCACACCTTTGACTTCCAGCTTTAAACTCATGATTCTGTCTGACTCCTTCTTTATCTCCTGAACACTCTTCACATACTCTTTCTTCAGGATTACTGCTATTCCATTTCTCTTCCTATCTACACCATGTTAACCCAGGCTTCAACTGATTCGGTATGAAAGTCTCATTCGTCATGATCCGCATGTTTGATTTGGCAAAGATTTTACGTCGGATGCCTGTCCTGACACAACCCTCCCCATTTACCCAGGCTTGGGACCAGCACTAGGAGTACACTGGCTTCTGCACCCCGTATGATGTGGTTAAAAAAAAACAACAACAACCAAACAAACAAAAAATACAAAACAAACTTAACACACAAACAAACACACACAGGAGCAGACCTACAGTACCTTGGTTCTGAGCGAAGTGTGGTCCCCCGTTGAGCTGGCTCTGGTTGTGGGCCACGTTGGGCTGACCGGTGACGGACGAGGGTCGGCGGTACGGCAGGGAGCCTCCCACCACGGGGTTCTGGGCCTGCTGCTGCACGGGGCGGTTCATGCTGTAGAACTGAGGGGCACCTGGGAAGTGGGGGGGGTGGCAGCAGGGGGCAGAGAGTCACCCACTGTTCAGGAGTCTCCGACAACAGGTATTCCAGAATGGGAGAATAATGGTTGGGCTGTAGTTACTGTCCACAAGTGTTATAAGGTTACAAAGAGTCTTTCAAGCTCCCACTGAATAAAAATGTGGTTTGTAGGTTTTACCCTTCTAAAATGCTTTCTTTGGGCAATATGATTACAGTAAAATGATAAAAAAAAATCTCTTTATTCAAAAATATTTATACTGCGTAGCAGAAGTTGGTACGCTATGGGCTCATTGGGGCCTGTTAGCATCACAGCTAACATCAACAACCAGACTAAAACTAAGTTTGTGTGAAGCAAGTGACTCCACATGTTTGAGCCAAGCTTCAGAGCCACAACCTGCAACTAAATGTAGGTAATTATTTTTTTTGGCAAAGATCAACAACTGGAAGTTGTTGCTGCTGTTCCATTAGCATTGATAAGTTGTGAAAACAAGGCAAGATACGTCGGCTTCATTTTACTGGTGGCAGGTTCTTTTTTAACTCCTGTATTTGCTCCTTTTCTGCTTTTTGTACCAATGCCAGTGGATAGACGGACCACTAATGGCCCAAATACAACATTTAGAGTTAGCCGTTAGTGCTAGCTTAGCAGGTTGTTATTACTTCTGACTGATCTTTACTGCAACTGTTTATGATCAAAACTACAGCTTCTCCTCCTTTTGGCTGCTCCCTTCAGGGATCATCTGTCTCCATCTCACCCTGTTCATTGCACCTTCATCCCTGCCACCTCCAGCTTCACTTTGTCTTTTTGTCAGTGCCGCTGTCTCCAAACCATACATCATAGCAGGTCTCACTACTGTCTTGTAAATTTTCCCTTTCACGCTTGCTGCTATCCTCCTGATAATCGTCTCCACCCACTCCACTCTCTTCTTCACCTCTCTTGTGCATTTTTCCATTGCTTTGGATGGTTGACCCCAGGTATTTAAAATCATCTACAATGCACCCGGAAAGTATTCACAGCGCTTCATTTTTTTCCACGTTATGCTACAGCCTTATTTCAAAAGGGATTAAATTCATTTTTTTCCTCAAAATTCTCCACACAATACCCCATAATGACAATGTGAAAAAAAGGTTTTTTGTTTTTTGGGGGGATTTTTGCAAATTTATTAAAAATAAAAAACGAAAAGAAATCATGTACATAAGTATTCACAACCTTTGCTCAATACTTTGTTGATGCACCTTTGGCAGCAATTACAGCCTCACGTCTTTTTGAACAGGATGCCACAAGCTTGGCACACCTGTCTTTGGGCAGTTTGACCCATTCCTCTTTGCAGAACCTCTCACGCTCCATCAGGTTGGATGGGAAGTGTCGGTGCACAGCCATTTTCAGATCTCTTTAGAGATGTTCAGTTGGATTCAAGTCTGGGTTCTGGCTGGGCCGCTCAAGGACATTCACAGAGTTGTCCTGAAGCCACCCCTTTGAAATCTTGGCTGTGTGCTTAGAGGTCGTTGTCCTGCTGAAAGATGAACCGTCGCCCCAGTCTGAGGTCAAGAGCACTCTGGAGCAGGTTTTCATCCAGGATGTCTCTGTACATTGCTGCATTCATCTTTCCCTCTATCCTGACTAGTCTCCCAGTTCCTGCCACTGAAAAACATCCCCACAGCATGATGCTGCCACCATCATGCTTCACTGTAGGGATGGTATTGGCGTGGTGATGAGCGGTGCCTGGTTTACTCCAAACATTATGCCTGGCATTCACGTGAGGAGCTCAATCTTGGTCTCATCAGACCAGAGAATTTTGTTTCTCATGGTCTGAGAGTCTTTCAGGTGCCTTCTGGCAAACTCCACGTGGGCTGCCATGTGCCTTTTACTAAGGAGTGGCTTCTGTCTGGCCACTCTACCATACAGGCTTGATTGGTGGATTGCTGCAGAGATGGTTGTCCTTCTGGAAGGTTCTCCTCCCTCCACAAAGGAACACTGGAGCTTTGACAGAGTGACCATCAGGTTCTTGGTCACCTCCCTGACTAAGACCCTTCTCCCCCGATCGCTCAGTTTAGATGGCCGGCAAGCTCTAGGAAGAGTCCTGGTGGTTCTGAACTTCTTCCATTTACAGATGATGGAGGCCACTGTGCTCACTGGGACCTTCAAAGCAGCAGAAATGTTTCTCTACCCTTCTCCAGATTTGTGCCTTGAGACAATCCTGTCTTGGAGGTCTGCAGACAATTCCTTTGACTTCATGCTTGGTTTGTGCTCTGACATGTACTGTCAACTGTGGGACCTTAAATAGACAGGTGTGTGCCTTTCATGTCCAATCAACTGAATTTACCACAGGTGGACTCCAATTAAGCTGTAGAAACATCTCAAGGATGATCAGTGGAAACAGGATGCACCTGAGCTCAATTTTGAGCTTCATGGCAAAGGCTGTGAATACTTACGTACATGTGATTTCTTAGTTTTTTATTTTTAATAAAGTTGCAAAAATCTCAAAAACTGTTTTTCATGTTGTCATTATGGGGTACTTTGTGTAGAATTTTAAAGTTAAAAAATGAATTTAATCCCTTTTGGAATAAGGCTGTAACATAAAATGTGGAAAAAGTTCAGGTTCAGGTTACTTTATTTGTACCCGTAGGTAGATTTGTTGCCAAGCCAACTGTTTGCTAAACCAGCAAACAGTGAAGCGCTGTGAAGACTTTGCGGATGCACTGTACCTTCATCACCTTTAAAACCAACAGTTACGCTGTTGCCCACATACACACAATTTAGAAAAGCCAACTCAGTACCTTGAGTCTCTAACTCGAATAGAAATGCTGCATGTAAACTGATGATCACAACATTCAGCCACACGAGAAAAGAACAAATAGACAAAAAAAAATACACAAAGATTTCCAACTGCATATCTCATGCATTATACATCAGAACACTGTCGGCAAAAACACACACTGATCAGAAGCTGAGAGGGATGGAGGGTGGAGAGCACAGCAGCAAGCAGCAGAGGAGGGATGAAGGAAAGTCAGGGGCAGGTGGTGGAAAAGCTCTGCACAAACAAAACCTGCAGCCGTTTTTGTTATTCAAATAATGTACTTTAGTGAGGAAAATGAGGAGCGGAGTCTATTTCCAAGACTGGGGGGAGGGATCAAGCTTTGCTAATGACAGATTTTGATCTCACTTCCCTCAGATTTCTGTAGTCAGTGTAATATTTTTGATCAAATCCACTTTCTATACCAGGGGTGTCCGATCATGTGCCATGGAGGGCCAAGACCCTGCAGGCTTTGCCTCCAACCAGTGTCTTCAACAGCAGATTTCACTGAACTTCTTCCCACTGATTGCTGATAAGTGAGAACACCTGCTGAAGAGACTGGGTTGAAGAGAAAACCTGCAGGGTCTTGGCCCTCCATGGCACATGATTGGACACCCCTGTTCTATACTGACAACATCTGAGTTTGGATTACAATTGTTGTGTGGGACAACTAAAACTTCTAATAGTAACTGAAAAACCTGTGACCAATAAGTGAAACAGAGCCATAATCACCACTAACTTCTGCAAAAAAAAAAAAAAAAAGCTTCACTTTTTGACCACAAGTGTCACTAAAACCTATAACCTTTACAACAGCTAGTTCCAATCGAGCAATCTGACTGGACACCAGGCATTCAAGGAAATTACTATATTCATAACACTGGGGATATTTAACAGGATGTGTAACCTTTGTATATTATATATCCCTTCAACTCCCTCCCCCATTGCTCCCTGTTGGGCCCAGCATAAATGAGACAATTTAAATTAAGTATTAAAGTTATTATATAGCAAGAGGTGCCTATAAACAATATTTATATACAGTATATGTTTTTTTTTTAAAACAGGATATATAACACTCTGCTTCACTGCTTTTCTAATAATCGTTAATTACAGCAACTGTCACTTGCTTCTAATGAGAGATTTATAATCTAAACATAAACCTTTGTGTTGTATCTCCTTTTCCACAGTGAGGAGTAGGGCTGTGCGTTATGATGATATATAATCAGTTGACAAGATTAAAAACTTCGACTGTTTCATATAAAACTACAATACCGTTTACATTGGGATTTTGCAAAATACACATAGCCCCGTTTCTTTAGCAAAGTTCCTCACACACTACCTGTCAGCTTGTTGGGTGTAGATGGGTCTGTAGGCGCACTCTGGTGATTAGCACAGCAGTTAACACCACACCAACGGTTTGGTCAAATGGCCGTTGTTTCTGTTTGCCAGGGATGTGGGACTGTTTCCCACCGTGCTGCTTCAGAGATGTTAATCCTCCAACCTCGTTTTAATTAGAGGTAAGAAACGTTAACACCATCGCACTCTAATTATAAAACAGCAAATGCTGAATGTCAATGCTAAGTTGTTGCTAATAGTAAACAGTGTCAGTTGTTTCTTTCCTTTAAATTACTGCTGAGTTTCTCAGTTTTGACTGAAAAAAAATGTATTAAAGCTGCAGAAGTGTGTGATAGCGACACATACACACAAAATAAATAAATAAAATGTGTCGTGTCGGAGGAGCAAACTGGCTCTTAATGTAATGTACGGATTTCTAATAATTTTAATTAGTCATGTAGCAATAACGAAAAAAGTTGACGTCATCACTTGTATTTTATTCCAATGCCTTCTGTGCCTTTGCTTCTTTGTAAAAGTCTTTCAGATTGGCCATGATCTGAAAGTCAAATTCCAGCAGATGTGAAGGAAGCCAGGAAGAAAACAGACTGACATTTTTTAAGTTACTGCTATTCTCCTCTAGCTCAGGAAATATTTAACTTAATAATGTTTACATTTTATTCATATGATATAATTTTAGAAGAAAAAAACTCCAATTTTTGAGAATCAAGTCACAAATGCACATTAAAAACAATTTTATAAAAACAGCAAAATTGTGAGTGAAAAATCTGCATAAAATTAATAACATGAATCTTTTCAGTGTGCAATTTAAAATCTAAAAATTTATGTGGCTATTATATCTAAACTATAGAATTTACAGAAAATGTATATTGAGTAGGGGTGGGGAAAAAAGATCAGTTTGGTGATGAATTGTGATACTTGGCACTTGCAACAATGCATCGATCCATAAAAGCATGGATTGATCTTTTATTAATCGTAAACATACATAAGTCTACGTAAAACTGCTTTTGGACAATTAGCCTTCTCATATAAAGCTATAACGGAATGGAACAAGCGCCCCACTGCTTTGAAGACCAGAACAAATTCCAGAGACTTTTCCACAGAGACTAAAAAATTGATTTTAATTAATCATGTCTGCCAGCATTGACTCTCTCCCTTAAATGGGATTTGAAATTGCACTCTTAAATTGTTTTCATGTGGGCTGTTTCTTTTATCTTTTTACCTTTAAACTTACTCCCGCCTTGTTTCAGGGACAACAGATTCTGAAATCCGACCTGAATTGCTTTCTGTATGTGCTGTTTTTCTTTTAATATCTTCCTGCCTGCCTCAGGACTGTCCCAACACTATGCCCGTTTTGACACCTCGTCATCTGTGTCCAACTCCCCCCCCTCCCTCCAGCTCCACAGCCTCCACATTCCCTACTTCATTTAAGGCACCCCCCCCCCCTCCTCCCCCCCTCCCCTTATCATCAGTGAGCAGGATGTGCTCAAACAGTTCTCCAGACTGAACCCGCGCAAGGCCCCCGGCCCAGACGGCGTGTCTCCCTCCACCCTAAGACTCTGTGCGAAACAGCTGGCTCCTGTATTCACAGACATTTTTAACACCTCCCTTAAGTTATGCCACGTGCCATCCTGCCTCAAATCCTCCACCATCATCCCTGTCCCCAAGAAGCCACGGATCACTGGACTTAATGACTACAGACCTGTAGCGCTCACCTCTGTAGTCATGAAGTCCTTTGAGCGCCTGGTCCTGTCCCACCTCAAGTCCATCACCACCCCTCTCCTGGACCCGCTGCAGTTTGCCTACCGAGCCAACAGGTCTGTAGACGATGCAGTCAACCTGGCCCTCCACTCCATCCTGCAGCACCTGGACTCCCCGGGAACCTACGCCAGGATCCTGTTTGTGGACTTCAGCTCCGCATTCAACACCATCCGCCCCGCTCTGCTCCGGGACAAGCTGTCCCTGCTCAACGTGCCTGACTCCCTCTGCAGGTGGATCATCGACTTCCTGACGGACCGGAGGCAGCATGTGCGGCTGGGAAAGACTGTCTCAGACTATACTAGCATCAGCACCGGATCACCCCAGGGCTGTGTACTTTCCCCCCTACTCTTTTCCCTTTACACCAACTCCTGCACCTCCAGCCACCAGTCTGTCAAGTTGATCAAGTTTGCGGACGACACCACCCTCATCGGGCTCATCTCCAACGGCGACAAGTCCGCCTACAGGAGAGAGGTGGCCCAGCTGGCGTCCTGGTGCAGCAATAACAACCTGCAGCTGAACGCTCTGAAGACAGTGGAGATGATTGTAGACTTCAGGAAAGTCACTACTCCTCTGCCCCCCCTCACCCTCTCAGGCTCTCCCATCACCACTGCTGATTCCTTCCGCTTCCTAGGCACTACCATCACCAGGGACCTCAAATGGGAGCTGACCATCAGCTCACTCATCAAAAAAGCCCAGCAGAGGATGTTCTTCCTGCGGCAGCTGAGGAAGCTCAAGCTACCCACCAAGATGTTAGTGCAGTTCTACACAGCCATCATCGAGTCCATCCTCACCACCTCCATAACCGTGTGGTACGCAGGAGCCACTGCCAGGGACAGACTAAGGCTGCAGCGCGTCGTGCGCACTGCTGAGAAGGTGATCGGCTGCAAGCTCCCATCTCTCCAGGATCTGTACATCTCCAGGACCCGGAGGCGTGCTGGCCGGATCATAGCCGATCCCTCACACCCTGGTCACGTACTGTTTGCCCCCCTCCCCTCTGGTAGAAGACTTCGGTCCATCCAGACTAAAACCTCCCGTCACATGAACAGCTTCTTCCCCTCTGCCATTAGACTGCTGAACACTAAGTGACTCTCGTGCACCATGTACAGCAGCTCAACCAGACTCATGTCAATCATCACTGTTTTCTTCCTGCATTACCGACTGCACTATATAGTTCTCCACAGTATCTGCTGCTGGCTAATATATATTTTAACTGTTGACCAGTATCACTTAATCTTATCCTACACTTTATTACATGTATAGTTTATTTCTCTTATCTTATCATGTTTAATGTTGCAGCATTGTACCGAGACAAATTCCTAGTTTGTGTACTACATGAACAATGGCAATAAACCTGATTCTGATTCTGATTCTGATGGAAATTAGTGAGAATGCTATAACCTGGTACGGAACATCTTTACCATATGTTCAATGGGGTTTTTTGTACACTGTCCCTGACAAATAAACCAATAAACTTAAAAAAAAAAAATGCACATTCAAAACATATACTTTTGGGTTATCAGTAAGTCAGTGGAGATTTCAGTCCGCTAGATGGCGCAAAGTCAATACAGCAAAGGTGTTTCAGGAGATTTAACCTCAGTCCAGGTGTACAATGAGATGGCGGAGGGGGCAGCAACACCGGGGAAAAAAAACTGAGAAATGCACCATCAACGTTTAAATCAAATGTCTGGACTTTTTTTGGATTTTATAACGAAGACGGAACAGACGACCTGGATATGACACATTCAGTTTGTAAGGTGTCACACGAAAGTAAAATACTGTGGGAATACTACAAGCATGAGGAACCACCCCTCCCTGCACCATCCTGGGGCAGCAGCGTTGGCAAATGACAGCGAAGCTAAACCAGCATCGGGTAAAAATCAACCAACTCTGGAACCCTATAGCTTGTTAAAGCCATCTCCAAATTCTGAGCGAGCGAAGAAGATAATGCAATCGCCAATATGCAAAGACCTGCGTCCATATAGTGTGGAAAAGTAGGGATTTTGTCACATGATTAAAACACTGGAGCCCAGACTTGATTTCATCTCGCCGTTACTTCACTGATTATTATTCATTTTAGGACTATACTTTATTATCAGTTGAACATTTATTTTAAGAGCATTTGTTTTGCATCTGCTGCCATCAATGTGTGAATGGGTTAATAGCAGGATCTGTAAAGTGCTTTGATCATCCAGAGATGAGTAAAAAAGCTCTATATACAGCTGCATCTCAAAAAATTAGAATATCATGAAAAAGTTCAATATTTTTTGTCACTCATTTCAGAAAGTGAAACCCATATATTATATAGATTCATTACACAG
Source organism: Pholidichthys leucotaenia (assembly GCA_020510985.1). NCBI lineage: Eukaryota > Metazoa > Chordata > Actinopteri > Cichliformes > Pholidichthyidae > Pholidichthys > Pholidichthys leucotaenia. The sequence continues at coordinate 334,022,338 of CM035845.1, forward strand.
AGAGTGAAATATTTCAAGTGTTTATTTTAATTTTGATGATTATGGCTTACAGCCCATGAAAACCCCAAATTCAGTTTCTCAAAAAAATAGAACATTACATAAAATTAATTTTAAAAAATAGTTTTTAAATAGAAATGTTGGCCGACTGAAAAGTATGTCCACTTACCACTCAACACTTGGTCAGGGCAAATTTTGGATTAATTACTGTATCAATGTGGCGTGGCATGGAGGTGATCAGCCTGTGGCGCTGCTGAGGTGTTATGGCGGTCCAGGTTGCTTTGATAGTGGCCTTCAGCTCATCAGCATTGTTGGGTCTGGTGTCTCTCATCTTCCTCTTGACAATCCTCCATAGATTCTCTATGGGGTTTAGGTTAGGAGAGTTTGCTGGCCAATCAAACACAGTGATGCCATGGTCATTAAACCAGGTTTTGATACTTTTGGCAGTGTGTGTGTGTGTGGGGGGGTGGGGGGTGGGGGGTGGGGGGTGGGTGCCAAGTCCTGCTGGAAAATGAAATCAGCTTCTCCATAAAGCTTGTCAGAAGAGGGAAGAATGACAAACACCAGCAGATGACCTTGCATTTCATTTGGAAATCAAAGTCACAGAGTCTGGAAAAAGAGTAGAGAGGCACAGAATCTAAGTTGCTTGAGGTCTAGTGTGAAGTTTCCACAGTCAGTGATGATTTGAGGAACCAGGTCATCTGCTGGTGTTGGTCCACTGTGTTTTATCAAGACCAAAGTCACTGCAGTCGTCTATCAGGAAATTTTAGAGCACTTCATGCTTCCTCTTCTGACAAGCTTTATGGAAAAGCTGATTTAATTTTCCAGCAGGACTTGCCCCCCCGCCCCCACACACACACTGCCAAAAGCATCAAAACCTGGTTTAATGACCATGGCATCACTGTGTTTGATTGGCCAGCAAACTCTCCTGACCTAAACCCCATAGAGAATCTATGGAGGATTGTCAAGAGAAAGATGAGAGACACCAGACCCAACAATGCAGTCGAGCTGAAGGTCACTATCAAAGCAACCTGGACCTTTATAACACCTCAGCAGTGCCACAGGCTGATCACCTCCATGCCACACCACATTGAAACAGTAATTAATCCAAAACGAGCCCTGACCAAGTATTGAGTGTGTACATGGACATACTTTTCAGTCGGCCAACATTTCTATTAAAAAACTTTTTTTTTAAATTACTGTATTTTTGGGACTATAAGGCGCACCGGATTATAAGGCGCACTATCAATGAACAGTCTATTTGATGGTCTAATTTCATACATAAGGCGCATTAAAGCGAGGTAGTCGGAGCCGGGAAAAAAAAATTTTTTGCGTGCATGGAAAGAAAATCCTCTCTATAGTCATTATAGACACATATAGCGCGATTATCTGCGAGTGTGAATGACCTGCTCCATGAGCAGGCGGAACATTTTTAGTCCGTGGCTGTTTACATCGCCATATTGGCCAGAATATCGCTCGGTACTCGATACGCTCGCTCTCCGGCAGAGAGCGAGCCGTATTTACAGCCGTATTTACAGCTCCCGTTCACAGCTAAACGGGAGCAGTTTCGATGCCGAAATTTCACATACAAATCCTAATATACGTGTTTTATACACCATCGGCTTTTCGGTATTGACCACCTCGCGAGGTAGTCGGATCTGGGAATTTTTTATTTTTTTTTGCGTGCATGGAAAGAAAATCCTATCTATAGTCATTATAGACACATATAGCATGATTGTCTGCCAGTGTGAATGACCTGCTCCATGAGCAAATGTACGTTTTTGGTCCGTGGCTGTTTACATTGCCAGGATACTCGCTCAGTAATCGATACGGCTCGCTTTCCGGCGGCAGCCCCGAGAAGTAAACAATGCAAACAAATGCCAGGACGCTTGAATTCTTTCGTCCCAAAAATATCATTTTTGAATATTAATTACAGCTAAACAGGAGCAGTTTCGATCCACGATCCATTGGCAGATAGTGGCGTAACTCGCTAGCAATTTAACTTTAAACAACCTGCTGACACCAATATAGCGGTTGGAGTTCTTTGGTTAATCCACCCGGAATGATGGCAACCTCCGAATTAGTTTGCTTCACTTGGGTTTTGACAGTATCGGTGAGATGGGCGCGCATGGAGTAGCAGATCAATGGGGATGGAGATTTGTGGAAAAAGCCATCCAGCCATTATGTTGAAGCACATATTACTCCGCGAGGCTCCTGACTACTGTAATGCTTCGAAAATCCATCAAGCGGTTCGGCTTTGTAACTTACCAAAGTCGTACTAAAACATTTTTGACAGATTTTTGAGTGCCGTGTACCACATAAAATCGGTTCGAGGTCAGTAAGCACAACCAGAATTAATACATAAGGCGCACCGGATTATAAAGCGCACTGTCGATTTTTGAGAAAATTAAAGGATTTTAAGTGCGCCTTATAGTCCAAAAAATACCGTAGTTTATTTCACATTCTAATTTTTTGAGAAACTGAATTTGGGGTTTTCATGGGATGTAAGCCATAATCATCAAAATTAAAATAAATAAACACTTGAAATGGGTGGTGCGGTGAAACAGTGGTTAGCACTGTGGCAGCACAGCAACTCACCCTTGGCCATGGGATCCCTGATTCAATCCCAGCCCCCAACCAACAGTGATCTGTGTGGAGTTTGCATGTTCTCCCCATGTCTGCGTGGGTTTACGCTGGGATTTCTCCGGTTTCCTCCCACAGGCCAAAAACATGCAGGTTAGGTTAATTGGAGACTCTAAAGTGGCCCTAGGTGTGAATGTGTGTGTGAATGGTGAAGAGATAGCACTGTACCGTGGCTGCTTCATCCACCCAGGCGGATGCCCTGATTTTCCCCTCTGGGGATCAATAAAGTATACAAAATCAAATCAAATATATCACTCTCTGTGTAATGAATCTATATAATATATGGGTTTCACTTTCTGAAATGAGTGACAAAAAAAATATTGAACTTTTTCATGATATTCTAATTTTTTGAGATGTACCTGTAAGTCAACGCCATTTACCATTTCATTTAAAAATAATTTACTGTGAAATTATCCAGTTGTGCCCATTTGGACTGAATACTTTATTATATGAAAGACATGTCACAGTTTTACTATGGGACATGATTTGAGGCTGAATAAAGCAGAAAAAAAATCGAAATACAGTGATCCCTCGCTACTTCGCGCTTCACCTTTCGCGCCCTCAGTGCATCGCGGATTTTTCAAAAATATTCATCAAAAATTCAAAATTGAGAAATAATGGGCGTGCGCTAGCAGAAGGCAGGGAGACTACATTAGACCATCAGTTATCAACACTGAGAGCCCCACCTCCCTGTTCGCTGTTCTCGTGTTGGCTCGGCTCGGGAATCTCGCAAGCTGATTGGCCGAGACGTTTCACCCCGCAAGCTGATTGGCCGAGACGTTTCAGCCAGGCTTCTGTCCCTGCCAAGCGCCAATGCATCGAAGGAAGACCGCATTCATTGCTCTTTATCGCTCGTGTTCCTTAGTCAAGCCGCGTGGAACTTTTTGCTGTTCTCTTGTGCCATTTTGTGCGAAACAGTCTTCCCGTCGAGCCACTACGCCGCCTCCTGCAGCTTCTCCAGCTCTATTGGAAGCTGCCCTCGACGATCCTGCGCTTCTAGCACCTGACGATGAGGCGTCACCTGAGGAGCAGTAAAGCTCTCATTAACCTGTGCAGTAAATCATTTTCATCTTGAGTTACGTATCTTGTTATAAGAATAAAAGAGTTCTAAAAACATATTTATGTACACTTTATTTACATCTACGTATGTATGTACACTTACACACACACACACACGTATCACACGAGAGAGAGAGTAACAGAATGAACGTACGTATTATTTATGGGTGACGTCATTAGGGGTGACGCTACTTCGCGGTTTTTCACTTTTCGCGGTCGGTTCTGGAACCCATTAACCGCGATAAGTGAGGGATCACTGTATATGGTATCGTAATACTTGAGATTGCGATATCGTGATTATCATTGAATCGTGATAGGATCGAATCGTGAACCAAGTATCGCGATCCCAACCGAATCGTGAGGTCCCATGCGATTCCACACCCTTAATATCGGGATATACAGCTGGGAAAATGAGTACTGAACGCGTCAACATTTTTCTCATTAAACATATTTCTGATGGAGCCACTGACCTGAGATTTTTTTAATAGATTACTGTTGCCTAACAGCTAGAAGGTTCCGGGTTCGAATCCCCAGGCTGGCAGGTGTAGGAACCTTTCTGTGTGGAGTTTGCATGTTCTCCCTGTGCTGCATGGGTTTACTCCAGGGGCTCCGGTTTCCTCCCACAATCCAAAGACATGCATGTTAGGTTAACTGGTTGTTCTAAATTGTTCCTAGATATCGGTCTCCTATAGGCCCTTAGAATAGAGGGTTAGTACTAGTGAAGCGTTTTGAGTGGTCTTTGAGACTAGAAAAGTGCTATATAAGTACAGGTCCATATCAGTAACAACCCAAGTAATCCATACATACAAAGAAATCAAGGCAAATGTGTTCACAAAACAAGTTATATTTAATAGGGTGGAATGACACAGGGAATGAGTATTGAACACGCTTGGTGAAATTCATTTAATACTACTAGTGCATTGCCCGTAGAACGCAAGTATTTCTGTCTGAAACAGGGATCCCAATCAGGCTTTCCAGGCCCAAATGTAGGCTGTTTGAAAGTGGAATACAAAGAGGTGTAGCCTATATGTTGGCAATCACATGTTAGACTTTGACAAATACAAAAAGGAGTAAATGGCACTAAGATTTATTTGATAGTGTTAATATTAATTACAGAATACCTAATTATTGAAAATGAATGGGACATACAATATTGTGACTGTTTCAGATCCCTTGTTTGTTTGTCAGATCACTTATTTGTGTGAACTTATATCACTTATTCAAGATAATAGTGTATCTTGCACTTTGGGGAATGGGAGTTGTTGAGTCATCATTATAATTATTTTAGTTCATGTCACTGTTCAGTGATGGAGTTCAGTGTAATATTGAATTTCTTCTGTGTATCATCAATAAACTCATGCAGTACTATAAAAGGACATGTTTACAAATATTTGAGACCCATTGGCTGCTGCTTTACCTGTGTGCCTGTGAAGTACTGCGATCCACCGGTTCAGCGGCTGCTTCCCCCCAGTGCACCTGGTGTTCTTCATGCAGAATTATCCATTAGACCTATGCAATCATAGCAACTTTATGGTATAATTCTTTAAGCATTAAGCCTTAAGTCTATCTTTTGTCGCTATTTGTACTACAGGTTGCATTACTGTACGTGGACTGCTATTGTTGTTTTTCCAGCCTTATTCCTTTTCTTTTTTATATTGCGCACACCACTGAAAAGACAGAGAAACACCATTTCAATTCTCCTGTATGTCCTGCACGTATATCAGCTGTTCTGATAGATATGTCATCAGAACACTGATGGATCCAATCAGCTGATCGCTCAAACCACAGAACTCAGCTGTTTTCCATGATAAATCAGTCTCAGGGCAAACGCACACTCCATGCATTATCTTTTTTTCACTTTATTAGCGTGCCTTGAAGCCAGGTCTGGCCGCTGCTTCTCCCGGCATGTTCTGTGTTGATTTGTCAGACCTGGTCCCCGCTGACGCTCCGCACAGTCTTCTCGCGCACTTCATTCTCCACATATGGCAAATTATCATTTAAACCTACGCAATCACAGCTACTTTATAGTATAATTTTTTAAGCATTAAATCTTCAGTATTATCTTTTTCTGTCTAACTTTCATTTGCTTGTTTTGTCCCAGGAAACTGTGGTGACTGACAGGTTTGTGATGCTGTGTGTTATCCAGTCAGCATGGCTGTGATGCTGCGTACTGTCCAATCAGCACAGAGTCCAATGTGAAACCACCCACCACACTTTTTAAAGCCAGCTCATGAAGAGAGACAGAGCAGTGGCTAAAACTTTTGATAAAAAATTACATACGTATTTTGACTGAGTGACTCCATATTCAGGAGACCCACCCATCGTAACCTCAGGAAACCACATTTAAAATATGCGGCCAGTCTGACAAACGGTTCGAGAGATATCGTGGAACAGACAGACAGACAGACACACAAAACACACAGCGATTTCGTGAATTTATAGATAGATTTTGTAGAAAAGCCTTTGTTGGTTGTGATGGGCTAAACCCTAGTTTTGTTTGCCGTGTTTGTTTGTGTTTTTGCTTTAATTGCAGGCTGAGAGGGTGGAGCTTTGGAATTTGAAGCACCTGAGCTGGCCAGTCTTGAAGCTTTAAAAGGCTCCCCTGGAGTGAAGATTTTTGACCTCCTTGATTGGATCCCTTTTTTTCGGCTCTGGCTTCCTAGTTGCCTTTTTTCCATTTAATAAAGATAACTGTAAAACCCCGTTTTGAAATAATAAGTGTGGACTCCTTTGTTTTGTCAGACCTCAGGAGCTTGGGGTTATGACAAATGGGGGCTCGTCCTGGTTCTGAAACCTGCACCCTTCCTTAGGGGGAGATGTTATGGACCCCCCTCCATTGGGGAATTAGTCAGTGGTGCAATCCATAACACCTTAAGGTACACCTCCACTACTAGCCCTATGCTAGTAGAGGATTCCTCTCTAGCTCAGTGGTAGAGTGTCATGGGTTTGAGTCTTGGCCTGGGATATTTGGAGGTGGATGTCTGCCTTGCCTGAGGGCAAAAGTGACGTGGTGATCGCAGGCTGAGATAGGCAATTCTGGCCTTGGCCCAGTAAGTGGGTCGTAACAGAAAGTGGGGGCTCATCATCATTATCCAGCAGCATTTCCTCTAAAAAAAAAACATTACCACAAAGTCTGGTATGTAAAAGCTTTGATACAGAATATTTCAAGTTTTGGCATCTCAAAAGTAGTCCAAACTGATCAAGGCTCTAACTTCACCTTCAAGCTATTCGCACAAGTTTGTAAGCAACTGAACATCACACATAATCTGGCTTCAGCTCATCATCCCCAAAGGTGCACTGGAATGTTTCCACCAGACTTTGAAGTCCCTGATGCATGCATACAGTACAGAACTGGCTGCTGATTGGGAGGAGGGATTGCCTTGGTTGCCGTTTTCTGCTCAGGGTATGGTTCACGAGAGCCTTGGATTTAGCCCAAATGACTTGGTCACAGGGTCCGAGGACCATTCACTGTGGTATCAGATGGATTGAGAGGATCTAAACCATCACAGAATTTGCAGGCTTATGTAGACGGCTTTCGTGACAGACCATCGGGCACTGGAGTGGGCCAAGTTAAACTTGCAGGGGGCACAGGTTAAAATGAAGACTTTGTATGACCGCCAAAATGAAAAAAGACTCACTTCACCATTTCAAGCCAAATTTGCTGGCCCTTTTAAAGTACTTAAGTTTCTGATCACAATTACTTGATTCATACACCAAATTGGAGGAAGTCAACTACCCTCTGTCATGTTAACCTGTTAAAACCCTATTATGTTTGCACAGCTCCTGAATCTGTTGGTGAAAATCCAGGTCATGCATCGCTAAACCCTGTTCTCCTTGCCTCTACAGAAGGTGTCATTGTGTTGCCGGTAGAATATGCATTTGAGGGGGAGGAGGAAGTGGCATCTGAGGGTTTAATGTGTGGATATTTGAAAAATTCTGACGAGCAGGCTGAGAAGGTGGAGCTTTGGAATTGGAAGCATCTGAGCTGGCCAATCTTGGAGCTTTAAAAGGCTCCCCTGGAGCTGGCTGGCATGGCTGTTGACGCCGCCGAGGACACGGTCCAGGTACGGATGGTTTTTTCGCACATGGGGAGTTGTTCGGAACTCCTAAGAACTCCTGATACAAAGATATACAGTGATAATATAGAGTGAAGTACGTGGCGGTAATGCAACTGTAAGCTTGTTGCCAACCGCCAATCAAATCTAAAAGAAGAAGAATAAGACGCTTTTTGACCTCCTTGACTGGATCTTTTTTTTTTTGGCTCTGGCTTCCTAGTTGCATTTTCCCATTTAATAAAGATAATTGTAAAACCCCTTTTTAAAATGGTAAGTGTGGACTTCCTTTGTTTTGTCAGACCTCGGGAGCTTGGGGCTGTGACAGGTAATAACAGCTTTCAGGTGCCTCCTGTATGGAGAAACTAGGCACAGGCATTGCTCAGGAGTGATTTTAGCCCATTCTTCCACACAAACTGTCAAATCTTGAAGGTTCCATGGGTGTCTTCTATCATCTCTGATCTTCAGTTCATTCCAAAGATTTTTTTATTGGATTCAGGTCAGGTGATTGACTGGGCCATTCTAGCAACTTTATTTTCCTTCTCTGGAGCCAGCTGAGAGTTTACTTGGTGGTGTGCTTGGGATCATTGCCTTGCTGAAGTGTCCACCCTCGTTTCATCATCATCTTGGCAGATGGCAACAGGTTCTTATCAAGGATGTCTCTGTACATTTGTCCATTCATCTTTCCTTCAATTACATGACATCTGCCTGTACCATGTGCTGGAAAACATCCCCACACCAAGATGGGATGTGCAGTGCCCTTTCTCCTCCAAACATGCTGTGTATTATGGCATCCAAAAAGCTCAATTTTGGTCTCATCTGACCAGATTGTATTCTTCCAGTATTTTACTGGCTTGCCCAAGCGTTGTGCAGCAAATTTTAAACGAGCTTCAGCATGCTTTTTCTTAAGCAATGGAGTCCTACGAGGTGAGCGGGCATAGAGCCCATGTCGATTGAATGTATTATTGTTTTCTTTGAAAGAGCAGCACCTGCTAACTCCAGGTCTTTCTGGAGCTCTCCATGAGTGGTCTTTGGCTCTTGGATAACTCTTCTGATAATTCTTTTGACTCCTCTGTCAGAAATCTTGCGAGGAGCTCCTGGTCATGGCCGGTTTATGGTAAAATGACGGTCTTTCAACTTCTGAATGATGGCTCCAACAGAGCTCACTGGAACATTCAGCAGTTTAGAAATGCGCCTGTAACCAATGCCATCATTATGTTTTGCAACAATGAGGTTGTGAAGGTCTAGAGAGCTCTTTCCTTCTACCCATCATGAGTTTTTTGTGGTGTGACAATCTGATATTCACAGACCTTTTTAAAGGCCATCAGTCAGGAATTAACCATCCATCCATCCATCTTCTTCCGCTTAATCCTTTTTGGGTCACGGGGGGCTGGAGCCTATCCCAGCATCTTTGGGCGAGAGGCAGGGTACACCCTGGACAGATCGCCAGTCCACCGCAGGGCCAACACAGAGAGACAGACAACCATTCACTCTCACAGTCATACCTAAGGACAATTTAGAATCAACCAGTTTGATGCCAATTAACCTAACCTGCATGTTTTTGGCATGTGGGAGGAAACTGGAGAAATCCCGGAGTAAACCCATGCAGACACGGGGAGAACATGCAAACTCCACACAGATCACTGTTGGTCGGGGGCTGGGATCAAACCCAGGATCCCCCGGCCAAGGGTGAATTGCTGTGCTGCCGCAGTGCTAACCACTCTGCCACCGCGCTACTCACTCAAGCACTCATCTTGAGCAGGAAACAGAACAATGGGATGTATGGACTGATATCAGTATGCAAATGTGCTTTACATGGTCTTTTGTCCTACAGCCCCAGAGCAAAGAGAGGAATTCCGGCGACAGTAGCAAGCAAGTGATATGTGTGACTGTTATGTAAATGTACCATTCATTCTCGCTTGATTGATATGCTAATGTGCCATGCATTCTCTGTCTGTATCACTGTATAAAAGAGCTGACTGTACATGCCTCACTATGTCACTTAGACAACGACTCAGGGCTCACTCACAGCGCGCTGCCACAGTGCTGGGTAAGCCTCGTGGTGGAGGAATAAAGCACCCTTTTAACCTTCAGTTCGCCGTGTCCACCTGCACTTATTTCGTTCCTCCACACTGGAGGACACTGAGGACTTAACCAGCTGAAATTAATTTGTACTGATGGGGAATGTGATGGCTTCCTAAATTATGATAGATTTCAGCTGGTTTCATGGGTTTCGATGCCTTTTTGCACCTCTTTTTCCTTCATGTGTTCAATACTTATTTCCTGTGTCATTCCTCTTTATTAAATAGAATTTGTTTTGTGAACACAGTTGCCTTGATTTCTTTGTATGTATGGACTACTTGGGTTATTACTGATATCTGGTGAAAAGCACGCACACGCACGTGCGCGTGTACACACACACCTCACAAAAAGTTAGGGATATTCAGCTTCTGGGTGAAATTTCACGATGCAGCTAAAATGCACTATAACCTTTACAGGTGAACTTAATTTGACCTTCTCTAAACTTTTGAAAGCACATGTCCAACTGTTCAATGTTTCAGTACTCTTTGCATAACTTGCTGTTCTCTAACAAGGTGGTTAATAGCAAAATTCACAACAGGTGTTTGATCAATCGACCAATAAATTTTCTGGTTCAGTTAGAATTGGTATTTAAACAGTCCTCTTCATCATGCTGTTCACATTTTGACATCATGAGACCAAGACGACACCTCACAATAGATCTACAGTACCTCACCATTGTGAAGCTTCAAAGAGGATGTTCTCAGAGGGAAGTAGCCACTGAGCTTAGAGTGTCACACAGTGTCATCAGCACATTGCAACAGCGATACAGAGAGACTGGAAGAGTCACAGAAAGGCATAGAAGTGCACAGCCTTTGGCCACATCCCACCCACTTCCTTGTGAACGGTGCCCTGCGGAACCGGATGATGAAAGCCACTCAGCTCCAGGCACATTTAAGGGAGGTGAGAGGCACCCAAGTGTCACGTCAGACCATTTCAAACCATTTACATCAGTGTCGTCTACGTGCTAGACAATCTGCAAGGGTACCCGACAACACCACCAGGCACAGGCATCATCGTCTTGCATGGACCAGGGAGCATTTACCCTGGACGTGGGACCAGTAGGCCTCAGTGCTGTTCTCTGATGAAAGTCAATTCATGTTGAGCAGAAATGATTTCTGCATCAAGGAGAGCACTATGCATCAGCCACTGTTGAGCCTTTGGTGGTGCTGTTACAGTCTGGGCAAGTGTGTCTAGTCAATACAAGAACTGCCCTACACCTTGTGAATGGTACAGTGACAAGTCAGTGCTACCTGAATAACATCATTAATCCAGTTACTGTGCCCCTGCATGAACAACACAGGCCTAATTTCATCTTCATGGACAACAATGCTCCAGCTCATAGCGATCACATCATTAGGGAACGACTGCTGGGGTACCTCAAATGGAGTGGCCTGCACTTTCTCCAGACCTGAATCCCATAGAAAACCTATGGGATCAACTGAGTGGCCACATAGAGGCTCGTAACCCTGCACCATACAACGTCAATGACTTGAGAGCCGCCCTTCAAGAAGAGTGGAATGCCATGCCTCAGCAGACAATAAGTTGACTTGTGAACAGCATGAGACATTGTTGTCAAGCTGTAATTGATGCTCAAGGGCACATGACAAGTTATTGAGGCATTGACATTTTGTGTTGTGGTATCCCCACCACTGTTGTTGGCTTGTTTCAATAAATTTTTTGAGATGAGGAAATCACCATTGCATGATTCTGCTTAAATGCCCTATTTTCATGATATATCACTGTAGCGTGAAATTTTACATCCATCCATCCATCTTCTTCCACTTAATCCACATTTTCCATAAATTTTACCTGAAAGCTAAGTATGCCTAACTTTTTGTGAGTAGTGTTTATATGTTATATATATAACATGCATCAGATTTATATAGCGCTTTATCACAGACACCCAAGACGCTTTTACAAATAGATACATACATTATTCATTCACTCCAGACAGACAATGGTAGTGGCAAGCTACTATTGTAGCCACAGCTGCCCTGGGGCAGACTGACGGAAACATGGCTGCCAATCCATGCCAACGGCCTCTCCAGCCACCACTGAACATTTTATACACATTCATACCCAGTGTTATGGACACTGGAGGTAAGGTGGATCAAGTGTCTTGCCCAGGGACACAACGGCAGGATGTCTGGGGTGAGCGGGATTCGAACTGCCATCCATCCGGTTATTGGACGACCTGCTCTACCTCCTGAGCCACTGCCGCTTATATCCCGTTATCGGGAAATAAGATTACTTACTGCATATCGGGACGTGAAAGTCTGGCCATATGGCACAGCCCTAGTGGGGAGCTGTTTGAGAAGCCCTCACCAACACAATGCAGCTACGTGTGTTCTTCCCGATTCTTGCGCTAGCCCACATAGTTGGATTTTAGCTCTTTTTACAACGAGTCACCCTACAGTTGCTAGTTAAATCCTTTCCTCGTACTCTACGCTTCATCTTTAAAATGGTAGCAGGAAGAACTTAACCAGAAGCAGGTCTTGGCTGCATGGCTAAGCCAAACAGGGCCTCTCAAGAGACCACTGCTCCCCAGTCCCTTTGCTGCAAACATCAGGCTCTTTACCAATAACCCCCACCACCACCACTAAGCACCTCCTGTTATAGCCTCTAATAACAATACCAGCATACCTTTCGACAGTTATTCAAATCTTGAGCATAAAGCCTTATCCATGCTGCATTTCCCCTCTGGTCCGCGTGAGCTTTGGATGAGCCTGGTGCGCACGCGGCGTTGTACATGCTCACTTTTTTTCATTTACCAGGCCAAGCGGTTTGACGCATGTGCACAATTGTTTTTGTAGTTTCACCCCAGCCCTATGGGTATCGCACAATGCACTAACATGCCAGTTCATTCACCGCTATAAATACGAGAGCGATGGCACATGTTTTTTTGTAGCAACAACATTGGCTCATTTCAAGGAAAAGGTGAAATTACCATTTTCCAGTGCTCTTCTCCACTTAAGCTGCTGCAAAAGGATTCATGTATGTTTATTCTCGTCTTCCGCGTCCTCATTGTCTTCCTTGTCCACTTTGTCTTTGTATACTGTGTTGGTAGCACCACCTTGTAAATGGGATATTCAGTCTTGCGCATGCACTTTCAACACGTTTAAGTCGTGGGCAGGCCACGCAGTCATAAAATTTGGGCTGCAGGTAGTCATTCGCAGTAGAGCCTTGCGGACACTAGTGGACTGGAGATGATGACGTAAATTTCATCACACGAGGTTTCCAATTGCATGTACGTGGACAGTGGAGGTGCAGCATGAATCCAGCTTTAGATTACTCTAATGAAACTCAGATCAGAAAAGACTTTTATGGTGTACCCCAATTCACTCCACTGCCCTACTCCTCCTTTTTGCACAGTCACAGTGAATGCACAAAACAGAGGGGTAGTGTGAAGGAGTGAATTGGGCGCAACCTTAAAATGTATCTGAGCACAGAGTGATGAGCAAGTGTTGGGGTAGAATTGGGGGTGCAATGATGAAGCGCATGCCAGCAGTGGAGTGAGCCGGGGGGAGTCACACTCACCTGGTGCAGGGTTTGCCATAGGTGGCGGGGCCTGTGCTGGTGGGGGCCACAGAGGCGGGGAGCTGGGGAGGGGGTGGGGGTACAGGTGGGATCTCTATAGGGGGGTTCACAGCCTGTGGGGGACCGTCTAGGGCAGAGGAAGGGGGCCCTGGGGTTGTGGCGGTGTTGGGAGGAGGTTTGGCTGGGTTGGAAGGGGGAGGGGCCGACCCTGGGGGTGGGGGGGATCAAGTAGAGTGGTAGTAGATTAGGAGGGAGAGAAAAGGAAGGCGAGGAGAGTAAAGACAAGATAAAAGTGAGGGGAAGAAGAAGATCCAGAGTGTTCCGAGGGGTGTGTTACGAAGTGATATCTGGTAAGGTATCAGTCAGGCTCTTTTTACTCAGCTAGACTGCCATGGTAACCAATACTGAAGTTATAACCTGGTTGGGGCCGGGATAAAGGTGGGCCCCAATCCACCCCATCGCCCTACCCCTTAGCTCTACTTCTCCGTTTTGTGCAAGGGGCAGGGTTCACAGAGTCTGAAACAGACAGCCAGATGGCTGATACTCGCCACTGTGACACCCGTCATCTCTGATTCAGGGTTGAGGCTTTGTGGATCCAGATAACTTAAAAGAAAACCTGGCTGACTCTGATAAAAAGCTTCATAGCACACCCCTCTGGAAACCTGGACACTCAAACATTAGTCAAGTTAGTAAGATTTCAGCCAATCTGTGATCCTGCAGCAGTCGACTGTGAAGAGACAAAACTCTGGTGTTAGTTACCTGGGAATGCGGTGGGTGGGGCTGGGGTCGGCACGGCGATGGGCACGCCCACGCTGCCGCTGCCGCTGTTCTCTCGGCTGCTGCTGCGACTGCTGCTGGGGTGGCTGCCTCCACTGCTCCCACTGCTGAAGGCAGGGCAGCAAAACACGTCAGAACACAAACACTCAAAAACACAATCCGGCACATGGTAAGAGAACCCCCACCACACACACAAAAAAAACCCCAAAAAACTTAAAAATAATTCAGATTTGCTTTGAATCCTTTCAATGAATAGTGATCGGAGCCAAAGGAACTAGAACAGGAACTACTGGTCATGTTTCCACCTCACCTGATCAACTCATTGGCCGAATTTCTGCTGCAAAGCACTGGAACCTTTACGACTGACATTGGAACCCTTTCAGGAACTACTGTACGCTCTTTTGGGAGCCTTTATTCTTGTCATATGGAGCACCCTATTCTTTCCTTGGTCCACAGCCAGCTTCCGTTAGTTTTTAACATGCCAAAAGAAAGCAACCCTGAAAACAAGACGGATGTCCTCAGAAAGGCTAGCTGCTAGCTAGCTCTAGCGCAGGGGTCTCCAACCTGGGGCTCCTGGAACATTCAGGCTTCTGTGAGAAATTTTCTAATTTCACTTCTTAATTGGTCCAAACATTTGCAAATATTTTGCTGTTGTTGTGCATGGGTACAAGGGTGCCTACAGAACACATGCACAACAATGACAAATTATTTGCAACGCTTTGGACCAATTAAGAAGAGACATTAGAAAATTTCCCACAGAAACCTGAACGTTCCACAAGCCCCAGGTTGGAGACCCCTGCTCTAGCAGTTGTAGAATGCTAACATAAACATAGTCGACATGAAAAACGTAACAAACTGCCATAGGCAAGTTTGTTTTCCATGTGTATTTACCTGTCTAATGTTTTGACTGCCTGAGATTTTTTATTAATAAGTAGTATTTTGTGATATCGCCAACCATTTTTATTTATTTATTTTTTTAATTGTATATTTAATCCCAGAGGGAAATTCAGGGCCTCCACGTGGATAGATGAGGCAGCCACAGTGTGATGCCAATCCCTTCACCATTCACACACACATTTACACCTAGGGCCACTTTAGAGCCTCCAATTTAACCTAACCTGCATGTTTTAGGCCTGTGGGAGGAAAATGGAGTACCCGGGGTAAACCCATGCAGACACGGGACGAACATGCAAACTCCACACAGAAGGGTCACTGATGGTCAGGGGGTGGGATCAAACCCACGACCTTCTTACTGTGCTGCCACAGTGCTAACCACTGCCCCATCAAGCTGCACAAAACTTTTTTTTTTTTTTAATTTAAAAATAAATTTGTATACTTTATTAATCCCAGAGGAAAAACACCAAGAATATTGGTATTGTGAAAATTCAAAGAAACATGATATTTTTCGGCAATATCACTCAGCCCTACCTTCAACCTAACAGCTTGGTAGAGAAATCTGAGAACCAAAGTCTGAACTAAATCAGTGAAAATTGCAAGTAAGGGCCGCAAAATCATTGAAAGGCCTCAGTTACAATTTACCAACATTTATGAAAAGTGTGCATTTCTGCACTATTAAAAAAATGAGCTTCCATCACGGGGGTGAAATCAGCAGTCTGACCACCTTGTTCAATTTGAGTTTAAAGACCTGATCAGAGTAGTTCAAGGGGAAGTCGTGCAGTCTGTTGACGGCACTGTTCAAAGTGGTTTCTGATGGGGTTTCAGTCTGCTGTTCACATGCCTGGAAATATCAGTGGCAGCCAAGAGCACTCAAAATTATTTGAACAGCTGCAATCCAAAAGCAAAAGAAAAGCACAGTGACTAAAATTTTGAACCAGATCATCAATAGCAGCTCATTCCGATCTAACGAAATCACTCTGAGAACGACCAGATCTTTTGACCGCTGACCTTGTACACAGCCTAGATACAGAACCATCTGGGATGTGCTTAAAGTCAAGGTCAATGGCCTAGGAGGAGTAACGTTTTCACAAAATCATAAATGCCCAGATCTTCTGACCTTTGACAATGATGTTGACCTCAACTAAGATGTGGACCTACCTGACGGTCATTATGACTGAGTTTGGTGAGAATCGAGGTAATTGCCTAGATGGAGTAGTGATTTTTCTAAAGTCATGGAAGTGCCCAGATCTACTGACCTTTGACCTTGAGCACAACCTGGATACAGACCCTCCTGAGGATCCTTCTAGGCATTTGCCTAGGAGTAGCAGCAATTCCCATGAAATGTGGACAGACAGATGCCATGTCATTGCATTAGCTCCTTTCGGCTTTGCTGGAATGAGCTAATAAAGACAGCGGAGGTATGCAAATACAAGGACGACCACTAGAAACAGGAGACTTCCATCTTCAGTCAAGATGTTGCCACTGGACAACTTGAACTTAACTTTATTGTCATTGCACACAAGCACAACGAGACATTGTTTACAGCAAACCTGAGATGCCACCGATCAACATATCTGCAACTGAAGCACAACCTTTTCCCCAAACTCTGTCGTGAGTTCCTGAAATAGTTCCTGGCTCTTACAGAAGCAAAACATTAAACTCCAGGTCTACATAGCATTCATTTCTGATGTGTTTTGCTGTATTCCACAGATGCGGAACAAAGGGTTCTCAATAACTCACTTCATTAAATGAGGCACCCTCAAGAGCATTGATGTGTTAGTGTGAGCCGTATGCCTTTAAAATGACTGTGACAGCGATAAAGGAAAAAAAGTCAGCTGGAAGCCTCAGAGAGTACAGGTGACGCAGCAACGACACATGACAGAGAAAAAGATGAGATGTCGTGGAACCATTGGGACAAAGCGGACAGACTTCCTGTTGACAGGAGAGAGAATGCATGGCTGAGACATGAAGGCGATGATGATGATGAACTGTGGATGGAGTGGTGCAGAGAAACACTTGTGAAGAGAGGAGGAAAAGTTCTCTCTTTCTGGGAATACTTCAAACATTTGGACAACAGATGGGGGCGCAGTGAGGAAACCTCCATGTAGGGATGAAAGAGTCTCGTCTTAGGAGACAAGCTGACTCCAGGTCTGACAAGACTGAGGGGGCGAAGCCATCTATTTAACGGATATTACCATAGGAACCCGAGTCAAGCCAAACTATAAATATAACTTATCTTCTTCTTGTGTATGCAGATATCTGAGAGCTAACAGGTGAGGGGTTTCCATAATAATCTGTCAATTTGGAGTTACTAAAAAAGGTTAAAGGGGACATATGATGATTCTTGGATGTCTTTTACATGCTTCGGTGAACACACCTCAACCTTTGATTAATTTCAGCACCATTATCAACAGGCTTTATCAAAATGACTTGTTTCAGTGTCTGTTTCTTTAGCCCGCCTTTTGCTTTCATTACTGAGAAATTTGGTTTGAGGTGGGGTAGGTGCCATTTTGTGGCTAATGTTAGCTGGTTTGTTCTTTTTATTTCTTCACTTATGCATTAGCTAAAACACACTGATCACTGTTGCGTTGTAGTTTGGTTCAAACATGTTCACTTGTGTAGACAGTCTTACTTTCTCACACCATGTACATTGCAACAGGATGGTCATTTCGAAGTTGGAGGTTCCACCATCTGTGACACAGGAACATGACGATAGAACAGGTCTCCTCGTTCAAGTACCTCGGTGCTCTAGTCCAGGAAATCCAAAGAAGGATCAGTTTAGCGAAAGGTGCCTTCAACAAGCTTCAGTCAATACGCACCGACAAGAAACACCCACTCTCGGTCAAAATCTGACTACTCAAAAAACTTTGTCTGGACGACTCTTACGTACATGTGTAAATCTTGGACCTTTGTAGCGGAAACTCAGTGAAACCTTGATGCAGCGGGAATGTGGTTTTACTGCTGCATGCTCAGACTCTTGTACATGGATCGGGTTACAAACGAAGAGGTTCTACAACAAGTTGGAATGGAGAGCGCGCTGCTGCAGACGATCCAGAGACAACTGAAGTTTCCTGGCCACTCAAATTCGAAAAGAGGCACTCGGAGACCTGAGCCTAAGTGGAAAAATCAATGGAAAACCATCCCCGGCGGGCAAAGGAAAACCTTCTTCAATAACTTCAACCTTGGTCCTGCGAGGTTCATTTGGAATGATGCAAGAAACAGATCAAAGTGGTGGGCATTTCGCCAAACGTAGATGGCTCCATGAAGGTACCTACAATGACATGCAACATGTTCCAACTGTTTGATTTTGTCGAATTCAAGGCCTGCATTTAGACCAATTTCTGCCTGTTCTTAGTAAAAGTCTTGCAACAGCTTCTCATGAGAGTCAAGGACAGCGTATTTCTGCTGTGTACTTAGACAGTGACCTTGGCCGGCTAGCCAAGGTGCTAGCATGCCAATGTGCCGACCTACTGCATCCAAAATAAACAAACACAATACACCAAAATGACGCCAGATATTATCAACTGTGGATTAGTGAAGCTGGTGGGAACAAGGATGTCTAGTTGGGTGACTAGTTTTTTTTATTGAAAATGGCAATTTAAACCACGGTTACCAAGCTAACTCAGTAGCAGGCTAGTGCCCGAAGCAGCACTATTACTGTTGGTTAGGATCCTCACACTGCCATTAAAATGGGTAGCGATGAAGCCAGGACGGTGGTATCATTCCAGTCACAACTGAAGCAAAATCCAAACCACGTGCTTAGAGAGATTCTGAGACAACTGCTGACCTCAACAAAGTCAGAGGGTTGTTGTTTCCCCCACTTTGTTAGCCACTTCAGATACTGCAGATGCTTAAAAATGCTGAAAAGTAACATTTTCATCATATGTCCTCTTTAATGTGGGCCTTAATGTTGAGCTTAGGGAGGTAAAATGGATTATAGCCTTAAAGAGTTATTTATATCTAAAAGAGGAGGACGTTAAAGGCTGGTCGCATCTTCAGAGTAGAGAAGAATAAAGGAAGCAGGGGGGAAAAAAGGGGACTGGTTTAAGAAGTGTACAGAGACATGCTGGGGAGTGGGAGGGTACCTGTACGTGCGGTTCCTCTGATTAACGGATGCAGTGCGTGCGGGGCTCTGCTGGGGGTGCGCCATGTTGCGCGTCGGGCTTGAGACGTAGTCGTTAGGGACAACGGGTGGACGCACTGGCTCAAGCGTCCTATAGGGGGAGTTGCGCCTGCGAGAGGGTCAGCAGGATAGGAGTCGAGGAAGGGGGGGAAGAAAGGGGGGCATCCACAGAAAAGTGTAAGGGGGGAGGAAGAGGAGGGAGGAGGAAGAAACAAACAAGTGCAAACTTAAAAAATGGGTGATGGCAGGTGATGAAACATCAGGGCTGACAAGGGGTTCACAGGTGGTGTTGGCCAGACAAGAGGGGGTGGAGTCAGGACAAAATGATATCACTGCAGTCAGATAAAAACACTTTTATAGCCCTTTATTATTCACTTATTAAGGTCAAATATATAATGGCTCTGACTGAGAAATTAGGCTGGACAACAGGGATTCAAGGAGTTGTGACATTCCCTGATAAACACAGATGGACATCATCATCATCATAGCAATCTGTCGGAATCACTGATAAATCCAGACCTCCATGACCCGGATGTGCTGAAACCTTGGAAACGTCTGGTTAAAAAAAGGTCAGCATGTCAGCTTGACAATTCCAACTCTCACATCTGATTCCAACATCTCCTTTTTGAAGTCTATAAAGGTGTCCTGCAAGGCTCTGTCCTTGGTCCCATTTTATTCACTCTTTATATTATCAATCTGTGTGATAACTTGTGGCCACTTCTAAAGGTTTGCAGCTGGAGAGAGAGGGAGCGAACTACAAAGTTCTTCGTATCCAAAGAACAAAAAGCCAGTACTCATTATGTTCCTGTGACATTTTCAACTTGTTTGTACCTTGTACATGAGCTGAAATGGGAAAAAGAGCCCTCAGTCTTGCTGAATCAGTTGCATGGAACCTTCTTCAAGATGACTTGAAACTGTTTTCATTGGAGGCATTTGACTCTGTTTTAAATGACAGACAACTAGAGACCCTTGGACACTGCCAGCTTCTATTTTTAGTAGCTTTTTTACTCATGTTTTATTGTTGTTCTATTTTATTTGTATTGGCTATTGCAGGTCACTCTTGCAAAATGAGATCTTGACCTCAACGGGTTTCTACCTGGTTGAATAAAGGTTGAGAAACAAAACAGACTAGCTGAAGTTGGATTTATCATCTTGATTAGCCAAACATAATACCAATGTAGTGATTTTTATTTAACCTTTATTTACACAGGGGAGTTCCATTGAGAGGCAACCTCTCTTTTTCAAGGATGCCCTGTTCACATTCACACCTGGAAGCTGCCCAGTACAACCACAGACTGACCTGTGACCACTGAGCAGCTCCACTGGAGCAGTCTGAGTTAAGGGCCTTGCTCAAGGGCACCACAGTGGGGGTCAATGAGGGTGGAGCAAACACTGCTATGTTGTTATCTATCCCACCCAGATCTGATCCTGCCAGTCCAGAAATTGAACTGGTGACCTTCTACTCACCAGTCCGCATCCCTAACTAATGGGCCACCACTGCCACTGTGATCAGAAGATGCCAAGAAGATGCATGTGAAGAGGGCAGAAACTATCACGGGCCAAAGCTAAATTGCTGCTATCTGCAGGATGACGACAAAATAGATGAGCCCATGTTGAATTTACCATTTCGATCAGAGACTTGTAAGATCTACAGTACATGTGGTGATAACATGATCACGGCTGTGTAAAGGACTCCCTCAGTGCAGCTATTAAACTAACTAGCAAGATGGTGTGAACCATGAGACCCACCAAACCAAGTCAAGAAGGGGACCAGGTATATATATAATTATACAACAGTTAGAGCAGGCCAAGCAGTTTGGTTGGACAACAGGGATTCCAGGAGTTATTATATTCCACAATAATTGCACTCCGACATTTCACTGGATATGTATCACTCGCTTCAACGGTGTTCGAGTAACCATTAATTACTAACCGTTATTTACTGTCAACACTATCAGTGGCCTCTTATAGATGAGAATAGTAATGCTGTGTTGGATACCTTAATTTCCACACAAAGACACCGTTTCAAAAGATCTGGAAGGTAAATATCCACAAGATATTTCATGTCTGTTTAAAAAGATACAGACAAGCTAGAGCTGGATTTATTGTCTCAGTTATCAAACCACAATGCCTTTGTGGTGATGGATTCCATTTCATCTAAAAACACCAAGAAAAAGCGAATGAAGTGCACCAAAGCCAAAATCGCTAGCATTCTAACTAGTCACCTGCATGATGTTACAAAGCACAAAACCTACTCAACTGGTGACTGGTATGGATAATGAATACTGACTTCTGCACTGGCAATAGCCCTATTCTTTTCTATATTATGCTCATCATGGTGCTTGGCAACATTTAACTGGGTACATTCAGGAGGAACTTTTTGGGGGGATAAGCAAAAAATAAATGATTAAAAATGTGTGCATGTCAAGAAATAATTTATGCTTATGGAACTGATGTATAAAGGTAATATTTCATTCAAGGTTGTGTAATAATGCTTAAATATAAACCTGAAAGGTGCTTTTAATCTAACAGCAGTGATATACACATAATGACCTGTCCTTCCCCCCCAATACATGGGGTACAGAAAGGCACATCCTCACTTAGATTATTGATCTGGGTCTTCTAGAAGTAGCAGCATGTAAATTTCCCAGCTGACACAGTGGAGTGACCCATCTCTGAGCTCTGTTGCCGTGGCAAAATGCTGCTAGGAGAAATATGGGGCAGCCAGGAGTGGGTGAGCTGGGTCACAAACATAACTTAAAATTAAAACACAAGAATGAAAACATTGAATTAACAGAGCAGAAACAAAACAACAAAAAAGAAAAAATGTCGGCCTATAGCTACAGGCTGCAGCTGAAGGTGCATCATGGAGAGTTGGAGCTGTGGTTGGTTGGCATGCGTCTTGAAGGGACATATATTGTATGCAAACACACACACAGACTGATTATGGAACAACTCTGAAGGTTATAAACACACACACACACACACACACACACACACACACATATGAATGGCTCTCCATTCCCAGGATGGTCCTGAGGACAGCAAGAACGTTCAAGACCTTCACTGGCTCCCTGTGGGATAAAAGACACCTTCAAGACACAGAAACAAAACATGAGAACCCCAACAGCTTCCATCAACTCTGACTGAGGAACAAAAACTCCCACCTGGACAGGGAAGGAGGTTTGACATAACCCAGTAACAGGAGCTTTAAACTGACAAAGATGCTTTTCTTATTGATAAACTTTCAGCCCAAGATGACAACAGTCTCTAATTTACCAGTTCTGATCATGTAGGCTATATGGTAAATTTCCTTAGAAGACATGGGGCATTAGTATAGCTAATTAGGGGCTTGTCCGGGATCAGAGGTGATTAGTAACCAGTTACATTTACTCAAGTATACATGTGTTCAAGTAACTTTTTCACAAAACTGTAAACTATAAAGTATGTAATTAAAAAAGTACAAATTTCTGAGAAATGCAAATATACATCCACTTGGGTGGATGTTGTGAAGGGGTTTTTCTTCCCCATGTAAAGGATCCTGCTATCATCCACCACTGTTGTTTTCTGTGGACCTCCAATGTGCTATTTTTTCCCTCAGAATGTACCAAACTGTTGATTTGGGCCTTCCTAACATTTCCACCATCTCTCTAATGGTTTTCTTCTTTTTTCAGCCAAAGGATGGTCCGTTTCTCTTCTACTGAGACCTCCATGTTATGGATTCACAGCAACAGCATCCAAACCTGGAATCATCTCCAGACATTTTACCTGCTACACTGATGACGGATTAACGAGGAAACAGCCCATGCGGCCCATGAAATAGTTTTTGAGTCAACTGTCTTATTACTTTTGAGCCCCTGAAATGAGGAGATTTTGTACAAAAATGGTTGCAATTCCTAAACCGTGATTCCAATTTGGATGTGAATACACTCAAATTAAAGCTGAGAGTCTGAACTTTAAGCCCATGTTGATTATATAACTGTATCTTGAAGAGATTTTGGTAAACAGCTAAAATAACAAAACTTGTATCAGTACCCAAATACATATGAACCTAACTGTACATCTCTATACCTCCATAAATAAACAAATTAGAAAAACAAAACCCAAAGTAAACAGTTGAATTAATCATGACGATGATTTGAGGTCGCATGGCTCTGCCCTAGTTTCATAGTCATTAAAGCTCAAATTTAATAGCAAAGAAGGTGGAGTGATGCAAACACAAACTTTGTGACCCAAAAGCTCTTTCCTTTCTGGGGAAAACAATTCCATGATGAAATTTGCTTCCCCCTCCCTTCTAACCAGTCAAGAAATCCTAGCAGCAGAATCCAAACTCCAGCTTGATTTTTAAACTCTTCTCTGCAGATAAAAGAGGCTCTCACACTCAGCACTGTGACTCCAAACACGTCTCGTCCCAGCCTGAGGACACCTTTAAATAATGAGCAGGTGAAACGCTGATGATGAAACAGAGAGACACCGGGCTCATGTGACCGAGCGGCTGTGTGGTTACTGGCCCAAAACCTCAAACACTCATCCATCCTGCCACCTGTACGGCCACCTGAAATGTTCCAGCACTGGCTACATACCCAAGGGTCCCTTTTCCTGACATGGGCGGGCTGGGAGGTTTCTGTGTTGGGGGGTTGGTGCGGGGCAGTCCGCCGCCTCCGGCCTTCATGTTTTGTGCGCTGGCCTGTGGGGGGAGGAATGTCATTGTTAACAACAATACCCACAAGACAGAAACCAAAATGATATGACACTTGGGGGGGGGGGGCACAAATGTACAACAGGAAATCACAAATTTATGAGACGGGGGGGGGGGCAAATTTATGAAAGTAGGACAAAACGTCACAAATTTACAAGCTAGGGGAAAAGTTGCCAATTTACAAAACTGGGAGAAAAATGTGCAAATACACAAAAATAGGAGAAAATGTAGCAAATTCACAACACAGAAAAAAGTTGCAAATTTTACAAAATGGAGAGAAAATATCACAAATTTACAAGATGGGAAAAAGTCTCAAATTTATAAGATGGTCCACACTGATCAAACTGCGTGGAGAAAGTCACAAATTTCCAAAACTGGGGAAAAAAGTTGCAACTTTACAAAATTGGGGGAAAATTTGCAAATTTACAAGATGACAAAAATGCCCATATTGATCAAACAGAGAAAACATGGTGAATGTCCATGACGGGAAAAAGGAGCAACTTCATGAAAATGGAAGTAAAAAGGCACAAATTCAAAGACAGATAAAAGTTGTAAATTTACAAGGGTGGGGGGGGGGGGGGGAGATGCACGTTTACAAGGAAAAAAAGTAAATTAAAGAAATTGGAGAAAGTGTCACAAATTTACAAGAAATGAAAGTCATAATTTTATTGGGGGGGTTGTGGAAAAGAATGAAAACTGGGGAAAATTTGTGCCTTTTTCTTATGATTTCACAAATTGTGGGGGGGGGGGGGTCAATCAAAAATCTAGAGTCTGATAAGGAAAACGAGTGAACAGTTTCACTGATGTCCCCAGCCAACGTTTGATTGAAGAAACGCATTCAAATCAAGTATTCAGGAGTAAATAAATCAAACACAGGCACGACATGGGAAAAGACTTGCACAGAAACGTCCAAACCACCACAACATCTGCAGCTCCGCATGTGGACGCCTTACCTTAAACCTCTGCAACCACTGTGGTTGGCAGTAAAGGGAAAGACGAGGCAAGCATGGAGAGGAGACAGAGAGCAGGAGGTTAGTGTGCGGCGGCGGCGGCGGAGGAGGAGGAGGAGGAGGAGAGGGAAAACAGCCATGAGTGGAGCACAAAGACATTCACACAACAATGGCTCAGCGGGGAGATGTGACCAAATCTGATCTGTGAGGGGTCAACGCCGCTGAGCCCATTTTCAGGAAAAAACACACGCTTCATTGTTCACTGCACCGGCTTTGTGAAAACTAGCTTCTTTTATTAAAAAAAAAACCTCATTAGTGGACAGCGAGCTCATTAGCGGCAGGTGAGAGGTTCCATGTCCCCGGTGGCTCAGTTTTCCATCCTGGTGAAAAGCCTGAATCATCGATTCTTTTCTCACATGACTGGGAATAACCGCTGAAATATAATAGGAAGGCTCTGACCTCTGCAAGTCCTTCCTGTTAACCTGACGGCGCCAACGTGTTTCTGTGACTGGACAGACACTTTCAGTGGTGAACCATGTGACCACATCCGGCCAGTTTTAACCAGAGCTTCTCGCCGATCGTTTAAAACTCGATTTTGCTGATTGCAGATGCCGACACACGCACATCCCCTTTGTCTTACAGTGATGATTAACTGGCATATAAAGACACATTCCCCCAGGACAGGAGTCTGCAACCTGTGGCTCTGGGGCCACACGTGGCTCTTCTGCCCATAGATAGTGGCTCCCCTGAGCAAAAAACCACCTCACACATTTCCAAGAAAAGAAGCAATACATTTACGAGAGCATTCATGAGAAAAATATCCTGAAAAGCACCTAAAGTTTCATACAAAAAAAAAAATCTCACAAATTTAGGGGAAAAAGTTGCAGTTTTCTGAGGAAAACGTACAAACAAATCTGCAAGAAAAATGCCACAAAATTCTGGAAAAGCATAAATTTACTGTGAAAAGTTGACAATGTGATAAATTTATGGAAGAAATGCTGCAGTTTTATCCATGAAAGGCAATAAATTTACAAAGACAAAAATATAATGAATTTATGAGAACAGCTGAAAATTTAGCAAAAAATACCTGAAATGTGGGGAAAATGTTGCACTTTCATGAGGAAAAAAAAAAACAAATTGTCAAGAAAAAAAGACAAATTTACCAGAAAAAGACAAATGGTTGCAAATACTGTATATGTGAAAAGGCAGCATTTTTACATTTAAAAAAGGCAGCATTATGCAATAACTAAAACTTATGAAAAAAGCTTAGAAATTTATTGGGCAAAAATGTCACAAATTTAGATGGAAAAAGTCTTCAATTTTACTCAAGGTATTAAATTTGCAAAGAAAAATATGTCAAACTGAGGAAAAAAGCAAAACACATTTACACCAAAAACATAACAAATTTGGAGGAAAAAAATGACAGTTTAATGAGGGAAAACAGCCATATAATTTTGCAAGGAAAAAAAAGAAACAAAAATTTACCAGAAAAAGTAGCAATTTTGTGAGAAAAAAGGTAATACATTTACAATAAAAAAAGCTGCAAATTTATACGAAAAAACCTCTATATATTGGAGTTGTAATTCTGTTTTACTGCAGTTTTTAGGCTCAGATATTGTTGTGGCATTTTGATGCTAATAATCACATTAACATGTCCTCTGTAGACAGGAAACTAACCTATGTCAGAGTGACTGCTGTGAAACGGACCTACAGGAAGTCTGAGGGTGAAAAGACAAAGCCCACCTTGACTCCGTGGCCCATGTCGTCCAGCAGGCTGTAGTCGATGGGTTTGCGGATGTAGCGCACAGGTCTCTCCGGGTTGGCTGGGGCGATGATCTTGTGTGTGCGGGACGTGTTCTTGTTGGTGGTGAGTATGCCGATCTCTCGCCGGGCCACCTTCTCTTTATGGATGTCCACCGTCTGAGCAGGGGAAAGATAGATATAGACATATTAGGGCTGGGATAATTAAGGCATTAACTTTTTTGATTCATTTGGGCCAATTAATGCATTAAAAAAAACTGATGCTCTCAGGTGGTGTTGGCAGTGGTGACTGGTTTGCCTCAGAAGCTGGCTCAGCTTAAAAGAAGAGTAGATCTTGTTTTTCAGCGTTTAAACTTAGACCACACTAAACTGATCCTCTGGTACTCAGGGCTACCTCATCCTGTGATAAAAACCATCTTAGCAACCTCGACTACGGCTGTGTGAAATGTCGATATACATCAGATGATGATATAAAAATGTCTGGCATTTTATAGAATACTCTATTGTTTACATCCATCCATCCATCCATCCATCTTCTACCGCTTTTCCGGAGGTCCGGGTCGCGGAGGCAGCAGTTCAAGCAGAGAAGCCCAGACTTCCCTCTCCCCAGCCACCTGCTCCAGCTCTTCAGAGGGGATACCAAGGCGTTCCCAGACTAGCTGGGAGACATAGTCTCTCCACCGAGTCCTGGGTCTGCCCCGGGGTCTCCTCCCAGTGGGACGTGCCTGAAACACCTCAAGTGGGAGACGTCCAGGAGGCATCCTAATCAGATGCCCATACCACCTCAACTGACTCCTTTCAATGTGGAGGAGCAGCGGTTCTACTCTGAGCCTCTCCCGGATGACTGAGCTCCTCACCCTATCTCTGAGGGTGAGTCCAGCAATCCTACGGAGAAAGCTCATTTCAGCCGCTTGTATCCGCGATCTCGTTCTTTCGGTCATTACCCAAAGCTCGTGACCATAGGTGAGAGTAGGAACGTAGATTGACTGGTAAATCGACAGCTTTGCCTTAGAACTAAGCTCCCTCTTCACCACAACAGACCGGTACAACGTCCGCATCACTGCAGATGCTGCTCCAATCCGTCTGTCGATCTCTCGCTCCATTTTCCCCTCACTCGTGAATAAGACCCCAAGATACTTAAACTCCTCCACTTGGGGCAGGAGCCTGTCCCCAACCCGGAGAGGACAATCCACCTTTTTCCGGCTGAGGACCATGGACTCGGACTTGGAGGTGCTGATTCTCATCCCAGCCGCTTCACACTCAGCGGCAAACCGTCCCAGCAAGAGCTGTAGGTCATTGCTGGATGAAGCCAACAGGACAACATCATCTGCAAACAACAGAGATGAGATCCTGTGGTCACCAAGCATGACACCCTCTATTCCCTGGCTGCGCCTAGAAATCCTGTCCATAAAAATTATGAACAGGACCGGTGACAAAGGGCAGCCCTGGCGGAGTCCAACTCTCACTGGGAATGACTCCGACCGAGTGTTGGCAATACGAACTAAACTCTCACAACGGTCGTACAGAGACCGAATAGCTCGTAACAACAAGCCCGATACCCCATACTCCCGAAGCACCCTCCACAAAAATCCACGAGGGACGCGGTCAAATGCCTTCTCCAAGTCCACAAAACACATGTAAACTGGTTGGGCAAACTCCCACGAACCCTCAAGAATTCTCGAGAGGGTAAAGAGCTGGTCCGATGTGCCACGGCCAGGACGAAAACCACATTGCTCCTCCTGAATCCGAGGTTCGACCAACGGCCGGACTCTCCTCTCCAGTACCTTGGCATAGACCTTCCCAGGGAGGCTGAGGAGTGTGATCCCTCTAAAGTTGGAGCACACCCTCCGGTCCCCTTTTTTGAAGAGAGGAACCACCACCCCGGTTTGCCATGCCAAAGGCACTGCCCCCGACCTCCACGCAATGTTGCAGAGGCGTGTCAACCATGACAACCCAACAACATCCAGGGCCTTGAGGTACTCGGGGCGAATCTCGTCCACCCCCGGGGCCCAGCCACCAAGGAGATTTTTAACCACCTTGGCGACCTCAGCCCTTGTGATAGGCGAGTCATCCCCCTTGTCCCCAAACCCTGCTTCCTCTGTGGAAGGCGTATCAGTGGGATTGAGGAGATCCTCGAAGTATTCCTTCCACCGCCCGACGATATCCCCAGTTGAAGTCAACAGTGTCCCATCCGCACCATACACAGTGTGGACGGGGAGCTGCTTTCCCCTCCTGAGCCGCCGAACAGTTTGCCAGAATCTCTTTGAAGCCGACCGAAAGTCTTGTTCCATGGCCTCACCGAACTCCTCCCATACCCGGGTTTTTGCTTCAGCAACCACCCGAGCTGCACTCCGCTTGGCCTGCCGGTACACCTCAGCTGCTTCGGGAGTCCCACAAGCCAACCAAGCTTGATAGGACTCCTTCTTCAGCTTAATGGCCCCCCTCACCACTGGTGTCCATCACTTGGTTCGGGGGTTGCCACCACGAGATACACCGACCACCTTGCGGCCGCAGCTCTGGGCCGCCGCTTCAACAACAGAGGTGGAGAACATGGCCCATTCAGACTCCATGTCTCCAGACTCCCTCGGAATGTGGTTGAAGTTCTTCCGGAGGTGGGAGTTGAAGACCTCCCGGACAGGGGCCTCAGCCAGACGCTCCCAGCACACCCTCACTATACGTTTGGGTCTACCAGGTCTGAATGGCTTCCTCCCCTGCCATCGGATCCAACTCACCACCAGGTGGTGATCAGTTGACAGCTCTGCACCTCTCTTTACTCGGGTGTCCAAGACATACGGTCGCAGGTCTGATGATACGATAACAAAATCGATCATCGACCTGCGGCCTAGAGTGTCCTGGTGCCAGGTGCACATATGGACACCCTTATGCTTGAACATGGTGTTCGTTATGGACAGACTGTGGTTAGCACAGAAGTCCAATAACTGAACACCACTCGGGTTCAGATCGGGCAGGCCGTTCCTCCCAATCACCCCCCTCCAGGTTTCACTGTCGTTGCCCACGTGCGCACTGAAGTCCCCCAGTAGGACAATGGAGTCTCCAGGAGGAGCACCCTCCAGCACCCCAGTCACAGACTCCAAAAAGGGTGGGTACTCTGAAACATCATTTGGTGCATAGGCACAAATGATGGTCAGGACCCGTTTCCCAACCCGAAGGCGCAGGGAAGCAACCCTTTCGTCCACCGGGGAAAACTCCAATATAGAGGCAGCAAGGTGGGGCGATACAAGAATACCTACCCCTGCTCGTCGCCTCTCGCCCGGGGCAACTCCAGAAAAGGCCAAGCTCCAGCCCCTCTCCAGGAGACTGGTTCCGGAACCGGAGCTGTGTGTTGAGGTGAGGCCGACTATATCTAGCCGGTATCGCTCAATCTCGTACACCAGCTCAGGCTCCTTCCCCACCAGAGAGGTGACATTCCACGTACCAAAAGCCAGTTTAGAAAGCTTGGGATCAGTCCGCCAAGGTCTCCGCCTTTGATTGCCACCTAATCCACATAGCACCGGACTTCCATGATCCCTCCTGCAGGTGGTGAACCTACTGGAGGGCGGACCCATGTAACTCCTTCAGGCTGAGCCCGGCCGGGTCCCATGGGTGGAAACCTGGCCACCAGACGCTAGCCTTCGAGCCCCTCCCCCAGGCCTGGCTCCAGGGTGGGGCCCCGGTAACCCCATACCGGGCGGGGTACACTGAATCCTTGATATACAATTTATCATGAGAGTCTGTTGGATCGTTCTTAGTCTGGCCCTTCACCCAGGACCAGTTTGTCTTGGGAGACCCTATCAGAGGCAAATTGCCCCGGACAACATAGCTCCTGGGATCACTGGGGCACGCAAACCCCCCCACCACGATAAGGTGACGATCCATGAGGGGGTATTGTTTACATCGTTATTTAAAATGTACAGACTGCCATTTCTTGAGCAAAGCTTCCCAAATTACTTGTCAGTGCCCTGCCTCTCCCCCGCAGTGCGCGCAGCATGTGTGGTGTGTGGCTAGGCTCTCAGGTGGTTGCTAACTCTGAACTCCGAGTTTGGTCAAATAGCCGCTACTCCTGTTTGTCAGGGATGTGGGACTGTTTTCCATTGTCAGAGAGGATAGTCCGCCAACCTCGTTTTAATAACAGGAAGTGACATTAACACCATGTCTAATTATAAAATGGCAAATGTTAAATAACGGCAGCCAAGCTGTGCTAACTGGAAACATAGTGTATCAGACCACTGTTTCTATGGTTTAAATTACTGCTGAGTTTCTTAATTTTGCCTGAAAAAAATTTATTAAAGCTGCAAAAGTGCATGATGGTGGCACATAGATGCAAAATAAGTAATTAAAACGGGTCGGAGGAGCAAGCTGGCTCTTAATGTAATTTATTTGATTTCTAACAATTTTAGTAGCAATAATGACTAAAGTTAAAGTCATCAGATGTATTTTATTACATCACCTTTCGTGTCTTATTTTCAGATCAAGACCAATTTCAAATATTTTTACTAAGAAACAAACATGTTAAATCTGGCCAGAATAGCATCTTCAAGCTGTGGAGCTACACTTAATTTTTCATTTATTTAAACTAACAGCTAATTTATAGTGGTGTGAAAAAGTTTTTGCCCCCTTCCTGATTTCTCATTTTTTTGTACGTTTGTCACACCTAAATGTTTCAGATCATCAAACAAATTTAAATATTAGACAAAGATAACACAAATAAATAAAAATTCAGTTTTTAAATGAAGATCTTTATGAAGGGTAAACAAAAAACATCCAAACCTACATGGTCCTGTGTGAAAAAGTGATTGTCCCCCTTTTTTTTCCGGTTCCGGTTCCGCCGGACCGGCGGCGCCACACGAGTCGGCTGCCTGTTGCAACAGCCTTTTTTTTTATCTTCCTTCTTCTTTCTACACCTTTCACTCTGTATATATATCACGGACGCACGGATCGCCCCGGGGGTTTCCCGGGTCGGCGGACGGAGCCACGGTTTGCAGCGGGAGACGTTACAGCGGGGAGGAGCTAGTGCTAGCTAGCACTTGGCCGCCGCCCGGTGCTAATGGGAAACTCGACATACCGGGAGCTGTAGCGAAAACGATGCGGGTGCCGGGCTGGAGTTTAGGCGGCGTGAAAGAAATATAACACAGAATAATAAAGAGCGATGGCAAGAACCAAGCAGACCGCCCGTAAAATCTACTGGAGGAAGAAGCCCCCCCCAGGAGACAGCTAGCCACCAGGGCTGCTCGGAGAGGCGCTCTGGCCACCGGCAGAGTGAAGAGGCCTCGCCGTCACAGGCCCGTGCTCTGAGAGAGATCCGTCGCTACCAGAAATCCACAGAGCTGCTCATCCGTAAGCTGCCCGTCCAGCGCCTGGTGAGGGAGATCGCTCAGGACTTCAAGACCGTCCTGCGTTTCCTGAGCTTCGCCGTCATGGCTCTGCAGGAGACCTGCGAGGCCAACCTGGTGGGTCTCTTCTTCGCTAAGGGGGTCACCATCATGCCCAAAGACTTCCAGCTGGCCCGCTGCATCCGCGGAGAGAGAGCTTAGACTTTCTGCTGCACATTCACCAGACATAATGCTCTGCACTGTGTGTCTATATATATACATTTATAGTAATATGGACATATGTTTACTAGATGCTGTTTTTTTTCTTGCCTTCTGATTGTTGCTCTGAGTGTTGCTGTCCCTATGCTGTTGCAATCCTGGAATTTCCCCATTGTGGGACTAATAAAGGCTTATCTTATCTTATCTTAAACATAAATTAACTGTGGTTTATCACATCTTTAGAAAGCTGAGTTCAACTTCTCAAGCCACACCCAGGCCTGATTACTGCCACACCTGTTCTCAATCAAGAAATCACTTCAATAGGACCTGCCTAACAAAGTGAAGTAGACCAAAAGATCCTCAAAAGCTAGACATCATGCTGCAATCCAAAGAAATCCAGAAACAAATGACAAAGTAATTGAGATCTACCAACCTGGAAAAGGTTATAAAGCCATTTCTAAAGCTTTGGGACTCCATACAAACTACAGTGAGAGCCATTATCCACAAATGGCGAAAACATGGAACAATGATGAACCTTCCACCTAGTGGCTGGCCACCTAGTGGCCGGCCGACTAAAATTACCCCGAGTGCAGCGACGACTCATCCAAGAAGTCACAAAGAGACGCCACAACAACATCCAAAGAACTGCAGGCCTCACTTGCCTCAGTTAAGGTCAGTGTTCATGACTCCACCATAAGAAAGAGACTGGGCAAAAATGGCCTGCATGGCAGAGTTCCAAGACGAAACACCACTGCTGAGCAAAAAGAACAAAGGCTCGTCTCAGTTTTGCTAGAAAACCTCTTGATGATCCTCAAGACTTTTGGGAAAATCCTCTATCGACTGATGAGACAAAACTTGAACTTGGTGTGTGTCCCATTACATCAGGCGTCAAAGTAACAAAGCATTTCAGAAAAGGAACATCATACCAACAGTAAAATATGGTGGTGGGATGGTCTGGGGCTGTTTTGCTGCTTCAGGACTTGGAAGACTTGCTGTGGTAAATGGAACCATGAATTCTGTTGTCTACCAAAAAATCCTGAAGGAGAATGTCCGGCCATCTGTTCGTGACCTCAGGCTGAAGCGCACTTAGGTTCTGCAGCAGGACAATGATCCAAAATACACCAGCAAGTCCACCTCTGAATGGCTTAAGAAAAACAAAATGAAGCGGCCTAGTCAAAGTCCTGACCTGAATCCGATTGAGATGCTGTGGCATGACCTTAAAAAGGCGGTTCATGTCAAAAACCCTCCAATGTGGATGAATTATTACAATTCTGCAAAGCTGAGTGGGCCAAAATTCCTCCACAGCGCTATAAAAGGCTCATTGCCAGTTATTGCAAACACTTGATTGCAGTTGTTGCTGCTAAGGGTGGCCCAACCAGTTATTAGGTTTAGGGGCAATCACTTTTTCACACAGGGCCATGTAGGTTTGTTTTTGTTTTGTTTTTTTTAACCCTCAATAATAAAACACCTAATAATAATAATAACACCTTCATTCAAAAACTGCATTTTGTGTTTGTGTTATCTTTGTCTCATATTTAAATTTGTTTGATGTTGTGAAACATTTAAGTGTGACAAACACACAGAAAAATGAGAAATCAAGAAGGGGCAAACACTTTTTCCACACCACTGTATCTATAGATGGCAGTGATTGATAATCAAACTTTTTTTTTTTATGCTATTCTCCTCTGCCTCAGGGAATGCAGTGCATCTGGAAAGTCTTCACAGCGCTTCACATTTTATTTTTACAGCCTTATTCCATAAGGGATAAAATTCATTTTTTTTCCTCAAAATTCTACACACAATACCCCATAGAGACAATGTGAAAAAAGTTTTTTTTTTTTAAATTTTTGCAAATTTATTAAAAATAAAAAAACTAAGAAATCCCATGTACATAAGTATTCACAGCCTTTGCTCAATACTCTGTTGATGCACCTTTGGCAGCAATTACAGCCTCAAGTCTTTTTGAATATGATGCCACAAGCTTGGCACACCTGTCTTTGGGCAGTTTCACCCATTCCTCTTTGCAGCACCTGTCAAGCTCCATCAGGTTGGATGGGAAGCGTCGGTGCACAGTCATTTCAGTCATTTTCAGATCTCTTCAGAGATGTTCAATTGGATTCAAGTCTGAGCTCTGGCTGGGCCACTCAAGGACATTGACAGAGTTGTCCTGAAGCCACTCCTTTGATATCTTGGCAGGGTGCTTAGGGTCATTGTCCTGCTGAAAGATGAACCGTCGCCCCAGTCTGAGGTCCAGAGTGCTCTGGAGCAGGTTTTCATCCAGGATGTCTCTGTACATTGCTGCACTCATCTTTCCCTCTATCCTGACTAGTCTCCCAGTTCCTGCTGCTGAAAAACATCCCTACAGCATGATGCTGCTACCACCATTAGCATGGTTATGAACAGTACATGGTTTCCTCCAAACATGATGCCTGGCATTCACACCAAAGAGTTCAATCTTTGTCTCATCAGACCTGAGAATTTTGTTTCTCACGGTCTGAAAGTCCTTCAGGTGCCTTTTGGCAAACTCCAGGTGGGCTGCCATGTGCCTTTTACTAAGGAGTGGCTTCCATCTGGCCACTCTACCATACAGGACTGATCGGTGGATTGCTGCAGAGATGGTTGTCCTTCCGGAGGTTCTCCTCTTTCCATAGAGGAATGCTGGAGCTTTGACAGAGTGACCATCGGGTTCTTGGTCACCTCCCTGACTAAGGCCCTTCTCCTCCAATCGCCCAGTTTAGATGGCCGACCAGCTCTAGGAAGAGTCCTGGTGGTTCTGAACTTCTTCCATTTACGGATGATGGAAGTCACTGTGCTCATTGGAACCTTCAAAGCAGCAGAAATTTTTCCGTACCCTTCCCCAGATTTGTGCCTCGAGACAATCCTGTCTCGGAGGTCTATAGACATTTCCTTTGACTTCATGCTTGGTTTGTGCTCTGACATGCACTGTCAACTGTGGGACCTTATATAGACAGGTGTGTGCCTTTCATGTCCAATCAACTGAATTTACCACAGCTGGACTCCAATTAAGCTGTAGAAACATCTCAGGGATGATCAGTGGAAACAGGATGAACCTGAGCTCAATTTTGAGCTTCATGGCAAAGGATGTAAATACTTATGTACATGTGATTTCTTAGTTTTTTTATTTTTAATAAATTTGCAAAAAATCTCAAAAAACTTTTTTCATGTCATTATGGGGTACTGTGTGTAGAATTATGAGGAAAAAAATTAATTTAATCCCTTTTAGAATAAGGCCGTCACATAAAATGTGGAACAAGTGAAGCGCTGTGAAGACTTTCCAGATGCACTGTATTTAACTTATTGATGTTTACTTTTTATTCATATGATTTAGAAGAAAAACCTGAAATTTATGAGCATCAAGTCTCAAATGCACATGAAAAAAACACTGCAAAATTATGAGGGAAACTGGTGCACGAAAAAAAGTGAAAAAGAAGAGTCCTTTTTATGTGATTATCTAAAATGTAGAACAGAAATGTGTATCGTGATATACAGTGCATCTGGAAAGTCTTCACAGCGCTTCACTTTTTCCACATTTTCTTATGTTACAGCCTTATTCAAAAATGGATTAAATTCATTTTTTTCCTCAAAATTCTACACTCAATACCCCATAATGACAGTGTGAAAAGTTTGAGATTTTTACAAATTTTATTAAAAATAAAAAATTAAATCACATGTGCGTAAGTATTCACAGCCTTTGCCACGAATCTCAAAATTGAGCTCAGGTGCATCCTGTTTAAACTGATCATCATTCAGATGGTTCTACAACTTAATGGGAGTCCAGCTATGGTAAATTCAGTAGATGATTTGGAAAGGCACACGCCTATCTATATAAGGTCCCACAGTTGACAGTGCATGTCAGAGCACAAACCAAGCATGAAGTCGAAGGAACCGTCTGTAGACCTCTGAGACAGGACTGTCTCGAGGCACAAATCTGGGGAAGGGTACAGAAACATTTCTGCTGCTTTGAAGGTCCCAATGAGCACAGTGGCTTCCATCATCCATAAATGGAAGAAGTTCGGAACCACCAGGACTCTTCCTAGAGCTGGCTGGCCGTCTAAACTGAGTGAACAGGGGAGAAGGGCCTTAGTCAGGGAGGTGACCAAGAACCTGATGGTCACTCTGTCAGAGCTTCAGCGTTCCTCTATGGAAAGAGGAGAACCTTCCAGAAGGACAACCATCTCTGCAGCAATCTACCAATCAGGCCTGTATAGTAGTGGCCAGACGGAAGCCACTCTTTAGTAAAAGGCACATGGCAGCCTGCCTGCAGTTTGCCAAAAGGCACCTGAAGGACTCTCAGACCATGAGAAACAAAATTCTCTGGTCTGATGAGACAAAGACTGAACTCTGGAGTGAATGCCAGGCGTCATGTTTGGAGGAAACCAGGCACCACTCATCAACAGGCCAATACCATCCCTACAGTGAAGTATGGTGGTGGCAGCATAATGCTGTGGGGATGTTTTTCAGTGGCAGGAACTGGGAGACTAGTCAGGATAAAGGGAAGGATGAATGCAACAATGTACAGAGACATCCTGGATGAAAACCTGCTCCAGAGAGCTCTTGACCTCAGACTGGGGTGACAGTTTTTGGTTTTTTTTTGTTTTTTTTGTAAATTTGCAACTTTCCTATTAAATTACAACTTTTTAAAGATAAATTTTATATTTTCACATAAATTTTCAGCTTATCTCATAAATTTCAGGCTTTTTTCCTGTGAACTTCTCATTTTCCCCCCCATAGTAAATATGAAATAAATCTGCAACAAAGTTCCTGAAAATTGACCATTTTTTCTTTGTAAATTTGCAACATTTTTCTTCTAAATTTGCAACGCCTCTTGTAAATTTGTGGCTTTTTTCCTTGTAAAGTTTTTCTTAACTGGCAACTTTTTTTAATCAATGTGCATAATTTTCCCCTCAAATTTGTGACTGTTCTCTTTAATTTACAGCTTTTTAACTGTAAATTTGGGGAATATTTCTCATGTTTGTTAATAGGGTCATGTAAAAAAAAGGGGGGGGGCAGTTTATTCTTCTTTCTGCTCCTTTTCATTCTTGTTTTGGATTGTTTTTGTGTTTGTTTAAGAATGAAATAAATAAATGAAATTAAAAAAAATGCAAATTTATGAAACATGCTGTATTTTTTCCCTCTCATAAATGTTTTACTTTCTTCTTGTAAATTTTCCATGTTTTTCCTCATAAAATTGCTGCTTTTTCCCCCGGTATATCAGTTACATTGTTGTTATTTTTCTGTTTTTGGAAATGTGCTACTTTTTTTTTGTAAATTTGCTAATTTTTGCACATTTGTAACTTTTTGTAAATGTTTCATGTTTTTCCTTGTAATTTTGCACCTTTTTTTAAAATTCCCACATCTTCTTGGTAAATTTGCAAAAAAAAAAAAAAAGGTCTAAATTTGTGACTCAATTCTGCTTCCTTTTTCCTTCAAATTTAAAATTTGCAGCTTTGTCATAATCCTACTTTTTCATAAATCAGAAATGTTTTTTTTTTCCATTGCAAATTTGCAACTTTTCTTGTAAATTTGCAACTTTAAAAAAAACAAACAAACTTTGTTTTTTCATAAATTTGTGATTTTTTTCTTGTAATTTTGCACCTTTTTGTTCTTTAAATACTACTTTTTTTTCAATGTAAATTTGGTAAACATTTGTTTGGAAATTTTTTAACTTTTCTTCTTGCAAATTTGTGACTTTTTCAGAAATTTGCAACTTTTTCCCTATAAATTTGCTGTATTCCAGCTCTCACAAATGTACTATTTTTTCTTGCCAACCTTCCACATTTTTCTCATAAATTTGTAGCATTTTCCTGGTAAATCAGTGTCTTCTTATTTTACAGTGATTTTCAGAAATGTACGACTTTTTTCTTTGTAAATTTGCAAAATATTTCTGATAAATGTCCTACTTTTTTCCAGTAAATCTGTAACTTCTAATAAATTTGCTACGTTTTTCTGACAAATTTGTTACTTTTTGTAAAAATTTGGTGTTTTTCTTGTAATATTGCACTTTTTTTTTCAGAAACTCACTTTTTTTGAGGAAAAAGATGCAAAATTATGATTAAAGGGAAGCGCCCAATTTATGCAACAGAGTGAAAAAGACGCACATTTATGAATGGAGAAAGTCACAAATTTACAAGATGAGGAAATAGTCACAGCTCTTCAAAAATGGAAAAAAAAAACAAAAAAAAAAACCTCATACATTTACAAGAAAACAGATTGCACATTCATGAGGAAAATATCACACAAATTTAGAGGAAAATTTTGCAATTTTCTGAGGTAAACATACCCACAAATTCATAAGATAAAGGTCACAAAATTTCTTGAAAAAGTTGGAGTTTCATGAGAAAAATATGTAATAAATTTGTGTAACAAACGCTGCAGTTTGACCCATGACAGCTAATAAACTTAAAAAGGAAAATATAATAAACTAGAGGGCACTCAAAGAGTGCATACCTCCACCAAGGCTCCTTTCCTCCCTCCCTTTGTCCGTCCATATCACCATCCATAAGATAAGATAAGCCTTTATTAGTCCCACAACGGGGAAATTCCAGGATTGCAACAGCACAGGGATAGCAACACTCAGAGCAACAATCAGAAGGCAAGAAAAAAACAAGCAAGCAAGAGCGGCTAATATACATATGTACATATTACTATAAAATAAATATATACACACACACACAGACACACAGTGCAGAGCATTGTAGCTGGATGGAATAAATATATGAGTATATGAACACACAGTGCAGAGCATCTGTACTAGATAGGGCCTTGGCGGAGGTATGCACTCACAGACCACCTCCAACATTTAATGAGTTCATTTTTGGGCCAAGGGCCACCTCTGGTGACAAGTTCATCCAAATCCATCCAGTAGTTTTGGAGTATTGTTGCAAACAGTCTGTGAGAAGATAAGAGCCTTGGTGGAGGTATGCACTTTTGAGATCATCACCAAAATCTAATCATGTGTTCAGCGTGCCATAACACACCTTTCCTGAAAATTTCATCAAAATCCATTCAAACCATTTTGAGTTACGTTGCTAACAGACCAACCCACCAACGCCACTAAAAACATTACCTCCGTCCTCCTTTGGCGGAGGTAATTAGTGAGAACAGCTGAAAATTTATGAAAAAAATTCTTGAAATTTATGGAAAAAGTAGCAATTTTATGAGGGGGAAAAACTGACAAATTGGGAAGAAAAAAAGTCACAAAAAAGCTACCATTTTATTAGAAAAAAACTGCAAATTTACATGAAAAAGGAAGCATTTTAACAATCACATAAGACAATCTTGTGAAAAAATTAAAAGATTATGCCAAAAATATCAAACGCTTACAACTTTATTGGGAAAAAATGTCAAATGTATATGGAAAAAGTTTTTAATTTTACTCGACAAATGTTTTAAATTTGCAACAAAAAATATGCCAAATTTATGGAAAAAAGCATAAATGTGTAATGACAATAAAGTTGAATCTCATCTCATCTCATCTCATAACATGTTTGTGACCTGTGCTGGCAAAATGAGTGGGAATGCGAACCGCGTCATTACAAGATACAGGCAGGAGAAATCATAAATCATGACTCGCTCTTTGTTTGCTAGCGGCAAGTCCCAGGAAAACCTCCGGGAGTGCCTGCTATCATTGTAAAGCTTAGATATCATACTTTCTAAAAATACATATGTTTTGGCGGAAGATGCAACTCCTGACCAATCGAATGCAAGTTTTAAACCTAGCCAAAATATAAACAAATTGGCTTTTTCTGGGTCCGTTTTTGTGCACTTCCTACAAATAAAATATCATTTTGAAGGTCTTTCAAAACAGAATATGGAAAAAACGTTACCTCAGTTTTGATAATTTCCTCAAAGTGATCATTTTGCCAGTACAGGTCACATTTATGCCAAAAATTAACAAATTTTTGAAAAAAAAACAAAAAACAAACAAAACAAAAAAAACAGTTTAATGAGGAAAACACCCACACAATTTTGCAAGAAAAAAAACTGCAAATAATTAAAAAATTACCACAAAAAGTAGCGATTTTGTAAGGAAAAAAGTAAGAAAATTATCATTTAAAATGAAAGCACCATGGTGCCAATGCCTTGGTGCCTGTGGTATGGAAGCATGACAGCTGTAAAAAAGTCACACTGCCACTTTGCAGCTGCACTGATGGTAAAGGTGAGTTAAATTTGTGTTTATTTTGAAAACAAAGCCATATCTCGAAATTCTGGGAAATTGAAAGTCGAGAAAATATGGCAATACAATGATACAAGCCTTTAGTTCCACTTGATTTTGACTGGGTGAGCTGAAACAGACAGGCAGACCGATACAACCAACCACACACAGACGCATCTATAGACTACAGTACGCCTCCACTTTCACCGAGGCATTAAAAAAAAGGCAAATTTAAAAGAAAAAAACTCCTAAGCCTGATGGTGTCAAGCCAGACTGGAGCTGTAATCCTGCTGTTAAACTCAGGGCTCCATGCAGACTTCATACAAAAAAAGTCTCTCACAGTGGCTCTTTGTGTTGTACAGGTTGCTGACCCCTGGTTTAACCTGCTCCCCACGAACCTGTGAGATGTGGTTGATAGACGACTCCATGCGGCGGAGCTGTGAGGCCTGGATGTCCAGCATCTGCAGCACATTGTTGGCCAGCGTGTTGATCAGGTAGGCTACGCTTGCCAGGGACTGGGTGGTGTAGTTCTTGGTCTCCTCCAGCGCCCTCTGCTTGTCTGGAGACTGGAAGAGATGGAGACAGAGACAGAGATCTAGATGCAGTCGCTACAAAACGAAGTACCGTGGAGTAGAAAGTGAAGTAATTTTGTAAGAAAATATACCCCACCACCACCATTATACACCACGTTCCAAATTATTATGCAAATAGGATTTTAGTGTGATAAACATTTAATTTTTTGTTTTTCAATTAAACTCGGATGGTATTGTGTCTCAGGGCTCTTTGGATCACCGATATCAATCTCTGACACCCGTTATAATTAGTTTGCCAGGTGAGCCCAATTAAAGGAAAACTACTTAAGAAGGATGTTTCACATTATTAAGTATGCCACAGATTTCAAGCAATATGGGAAAGAAAAAGGATCTCTGCTGCTGAAAAGTGTCAAATAATGCAATGCCTTGGACAAGGCATGAAAACGTTAGATATTTCACAAAAACTTAAGCGTGATCATTGTACTGTGAAGAAATCTGTGGCTGATTCAGAGGACAAATGGGTTCGTGCAGATAAAGGCATAATGAGGAAGGTTTCTGCCAGACAAATTCATCGGATTACGAGAGCAGCTGCTAAAATGCCATTACAACGCAGCAAACAGGTATTTGAAGCTGCTAGCTGCTGGTGCATCTGGTATCCCACAAACCTCTTGCAGTTGTGCATAAACCTACTATTCGGCCACCCCTAACCAATGCTCACAAGCAGAAACGGTTGCAGTGGGCTCAGAAATACATGAAGACTAATTTTCAAACAGTCTTGTTTACTGCTGAGTGCCGTGCAACCCTGGATGGTTCAGATGGATGGAGTAGTGGATGGTTGGTAGATGCCACCATGTCCCAACAAGGCTGCAACATCAGCAAGGAGGTGGCGGAGTCATGTTTTGGGCTGGAATCATGGGAAGAGAGCTGGTAGGCCCCTTTAAGGTCCCTGAAGGTGTGAAAATGGCCTTGGCAAAGTATAAAGAGTTTCTGACTGACCCCTTTCTTCCATGGTACAAAAAGAACCGCACCTTCCGTAGCAAAACTATCTTCATGCATGACAATGCACCATCTCATGCTACAAAGAATACCTCTGTGTCATTGGCTGTTATGGGCATAAAAGAAGAGAAGCTCATGGTGTGGCCCCCATCCTCCCCTGACCTCAACCCTATTGAGAACCTTTGAAGCATCCTCAAGTAGAAGATCTATGAGGGTGGGAGGCAGTTCACATCAAAACAGCAGCTGTGGGAGGCTATTCTGACATCTTGCCAAGAAATTCAAGCAGAAACTCTCCAAAAACTCACAAGTTCAATTTACCATGGAACTTGGCCTGTTAAGATGTTTTTGATTGAAATAGCTTTTGATTTCAGTAAATATGACCTCCTAATGCTGCAAATTCAACAAATGACCATTTTCAGTTCTTTACAACCAATAAAATGTTTTGAAACTCTGTTGTGCATAATAATTTGGTACAGTGCATTTTGAGTTGTTTTTTTTAATTTATTTTTGCAAAAAAAATTAATCATTGGGAGGTTTTGTTCAATAAAATTTGAATTACGCTCTAATGGTTGATAACTTGAAAATTAGATTGTCATTTGCATCGATTATTTAGGAAAATCAGAGACAAATATCATTTGCGTAATAATTCGGAACACGGTGTAGAATTGTATTTTTTCCTTAATTCCTTGGGTTTACTTGTGAAGGGGTTTTAAATAGATCTGAAAAACTTTGTTGTTACAGCTAAAATTCTAAATATTTCCAAATATAAAACACACTAAGGTGTGCAGCCTTGTGGCGTCAAAAAATGAGCACATGATTAAAAACACAAACAGGAGCTGGTGTGCAACATCATATCAGTGAGTGGAAACTAACAAACAGGTTTAAGTGGCAACAACAAAAAACCAAGCTGATGGTGGGGAGGTGGGTGGCAGCCGGTGTGAAAACCATCATCAGAAGCAGCTGCTTGGCCCTGGATACACTGACAGGAACATCAAAGGACAGATGATGGGAAACTGTTCCTTAATCCTCAGTCAGGCTGCACCAACCACAGCGTGAACGGTGGAATTACAGGGCAATACCCTGAGGTTTTCTTTTTAAAATGGAAGCAAAACACAACAAAAAAGATGGATTACAAATACCTTATTTCTCATTTTTAGAATCTGAGGGATTTGTAAAACAAGATGTTTGAGGATTCTACAACCCCAGTTCCAGTGAAGTTGAGATGCTGTGTAAAACGTAAATAATAAAAACAAAAGACAATGATTTAAAAATCCTTTTCAACCTATTAACACTTGCATACCCTACAAAGTAGGGAAGTGCCATATCA
This sequence comes from Pholidichthys leucotaenia, assembly GCA_020510985.1. NCBI lineage: Eukaryota > Metazoa > Chordata > Actinopteri > Cichliformes > Pholidichthyidae > Pholidichthys > Pholidichthys leucotaenia. The sequence continues at coordinate 334,065,475 of CM035845.1, forward strand.
TATCGTTCATGATAATACCAGTATAAATTCTAATACAACCTATTGAGTTTTGAGAGCTTCATTGACCTCTGTCTTCTGAAATTAACGTTCAAATGTTTCCATAAATCAGCACCCGAGCCACTTGCTGGTTTCGTCCAAAGACAGGACAGCAGCAGAGCCACCAGGAGTTCTGTTAACAATAACTGTAAAATATTCCACTGCAGAACCACATTTGGACAAACAGCTTTCTCTATAAAGGGCAGTCACATCTGGAACACAATGCCAAATGAAATTAAAATAATAACGGACTTTAAAACATTCACTAAAAAGGTTAAAAACTGGCTGAAAAATAAACAAGAATGTACTCATGTATGAATTAATTGTCTGCAAAGTGAGAATGAATGAAGGGAAGGAATAAATGTGTTTGTTTATAGTGAGTGACGGAGGGAGGAAGGCCTGAAATAGGCAAATGTGAGTTATGTTATATGTGTTAAATGTGAGTCAGGCTGTTATATTTGTGTATTTATAATATTTATGTTAAATGTGAGTCAGGCTGTTATATTTGTGTATTTATAATATTTATAATATTTATAATTGTGTATTTATAATTTTTCTGCATTGATGTATGTGGTTATTGTGTATATTTTTTTTTATCTTGATTCTTTTTTCTAAAGCCCATCCAGGGACAAGAGTTGCAAATTAGCTAATAGCTATACACTCTATGTGCAACACATCAGATTGATTGTCTTTGATTAATTGTCTATGTTTATTGCACTGTCCCTGTCAAATAAACTAATCTACTACTAATACCGGTGTAAAAATGAATATCGCAATATTTGCGTGATGACGTCACATGTTCACGTAGCTGACGCAAGTACGTCACCGCGCAATATAAAAAATATAGCAACCGAGGACAGTGGCAGCCCCCCTCCTCCAGTGGAGCTAATATCTAAACGAGGATCCTCTTTAGTTATGTGGAAATATTTTGGTTTCAAAAGCGAGGATGTGGGTCAAACGACAGTCATGCAAGACTTGCTATCAGCCTGTGACAACCAAAGGTGGGAATACATCAAACTTATTCAGCCATCTGAAGAATAAACACGTGATTCAATACAAAGAGACTCAAAAAACCCGAGAGGAGACCTCAGCAAGGGGGACTTCGAGTGCAAGTAAACCCGTTAAACTGGTTCAGCATGGCATTTCTGAGACTTTATCCCATTACATGCCTTGTGAAAAAACAAGCGAACACTGGAAATACATTACTGAAGCAGTCAGTTTAGGGCCTTTTCCACTAGCACGCTTTAGCGCGACACGGGATGGCTCAGCACGCTTTGTACGCTTTTCCACAAGCCCCAACACGGTTTAACAGCCGTGATTCTCAGCCCCGCTGAAGGGCAGGGTGCAGCAGTGCTGAGCTGTGCCGTGTTGTGACGTTAACAGACTGGTCGCCGCTGATTGGTCAGGTTGTAACCGCCCCTCTCCTCCTCCTCTTCTACCAAATCTTCACGACCTTCTCAATAAAGTTTTTGAAAAAAAAAAAAAAAAAAAAAAAAGAATCTTCACGACCTACTCAGCACGCAACCACTGTTGGCGGTTCCTTTTCAGTGTATTGCTGTGCTATTTTTCATTTATTCTCTATCAAAAATGGCTTCGCGTAATAAGGGTGTTCCATGGAGCAATAAGGGGGTGCAGTGGCTGCTCACTGCATTGTCAGACGAACGTATTCAGCGCGAGTTAGACGGAGCCGCCTGGAATGAAAAAAATATACCGGGAGGTCTCGACATCGGAGTCCTTTAACGGTGAGTTTTAATTTTTTTTTATTGTGCGTTTTTTCGCAAATATATTCGGTAAGACGCTCAGTTTATTTATGCAATAAAAAAGCTGTTCATTTGTGGATGGATCGCTGCTTTATTGCAGCACAATGCGGACTAAAGCTTTTATTGTAATTATTCATGTGAACAATACGCTGAAATAAGCTTATGTATTCTTGTTAAAAACTATTGTCTTTTCTGTATATATTTCGTGCTGTATTTTATTGTGTGCATTTTCCTTGTAGAATCATCCCATGCGTCCGCCGCGACAGCCCGTCCGGATTATTCAACCGAGCCTTCCTGACCCACAGCTGGCAGAGACGGATTAATTCTACCGAGCCTCAGCACTCAGTGGTCGGCGTGTATAAAATGTCGATTAACCTTCATGTTGTGTTGCAAAGTTTTTTTTTTATTTTAATATTTTGTATATAATAAAATGGAATTGTTTTGGAAAGTGTGGTTTGTCTGTTATAACACTGAATTATAAAACAGTATAATTACATAGAAATTCCATTGCCTAGTCTGATCAAAATGATACTGAGGGTCAACCATTGTAAAGGTAATGTGATTTTTAACTAGACCAAAAAAGAAATCTTTTTGTACGCTTTCTGTTCTTTTTATTGAAATATAAAAAATTAGCACCAAGTCAAAGGTACGAGTATATGTAAATTGAATGTTCTATCGGCATTCCAAATTCAGAGATTTACAATACTTTAGAAGGAGTGTAGCATCATCTAAACGGAAAATAATAATACTGTTGTTCCAAACGTTGACCTGAAGGTGAAAAACATGAATTTTTTTAATTCAGTACATCCAAAATGCCCTAGGATGTGGTGTAGTCCAGTGTGCCACCGTCTCATTATTTAATACGAATAAAAACAAGTTTCAGCTCATTATTTCTAGGTCAGATGGCAGTTAATTCAAAACAAAAGTGACTTGTGTTGTTGCAGCTTAATTATGAGATAAAATTAATTGTGAGATAAAACCACAGAGCGTGCAAGGCAATAATCCTTGGATCCTCCATTTTTTGTCTGGTGCAAATAAGGACTCAGTCCGGTGCATAACATCACGGGAGTGTGGCCCCGCCTCGCTGAGAATCTGCTGCTGCCCCGCAACACTGTGCTAATGGAAACAGAAGCATTCCGAGCCGTACTGAAGTGAATCGAGCCGTACCGAGGTGTGCTGGGCTAGTGGAAAACAGGCTTTTGTGTGTCGCTAAAGATATGATGCCGATTCAGACTATGGAGAGGGAAGGCTTCAGGCACCTAATACATGTACTGGATCCAAGATACCACTTGCCTACAAGAAAGCATTTTGCCAAGACCTCAATTCCAAACATGAACGAAAAACACCTTGACGAGCTAGCAGTTACACCGTCTTCTGCAGAATATTACTACGTGATATTAATAATATTAATATTTGGTACTTCCGGCGCCACACGAGTAGGCTGCCTTTTTGCAATAGCAGATCAATTTTTTCCTATTTCTATTTACTATCTGGCTTCTGTTGCTAAACTTTCTGATCCGGTGACACCTTATCTATCACGGACACACAGATCGCCCAAATGTCTCCTGAACCAGCAGATGGAGCCACTGCTTTTAGGAGGCAGTACAATAGAGACCAACCGTTAGCACTTAATCAGCCCACGATGCTAACGTAAGAATTCGACATACCGGTAGAAATAAGACAGAAGCGACGTGGATGTTGCGCTGGAGCAAGACAGCGGGCGAGAAATATAAGGGACACACCCGTCCTTCAATCCGTTATTATGGGAAATGTACGTTCGCTACTCAATAAGACAGATGAGCTAGCGGCTATGGCTCATTACCAGAGCGTCTTCAGAGAGATTAGCATGATGTTGTTTACTGAAACGTGGCTAACAGAACTAGCAACAGATGCTAACATCGAACTGGAGGGTTTCCACACAGTACGGGCAGACCGGACACCAGACAGTGGGAAGGCAAGGGGTGAAGGAGTGATAATGTACGTCAATAACAGCTGGTGCAGACCAGGACATATCACAGTCAAGGAACAACACTGCAGCAAAGACATTGAGTTGCTAGCTGTTAGCATACGGCCTACCTATCTCCCGAGGGAATACTCACACATGATCTGCATTGTTATTTATGCAAATCCGACGGTGAACGCTGGGACAGTGCGTGACACCATTCACTCAGTAACTGGCAGGCTGCAGACAGAACACCCAAATGCTCTTCTCCTCATCTCCGGGGATTTCAACTATATTTCACTGTCCCCCATTCTGCCCACGTTCACCCAGTATGTCACATGCCACACTAGAGACAATAAAACACTGAACTTATTCTATGCAAACACTAATGAGGCGTACATCTCATCATCACTCCCCCCACTCGGGAGATCGGATCACAACTTGGTTCATCTCCTGCTGGTGTACAAATCCCTAGTACACAGACAACCTCCGGTCATGTGCACAGCGAAGATATGGTCTGAGGAAGCAATGGATGCTCTAAAGGACTGTTTTGAAATCACTGCCTGGGAGCAGCTCTGCAATCCACATGGTGAGGACATCAATGGCCTCACTCACACCATCATGGACTACATCAACTTCTGTGTGGACAGCACCGTACCCACCAAGACCATGCGGTGTTGCTCAAACAACAAACCCTGGATCAACCCTGAGATAAAAACACTTCTGAGAGAGAAGAGGATCTTCAGGTTGGGGAACAGGGACATGCTGAAGTCCGTACAGAGGGAGCTGAGGAGGAAGATCAGAGAAGGCAAGGACAGCTTCAGGAAGAAGATGGAGCACAAGCTGCAATGGAGCGACATTGGTGGGGTCTGGAGAAACCTCAAAACCATCTCTGGGCTCCAGAATACCTCCTCCCAGGCCACGGGGGGCAGGGAGTGGGCGAACAATCTGAACCTGTTTTTTAATAGGTTTGACCAACCCCACACACCCCCACCTGCACACCAGCCACTGCCGCCTCTAAAGTCATCGAGACCTGCTGTCCACACCCCACTCCACCAACATCCCCCCCTACTCCCAGCACACAGCCCCCCAACCAGACCCTCACTAAGACCCAGGTGAGGACGGAGCTGAGGAAGATCAAGGTGAGGAAGGCCTCGGGACCAGATGGCATCAGCGCGAAGCTCCTCAAGTCCTGTGCAGACCAGCTGTGTGAGATTGTGGAGCACATCTTCAAGCTGAGCCTGAAGCTGGGAAGGGTACCACAGTTGTGGAAAACATCTTGTGTGGTACCCTTACCAAAGACTTCCCACCCCTGAAACCTGAACAGCTACAGACCAGTGGCCCTGATGTCTCACATGATGAAGACCCTGGAGACACTGCTCCTTGCTCACCTCTGCCCCCTGGTGGGACCAGCGATGGGTCCACTCCAGTTCACCTACCAGCATGGCATTGGGGTGGAGGATGCAGTGATCTTCCTCCTTCACCGTTCCCTGTACCACCTGGAGAAGCCTGGGAACGCGGTGAGGATCGTGTTCTTTGACTTCTCCAGTGCTTTCAACACCATCCAACCGATGATCCTGAGGGACAAGCTGCTGTGCGCAGGGTTGGACCAGCACCTGTCATCATGGATCCTGGACTACCTCACAAACCGGCCACAATTTGTGAGAACCCGGGATTGTGTGTCTGACATAATCATTGGCAGCACGGGGGCCCCCCAGGGAACGGTTTTGGCTCCCTTCCTGTTCGCCCTTTATACTGCGGACTTCTCACACAACACAACACACTGCCATCTACAGAAGTTCTCTGACAACTCTGCGATTGTCGGCCTCAACTTCAAAGGAGATGAAGCTGAGTACAGAGAACTTATCCAGGACTTCATAGACTGGTGCCATCGGAACTGCCTCCAGATCAACGTGAAGAAAACTAAGGAGCTGGCGATGGACTGCCGCAGGCAAGGACAACCCCTCACAGCACCAGTAAACATACAGGGAACAAACATTGAGATGGTGACATCCTACAAGTACCTTGGTGTTCATCTGAACAATAAACTAGACTGATCACACAATACCGACGCACTCTACAAGAAGGGACAGCGCAGGCTGTTTCTACTGAGGAGGCTCAGGTCTTTTGGTGTACAAGGGGTGCTCCTGAAGACATTCCACGACATGGTGGTGGCATCAGCCATCACTTTTGGAGTGGTCTGCTGGGGCAGTGGCATTACAGCAGCCGATAGGAAGAGACTGAACAAACTGATCGAGAAAGCTAGCTCTGTCCTGGGGCAACGCCTTGACCCAGTGGAGGAGATAGGAGAGAGAAGGATGGTAGCTAAACTGTCATCTCTGCTGGAGTCCGAGTCCCACCCTATGCAGGACATACTGAACGCACTGAGAAGCTCATTTAGCAGTAGACTACATCATCCTAGGTGCGCGACCGAGAGGTTTTGCAGGTCCTTCCTACCTACGGCTGTCAGACTTTATAACCTAAGCAGGGCTGCTCGCAAAGATAGCAAAATAACGTGACGACCTAATAGTATTGAATGCAAAAGGCGCAACAGACTTAGACAAATGTCCCCTCCAGTATACAACTAGGACCATATCAGTCACTATGGAGGGTGACAATATGTATGGGTATATATTCATACTATGTAGGATAACTAAGTAGACGGTTATGCTGTTTATTGCATCGAGCTACAATGCTCCGCACTGTGTATATATGTTTATGTGTACATATGTATATTCACTGCTCTTATTTTCTTATCTTCTTAATTATTGCTCTGAGTGTTGCTGTCCCTGTGCTGTTGCAATCCTGGAATTTCCCCATTGTGGGACTAATAAAGGCTTATCTTATTTTACTCATCCACCATGGGCTGATGGTCAAGTAGAACTACAGAGCCCTATTTAAGTCTGACTGTACACTACATTAACAATAAATGGAAGCTGTGCAAAGCCTGTCTTAAAATGATTTACTTCCCCGAGGACCATACAGGAGAAAATATAGCAAACGGACTCCAAGATTTCCTCGAGTTTTGGCACTTCTTCTTTCTTCTTCTTTTAGATTTGATTGGTGGTTGGCAACCAGCTTACAGGTGCATTATTACCACACACACTATGTCTGTTTTTCCTCATAGCTTTGTGACGCTTTCCTCATCGTCTTGGCACCTCAATGAAAAGAAGCAGGTGTGTTTAACGACTAATAGTGGGGCAAACGTTGTGAAAGCTATAAAACTAAATGAATGGACGAGACTGTCATATTTTGGCCATCTTCCTCATATTGCCATCAGTAAGTTTACTACTTCTACATAAGGTACTGATATACTACTAGTGCATCTCAGTTCAATAGAACACAAGTTTTAATTTAAAAACAAAAATCAACAAAATTGCATGAAAAAGGCTTGAAATGTTTGACTGTGCATATATATGTATATGTATGTACTGCTCAAAAAAATAAAAGGAACACTTTTTTTCTGAGTAAGCTGGACTAGCCTGCCACAATTTCTTCACTTTAAGTTTTGGAGTGTTTTCATTTCCATCAAAAGATGTGGCATCTTTTCATTCTTAACACATTATCCAGTCCATATCAGTGTAGATATCAAGCTTATTTTTTCCCATTAAAATCTGATGCGTTTTCAAAGTGTTCCTTTTATTTTTTTGAGCAGTATATATATACACACACACACACACTCTCTCTCTCACACACACACACACAGTGTGTGTGTGTGTGTGTGTGTGTGTGTGTGTGTGTGTGTGTGTGTGTGTGTGTGTGTGTGTGTGTGTGTGTGTGTGTGTGTGTGTGTGTGAGAGAGAGAGAGAGAGAGAGAGAGAGAAGTATTATATTGAAAGTTTATCTTTTTATATTGAAATCTTATTTTATATTTTTACAATATTTTAATTTACTGAGATGTACCAGAAAATGTTATAAGATTGAGGTAAATTTGAGCTATGAATGCAGGATCCTTTTTTTCGATGTTCATGTTATAGAAACATTTGTTTCAATCAGATGCACTATATCAAGTATTTAAGATAAGATAAGATAAGATTAGATAAGATAAGCCTTTATTAGTCCCACAATGGGGAAATTCCAGGATTGCAACAGCACAGGGATAGCAACACTCAGAGCAACAATCAGAAGACAAGAGAAAACAAGAGCAGCGAGTATACATATGTACATATAAATATATAAACACAGTGCGGAGCATTGTAGCTAGATGGAATAAATATATAAATATATAAACACACAGTGCGGAGCATTGTGGCTAGATGGAATAAATATATAAATATATAAACACACAGTGCGGAGCACTGTACCTAGATGGAATGAACAGCATAACCGTCTACCTAGTTATCCTACATGGTATGATTATGTACCCATACATATTGTCACCCTCCGTAACGACCGCTATTTCCCTAGTTGTATACCGGAGGGGACCATTGTGCAAGTCTACTGCGTCTTTTGCATTCAATACTATTAGGTTGTCACGTTTTTTTGCCATCTCTGCGAGCAGCCCTGCTTAGGTTATACAGTCTGACAGCCGTAGGTAGGAAGGACCTGTGAAACCTCTCGGTTGCGCACCTAGGATGATGTAGTCTGCTGCTAAATGAGCTCCTCAGTGCATTCAGTATGTCCTGCATAGGGTGGGACTCGGACTCCAGCAGAGATGACAGTTTAGCCACCATCCTTCTCTCTCCCATCTCCTCCACTGGGTCAAGGCGTTGCCCCAGGACAGCGCTAGCTTTCTTGATCAGTTTGTTCAGTCTCTTCCTATTAGCTGCTGTAATGCCACTGCCCCAGCAGACCACTCCAAAAGTGGTCTGCCACCACCGTGTCGTAGAATGTCTTCAGCAGCGCCCCTTGTACACCAAAAGACCTGAGTCTCCTCAGTAGGAACAGCCTGCGCTGTCCCTTCTTGTAGACTGCGTCAGTACTGTGTGATCAGTCTAGTTTATTGTTCAGATGAACACTCAGGTACTTGTACGATGTCACCATCTCAATGTCTGTTCCCTGGAAGTTTACTGGTGCTGTGAGGGGTTGTCCTTGCCTGTGGCAGTCCACCACCAGCTCCTTAGTTTTCCTCGCGTTGATTTGGAGGCAGTTCCGATGGCACCAGTCCATAAAGTCCTGGATAAGTCCTCTGTACTCAGCTTCATCTCCGTTGGAGATGAGGCCAACGATCGCAGAGTCGTCAGAGAACTACTGTAGATGGCAGTGTGTTGTGTTGTGTGAGAAGTCCGCAGTATAAAGGGTGAACAGGAAGGGAGCCAAAACCGTTCCCTGGGGGGGCCCCGTGCTACCGATGATCGTGTCAAACACACTGTCCCGGGTTCTCACAAACTGTGGCCGGTTAGTGAGGTAGTCCAGGATCCATGATGACAGGTGCTGGTCCACCCCTGCGCACAGCAGCTTGTCCTTCAGGATCATCGGTTGGATGGTGTTGAAAGCACTGGAGAAGTCAAAGAACATGATCCTCACCACATTCCCGGGCTTCTCCAGGTGGGACAGAGAACGGTGAAGGAGGAAGATCACCGCATCCTCCACCCCAATGCCATGCTGGTAGGCGAACTGGAGTGGATCCATCGCTGGTCCAACCAGGGGGCGGAGGTGAGCAAGGAGCAGTCTCTCCAGGGTCTTCATCATGTGGGACGTCAGGGCCACTGGTCTGTAGCTGTTCCGATCTTTGGGGTGGGAAGTCTTTGGTACAGGTACCACACAAGATGTTTTCCACAACTGTGGTGCCCTCCCCAGCTTCAGGCTCAGCTTGATGATGTGCTCCACAATCCCACACAGCTGGTCTGCACAGGACTTGAGGAGCTTTGCGCTGATGCCGTCCGGTCCTAACGCCTTCCTCGCCTTGATCTTCCTCAGCTCCGTCCTCACCTGGGTCTTAGTGAGGGTCATGTTGGGGGGCTGTGTGTTGGGAGTGGGGGGGTGATGGTGGAGTGGGGTGTGGGCAGCAGGACTCGATGTCTTCAGAGGCAGCAGTGGTTGTTGTGCAGTCGGGGGGGAGGGCGGTTGGTCAAACCTATTAAAAAACAGGTTCAGATTGTTCGCCCACTCCCTGCCCCCCGTAGCCTGGGGGGAGGTATTCTGGAGCCCAGAGAGAGTTTTAAGGTTTCTCCAGACCCCATCGATGTCGCTCTGTTGCAGCTTGTCCTCCATCTTCTTCCTGAAGCTGTCCTTGCCTTCTCTGATCTTCCTCCTCAGCTCCCTCTGTACGGACTTCAGCATCTCCCTGTTCCCCGCCCTGAAGATCCTCTTCTCTCTCAGAAGTGTTTTTATCTCAGGGTTGATCCAGGGTTTGTTGTTCGAGCAACACCATACGGTCTTGGTGGGTACGGTGTTGTCCACACAGAAGCTGATGTAGTCTGTGATGGTGTGAGTGAGGCCATCGATGTCCTCACCATGTGGATCGCAGAGCTGCTCCCAGGCAGTGTTTTCAAAACAGTCCTTTAGCGCGTCCATTGCCTCCTCAGACCATAACTTCACTGTGCGCATGACCGGAGTTGTCTGTGCACTAGGGGTTTGTACACCGGCCGGAGATGAACCAAGTTGTGATCCGATCTCCAGAGTGGGGGGGAGTGGAGATGAGGTGTACCCCTCCTTAGTGTTTGCGTAGAATAAGTCCAGTGTTTTATTGTCTCTAGTGTGGCATGTGACATACTGGGTGAACGTGAGTAGAATGGGAGACAGTGAAACATGGTTGAAGTCGCCTGAGATGAGGAGAAGAGCATTTGGGTGTTCTGTCTGCAGCCTGCCAGTTAATGAGTGGATGACGTCACGCGCTGTCCCAGCGTTCACCGTCGGATTTGCATAAATAACAATGCAGATCATGTGTGAGTATTCCCTCAGGAGATATGTAGGCCGCATGCTAACAGCTAGCAACTCAATGTCTTTGTTGCAGTGTTGTTGTTTAACCGTGATATGTCCCAGTCTGCACCAGTTGTTATTGACATACATTATCACTCCACCGCCCCTTGCCTTCCCACTGTCTGGTGTTCAGTCTGCCCGTATTGCGTGGAAACCCTCCAGTTCAATGTTAGCATATGCTGCTAGTTCAGTTAGCCACGTCTCCGTGAATAGCATAAGGCAGCACTCCCGGTATATGCTCTTGTAGCGGGAGATAGCCGCTAGCTCATCTGTTTTTCCAAGTATCGATCGTACATTCCCCATAACAACGGATGGGAGGGTGGGTCTGTACCTTATATTCCTTGCCCACCGTCTTGCCCCAGCTCGACAACCACGCTGTTTCCGTCTCATCTCTCCTGGTATGTCGAGTTTTTTCGTTAACATCGTGGGCCGGTTAAGTGCCAACAGCTGGTCTCTATTATACTGCCTCCTGCACGAAACAGTGGCTCCGTCCACTGGCTCAGGAACATTTGGGCGATCTACGTGTTTGGATGGAATAAAGGTGATGCTGGATCAGAAAGATTGGCAAGAGAGCCAGATAGTAAATAGAATAGGCAGAAATTGATCCACTGTTGCAAAAGGCAGCCTACTCGTGTGGCGGCGGAAGTGGAAAAAAAAACATTTAAAATGTTTACATTTTTTTTAAAGGCAAATATGTGATATTGTCAATAATATCGTTATTGTGAATATTCTCAGAAATATTGTCATATCTTTTTTGGGTCATATCGCCCCACCCCTACTACAAAGACCCCCGAACCGACCCCCCAACCAAGTGGTAGACACCAGTGGTGAGGGGGGCCATTAAGCTGAAGGAGGAGTCCTATCAAGCTTGGTTGGCTTGTGGGACTCCCAAAGCAGCTTTGGTGTACCGGCAGGCCAAGCAGAGTGCAGCTTGGGTGGTTGCTGAAGCAAAAACTCGGGTGTGGGAGAAATTCAGTGAGGCCATGGAACAAGACTTTCAGTCGACCTCAAAGAGATTCTGGCAAACTGTCCGGCGGTTCAGGAGGGGGAAGCAGCTCCCTGTCCACACTGTGTATGGTGCGGATGGGGCGCTGCTGACTTCGACTGGGGATATCGTCAGGTGGTTGAAGGAATACTTCGAGGATCTCCTCAATCCCACTGACATGCCTTCCACAGAGGAAGCAGGGCCTTGTGGACAAGGGAGATGACGCGGCCCCTCCCAGGGCGAGGTCGCCAAGGTGGTTAAAAAATCTCATTGGTGGCTGGGCCCTGGGAGTGGGACAAGATTCCGCCTCGAGTACCTCAATGGCCCCTGCCCATGTTGTAGGGCTTGTCATGGGTTGACATGCCTCTGCAACATTGCGTGGAGGTCGGGGAGCAGTGGCCTATGGATGGCAAACCGGGGTAGGTGGTTCCTCTCTTTAAAAAAGGGGGACCGGAGGGTGTGCTCCAACTTTTAGAGCGATCACCCTCCTCTGCCTCCCTGGAAGGTCTATGCCAAGGTACTGGAGAGGAGAGTGTGGCCATTGGTGGAACCTCGGATTCAGGAGGAGCAATGTGGTTTTCGTCTTGGCCGTGGCACATCGGACCAACACTTTACCTTCAAGAATCCTTGAGGGTTCATGGGTGTTTGCCCAACCAGTTTACATGTGTTTTGTGGACTTGGAGAAGGCATTTGACTGTGTCCCTCGTGGTTTTTTGTGGGAGGTGCTTTGGGAGTATGGGGTATCGGGCTTCTTGTTTCGAGCTATCCGGTCTCTATACGACCGTTGTCAGAGTTTGGTTCATATTGCCAACACTTAGTTGGACTCATTTCCAGTGAGAGTTGGACTCTGCCCGGGCTGCCCTTTGTCACTGATTCTGTTCATAATTTTTATGGACAGGATTTCTAGGCCCAGCCAAGGAACGGAGGGTGTCATGCTTGGTGATCACAGGATCTCATCTCTGCTGTTTGCAGATGATGTCCTGTTGGCTTCATCCAGCAATGACCTACAGGCCTTACTGGTACGGTTTGCTGCTAAGTGTGAAGCGGCTGGGATGAGAATCAGCACCTCCAAGTCCGAGTCCATGGTCCTCAGCCAGAAAAAGGTGGATTGTCCTCTCCGGGTTGGGGACAGGCTCCTGCCCCAAGTGGAGGAGTTTAAGTATCTTGGGGTCTTATTCACAAAGGGGAGAATGGAGCGAGGGATTGACAGACGGATCAGAGCAACATCTGCAGTGATGCGGACGTTGTACCGGTCTGTTGTGGTGAAGAGGGAGCTGAGCTCTAAGGCAAAGCTGTCGATTTACCAGTCAATCTCTGTTCCTACCCTCACCTATGGTCATGAGCTTTGGGTAATGATCAAAAGAATGACATCACAGATACAAGTGGCTGAAATAAGCTTCCTTCATAGGATCGCTGGACTCACCCTGAGAGATAGGGTGAGGAGCTCAGTCATCTGGGAGAGGCTCAGAGAAGAACCGCTGCTCCTCCACATTGAAAGGAGCCAGTTGAGGTGGTTTGGGCATCTGATCAGGATGCCTTCTGGATGCCTCCCACTTGAGGTGTTTCGGGCACGTCTCACTGGGAGGAGATCCCGGGGCAGACCCAGGACTCGCTGAAGAGACTACATCTCCCAGCTGGTCTGGGAACACCTTGGTATCCTCTCTCAAGAGCTGAAGCAGGTGGCTGGGGAGAGGGAATTCTGGGCTTCTCTGCTTGAACTGCTGCCTCTGTGACCCGGACCTCCGGAAAAATGGTAGAAGATGGATGGACCCTACAAAGACAAGATATTTCATGTTCAAACTGATAAACTTTGTTTGTTGCAAATATTCACTCATTTTGAATTTGATTGCTGCAACACTTTCCAAAAAAGCTGGGGACAGGGGCAGCAAAAAGACTGGGAAAGTCACTTTATGGAACATTCCACAGGTGAACAGGTTAATTGAAAACAGGTGAGTGTCTTGATTGGGTATAAAAGGAGCATCCCCGAAAAGCTCAGTCATTTACAAGCAAGGATGGGGGAGGTTCACCACTTTGTGAACAACTGTGTGGGCAAATAGTCCAACAGTTTAAGAACAATGTTTCTCAACGTACAACTGCAAGGAATTTAGGGATTTCATCATCTACAGTCCATAATATCATCTAAAGATTCAGACAATCTGGAGAAATTTCTGCACATAAGCAGCAAAAGCTGAAAAACCAACATTGAATTGCCGGTGACCTTTGATCCCTCAGGCAGTACTGCATTAAAAACTGATGTCATTCTGTAAAAGATATTACCAGGTGGGCTCAGGAACACTTCAGAAAACCACTGTCAGTTAACACAGTTCTTCGTTACATCTACAAGTAAAACTCTACCATGCAAAGCCGAAGCCATACATCACAACACCAGAAACACCACCGGTTGCTCAGGGCCCGAGCTCATCTGAGATGGACTGAAGCAAAATGGAAAAGTGTGCTGTGGTCCGACGAGTCCATATTTCAGATTGTTTTGGAAATCATGGACATCGTGTCATTCAGGCTAAAGAGGAAAAAGACCATCCAGACTATCAATGCAAAGTTCAAAAGCCAGCATCTGTGATGGTATGGGGGTGTGTTCGTGCCCATGGCGATGGGTAACTTGCACATGTGTGAAGGTACCATTAATGCTGAATGGTACATACAGGTATTGGAGCAACAATATGCCTGCCAATCCGAAGCAACGTCTTTTTCAGACATCCCTGCTTATTTCAGCAAGAGAATGCCAAGCCACATTCTGCATGTTACAAAAGCGTGGCTTTGTAGTAAAAGAGTGCGGGTACTAGACTAGCCTGTCTGCAGTCCAGACCTGTCTCCCATTGAAAATGTGTGGAGTATTATGAAGCACAAAATACAGCAACAGAGACTCGGACTGCTGAGCAATGGAAGTTGTACAGTGAACAAGAACGGGAAAGGATTCCACCTACAAAGCTTCAACAATTAGTGTCCTCAGGTCCTAAATGCTTGCTGAATGTTGTTAAAGGCCAAATGTCACGTAACAGGGTACTTTAAATATCTTGAAACTAGATATAAAAGGGAACCGATCCGTTCGGGTCTTGGTGCATATGCTTCAGTAACAACGGAATATTCGTTAATTTAAAACTGCCGCGCTTGGCCTGACACGGCCCCTGGAATCACCTGGGGAAGAAGGCGGAAGTGACGAAATAGATTGTACCCTAGTTTGATGCTTGGGGTATTTCAATTGATTGTTTATATGGAGACTGGAAGGTTGAAGTGAGCAACAAGAAAGAAAAAATTGGATCAGAATCAGAATCAGAATCAGGTTTATTGCCATTGTTCATGTAGTACACAAACTAGGAATTTGTCTCGGTACAATGCTGCAACATTAAACATGATAAGATAAGAGAAATAAACTATACATGTAATAAAGTGTAGGATAAGATTAAGTGATACTGGTCAACAGTTAAAATATATATTAGCCAGCAGCAGATACTGTGGAGAACTATATAGTGCAGTCGGTAATGCAGGAAGAAAACAGTGATGATTGACATGAGTCTGGTTGAGCTGCTGTACATGGTGCACGAGAGTCACTTAGTGTTCAGCAGTCTAATGGCAGAGGGGAAGAAGCTGTTCATGTGACGGGAGGTTTTAGTCTGGATGGACCGAAGTCTTCTACCAGAGGGGAGGGGGGCAAACAGTACATGACCAGGGTGTGAGGGATCGGCTATGATCCGGCCAGCACGCCTCCGGGTCCTGGAGATGTACAGATCCTGGAGAGATGGGAGCTTGCAGCCGATCACCTTCTCAGCAGTGCGCACGACGCGCTGCAGCCTTAGTCTGTCCCTGGCAGTGGCTCCTGCGTACCACACGGTTATGGAGGTGGTGAGGATGGACTCGATGATGGCTGTGTAGAACTGCACTAACATCTTGGTGGGTAGCTTGAGCTTCCTCAGCTGCCGCAGGAAGAACATCCTCTGCTGGGCTTTTTTGATGAGTGAGCTGATGGTCAGCTCCCATACCATATAAGGTATGGGATATTTCACCCATACCTTAAAACGGGACTATCAGGGACAGCTGGGTAATAAGGGACACTTCTCTGGGAAATGTTTTCATACCTGTCGAGTGAGACACTTTCGCCGTACTTCAACACCGTAAAAAGCGGCTATAAGGGACGGCGGAGCAACAAGGGACACCTCTCTGGGAAATGCCCCAAATGCAACTCGTGTTGTTATTGTCAAATATTTTAAGGATTCATGGATATTTGACAATAACAACACAACTCAGCGTCCGGCGCAAAATAAAAAAAAAAAAGCAGAATTCTGTATTTGTAAGGCGATCTCTCTCTGTTCCGCAACCGCTGCACAGCTGAAAGTGTTAAACCATTGTCCTAATGACTTCTCATTGTGGTGAGAATAGCTCCCGCTGAGCGATCTGCCCGCCCCGACAATCAGACTAATGATTGAGTCCACACTTCGAACAGTAGTGATAATAGCTCCCGCTGAGCGATCTGCCCGCCGCGACCATCAGACTGATTGAGTCCACACTTCTCATTGTAGTGATAATAGCTCCCGCTGAGCCATCTGCCAGCACCAGCTGTGGGGGATCACACACAGGAAGTGCTCCTCAACACACTCAATTTTTTTTCCCGTATATTTTTCTTTTGGGCGTACAGAAATGGCAATACGCCCGTTTTTGCTAAAATTGCATTTTCCCCGTATTTTCCTTAAAATATTTGACAATAACAACACGAACTACATTTAAAACATTTCCCAGAAAAGTGTCCCCCACCACTCCGCCGTCCCCCACAGCCGCGCTTGGCACCAAAATACGGCGAAAACGTCTCACTTGACAGGTATGCGCCTCCATTTTCATATTGATCTGGTCAATTTCTTGACAGCAGCGGCTCTCCTCCACTGTAATAATAATGGCTTCCGAAAAATCAATATTTATGGCGCGCCCTCGACAGACCCCCTTCGGCTTCGCAATTCTGGAGGCGATTAATGTCCAGTTCAATGACATTTTCCACTGGTTCTGCTCTCTGGTCATCGTTGGAACTGTTGTCATCAGACAAAGCATCTGATTCCGTCTCGGACGGCTAGAACCTGTAAGGTTCTATGCCTCTGTCACTGTCTGAACCACTGACAAAAAAAAAGACAAAAAAAAAAAGACAAAACTAAACTAATTTGTTCACAATCGCTGTCACTTTCCGTCATGATTGTCCAATGTTGATAAGTGTGAATGTGGATAGGCAGGGCAGCCAGGGTACAACTGGTGATGTCAAAAACATGGGCGTGGTCTGGACTGGCTGTCACAAGCCAGCAAGCAAGGTGGGGCCTTCACCTGGTGTATTTTGTGCAATTATGTAAATACAGGTGGGTGATATGGTCTCCGGTATGAATATTTGGTTTAAGCTATGTGTATTTTATCTAAATTCGTTGTCATTTAGAAAAAAAAATTACGTGACATTTGGCCTTTAAAAGGAAAGGTGATGTAACACAGTGGTAAACATGACCCTGTCCCTGCTTTTTTGGAATGTGTTGCAGGAATCAAATTCAAAATGAGTGAATATTGGAAAAAAAAACAAAAATAATAAAATTTATCAGTTTGAACATTAAATATCTTGTCTTTGTTGTGTAATCAATTGAATATAAGCTGAAAAGGATTTGCACATCATCTAATTTGCTTTTATTTAGGTTTTAGAGAACGTCCAAATTTCACCAGAATTGAGGTGTGTACAACACACAGCTCTGAAAAAAATTTAGAGACCAGAGAGACCACTGCAAAATTATCACTTCATCTGGTTTACTAGTATGTATACGCAATAGGGCTGCAACGATTAGTCGACATTGTCAATAATATTGTTCATAAAAATTTGTTGATGCAGATTTTTATTGTCGACAAGTCATTTAATTTTAAAGATTATATGCATGCCAGGGGAATGTTCAGTTTAACTGTTCCAGCAAAGAAGAAGACGAATGCATCATGGCGACACGGAGAGAAAATCACAGAGAAGGCCAAAAGTTTCCAACGTAAAGGAGGATTTTACCAAAAATAAATAAATAAAACAAGTCAACGCAACATTCCTTACAGCCCGAGTCCCATTAACCAATCACAGGGCTTAACTTTAGCCACCAACTAACCAAGCACCCTGTGATTAGCTATCGGGACTCAGGCTGTCAAACCTTCCAGTTGAAGTCTTTTCAGTGGTCCTACCGAGTCCAGGAAAGTTAATTCATGTTTCTTTAACTCAACCATAAAAATGAGGAAACAAAAAGCAAATGACGGTCTTTAAATGATGTCATCCAGTGTCCGAATAAAATCTCATCTGATTGGTTTCTCCGGACCGAACAGAAGTAAGAGTCGACACCTCAAAGCAGCATCAGGAGGACGCCCCACTACTTCAGTCAGCAGCACCCTCAGTGGTAATTAGTCTATTCCCTTTCATGTTTCACTGAGCTCACTTCTGATCCTAGACAGTGATACATTTCTAAAGATTCACACAGAGCAAAAATCTGATCCGACTAGTTTGAGTGTCCATCACACCCTGCAAACAAATAGCATCACTAGACAGAGAGCGGCGGGTACAGCACTGAAGACTGGCAGGTCATGTGGTTTCTGTGACATCAAGGATGGATATTTTTGATTCTTTAATGAGGCTGCAATAGAATATCTGACAGGAGAGGAAGAACCTCCTGTTGACCACGGTGGAGTCATCAATATATTAACTGTGCAAGTGAATTCTCGGGGCCCAAATACAATGCTCTAGTCCAGGGGTCGCCAATCTTGGCCAACCGGAGAGCCATTTTGCCTGTCTCCAACTAAAATAGAAGTACCTGAGGGCTGCAATGGCAATTTGACCTTTTAAATAAAGATTATGCTGCTTTTAAAGTTTTTTTTATACATAGTTCTGAATATTATGTGGCATTAATGAATTCATACTACACCAGTGGGAAAAAACTGTCAAGCGTTATATATAGCTTCATTCATGAAATAAAAGTATTACAAACATTACAAATTGTTTTGTGCTGAAAAATACATTTCTGAATATCTGACCATAAATTTTTGTAGTTTTATACTTATCAGTACATTCATAAATTGTTTATATCTGAAAAATATCATCCATCACTTCCTGCACGTACAGTTACAACTGATTATATTAATTTTTGTGTAGAGTCCATTATTCCTACTAAAACAGTTGTAGGAATAATAGTAGTAGGTAGTAGATGTATCCAAATAAAATCTACATCACCAAAGACATCAAACAAATCTTGAATTACAAGAAAGCAGCTTTCAGAAATAGGGATACACTGGAGCTGCGCAGGATAAATAAGGAGCTTAAGGGTAAAATTAAGAAGGCCAAAGAGGTTCATAAGAGACACTTGGAGAGCATGCTTAAGGCTGGTGACTCCAGAATGATGTGGAAAAGCATGAAAAGCATGGCTGGAATGCCAAGCAAGCAATCTAAAGCTGTCATCTTGAATGATGAACTGACAACTGCATCTGAGTTAAACACCTTTTTCACCAGGTTTGAGACCATCGGGATGGAGGAGAGATGTGAAGAGGTGTTGAGGTCCATTTCTGTTCAGCCAGAGGACAGTGAAAATTTCAGTAGGATAGGTGGCCAGCGTATTTCGACATCTCAACGCACGCAAGGCCTCCGGACCTGACAATATTGGTGCCTCCTTCCTCAGGACCTACAGTAAAGAGCTAGCTCAGGTGTAGCAGCCCATCTTCCAGCTGTCACTGGATACCCACACCATCCCCAAGGCCTGGAAAACCCTCACAACATCATCCCAGTCCCAAAGCAATCTTGTCCCAAGAAGTGCAACGACTTCTTGCCAGTGGCGCCAACTTCCGTTCTGATGACGTCATTGGAGAAAATTCTTTCACTTTTGCTTTCCAGCTCCATACAGGATAAACTGGATCCCTATCAATTTGCTTACAAGAGTGAATCCAGCACTGAAGATGCCATCGCCACCCTTTCACACCTGGTTTCAAAAAATGTGGATTCATCAAAACAGGGGCCATACGCCAGAGCTCTGTTTATTGACTTTTCTTCTGCCTTCAACACAATTAAACCTGGACTTAGTTCTTGCCAAAATGCATCATCTGGAAATTAACTCATATCTTATCCATTGGTATCATTCCTTTCTCATTAATAGACAGTAAACTGGTCAGTGTAAATAACATGTTCTTCTCTGCTAAAAACAAGTACTGGTGCCCCACAAGGATGCGTTAGCTCTCCATTACTTTTTACCATTTACACTAATGACCTGCGTCATTTATGTGCCTGACCATTATCTCATTAAGTATTCTGATGACACTGCTTTGGAAGCACTCATGACAAAGGAGCTACAACCAGAAATCTACTTTGGCAGTGTGGATCAGGTAGTTGCAGAGGTGTGAGCAGAATTCCCTCATTATGAATACAATGAAAACAGAGGAAATCATCTTTGGAAACATCCATTTAACTCCAGCTCCAATCATTATTCACAATGCACTCATAAAACAGTCCCCCTCTTTTAAATACCTGGGGGTGCATGTGGACCAGTTGCCCTCTCCTGGTCAATCCATGTTTACAACATTTGGTAAAAAAAGGTCCAACAGAGGATTTATTTTCTGAGAAGACTCCGATCTTTTGGAGTGGGAAAAGGACATTTTCATCGTTCTACTGTTCCACAGTCCAAAGTGTCCTTCTGTATGGAAGTCAAATCTGGTTCTGGGGTCTTTCTGTACAACTGAAAGCCAGGATACAAAGACTGCTGAACATCTGCTCTAAGTTGGTGGGCCACTCAGTGGAGAGTGGATTTTTTCCAGAGCAGTACTGATCACTGTCTGAGACGAGCAAATAAGATTGCTGAGGATTTGTCGCATATCTTGCATGAGGAGTATCAGCTTCTGCCCTCTGGGAGACATTTCAGGATACCAAGAAGCAAAAGGAATAGACACAAGCACTCCTTCATTCCTCACTCCACAACCTTATTGAACAAGCAGTGGAGTACAAAGAGATGACCTCGCCCCATCCCCTTCCACTGCACACACACATTTACACATACATAGACATACTTGCATCTATGCATGCAGGCACGCACAAATGTTTACACACACACACACACACAAACACAACATAGGACTTCCCCTCCCCTTTCCCCATCCATCTCCCAATTTGGATTTGGACTGTGTCTTGGTATTTTTGGCTATGAGTCTTTTATGTGTTTTTATGTGTTTTGTTTTCATGTATTTTAATGAACGGGTGCTGCAACACAAATTTCTGTGTAAACGGACAATAAAGACCTCGTCTTATCCTTTCAACAGTGATCACAGTTTTCGTTCTTGATATTTTAATAAATTAGAGACAAAAGTTTTAGTTAGAAGAAGCTACTTTTCATCCTTTTCACGTTTTCTCATAATGCTCCTTATTCAAATGTATGAATATAATATAAATATGTATCCTTCACTTGTTCTCCAGACTCTCAGTTTGACAACTAGTGGATTGGTTGTCTGATATTCTTCATTTATTTTGAAATAAAACAAAAAGAATTCTCAACAACTTTCTAAATAACAGGACTTTAAACATCATTTGGTGCAAATTAAACCAAGTGGAAATAATAACAGCAGAGTGGAAAAAATGTTGAAAAATACCTTCTTCTGCTGAACTAAATGTTGGTTATAATTTAAAAAAAAAAATGTGTGGCATTGATAGACTGTCTGCACTTAGAATTCACTGTCCCCATCCCCATCAAGAACATCAGGTAACAAACTAGCAGTTATCCTGCAGACAAAAAGCTGAAACATCCTTAAAATAAAAGGCTCACCTTGACATCAGTGTCAGACAATCTTCTCTCCTCTTTTTACTCATTTGAATTCCTTTTGCTATTTTTTCTTTTTATTTAGAAATTGTGAGGAAAAACTGTCAGCTGTATCTACAGTGGTGTGAAAAAGTGTTTGCCCCCTTCCTGAGTTCTTTTTTTTTAACGTTTGTCACACTTAAATGTTTTAGATCATCAAACAAATTTAAATATTAGACAAAGATAACCCAAGTAAACACAAAATTCATTTTTTAAATGAAGGTGTTTATTATTAAGGGGGAAAAAATCCAAACCTACATGGCCCTGCATGAAAAAGTGACACCCCCCCCCCCCCCCCCGTTAAAACAAAAATCAACTGTGGTTTATCACATCTTTGGAAAGCTGAGCTCAATTTCTCGAGCCACACCCAGGCCTGATTACTGCCACACCTGTCTTCTCATCAAGAAATCACTTCAATAGGACCTGACTGACAAAGGGAAGTAGACCAAAAGATCCTCAAAAGCTAGACATCATGCTGCAATCCAAAGAATTCAGGAACAAATGAGAAAGTCATTGAGCTCCATCAGTCTGGAAAAGATTATAAAGCCATCTCTAAAGCTTTGGGATTCCAGCGACCACAGTGAGAGCATTATCCACAAATGGCAAAAACATGGAACAGTGCGGTGAACTTCCCAGGAGTGGCCGGCCAACTAAAATTACCCCAAGAACATAGTGGCGACTCATTCAAGAGGTTACAAAGGACCCCACAACAATCATCCAAGAAGTACAGGCCTCACTTGCCTCAGTTAAGGTCAATGTTCATGACTCCACACCGTAAGAAACAGACTGGGCAAAAATGGCCTGCATGACAGAGTTCCAAGATGAAAACCACTGCTGAGCAAAAAGAACATAAAGGCTCATCTCAAGTTTTGCCAGAAAACCTCTCTTGATGATCCCCAAGACTTTTGGGAAAAACCTCTGTGGACTGACGAGACAAAAGTTCAAACTTTCTGGAAGGTGTGTGTGTCCCATTACATCTAGAGTAAAAGTAACACAGCATTTGAGAAAAGGAACATTAATACCCAACAGTAAAATAGATGGTGGCTGGTAGCGTGATGGTCTGGGGCTGTTTTGCTGCTTCAGGACCTAGTAAGACTTGCTGTGGTAAATGGAACCATGAATTCTGTTGTCTACCAAAAAATCCTGAAGGAGAATGTCCGACCAACTGTTCGTGACCTCAAGCTGAAGCGCACTTGGGTTCTGCAGCAAGACAAATAATCCAAAACACACCAGCAAGTCCACCTCTGAATGGCTTAAGAAAAACAAAATGAAGACTTTGGAGTGGCCTAGGCAAAGTCCTGACCTGAATCCGATTGAGATGCTGTGGCATGACCTTAAAAAGGCGGGTCATGCTCGAAAACCTCTAATGTGGATTGAATTATAACAATTCTGCAAAGCTGAGTGGGCCAAAATTCCTCCACAGTGCGGTAAAAGACTCACTGCCCAGTTATCGTAACTACTTGACTGCAGTTGTTCCTGCTAAGGGTGCACCAAACAGTTATTAGGTTTAGGGTCAATTACTTTTTCCACACAGGGCCACGTAGGTTTGGATTTTTTTTTTCCCTGAACAAACACCTTCATTTAAAAACTGCATTTTGTGTTTACTTATGTTATCTTTGTCTAATATTTTAATTTTGTTTGATGAGCTAAACAATTTTAAGTGTGACAAACATACAAAAAAATGAGAAATCAGGAGGGAGGGAAAACACTTTTTCACACCACTGTATGTGCCACCATCATGCACTTTTTGCAGCTTTAATAAATTTTTTTCAGACAAAACTAAGAAACTCAGCAGTAATTTAAACCAAAGAAACAATTGTCTGATACACTATAATGTTTCCAGTTAGCACAATTTAGCATCATTTAGCATTTTCCGTTTTGTAATTAGACCATGGTGTTAATGTTACGTTACCACCTATTAAAAGCAGGCTAGCAGACTACCTTTCCCGACTGCAGCACATGGAAAAAACTAGTCCACATCCCTGACAAATAGGAGTAGCAACTATTTGACCAAACTGGTAGTTTGAGTTAGCAACCACCGGAGAGCCTAGCCCCCACAACACAGCTTTTCCACTACACGCACTATGGGCGAAGGTGGGGTGCTGTCAAGTAGTGGGTGAGAAGCTTTGTTCAGGAAACAGGAGTATGTGCATTTTAAATCACGATATAAACGATAGCTATTCTATGAAACAACAGACGTTGTTATATAATGTCATCCAATATACAGTATATCATCATATCACAGAGCCCTAATTATGGCTACAGTTTTCATAAATTAATTTACTGAGATGCACTAATATTTAGAATGATGGCCGATATTGCCACGACAAAAAGAGGGAGGATAAAAGAGTAAGCCACTCCAGTAATTCACTAAATTAGTGCACATAACGCCTTAACCAGCAGAACTGCAACAGCTCAGCCGGAAGCAGCCCATCATCAAAGAGATTATTTCTGACAGGTAAACTAACATAATGCAGCACATGCTAACAGTTTAATCAGTTTTCTAAAGCTGAGACAGTCGCTCATTGAAAATAAGAAGTGCTAACTTTACTCGCCAACTTTACCAATGCGGTGTTTCATTCATTCATAACTGGGTAGACCGCAACAGAAGCCCGCTGACCGCAGCCAAGCTGGCGGACAGAGCAGAATCAGAATCAGAATTCAGAATCAGGTTTCATTGCCATTGTTCATGTAGTACACAAACTAGGAATTTGTCTCGGTACAATGCTGCAACATTAAACATGATAAGATAAGAGAAATAAACTATACATGTAATAAAGTGTAGGATAAGATTAAGTGATACTGGTCAACAGTTAAAAATATATATTAGCCAGCAGCAGATACTGTGGAGAACTATATAGTGCAGTCGGTAATCAGAAGAAAACAGTGATGATTGACATGAGTCTGGTTGAGCTGCTGTACATGGTGCACGAGAGTCACTTAGTGTTCAGCAGTCTAATGGCAGAGGGGAAGAAGCTGTTCATGTGACGGGAGGTTTTAGTCTGGATGGACCGAAGTCTTCTACCAGAGGGGAGGGGGGCAAACAGTACGTGACCAGGGTGTGAGGGATCGGCTATGATCCGGCCAGCACGCCTCCGGGTCCTGGAGATGTACAGATCCTGGAGAGATGGGAGCTTGCAGCCGATCACCTTCTCAGCAGTGCGCACGACGCGCTGCAGCCTTAGTCTGTCCCTGGCAGTGGCTCCTGCGTACCACACGGTTATGGAGGTGGTGAGGATGGACTCGATGATGGCTGTGTAGAACTGCACTAACATCTTGGTGGGTAGCTTGAGCTTCCTCAGCTGCCGCAGGAAGAACATCCTCTGCTGGGCTTTTTTGATGAGGGAGCTGATGGTCAGCTCCCATTTGAGGTCCCTGGTGATGGTAGTGCCTAGGAAGCGGAAGGAATCAGCAGTGGTGATGGGAGAGCCTGAGAGGGTGAGGGGGGGCAGAGGAGTAGTGACTTTCCTGAAGTCTACAATCATCTCCACTGTCTTCAGAGCGTTCAGCTGCAGGTTGTTATTGCTGCACCAGGACGCCAGCTGGGCCACCTCTCTCCTGTAGGCGGACTCGTCGCCGTTGGAGATGAGCCCGATGAGGGTGGTGTCGTCCGCAAACTTGATCAACTTGACAGACTGGTGGCTGGAGGTGCAGGAGTTGGTGTAAAGGGAGAAGAGTAGGGGGGAAAGTACACAGCCCTGGGGTGATCCGGTGCTGATGCTAGTATAGTCTGAGACAGTCTTTCCCAGCCGCACATGCTGCCTCCGGTCCGTCAGGAAGTCGATGATCCACCTGCAGAGGGAGTCAGGCACGTTGAGCAGGGACAGCTTGTCCCGGAGCAGAGCGGGGCGGATGGTGTTGAATGCGGAGCTGAAGTCCACAAACAGGATCCTGGCGTAGGTTCCCGGGGAGTCCAGGTGCTGCAGGATGGAGTGGAGGGCCAGGTTGACTGCATCGTCTACAGACCTGTTGGCTCGGTAGGCAAACTGCAGCGGGTCCAGGAGAGGGGTGGTGATGGACTTGAGGTGGGACAGGACCAGGCGCTCAAAGGACTTCATGACTACAGAGGTGAGCGCTACAGGTCTGTAGTCATTAAGTCCAGTGATCCGTGGCTTCTTGGGGACAGGGATGATGGTGGAGGATTTGAGGCAGGATGGCACGTGGCATAACTTAAGGGGGAAGCAGGGGGAAGAGGACAGATGCATCGCTGTAGTGCCCCTGTGATAATGACAACTCTGCTTGACTGAGTTTGCGTTTAACTTGTTTCATTTGTTTATTTTCGGCAAAATGCTCACATACTTAAGAAAGTTTTGGCCTGTACTTCTCCATGATTTTCGCTCTTCTGTCGCCATGATATGCTCTTCTCCTTTGCTGGAACAGGTAAACTGAACATTTCTGCAGCATGCATATAAACTTTAAAATTAAATGATTTGTCAATAATAAAAATCTGCGTCAACAAATTTATGATTGATGTCACTGATGACGTCAACTAATCGTAGCATCCCTAATTCAGTCTCCATGTCTCCAGACTCCCTCGGAATTATGGGTGGGAGAAAATCATTTTTCCGATGCATCTTGATGCAGACGTGAACGATTCTGAATCGAAGCACAAATGGCAAAATTCCGATTCTTAAAAATATATATTTATAAGATCATTTTACGTGGCCGGAACAAAAAAAAAAAATGCATAAGTTGGCGCCCGCCTGGACAGTATTTCATGTGACTCACAACAGTGAAGAGACACCAGTTATCCACCTTATTCCTGGCCCCCATGATGCCTTGCGTGAATTATGGATGCAACTTCCGGTACTAGTTTAGAACGTGTGGTTGACACTGAAATGGGACACTTTTTCTTGTTAAGAAACAATGACTTCGGCATTAAAAATGTGGGAACACGGCCTTTTGCACCTCAAAAACCGTAATATAATCATACCACATCCCACGACTATGGAGGGATTAGAAGATGACCTTAAAAAGTGGCCTCACAGACAGCCGCTCCGTTTACTAGCACCGCTGCTAAGATGCCAACACTAAACAAATAAAAGCTCTGTGATGCAGTATATCAATGTCTCCACTGCAATAAAGTCGGATGCATTTTGTTAAATGATGTTGGACATAATCAGATTTACCTTGGAGCAGATGCAGAATCTAGTCAGAGCCACAAAGAACCACAACACCGTGCTTGGGTGTTTTAATGTTGGGGTAAAACAGACAGCTGCAGCTGTTCGTTTTACCCCGAAATTAAAATGCTCATGCTGCTGTCATGCCCCGAATGCTTGTAATTTAACACGTACAGACCTTTTCTGACAATTGTTCAGAATTTTACTGATCTACATTTTGTGATCATTTAAAAATTAAAGCATGGTGAAGCTGCTAGTCCATATTGTTCCAAGGCAGTGCAATGAATGCAAAAAAAACCCAAAAAACTATTTGATATCTTTCTTAAATTGTTAAGCCTTAGGAAGCAAACTGATAGTATTTCATAACTGCCAACTTTTAAAACCTGAAAAGCCTAGTAGCTAGCCGGGGTCCAGGGGCCACAGGCCCCGGTAGGTCCAGGACAAAGTCCTGGTTGGGGGTTCAGGGGGGCGAAGCCCCCCGACAGCAAACAAATACTAGAAAAGCACTCGGAGAGCGCAGACCTCCGCCAAGCGCCACAGTTCCCCCCCATACAGTGTTTGTGTGTACGTTTTCAAATTCCTTGACCATGAAAACATATGACTAGCAATTGGATTGACAATGATAGGATTAGTGGTTCAGTAGTTATTCACGAAAATCGCATTTTCCGTAATGGCGGTTTTCTTGTGGACGGTGATCCGGATCACCACCAAAATCTAATCATCTGTAGGATACCCCATTTCTGACAATCTGTGAAAATTTCATGAAAATCCGTCCATAACTTTTTGAGTTATGTTGCTAACAAAAACAGACAGACAGACAAACAAACCAACGCCGATGAAAACATAACCTCCTTGGCGGAGGTAATTAGCATTAAATCAAGTTAAAATGTGGCTAGCAACCTCATATTTCTTCAACAATCATGTTTCTATTTTCCTTAAATTGTCAATGCAGATATGCTGATGGAAAAGATCAAGGACAAACTCTATGGTAACTCTCAAGCATTGTTGTTTTCCATGGTGCACCTTTTAGCTTTCTTCAGTTGGTCTTTTGAATGGAACACACTGTGGCACTTGCTACCCGAAGCTGTCATCATCATTTTCCTGGTCATGAGGTTGCCCAGAACTTTAGTTGACAGACTGGACCTGAACTCAGTTTTGTTCTTGTTCACATGGCTGAATATGCGCTCACAGTCCACAGTAATAATTCCTGGAAATGCTTTGGAGTATTCCTCACGAAAAGACTTGCCATGTGTGTGGATATGGATTATAATAGTCTCTTAATTTTTTTAATCAGTGTTCATCTATATTTATTTAAGTCAGTAAGATCTCTGATTATTATAATCTTTTGCTTCCTTAGGTGTTCCATTTAGTTTGATCCAAACTCTACAATTTCTTGTCCATGTTGCCTGTATCTTATTTTGTCTTTTCAGCATCCGTGCTTGCCGTGCTATTTCAGCATTAGTTTTTGTTAGATGTTCATTTAGGTAAACTTCTGTTCCCCGTAACTTTCTGGCCTGCCTCAGTATGTCATTCTTTACCCAGGGATGTGATTTGGGGTTGGGGAAATTATGTAGCAGTGGGTCTGGGGGACGCAGTCCCCCAGCGGGGTCCGGGGCAGAGCCCTGGTGGGGGCCCCGAAGCTCCTGGGTTTTTATGATTTTTAAGTACCAGAACTGTGCTTAAATGACATAAAACAAACCGCTGAATGCCACTTATTACTGTATAATATTGACTTATGTTCCAAGCAGATAAAAATTTTTTGATCTCTTCCATTTCCTCCTTCTTTGGTGGCATTTTTACTGACCTGTTGATAGTAAAACAATCTCTGCTGGTGATGCCGATATCCGATCCGACCGACCTCGAATCCAGCTGGGCCTCAGCTAGTCCACTCCGCTGCTAGTCCCGCTGCTTACCGCCACTGCAATTGAGCTCCTGTCCAGCCGGGGTACCAGCAGCTCCTCCACTGAGTCCCGCCGCCCACCGCTGCTGTAGTTGAGCTCCGATCCTGCTCCTGTCCAGCTAGGGTCCCGGTAGATCCTCCGCTGAGCCCCGCCACCTACCGCCGTCTTCCTCAGTAGTTCCTCCGCCGAGCCCCGCCGCTGTAGCTGGGCTCCTATTCCAGCTATTATCCAGCTGGGGCCCCGGCTGCTCCTCCACTGGCCCCCGTCTCCTACCACCGCTGTACTTGAACTCCGATCTGGCTCCCGTCCAACTGTTGCCTCGGTTGGTTCCTCCGGCGAGCTCCAATCACCAGGGACGGAGTCGCTTCTTTGTATCGGTGTTAGGTGCTACGACTAGCTATGGCGCTAGCTATAGCGTTAGCTTAGCAAACGCTTCGATACGATTCCTAGTGATCTCGTGTTTGGAATTGCTTTCGTGTTTTTTTTTACGATTTAAAATTTTTGACTGAATTTTTAGTGAAAAACCGTAATTTTGATTAATAAAGTCGTAACCCGGAATGGGGTCTTGAAAACCGTAACCATTACGGCAAAACCGGAGTAGTTGGCAGGTATGCTATTTTTTATTTATTATTTTACTTTATGCAGCCTTACGTCTGGTGACATATATGACGCATAAACGTCAGATCTGTGACATTCATACAAGTGAAAACATACCTGGTGCTCGTGTCTGTACCATCGATCACACCAACAGTCCTTTTTCATTTTCAGTGCATGATCTACTATTGCCAGTGAGAAGCCTCCATTTATACAGTCTATGGCACAACCATGAACACCAGCAACAAGAACCAGAACTACGTCAAAACATTCAAAAACTACAAGAGCCGAAATTAGCTGTCACTTGAGTGCAAAACACGTATGGGGACTATACATTAAAATGAATTTGAAAAACTTTTAAAAACACTATTTTAAATGCCCCTGCTACTCCACTCTTACTGACTGATTTAACACTAACTAACTAACTAACTAACCTGCACTTATATAGCGCTTTTCTAGTCACAAAGACCACTCAAAGCGCTTTCATTAATACTAACCCTCTATTCTAAGGGCCTATAGGAAACAGATATCTAGGGACAATTTAGAACAGCCAATTAACCTAACATGCATGTTTTTGGCATGTGGGAGGAAACCGGAGAAATCCCGGAGTAAACCCACGCAACACGGGGAGAACATGCAAACTCCACACTACTTCAGCCGAAACCAGAAGTTCCTCCCATAATCGTTCCTACAGCGGCACCCCCCAGGAATAAGGTGGATAAAACACACTTGTTTTTATTTGGTTTGGGTTGCTTAGGTGTCGCTTTCATGCCATCTGTAAATATGGACCGTATATGGCGCACATTTAGGGCGCACATTTAGGGCGCATATATGGCATGCTTGTATGGTACGCATTTTCTCTCACATGTATTTAGTAGGCATGACGGCGCATACTCTAGAGACTTCAAACGTCCAAAAGGACCTGACCCGGCAGAGACCTCGGCAGGTGTGAAGTGGTTTCTGGAGAGACGGGAAGTCAGAGAGAATGTCCCAGCAGGAGCCCCCGAGGCGGAAGAGACAATAGAGACACCAACGAGCCTCGGAGGCTATATGTTTACTGAAGGACTGTGGGTTGAGGGTGTGATATTTGATGTTGGGGGTTTTGTGTCTCTGGGGGTATAAGAGCTGTGAGGAAAGATTGTCCTGTCTCTTTTGTTGAGATACTTGCTTGTTAGAGGATGAAACTGCGAATAAACCTTTCCTGAGAAATAAACTCAGTCTCGTTTGTGAAGGCATCCTCTACACTGGTGACCTACGACAAACCATGGCCGGTGACGGCGAGCTTTCCGCACCGGACTCTTCAGGAGCCAACCGGGTTAATGCAGCTACCACACTACAGCTGCCCGATTTCTGGCAACATAACCCGCGCTCCTGGTTTACCACTGTGGAGGCGCAGTTCCACCTTCGGGGAATCTCAGCGGACACAACGAGGTTCTACCATGTCGTCGCGAAGCTGCACAGCCTCACAGTGCAGCGGGTGGAGAGCCTGACCAACCACCCGCCCCGAGACGACAAGTATGGCGCACTGAAAGCCGCCCTCATTCGAGCCTTCACTCCCTCGCTGGGGGAGCGAGCAGAGAAGCTCCTGGCACTGACAGAAGGGGGAAGCAGACAGGCCGGCAGATCTGATGGCGAAGATGATGAGCCTGAGAGGCGAGGATGACAACAGCTTTATCTTCGCCCACCTCTTCCTCAGAACGCTCCCGCCAGCAGTGAGAATCACCCTGGCCAGCTCACAGCTACTCAACAACCGTGACTACCACGAGCTGGGCCAGGAGGCGCAGCGGCTCGTCGACGCCCATAGACGGCACGCAGCCACGACGGCAGCGGCAGAGCTGAACGCACCCCCGCGAGACGAGGGGAGACCAGAGGCTGCGGCACCAGATCCACTGACGGCAGCAGCGGCAGAGGCCAGGAGAAGCGGGGCTGACAACACCCTCTGTTTCTACCATCGGCGCTTCGCCGAGAGAGCGCGCAGATGCGTCCCACCGTGCCGGTACCAGCGCCAGGGAAACGCCAAGACCGGGAGCCGGTAGCAGCTGCGACTCTCGGCACGAAGAACAAGCTGCTTTTCGTGACAGACGCGAATTCGGGAAAGAGTTTCTGGTGGACCACAGGCTCCAGCTAAGTTTTGTCAAGCCTGCCTACGCGGACATGCTGACGCCTGCCAGCGGACCCCTGGTGTTAGCGGCGACGGCTCCACGATCAAAACCTATGGGAGAAGACGCTCCTCCGTCCCTCCACGGGCGCACCTTCGAGTGGACCTTCATTGTAGCTGCATTAACAAACAAAACATGCTAGGTGCTGACTTTTTATGCTCAAACAGTTTGTTAGTTGATCTTGCTAAAGACGTATTGTAAATGCACTGTCTTTTTACTGTTCTCCTGCACAGCTCGGTGGCCCTGCCTTCTGCCACATCCACTGTCACAGCTGCGGGTGTTAAGTTTCATGCATTACTCAACCAGTTCCCAACACCTCACGGTCCCAACATTTTCAGCGTCAGTTGCCAAACACGGGGTCGAGCATTTCATACACTACCTCTGGCCCCCCTGTTTTTTGCAAAAGCTCGGCGCTTGGACCAGCTAAACTGGCCATCGCGCGCGAGGAATTCGCCAACTTGGAAAAACTGGGCATTGTTAGACGCTCGAACAGCTCTTGGTCGTCACCCCCTGCACATGGTGCCCAAGGCTGACGGCTCATGGCGCCCTTGCGGTGGATTTCCGCAGATTAAATAATGCTTCAGCACACGACCGCTACCCGATTCCGCACATCCAGGGATTTTTCGGCACATTTGGCCGGGGGGCGCGCCATCTTTTCCCAAAATAGATTTGGTGCACCGGTTATCACCAAGTCCCAGTCCGCGCGCAAGACATACCCAAAACGGCAGTTATAAACCCCTTTCGGGCTTTTCGAGTTTTTTGCGCATGCCTTTCGGCCTCAAAGGCGCCACGCAGACGTTCCAACGCATGATGTGATGCAGTGCTGCGCGGCCTCCCTTTCGTGTTCGCTTATTTGGATGATATTTTGGTAGCCAGTGCATCGAAGCCGAGCACGAACGCCATCTCACAGCCGTTTTTTCAGAGGCTGACAGAGCACGGGCTGATCATTAACCCAGCGAATGCCAATTCGGGGTAGCGCAAATCCATTTTTTGGGACACCGCATGTCTCCAGAGGGCGCGGGTCCCGCTGCCGGATAAAGTGCGCGCGATAACGGATTTCCCCCCCAACCGCAGACAGTTAAGGCACTGCAAGAATTTTTGGGGATGGTCAATTTTTATAACCGTTTCCTCCCCAACGCGGCACGGCTCATGCACCCATTGTACGCGGCATTAAAGAAACAAAAACCTACAGCTAAGGTCGAGTGGTCCCCGGACCGGAGCGCACTCTCTCGCAGGTCAAATCGGCCCCTCGCGAACGCTGCGTTATTGGCACACCCGGTGCCAGCAGCTCGCATGGCGCTAACCACGGACGCTTCCGACGTGGCAGTGGGAGCGGGTTGTCGAGCAACTGGTAGCAGGGAGCTGGCAACCACTTGCATTTTTCAGCAAAACATTGCGCGATAACGAGCGTAAATACAGCGCGTTTGATAGGGAGCTTTTAGCCCTGCATTTGGCCATCCGCCACTTCCAGTTCTGGTTGGAAGGGCACCGTTCACCGCGTTTGTAGACCATAAACCATTAACTTTTGCAATGGCTAAAATTTCAGAGCCTTGGTCGGGCCGACAACAGAGGACAGCTGGCCGCGATTTCGGAGTTTACCACTGACATTTCAACACGTGGCGGGTAAACACAATGTAGTAGCAGATTGTCTCTCGCGCGCCAGTTGCACTGCCAGGACCCCAGGGGGGCAGACTCGGCGGCTGTAGACTCGGGCCAGGCTTGCGGGCGCGGAAGCGCTCACAGCCCCGGTCTGCGTTGGGTTAGATTATGCAGCCATGGCTGCCGAGCAGGTTAACGATGCGGACGTGCGCGTGCTCCAGTCTGGGCCAACAGGGCTAAGGCTGGAACACAGGGTGCATTAAAGAGGTATGCCCCCCCCTAATCTGTGATATCTCCACGGGGCGGGGGCGCCCTGTGGTCCCGGCTGCATGGCGTCGCCGTGTTTTTGACTTAATACATTCGCTGGCACACCCGGGCGTCCGCGCGTCGATCAAAATGGTGGGAGAGAAGTTTGTTTGGCCGGGGCTGCGTAAACAGGTCAAAGAATGGGCCACAGCCTGCGCAGCGTGTCAAAGAGCAAAGGTACACAAGCACACGCAGGCCCCTCTAGAACCTTTTCACATCCCAGCCAAACGCTTCGACCACGTGCATGTCGACTTGGTGGGACCCCTCCCACTGTCACAGGGGTTCACACACCTTCTAACTATGGTGGACCGCACTACGCGCTGGCCAGAGGCGATTCCCCTGGCGTCAACCACAGCAGCAGACGTTGCGCGCGCTTTTTTAACGGCTTGGGTCGCGTGCTTTGGAGTCCCGTCAGACATAACGTCTGACAGAGGACCCCAATTTGTTTCCGAGTTCTGGTCGTCCATGGCACTCAGCCTGGGAGTGAAAATTCATCGCACAACTGCGTATAACCCCCAGGCCAACGGTTTGTGCGAACGCTTTCACCGGTCATTGAAAGCAGCCCTCAGAGCGGCTCTCACGGACACAAATTGGGTTGATAAGCTTCCATGGGTTTTATTAGGGTTGCGTTCAGCACCCTAAAGAAGATTTGCAGGCCTCTCCGGCCGAACTTGTCTTCGCCCAACCTCTCCGGTTACCGGGAGAATTCTTCCTGAGAACCCCGCACCAGATCGCCCCCCCCGCCTCAGCTGCTGCAGAGCGACGCGGGATCAAACACCCTCCCCGGTCCAGTTCATCACAGTTTCCCACGCATTTTTGTGCCTAAAGCCTTAAAGAATGCAGAATTTGTCTTTGTTAGACACGACGCACAGAGGTTAGGTTTAAGACCACCTTACGATGGACCGTCAGAGTGTTAGAAACCGGGGAAAAGCATTTTTTTGCTCGATTTTGGGAGACAGGAGGGAATTAGTCTGCATTAACAGACTCAAACCTGCTTTTGTGTCAGCTGATGAACAGGTCCAGTTGGCCAGGGCCCCCCGCCGCGGCAGGCCGCCGGGGAGACATTCTGCTAAGCTTTCACAACGATGTGCTAATGACTCTGATCCACAGATGCAAGAGACAGCCACAGGAAGAGCGAGACCTGCTCACAGCAGATATGGCAGGAAGTTGAAGCCCAAGCAGTTGGATGGGTGATCTGTTGTGCCAATTTTTTTCTCGTTCTGTGTGATATGTCATGATTCTATGCATCTGAGGTGTAACTTGTCCTTATTTAGACGTTTGGGGGGGGTTATATGGCGCACATTTAGGGCGCATATATGGCATGCTTGTATGGTACGCATTTTCTCTCACATGTATTTAGTAGGCATGACGGTGCATACTCTAGAGACTTCAAACGTCCAAAAGGACCTGACCCGGCAGAGACCTCGGCAGGTGTGAAGTGGTTTCTGGAGAGACGGGAAGTCAGAGAATGTCCCAGCAGGAGCCCCCGAGGCGGAAGAGACAATAGAGACGCCAACGAGCCTCGGAGGCTATATGTTTACTGAAGGACTGTGGGTTGAGGGTGCGATATTTGATGTTGGGGGTTTTGTGTCTCTGGGGGTATAAGAGCTGTGAGGAAAGATTGTCCTGTCTCTTTTGTTGAGATACTTGCTTGTTAGAGGATGAGACTGCGAATAAACCTTTCCTGAGAAATAAACTCAGTCTCGTTTGTGAAGGCATCCTCTACACGTAGATTAATAACGTAATTAATGTTAACGGAACGAAAAAAGCAGACTCTTAAATGGGGAAGTTGGCACCCAGACAGTATTTGTCATGTCATGTAAATACATTCGTATCTGTGGTCACGGCACTAAACACCGGCACAAAACTCCTCATTTTATTTAATTATGGGTGTTCAGATCATTTTGCTGGAAACGTCGCGTGCATCTTGTATGGACATGTGGACCGTTGATTACATTCAATACACGTGTGTGAAACATGGCTGTGGTGGGCATGTCATCTGACCTGAACAGCTGTGACTAGACCAAAACATGGAAAGACTGAAACCAGCAGGTAGGAATGCTTCTATTTTTCATTAGAAATGTAGATAATATTTCTTTCACAAAGGAAAAAAAGGCAGTGTACAGTGTTAAATTCACAGCCTTTATTGGTGTTAAGACAAACAACACTTCTGTATCGGACTCTGAAGACAGAGTTAGGGCTGGGTGATAAAATGATAATTATCACGAAATAACTTTTCCTCGATAGAGACATAAAAAAGACATTGATAGAACTTATTCATTCCATGTTTTGGCAGACAACACGAAAAGCCAATGAGCAAAAGCAAATGAGAACACACCGCACCAAACCAATCATGTGGCTGGAAGTCACACTCGATTGATGCACACAACAACATGCATAGGCGCGTAGGACTGGCAGCCGCCAGCTGGGGCTTAGCACACCTGCTAATGTCTGGTCTAGTGCAGCTGTGTAGGAGTTGGAGCGGGTTAAAAAGAAAATGACAACAGAAAACATGTCACTGGAAAAGTCCAGTGACAGCATTACCAAAGAACACACCAAAACGGATGTCGCACAATGCTTAATAGACGAGAAGATTGTTGAAAAGAAGGGTCCAAGGAATTCAGTAGTGTGCAGATATTTTGGCTATTTAGAGTCTGACAAGAAGCAGCTTAGCGTGCAGCACAAACTCTTGTCGCAAGCACGTTCCCACAAAAATCAAGTAACACTACAAATCTTTACCATCTGAAGCAGTACCATCCTGTCAAGCACACAGAATGCAAGACTTTACAGTCCCAAAGTCAAGCAAGTTCTTTCGGTCCTCCTAAAACTATCAGTGTGATTCCAGAGCAACAACAGACCATAGTGGCCAGCTTCTCCAGCGCCATGCCTTACGACAAAAAAACAAAACAAAAATCAAAGCAGTGTTTCTTCTAGCTTAAAGACCTTGGTGCAGTAGCAACATATGTTTACCAGGAGGGGGGGGGGGGGGAGAGACATGTGACACAATTGTAATCGGAATATGTTAATTTTACACTATTTCCACCAATCTTCGTCCACTTAATCCTTTTCGGGCCGTGGGGGGGCTGAAGCCTATCCCAGCATCTCTGGGCCAGAGGCAGGGTCCACCCTGGACAGATCGCCAGTCCATCGCAAGGCCAACACAGAGCGACAGACAACCATTCACTCTCAGTCATACCTAAAGATAATTTAGAATCCCCAGTTTGATGCCAATTAACCTAACTTGCATGTTTTGGGCATGGAGGAGGAAACCGGAGAAATCCCGGAGTAAACCCACACAGACACAGGGAGAACATGCAAACTCCACACAGATCACTGTTGGTCGGGGGATGGGATCAAACCCAGGATCCCCCGGACAAGGGTAAGTTACTGTGCTGCTGCAGTGCTAGCCACTCCGCCACCACACTGCCCACTACTTCTTTCTTTCCTTCTTTTTTTTTTTTTTTTATTTTGCACAGTAACTTTGCATATGGAGCTTCCCATTTGAAGTATACAACCAAGGCGTGAATGTTGGAATCCTACCCAGATATCCTGTGTTTGGACTTTTTACTGGTGTCATCCTTCTCTCCTTCACAGGAGAGAAAGATCCACACAGATCACTGTTGGTTGGGGGCTGGGATCGAACCCAGGATTCCCTGGCCAAGGGTCCAAGGGTGAGTTGCTGTGCTGCCGCAGTGCTAACCACTCCGCCACCATGACTGTAATGTAGTTTTCTGTAGCACAGTCCAACAATCTGCTGTCAGCGTCACATTTTCAGTGGCTGACTGTGTTTTCAGGTCAGCTTTTTTTTTTTTTTTCCCCTTGTAGCGTGCTTCCAAACAGGTAGTTATCGTTCCTCTAGACAGAATATTACACCCTGGCTCCATAAAGTTTATCAGCTCCTGAAAGCCCTCTCCTTCAACAGTACTTATTGGCATCATGTCTTTTTCAATCATGTTGCAAATCGTCCGTCTTCCTCTCATCATAAACCTGCCTCCCCAAGACTGCAGTAACTGTTGGCTGTGATGAAGTCCAACTAGTCACTCCTTGCAGCACGGCTGAATGTGAGTTCTTTAGGTGGTAACTTAGCAAACTGGTTGAGCTGTTGTATTTCAGTGTAGTACCACATAGTGTACATTTAGCTTTGTTAGTGTTTACCAGTTTAATATGATCAGACACTGCACTCTGCTTAGACCGCTTCATTTTCTCGAATGAAGTACCTCAAGTGTGGTAGAGATTAGGTGAGCGCACCCTCGCCAGGACTGGTGATGCCACTACATTTCATGAAAATAAACTGTTGAAAAGAACGGCGCCACTTTCAATTAATTGATAACTAATTTAATTTAGTCCACTAAATTCTTATCAACAATTAATTGAAAGTCAATTATCATTAACATCCATATTGTCGACAAATCGCTTAATTTTAAAGTTGATAAGCATGCTGGGGAAATGTTCAGATTAACTGTTCCACCGAAGAAGAAGAGGAACGCATCATGGCGACATGGAGAGAAAATCACGGAGAAGGCCAAAAGTTTCCAAAGTATGGGAGGATTTTACCGAAAATTAATAAATGGAATAATTTTGAAGAGACCTTTGAATTTTGAAGAGACCTCAGACGGTCAAATGCTCAAAAAAAAAAAAAAAAAAAAAAAAAAGTTTTGAGATTTTTTTCAGGTTTTTCAACTCTTAACACAGTTCTGACAGTCAGTCACCAGATGGCAGTCTTTATTAGATGTTTCAAAACAGTAGCCACAGTTACATGAGCAAAATTTCTTCAATCTGATTACAATTCAGATCAGAATTTTACTGTTTACATGGATCCTGAAAAAGCTGATCGGATTAGGACGTGCGTTTCCATGTGTCACACGTTTGAACGGAATAAATCATTTTGACATGCGCACATTGACATTTCGACATTCCGAAAATAGTAGAAGAAGAAGCAACTTCTAGTGTTGCAAAGACCCGCTTCGTGTCGAGATTGACCTGTATTGTGTTATTCAGACTGTAGTTTTGCTTCTGCTGGTTTCCGTAATGAAGCTACAAGAACATACTTCTGCATATGACGAACAGAGGGAGACAGCAGGACGATACAGACCAGTTTTGTTTTACTTCCGCTATGTTTTCCGCTAGCTGCTGCTAAGGCGGAAATACGTCACGTCGACGTGCGGCTGGTGTACAGACATGCACAGTAAACATGTTTTCTGCCCAATCTTCGGAATAAGTGTTTTCATGCACACCATTCGGATTAACAATAGGCATAACCCACCGCTCTCAATCGGAATGAAACTTTGATCTGAATGAGCGTGATCAGGATAGAATATTCAGACTGGCGTGTTTACATGAAGCATTTTTATTCCAATCAGGCTTTTAATCCGGTTACTTGTGTCCATGTAAACATAGCCACTGTCGCTCATGAAGCAATTGTCTCAAAGTTGCTCATTGTTTCATGAGGCCTCAGTTTTAACACTACTAATATCACAGCTGCACTACAGCAATGCATCCATTCCATTCTCCTCTCCGTTCCACAGTCTCCAGCCACCTGTCAGCGGACTGCACCGGTAAGGTTAACCGGTAAGGTTAGCTGGTAACATTAGCGCTTCTTATTTTCAATGAACAACTCTCTCAGCTTCAGAAAACTGACCACACTATTGTGTGCCGTTAAAATAGCTGACCTACTGTTGGACAATAATCTCTCTTACGATAGTTGCTGACAGCTGAGCTGCTTCAGTTATGCTGGCTAATATGTTAACTGCAGTAAATGGGTGAATTACATGAGCAACTTACTCTTTTTCATATTCTCTATTATTGTCACCATAATATCAGCCTTCATTCTGAAGATTCAAGATTCAAAGGCTTGATCACCATGTACACAGTGAAGAAATACTACATTTCTTGAGCAATAAAATTCTTACCTTGCTCTCCGAACAAATGCCAAGGTAAAAAGGTACAGAAACAACAATTCTAATAGGTCATAACACACTAACACTGTAACTCAAAGCTAATACTAATGGATGCCAATAACACACACAAGAGGAATGAAATTGAAAATTCACTGGATGACTAAAGTGATAGTGGTATATTGATATCAGAGATGATGTGAGCCTGACATGGCGTGAACCTATGTACAGTGGGGCAAAAAAGTATTTAGTCAGCCACCAATTGTGCAAGTTCTCCCACTTAAAAGATGAGAGAGGTCTCCAATTTTCATCATAGGTACACCTCAACTATGAGAGACAAAATGAGAAAAAAAAAATCCAGAAAATCACATTGAAGGATTTTTAATGACTTAATTGGTAAATTCCTCGGTAAAATAAGTATTTGGTCACCTACAAACAAGCAAGATTTCTGGCTCTCACAGACCTGTAACAACTTCTTTAAGAGGCTCCTCTGTCCTCCACTCGTTACCTGTATTAATGGCACCTGTTTGAACTTGTTGTCAGTATAAAAGACACCTGTCCACAACCTCAAACAGTCAGACTCCAAACTCCACTATGGCCAAGACCAAAGAGCTGTCAAAGGACACCAGAAACAAAATTGTAGACCTGCACCAGGCTGGGAAGACTGAATCTGCAATAGGTAAGCAGCTTGGTGTGAAGAAATCAACTGTGGGAGCAATTATTAGAAAATGGAAGGCATACAAGACTACTGATAATCTCCCTCGATCTGGGGTTCCAAACAAGATCTCACCCCGTGGGGTCAAAATGATCACAAGAACGGTGAGCAAAAATCCCAGAACCACACGGGGGGGCCTAGTGAATGACCTGCAGAGAGCTGGGACCAAAGTAACAAAGGCTACCATCAGTAACACACTACGCCGCCAGGGACTCAAATCCTGCAGTGCCAGACGTGTCCCCCTGCTTAAGCCAGTTCATGTCCAGGCCTGTCTGAAGTTTGCTAGAGAGCATTTGGATGATCCAGAAGAGGATTGGGAGAATGTTATATGGTCAGATGAAACCAAAATAGAACTTTTTGGTAAAAACTCAACTTGTCGTGTTTGGAGGAGTAAGAATGCTGAGTTGCATCCAAAGAACACCATACCTACTGTGAAGCATGGAGGTGGAAACATCATGCTTTGGGGCTGTTTTTCTGCAAAGGGACCAGGATGACTGATCCGTGTAAAGGAAAGAATGAATAGGGCCATGTATCGTGAGATTTTGACTGAAAACCTCCTTCCGTCAGCAAGAGCATTGAAGATGAAATGTGGCTGGGTCTTTCAGCATGACAATGATCCCAAACACACCGCCCGGGCAATGAAGAAGTGGCTTCGTAAGAAGCATTTCAAGGTCCTGGAGTGGCCTAGCCAGTCTCCAGCTCTCAACCCCATAGAAAATCTTTGGAGGGAGTTGAAAGTCTGTGTTGCCCAGCGACAGCCCCAAAACATCACTGCTCTAGAGGAGATCTGCATGGAGGAATGGGCCAAAATACCAGCAACAGTGTGTGAAAACCTTGTGAAGACTTACAGAAAACGTGTGACCTCTGTCATTGCCAACAAACGGTATATAACAAAGTATTGAGATGAACTTTTGTTATTGACCAAATACTTATTTTCCACCATAATTTGCAAATAAATTCATTAAAAATCCGACAATGTGATTTTCTGGATTTTTTTTTCTCATTTTGTCTCTCATAGTTGAGGTATACCTATGATGAAAATTGGAGACCTCTCTCATCATCAGCAGGCTGCACGGTGGCACAGTGGTTAGCACTGCGGCAGCACAGTTTACCCTTGGCCGGGGGATCGTGGGGATCGTGGGTTCGATCCCAGAGCCCGACCAACAGTGATCTGTGTGGAGTTTGCATGTTCTCCCCGTGTTTGCGTGGGTTTACCCCGGGATTTCTCCAGTTTCCTCCCACATGCCAAAAACATGCAGGTTAGGTTAACTGGAGACTCTAAAGTGGCCCTAGGTGTGAATGTGTGTGTGAATGGTTAAGGGATAGCGCCGTATCATGGCTGCTTCATCCATCCAGGTGGTGGATGACCCTCAATTTCCCCTCTGGGGATCAATAAAGTATACTAAATCTAAAAATCATTTAAGTGGGAGAACTTGCACAATTGGTGGCTGACTAAATACTTTTTTGCCCTACTGTACAGTGTGCAAATGAGCATTGTGCAACCTGATGTGAACCTGAGATGGCATAGACTTATGTAGTGTGCAAATGAGCATTGTGCAACGAGCAGTGTATAATTACAAATTAGCACCCGGTGCTAATTTCTGTAACAACAGTACCAGTAGACTGTACATGATAAGTAGCAGCAGAGATGATAATTAGCAGCAGAGATGATATGGACATCAGACAGGTGACACCATATCTACTGTACAGGTGAGCAATCTGCAAATTTAGCAGCCGGTGTGCGAGTTCCAACATGCAAAGCTGTGTTACAGAGTTCTGGGAGTTGTTATCTGTTCAGGAGTCTGATGGCAGTGGGAAAGGAGGAGTTCTTCAGTCTGGTTGTCCTGCATTTCACACTTCTGTACCTCCAGCCTGAAGGTAGAAGTGTGAACAGTCTGTGCTGGGGGTGGATGGGGTCCCAGAGGATGGCGTCAGCTCTCCTTTGGACTCTGCAGTGGTAGATGTTCTGCAGAGAGGGGAGTGGAGTCCTCATGATCTTCTCCGCTGTCTTTACCACTCTCTGCAGGTGTTTGCGGTCCAGGGTAGTGGTGCTGCCATGCCACACAGTGATGCAGTTGGTCAGGATGCTCTCGATGATGCAGCTGTAGAAATTGTTGAGGATCCTGGAAGACATGCCAAACTTCTTCAGCCTCCTCAGAAAGTATGGAGTTTTTGCGTAGGCTCATAAAATTCACGTGACTCGCGGGGGTAAACATAAACACGCCGCAAGGTGCCGCCATCTTGGATGGCAAGAGCAGCAGTTGCACTGTGACAACCCAGGTGTAACTTGTACTTTTTAGTGATCAGAATGAGTGAGGAGAACACACAGTCACAGTCTGACATAATAACATCCCTATCATCCTCTTCAACAACTGACACTGTGGCCTCTGACACTGTGTCTGCGATGTCTGTGTCAGATTCAGTGGAGTCATTGTCAGCAGTCATAACAGCAGACAAGTCCAGTAATCCTGCTGCAGCTTCTTTACGGCTTTCCTGCTCCCTTCTGCCTCTCATTGCTCATGATAGGGTTGCCACATCTTTTTTTTTTTTTTTTTTTTTTTAAAGTTCAGGACCAAAATCCTTAGTCGTTTAGCACACTGCAGAGCAAAATTTAAATGTGGATTAATTACGCAGCGCTCGGCATGGACGGGATCACGATCAGAGGATGAAAGAGGAGTTTTGAATCATGGACGTTTCCCTGTAGTAGTCTGTTTCCTTTTCCAGCCCAGTGTGGTGATGTTAAAATAAGGCACTGCGAACTGGAGTTTTTAAGGAAGTTTATTCGTCAATCATCGCCATCATAGGAACGCACCCCAGCCCTGTGCAGACGGGCTAGAGCCAGTCTTCAGGCTCTCAGGCAATGGTGTGGTCAGTTGAGCAGTCAAAGAGAGGCTGCCAATTGATATCAGTCATTGTTCTGCTAATTGCTCCAGCTGTGCGCTCTGTTTGTCCGTGGCTGTGGGGGTTACCCCACACCAGGACAGCAGCAGCACGTCTGGACAACACCGATCAGACAACAACCAAAAAAAAAGGTCGATTGTTTTCGCGTTTGTTTTTAATCTTGCTCCCGTGCACTCCTCTGGTGTGCCGAAATGCCTCAGTTGAACGGAGGTGGCGGGGATGATTTGGGGGCAAACGATGAGATGATATCTTTCAAAGACGAAGGGGAGCAGGAGGAAAAGATATCGGAAAACGTGTCAGCGGAAAGGGATCTGGATGATGTGAAGTCCTCGCTGGTGAACGAGTCGGAAAACAACAGCAGCGTGAGCAGCAGGTGAGTGAAGCGCGCTGCGTGTTTTTTAGTTTTTTTTTTTTAAAGGCTCTCCACGGCGCGCCGCGTTAAAACGTACCTGATTTTATGCACATTTGCAATAGTTTTCTCCCCTTTCATGTGTGCATTG
This sequence comes from Pholidichthys leucotaenia, assembly GCA_020510985.1. Lineage (NCBI taxonomy): Eukaryota > Metazoa > Chordata > Actinopteri > Cichliformes > Pholidichthyidae > Pholidichthys > Pholidichthys leucotaenia. The sequence goes on from CM035845.1 coordinate 334,108,572, forward strand.
TCCTTTGTAGCAAGCAGAGAGGTGCCCCCAAACCAGACCCGACTCAGAAAGTTATGAGAAAGCGAGAGATTACGTCAGTGAAGGTAATTATTCAAAAATCCAACTTTTTTTTTTTTGCATTTCACACCGGCCATTTAATTCCTCGCTTATCCCCTTATCAGGGGGAACAACAGGAGTACACCATTTTGCCGAGTTTGTAGGTACACGTGAGCTATGTGGTTTGTTTCACCCTGCTGCTGCTGTTGTTTCTTGCCATCCAATATGGGGCACACTCTGGCTGGGCCAGTGCGGCACGCCCCCTGACGTCATACGCAAAAACTCCATAGTCTTTGTTGAGCTCTCTTAACCAGCTCTGTAGTGCTGTGTCCACTTAAGGTCCTCGCTGATGTGGATGCCCAGGTATTTAAAGCTGCTCACCCTCTCCACCTCAAGCTTCCAGATGAATAGCGGCTGATGGATTTTTCTCCTCCCTTTCCTCATGTCCACAATCATTTCCTTTGTCTTGTCCGTGTTGAGGGTGAGGTTGTTGTCCTCACACCATGACACTAGGTTGGTCACCTCCCTCCTGTAGGATGCTTCATCATCACCAGTGATGAGTCCTATCACTGCTGTGTCATCCGCAAACTCTAGGATGATACTGTCCTTGTGGGAGGGAACACAGTCATGGGTGAAGAGGCTGTAGAGGATGGGGCTGAGAACACAACCCTGTGGGACACCTGTATTTGTGATGATGCTGGCTGAGGTCCTGTTACCCATCCTGACAGACTGGGGCCTGCCAGTTAGAAAGTCCAGTAGCCAGTCACAGAGGGTAGGGTGCAGGCCAAGTGAAGACAATTTGTCAGTGAGTTTGTGGGGGATGACCGTGTTGAAGGCGGAGCTGTAGTCGACAAAAAGCATCCTGATGTAGGAGTCTTTATCTTCCAGGTGGGAGAGAGAATAATGGGAGTGCTGCAGCAATGGCATCTGAGGTGGACCTGTTGGGCCGGTAGGTGTACTGCAGGGGGTCCAGGGTGCTCGGTATGCTGTCCTGAATGAGGGGCAGCACCACTCTCTCGAAGCACTTCATGATGATTGGAGTGAGTGCTACCGGTCTGTAATTATTTGGACAGGTCAGTGAGCTCCTTCTGGGGAGGGGGATGATGGTTGTTGTTTTGAAGCAGGAGGGTACTATGTTCTGGTTAAGGGAGAGGTTGAGAACGTCGGTGAGCTCTGCAGTGCATGCTTTGAGGGCCCGCCCAGGTATGTTGTCTTGGTGCATCTTGGTAAATTAGAATATCATGATTTGTAATTTAGTTAAAAAAAGATAAACCATAATCATCACAAATAAATTTAACATGGCTTAAATATTTCACTGCATGCGTAGTGGAGGCTCACATTCCTGCACTGATATTTAAAGTGTTTTTTGTTTTGTTTTTTATTTTAGACTGGAAGAAGTTCCTTTAATTTTCATCTGAAGCCTAATTAAACTTTTAAACTTCTCGACCCAGCAAGGTTTCAAACAGGATGGACTAGCTTGTTATTTTCTTTTTTTTACTTTAATGGAGTTGAATATTACTCTACTTTGTTTTTAACACGCAGTTACAACAACCTTTATGGAGCAGCAGAGCTGCTAGTTGAGTTTTTACACTTTTACATCTATTATTTAATTGTACTGCTACAAACACTTCTGATTAAACTGTCAAGTTCAAGTTTCCAACTCGTGTTTCATGGGTCATTATTTTATTTAGCTATGGGAACTTGTTATAATAGGCTACATTATATTAAGGCAGAGACTGACAAAGTGATTTTCACAGGTGTGCAGGCTTCAACAGGCAAGGTAAAATATGACCTGGAGCACCGAATAGGAGCCGTGCCAGCAGGAAGCAGAGCTGGTGGACATGACAGAAATAATCGCAATTAGTTGACTAATCACAAAAAATTGCTGTTAGATTAGTCGACTACCAAAATAATTGTTAGTTGCAGCCCTACTTCACATCTCACATAGGATTAAAAAGGAACCTTTAAGCTTAACAGAAATAGTGATCTGGTTTTTATATACTGTATATACTGTGTATATATATATATATATATATATATATATATATATACACACACTACCGTTCAAAAGTTTGGGGTCACTTAGAAATTTCCTTATTTTTGAAAGAAAAGCACTTTTTTTCAATGAAGATAACTTTAAACTAATCAGAAATACACTCTATACATTGCTAATGTGGTAAATGACTATTCTAGCTGCCAATGTCTGGTTTTTGGTGCAATATCTACATAGGTGTATAGAGGCCCATTTCCAGCAACTATCACTCCAGTGTTCTAATGGTACAATGTGTTTGCTCATTGCGTCAGAAGGCTAATGGATGATTAGAAAACCCTTGTGCAATCATGTTAGGTCTGCAATGCTGTAATTGCTGCAAATGGAGGATTCTTTGACGAAAGCAAAGTTTGAAGGAAAAAAATTATTATTTCAAATACAAATCATTATTTCTAACCTTGTCAATGTCTTGACTATATTTTCTATTCATTTTACAACTCATGGTGGTAAATAAGTGTGACTTTTCATGGAAAACACAAAATAATTGTCTGGGTGACCCCAAACTTTTGAACGGTAGTGTATATATATATATATATATATATATATATATATATATATATATGAAAAAAATTATTGTGACTGGAATTTTTTCATACCGCTGAGCCCTACACAGAGTGTTTGAAACATTTATCTATTATGCACTTGATAAATGCTATTGGCCTTTTCCACTCACTGCCACATGTGAATTAGAACAGTTAAAAAGGATATAGCAAATAAGCTCTGGCAACAATCAAGTATATTTACATGTAAAATATTAATATGCAACATCCAGAAAAATGAAATAAATGTTAACTGTATGAGCTAAGAAGACTGAAGAGGATCTATGTATAGTCTTAGCACCAATAAAGGCTGTGAATCTGACAGTGTGCTCTAGATTGTTTTCCTCTGTAAGTGTGATGTCCTTCAGCTGACCACCACCTGCAACAGCTACGGTGTCTTTGAGATCACGTGCTGAAACTCCCATTTCTAATATTTACATGTTAGGGGGATAAAAAAAGATGCATCATAATCGTCTCGGATCAAAGCCCCTTGAATCATAACACAGGGTTACAAAAATAATTTTTTTGTAAGTTGTCTGTGTTTTTTCAACTGATTTAAGACAATTTTGCACTGCTGAATCCAAAAACGACATCTGTTTCTCTCGATCAGGTTCTAAGTAAAAACCTGTACTTACTTAGTACTGTGCATGTACTTACCTTTATATAAAGGTAAGTACATGTAAATTGAATGTTACATCATCATTGTTCAAAATTCAGAGAATTTCAAGAAAGAATTTTGCATAAGTTGGGTTAATTGGCATCAAACTGGGGATTCTAAATTGTCCTTAGGTATGACTGTGAGAGTGAATGGTTGTCTGTCTCTCTGTGTTGGCCCTGCGATGGACTGGCGATCTGTCCAGGGTGGACCCTGCCTCTCGCCCAAAGATGCTAGGATAGGCTCCAGCCCCCCCGGCAACCCAAAAAGGATTAAGCAGGAGAAGATGGATGGCTGAATGAATAAAGTGAAAATATCCATACATGTAAACAAAAATTGTATAAAACAACATGTGGCCATAGTTCAAAAAGTTTACCTGATTGAGCAAAACCACTGTGATTTTTGGATTCAGCACATCAAAATTGTCCTAAATCAGCTAAAAAAAAACTTATAGGTCAAATAGGTCCATTTTGTCTTCTTTTAATTATTTATCTTTTGTTCATATAAAACACAAAAAAATAAAACAGAAAGGAGATGTCTTTACCTTCTTAGGTAGAGACATCTATTATTACCTAAGAAGGTAAAGACATCTCCTTTCTATTTTATTTTTTGTCTTTTATATGAACAAAAGATAAATAAAAAAAAACTTAGACAATAAGTTTGGTGTTGACCAGTGTAATCGGCTCGAATTGTGAGGTGCCCCTACTAAGAATGTGGTCAAAGTTCTTGTTGAAGAACTCCGGACAGGGGCCTCGGCCAGACTTTCCCAGCACACCCTCACTATATGTTTGGGTCTGCTGGGTCTGAACTGCATCCTCCCCTGAGATCTGATCCAACTCACCACCAGGTGGTGATCAGTTGACAGCTCTGCACCTCTCTTCACCCGAGTGTCTAACACATACGGTCGCAGATCTGAGGACACAATTAACAAAATCGATCATCGACCTGCGACCTCGGGTGTCCTGGTGCCAGGTTCACATACGGACACCCTTATGCTTGAAGATGGTGTTCGTTATGGACAAACTGTGGCTGGCACTGAAGTCCAACACCTGAACACCACTCGGGTTCAGACCAGGCGGGCCGTTCCTCTCAATCACACCCCTCCAGGTTTCACTGTCGTTGTCCACGTGTGCACTGAAGTTCCCCAGTAGGACAATATGTAAATATGCTTATGCAGAAATTATACCTGGGAAACACTGATATAGACACGAGTGACTGATGTAGGAGTAAATACTTTTTTTTTTTACTTCTTCCTACTCATTTCTAAGCACGTTATTTATTTTCTGTATTATTTATATCTTGAGTATTTGAAGAAATGGAACTGAGGAATTAAGTGGATTTTTTTTCTCCTTTGGTTTAGTTTTTTTATTCCAATGTTCTCTTGGCTTGTGTGTATCTCTTAGTATTTGCAACTGTTTGATATTGCCCCCCCCCCCTTTTTTAACATGCTAGAAATAAACTTCTACTAAATAAATCTCTTTAATAGATTACAAAAAGCTTCGTAAGATCCTCAGTTAATGCCGACTTCAGTTCCAGGTGCCATCACCCTGCCCACAGGTCAACTCAGACACCGCAGAAGCAGCAAAGCCTGAAGCTCCTCACCCGCCAGCCAGCTGAAGACGCGTCGGTCACACACACACACACACACACACACACCTGTGGCACCTCAGAACTGCTGGCTGACGAACATCGGGAGGCTTCTACTCCGGTGACTCGTGATCGTGTCAAGCCAATCTATGTGCACCACAACCATCCGAGAAGCGATAACGACACCTGCACGACGGCAGCAGCGAGACGCGCACGGGGCCGTAAACATGTCCTCCTCCAACCCGTCTGACCTGATCGCTCCTCATCAGCTGCCGTCGCACCTTGTCGGAACACATCCCCGGACCTTCTCACCGTACGCGAACAGATGAGATCACGCCGGCGCAAATCCCAACGCTCTCAATTACCCCCACCCCACCCCAACACACGCTTACGAGCTCACACCTGCAGTCGCTGAACAGTACTATCAATCTACTTTTATCTGAGAACGGGGGTGTGGCGGAAGAGGCTCGATCGTGAGGATTTTCACGAGTTTAAATGGGCTGCTTGTCCGTGGCTGTCAGCCGCGTCAACCCCGCATCATAAATCAGTGTCTTCCAGCATCGCTTCGCGGGTTTGCCCACTGTCCAGAGATCACTCCGTCTTTGATAACACCGCGTCCTCCTCATCAGATCAGCCGGCACCGACTGCTCCCACACGGACACACATCGATTTTTCACGGTGCCTGTTTGCTGGCTGCAGCTAATAAGCTAACACCACCATAGACAGTTAAAAGCTTCACAGTCTGACACGGTGACGGGGATGCAAACCCTTCCCAAGCAGACAAGAAGCACGGTGTTATGAATCTGTCCATAAATGACAAGTTATGGATTTGTAATTTGGTCCAACGCGTTGACAGTATTCTGTTTTCGCTTCAGTCGAGGCTAGCGTTAGCAGCAGCTAGCCCATCAAAAGAAGAAAAAACAACCCCGCCAAAAAACAAAAAAAAAAAACGTGGCAGACGCCTACCTGGACATAGTTGCTCTCGCAGTACTCCGCGACTCTTTCCAAATTGGTGAAGCTGTCCAGCAGCGCGCTTCGTCCCGCAGGAATCTCCTCTTCCAGAAGCATTTGTAGTTCCGCCATTTTCACATCTTTAGCGGAGAGGTGTGCTCCTGCTCACCGGCGCCACCACCGGCCGTGTGCGGTACTGCAGGGGCTCTCCCGGAGGCAGGGCTTCCCAGGTTTCGACGGCAGTGGAGGAGGGGGTGGCCAAAATGTTTCCTCCCCCGTACAAGTTAACGGGAAAACGGGACGGAAACTAGGGCCAAATGACCCAAAACGTCCCCATTATTAACCTGCCATACATACCCCCCCAATCTCTATTTATACTGGTGGAACTCAAGGACGGACAGGGGGACACTGGCCCCACAACCCGAAAAAACAGAGAACCCAATATCTTAATAAACCTTTCTACGTCATAAATAAAATGACATCGAACCACTAGTTTTAAACAGAAATGCAAAAAAGAATTTGAAACTTTTTTCTCATGGATTTACAGCTTTTTTCCCCTCAAAAATCTGCAACTTTTTCCTCACAAAATGTCTTTAACATAAATTTGCAATTTTTTTTCCTGAAAAATTTGCAACTTTCCTCCCAAAAAGCTGCAAATTTTTTTCTGTAGATTTGCAATTTTTTTCACAAATTTTCAACTTCTTCATGTAAATTTGCAAATTGTTTCGGCATAAATTTACAACCTGTCGAAAAGTTTTGCAACTTTGCCTCATAAAAGGTAACTTTTTCTGCAAATTTTCAGCTGATTTATTCTAAATTTCCAAGTTCATCTGGATACTGGTTAAACTTTTATTCTATGTAATTAAATGTAATTTGCAACTTTTTTAATTATTAAAATGGAATCTTTCATATTTTGGCACCTTTATTCATGCAAATTTGTACCTGATTTACATTTATACTTTATGCTAAATTTGCTAATACTCACCATCCCCCTTGTTAAAAAGAAAACAACACCATTATGTCCATGAATCTTCTCTGTAGTCTTCAGCGCCACCGTCTCCAAAACATACATCATAGCAGGTCTCACTACCGTCTTGTAAAATCTTCCCTTTCACTCTCACTGCTATCCTCCTGACACTCCTCTCCACCCTGCCTGCACTCTCTTCTTCACCTCTCTTGTGCATTTTCCATTGCTTTGGACGGCTGACCCCAGGTATTTAAACTCATCTACTTTCACTACCTCTACTCCTCGCATCTTCACCATTATACCTGCCTCCCTCTCATTCACACTCATGTATTCTGTCTTGCTTCTACTGACTTGGATTAAAATTACCTTGAACTTTTCCTTGTAAAATAATCCTATATTAATCCCATAATGGGGAAATTTACAGTATGGCAGCAGCACTCACAGCAATAATAAGGACAAAAACAGTATATACACAATGCAAGAACCTAGCAACTTTTTTCTCATAAACTTATGACTTTTCTAATAAAGCTTGAACTTTTTAATTGTGAAAAGTCATCCTTTTTACTCGAAGCTGAATCTTTTTTCTTTCAAATCTGTGATTTTTTTTTGGTAGTTTTCCAGCTTTTTCCCTAAAAATTTGTGACCTTCTTGTAAATTGGTGGGTCTGGAAGCGCCATGTTAGGCAGCATGCCGCCATCAGTGTGTGAATGTGTGTGTGAATGGGTGGATAGCAGGATCTGTAAAGCACTTTGGTCATCAAGAGATGAGAATAAAAGCGCTATATAAGTGAGTGCCATTTACCATTTAAATTAGTGAATTTTGTCTTAAACCTCACTTTTTTCTTGTAAGTTTTCAACTTTTTTCCTTCTTTCATTGTAAATTTGCATTCTTTTTGTAAATTTACTACTTTTTTATTGCAAGTTTGCCACATTCCTTTTGTAAATTCTGCTTTCATTGTAAATTTGCAGCTTTTGTCCTTGTACATTTTCAACTTGCTTCACATAAATTTAACACTTTTTTCTCTTTTACGTTTGCAACTCATATATTCACTATTTTTTTCCTACTGTAATCTCCAAAACATTTTTAGTAAAATTTCGACTTTTGTTTCCCCCAAATCTGAAACAGTTATATGGATGTTGGTTAGCTTTTTTTTTCTGTGTAATTGTTAAGACATTGACGCAAGTTTATTTTTTGCATGTTTCTGTTAAAAAAAAAAAAAAAAATAGGGCCCCAAAAAGGTAGGAAGGGACCTGCTGAGAATGACTGTCTGTAGCTAAACCAGCTGAGGCTGTCAGGTGTATGAAGAGTGGGACTGCAGTTCATTTAGTAACCAGTAGGAATCACTAAAACCAACATTTCTAAAAGTTCCACACTTTATCTTTTATGTTTTAAGTTCCAAACTTTACCTTTTATGACTTAAGTTCTAAACTTTACCTTTCATGATTATATGGATCAGCAGATGCCATTTTTGGTCCATTTCATCGGAAGTCCTGATAATGAAGCTAAAAGGAAAACTAATGACACAAACTCATGGAAAAGATTTAATGCACCAGAACTGTTTAATGATGAAATATTTACAGGCAGTTTGCTCGAGTCAACAGACAAAGCCCATGTGAGTCATGGCATTTGCTCTACAAATTATTTTTTTATTTGTTCTGACATCGTAGAGATTTTGCAGCAATACTTCTCCCTCCCTGAAAAGTCTGCTTAAGGCCTCTGTTACAGCGAAAAATCATAACATTCATGTTGATCCTCCAAGAGTTCTCTGCTGGTGATTTCTTTGTCGGACTTGATTCAGCTTCTTCTCCTGCTGAATGTGATCCACGTTTCCTCTTTCGGCGAGGACACCAGCTCCGATCGGACCTCTGCCACTTGTCCCTTCAGCTGGTGAAGCTTCAGCTGCCGTGCCAGCGAGCTGAGCAGGACCGTCGCCACAGTGTAGGCGAACCTGAGAGACAGCGGATGACTGACGGCTTTGATCAACAGTTGACAGGAACTGGGTGGCATTTGTTTGTGCTTTAATTGTTGTTGTTGTTACCTGAGCTCTGGACAAGTTTGGTTCCCAGAGAAACCAAGCAGACAGAAGCTCTTCCTGGCCGATTCCTCCTCAAACCGGTCTGGGTTGAACCTGAGGGTTGTCACAGTCATCAGTGGTGATGTACTCAGGGCTAAACTGAGACCAGAGTGTAGAAAGACCAAGACTTTGAGTGCATCCCAATTCACTCCTTTGCCCTACCCCTCAGTTTTGTGCAAATCACAAAACTGAGAGGTACGGCAAAGGGGTGAATTGGGACACACCCTTTAAGTGGTCGAGACAAAGTCAGACCAAGACCGATCGAGACTAAAGCTGCGTTCACACCAAATGCATGGCGCGAATACATGTTAACTTAGTGTAAACATGCTAATGCACATGAATTTGTGCATTTGCATCCAAGGGATTTGGTAGCAATAGCTCTGCAGCTGAAACGGAGCATCTGCAGTTTATCCATCCATGTACTCTTGCTACGGATGTGCTAACAGCAGCTAGCAGGGTAGCTGTGTAAACAACCATCATCCGGGTGCAGTTTCTGGAGGAGGCAATGAAATTTTCTTTGCTGCATGCCCCACCAGAAAATGTAAATCTAAACATGACAGTGTTTTTTGGGATTTCCACAGGAGGTAGAAAGCAGCTGCAAAAGTTATGAAGGCAACCGTGCCCCTCTGGAACTCGCTCAGACACTAATTTGTGTCTTCAAGTCTTTCCACGTCCCCGAGATGCTCTCCTGCACCCCTTCTATGGCCGATACATCAGCAAAAATTTCCTATTATAGTGATTTGTAAATTAAGCAGAAACTTCTACTATACAGAAAACCTCTTTTGTGCAACAGCAAATACAGACTTTAACACAATATCCATTACAACAGCTAAATTGCATTGAATTGATGAGTAGAGATTTGTAAATTATTGGCAGCACCTTCATTTGAAAACTCCCTACGGTCCTCAACCACTTGGTACCGAGCGGAGAGGAAAAAATAATTTATTCTGTTGTTCTGTATTGTCTATTGGAGTCTGTGTTTTTCAGAAAAAAAAAAAAAAAAAAAAAATTAGACAATATTCTCTCTCGCTTTCCGTGCCCAACTCCTACCTGTCTATCTGCTGCGCATCTTGACAAACACATTTGTCTCATCAGACACACATCTTTCATTTACCCGGGGGGCGGGGGGTTGCTATAAATTCACAGCTTTAAAGCTCATTGACAAGAAACAGTAATGATTTTATCTCTAAAGATGATTTTACCTCTAAAGATATATAAATGTTCAAACACTGGCTGTAGTGTTAGATTTGTTTGTTTTGTTTGTGGTTTTATGGCATCTATCCTCACGTGCGCTCCCACGACAGGGTGCTTTTGGGCAGGTGGACGTTTTTCAACACAAACTCAGCACTTCGTACACATGTTCAGGACGGAGACGTGACGAAACGTCCTCCGGCAGGCTGGGTGAGACGGAGGAAGGGACGGTGTTGAAAATTTTGCGGGTGAGGTTTTTTTTTTTTTTTTTTTTTTTTTTAACCTCTTGCACTCCGGGATACCGCGGGCGGTCACGTCTAAGCGTCCTAGTGCGTCTCAGAGCGCATTGTGCGTCTCAGTGCCCATCGGAAAAAAAAAAAAGCTGCATTTCCGTTCTTCCAGTACAGACACAGCCGGCGAACAGAAAGCCAAAGGAGTGTTTTGATTGGTTTAGATGTGATTGACCTCTCATTCGACTAATAAGAGCCTTGAATTGGGTTTCTGAAACCTTGAAGAACCAATGACTGAAAACCTAGCAAGAAGGACCTGCCTACCAACGACCGCGCGAATACAACGAGCCAATTGAAGCAGAGAAGTTCAACGATTGAAACGCGTGCGTCCCATGCGTAAAATCTGTTTTGTCAATAAGCCACTGGGTGACACACATTGAGACCTGGTAGCGTTAGCCAGTCTTTTTTATTACTACTGTTCTTATTTGTTTTGAAAAATCGTTCGCAAAAACCGCAGTCATGGAGGAGATGGTTTGACCAGGTCGCGTGACCAGAACCACGAGTCGTTACAAGCGGACCAGCGTCATGTTCGTCTGACAATGAGGAACAGATGTTCGCCAACGACACTGCTGTTGTGGACAGGTAAGTGTTATAAGCTAAATTATTCTTTATCAATGAAAACAGTAATAAAAATGACTTCTGACCGATCAGTAATTACAACGGTGCATCATGGCCACTTGACAGGCCGGTTTTTTATGCGCTGAGCTCCTCTGTAGTTGGGGGGGGGGGGGGAGTTGTTATCCGCTACATTGCAGATATTTTAGTATAACTTTTAGTGCACTGTAGGTTATTTTTTCTTGTAAAAAAAGAAAAAAAAAAAAAAGCCACATTTTTTACGGGGCATGTTTCTTTGTGTGTGGGGGGGGGGGTTGTTTGTTCATTCATTCATTCATGAATGAATAAACAACCCCCCCACACACACACAGCCCTGAGTGTCATCTTTCATTAGAGCCCAAGATGAAGCTTCTATGTTGAATCACTCAAAAGTTACAGACGTTTTTCCAAACTGTGCTATTTGGCACAATTTGGCACAGTTCAAAAACGCCTGGGAACAACCTGAGAAAAAAGCTGTGTAATATATTCATTTTTTGTGGTATTGTTACAAAATTTTGACCTCAGCTGGATAACACTTGGTTCTACATTTCTGTTGCATTTTCCAGCCAGTATCTGACAGCTGTGTCTTATTTGCAAGCATTTGTATCTAAAAAAACACCCAGGCGAACTTTATTTTCTTCAAGTTCAGTATGTTTAGATGACTGTTACTCAGTGGCAGGAGCACTTAGAGAGATTATGACTGTTTTGCCAAAAAATTCAAAGTGTTTTCTTTTAAATGAGACCAACCCCATGAAGATGCTGCAAAGGGTTGAAGAACAGCTTTGGATTTACTTTGGGCATGTTATTTTTAGGCATTTTTAGGGAAATTGACCAGAGTGCAAGGGGTTAAATCACACACTCTGTTTTTTACTGAAGTGTTCAGTTAATACGGAAGTGAATGCAGTGAAGCAATGTATTTGATTGGATCGACTGAGTGTTTGAGCGCCAAATTTGATTGGTGAAACTGGCAGAAGTTGACGAGGATTGGTCAAACTTGCGGGAGAGTTGCGGTAATTGGACAAAGTTGCAAGGTCACACAATAGTTGTGCTGACTGGCTGATTTTGCGTGAATTGACATGATCACAACATCGCAACATCCTGGAGGGACTGGCTAAGGGTTAATTGGAATGCATCCTAAGTCAGATTTCTGACTTTACAGTCAAGCAACAGTCACCATACCAAAGGTAAGGAGTTGAGGAGTCAAAATAATGATACTCAGTATCAACAGCTGTGACAAAATTCACCTGTAGGGGAGGGTCCAGGTGTCGGTGTCTTCCAGGACTACTCCCAACGCGTAGATCACCAAAGTCTGAAAAATGACAATAACATAATGATGCTCTCAGTCCGTGAGGATATCTTTAACAGCCCTCGTAACGCTTGATTCTGACTATTTCATTTGAAGTTTCCTTTAAGAAGATGGCAAAGAAAATGTAAACAAAAGCAGATGGTGATAAGTCACTAGCTAGCTAGTTGCTTCAGAGGATTCTGGAGAAGGATGTATATAAATCATGGCTGGTGGACAACAGTGAATTCTGTTGAACATATGAGTAAACTAGAAAAGCGCCCAGAGAGCGCATACTTTCACCAAGGCTCCTTCCGTCTCTCATGGATCCCCTTCTAAAATGTAATGGGTGTGTGTGTAGGTCTAGCGCCACCTGTGGCGAAAATTGCATCAGCGTCTGTCCATTAGTTTGGGAGTATTGTTGCTAACACACTGTGAGAAGATAAGAGCCTTGGCTGAGGTATGCATTCTCAGATCCTCACCAAAATGTAATGGGTTCCTCTCTAGCCCAAGAACCACCTCTGGTGAAAATTTCATCCAAATCCATCCAGTAGTTTTTGTGTAATCCTGCTGCACAAATACAAACAAAGCCCTTGGTGGAGGTATGCAGTCTCAGGTCATCACCAAAATGTAATCATCCGTTCCCCGTGCCATGATACACCTCTCCTGAAAAGTTCATCAAAATCCATTCATAACTTTTCGAGTTAAGTTGCTAACAGACAAACCAGCCAACGCCACTGAAAACATCACCTCCTCCCTTGGTGGCGGTAATAAAGCCATTATCACCATTTTAAACATGGAACTTTTATCAAAGCTGTATTACGCTCATTGCCTGTGTTAGCACCATCCAAGGCTAACAGTTGGGAGCTACTTGTTTGACACAGATTTCTGGAACAAGTGTCACTAACATTAAATAATTATTAAACCAATTGCAATCTGTTATAGGTTATCGGTGCAAACTAATAAACCGGATTTGTGGAACTGCTGTACAAAAGCAATATTAGGACGTGCACAGGTACGGGCTATTGTTGCCTGGGCAACAGCCCGTTTACCATCTTTGCTCAGCTGCCCTTCCAGTGGAAAAAAATTAATAAAAAGGAAAATAAAAAACTGTTGTGACTTATTCCTCATAAATGTGTCCCTTTACAGCAGTAAATCTGCTGGATTTTTTGGCTTCTCTCACAGGCGTTCCCATATAATGCTGAGACTTTATTCTTACATTTGTTCTGTATTACAGTAAAGCTGGAATTTTTTTCCTTACAAGTCTGCTACCTTTTCTTGCAGATTGGCAAAACAACAATTTCTATTAAATTTGCACCTTTTTACTTACAAATGTGCAACTTTTTTCTTGTAAACGTGCAACTTTTTTGTGATAAATTTGCACTTTTCTCCTTACAAATTTGTAACTTTTTCCTCATAAATGTGTCATATTTTTCTTGAAAATTTGCAGCATTTTTTCCTTCTAATTTTTTTCCCTTTTCCCTTGTCATTTTTCAACTTTATTCTGGAAAATTTCCAACATTTTTTCTATTAAATTTCATACTTTTTCTTGTAAATTTGCTACATTTTTTTCCTGGTAATTTTACAACTTTTTTCTCACAAATGTGCAACACTTTTCCATATAGATTTATAAGCTAGACGAGACTTTGGAGGGTTTCTCCGTCCTGCTGTGGTTGCCAGATCTGGAGACACTAACAAGTCACCACTGAGTTATAATTTTTCTCACCAATTTAATCCATGTTAAAAAAAAATACACTTCTTTTATCAAATACATTATAAGAGGTTGTAACTGTCCATGTGTATTGCTGCCTCCAGTACTACATTTATTGTTACATTATTCTTTGCCAAAATTTAACTAACCTACAAGTTCTTCCTTGCATCAAACAGAAAGAAGAGTCTGACGGAACAAATCTGGCCCTGAGCTGCAGAGACATGAGCAGACGGAGAGCTGCAGACATCGGGAAAGCGGATACCTCTTTGGGGATGACGTGCTGATCGACCTTGCCCTCCACTTCCTGAAGTTGAGCCGCAACGGGGGTCAGCTTGGCGGTCCTCACAGTCTCGTTGAGGACCTGCTGACAGTATCTTTCCAAGGAGAGAAATCTGATCAGAGCGAGGACGAGTGAAGAACAGCAGCCACTAAATACTGGGATGAAACTACAACTGATCAAAGCTGCAGACTGCACTTTGCTGTGGGATGCATCAAGATGGAGACTGATGCATGTTACATGAAGTCCTGTACCCAGCAGGTGATTTGAAGGGGGGTCGGGGATGCCTTCCCCCTCGTTAGCAAAGTGACCCCAAATCACCCCCCCCCCCCCGTTAACCTGCCATCCTCATTCATAGGTGTAAATCAAAGGGGGCAGAGGAGACACCCCCCCCCACCTGGAAAAAAGAGAGACCCGTCACTCCCAATAAGATCAGAAATTTTTCTATATGGTATTACAGTACCAATGAGCCCCAATGCAACAATTCTAAGCAATGTTTTTCAACATTAATTTCCATCCTTTTTCTCATAAATTTGCAGTTTTTTTCTTTGTAAATTTCCAACTTTTTTCTCATAAAATTACAACTTAATTCTCATAAATTTCCAGCTTTTTTCTCATAAAATTACAACTTAATTCTCATAAATTTCCAACTTTTTTCTCGTAAAATGACAGCTTTTTTCCTTGTATAATGACAACTTTGTTCTTGTAAAATTGCAGCTTTTATCTTATAAAATCGCATCTTTTTTCCCTTGTACATTTCCAACTTTTTTCTTGAAAATTTCTAACTTTTTTCTAGTAAAATTGCAACTGTTTTCCTTGTAAAATTGCATTTTTTTTCTCGTAAAACTGCAACTTCTTTTCTTGTAAAACTGCATCTTTTTTCTTGTAACTCTATAACCTCATAAATTTGACATTTTAAAAAACAAACTTACTTGTAAAATTGCTACTTTTTTCCTCATAAAATTGTAGTTTTTTCTTGTAAATCTGCAACTTCTTTTCCAGAAGAATGATCAAAAACCCCCATAAACACAAACCTAAACCTTGTGGAAAGCTTTCTTTTTACTTTCCAGAAGAACGTATTTTGGAAGATATGAGGTTTCTGCTCGAAAGCAGTGATGTTCCACTTCCTGTTTCCTTTAGATCAGATATAAATCCAGGTGCAGAGGTCCTACCTGAGCTGAGGGATCTTGTCCAGGGAAATCGGGTCAGAGCCCAAAACCTCCTCCAGCTCCTGGTATAGCTTGTCCTGGACTTCCTCTGAGGTGGACAGGAAGTAAAGAGCCCAGATGCACACTGCCAAACACAGCAGCCGTGAATGAGGAGCCTCATACCAACTGTTGACTTTTCTAGCATAAACTTGGAGCACACAGGAACGGTCGGAGGGACCGAATAGAACTGCTGACTCACAGTTTGCGGTGATGACACATCCAGCCAGAGTGAACACCATGCAGTCCTCCATGATCTAGAAACAAACCGCAGTCTTTATTTCGGTACTCGTGACATTTGTCAGAAGTGATCTGAGGTTGGGGGCACCGGTGTTCACCTGTCGCTCCGTGAGGTTTGACTGCAGCAGAGCGTCCATGAAGAGCTCCTGCTTCCTCTGGCCTTTCCTCTCCTTCACCACTGACAGAAGCACAGACTCCATCTCTGACAGAGCTGAGGAGGGAAAAGGAGAAATCTGCTGAAACGATTTTACAGACGCAGGTCTACAGCTGGTCAGGTTTATTAAGTATTCTGGTCAGGTGTTTATACGTTAGGAGGCTAACAAGACCTTATCATGAAGCTTTCAGAGCCTCCTGTAGAAGAATGGCTGGGTCATTCTCTGAAAAAACAAGCGCACTCTGAGGCGAGTGCAATATCCCCCGCCTCCGTTTTCTCTGAAGATCCCAATACTGACTGACAGAGAGCAGTTTTCAACTTTTCAATATAATTACTGTGGCAGAAGCAAATTATGATAAGCCCATCACCCACGAACATACAATAAAGTATACAACCCATACTTGGAGGTCAGGGTCCCAAGGTGAACCTGTGTAGCAAGTTTGGTGACCCTAGCTTCCTGTGGTGATCCCGAGATCAGTTCTGCACCAGGCACCAACTCTTGTTTATTTTTTCCTGTGTGTATTTAATTCCGTTTTCATTATTATGTCTGTGCTTTTATTTTGACAGCACCGTGGCAGGACTTCCTGCTGTCAGATCTGCTCATGACCTGTTACGGCTGTCTGCACTTTGTAATTACGTTTGCTCCGCACCTGTTGGTAGTTAGTTTCTGTTCCCTATTTAAGATCGCCAGCTAGACTTAGTCTTCGCTGTAATCTCGTCTACGATGACTGGACTCCCTAATCCCGGCTCCAGTCTCCTTTCTGCGCTTGATTCCGTCCTCGCCTCATCACTTGTAACTTTTCATTCAGCAGCGTCAGGTTCCGCCCTCACTACTCTGTTTCATGAGTTTGTTTTTTAAAGTAATTCTGTTGAACCACAATTCAAAAGCATTGTCTGATTTTCATTGGTTAATTTTCATAGAATTTTTATTTATTACCACTTTTGTCAGATTCAAGTTATTTCTGTGACCATTGTGGGTTTTTCTGTCATTAACAGAGGGGTACCAATAATTTTGTCCACGTGTGTGATAGGTGTTTGTGTTCTTTATTTGAGTGTAATGTTTAATGTATGTGTTTTGCCCCACGTGGCTCTTTATTTTGTGTTCTGTTAATAAACAAGCAAAACTCTCTGGTGGCGTCTGGCGCCTCATTATGCCCTGAAAGGGACAAACATGACACTTTCTTTGTTGTTGAAATAATAATAATAATAATAATAATGGATTGCATTTATATAGCACCTTTCAAGATACCCAACTAGGCCACCACTCAAGAAAGGAGTGGTGGCCTAGTTGGTAGAGCATCTGCCCCACAACTGGGAGGTCGTGGGTTCAAATCCCAGCTCGGTCATACCAAAGACCATATAAAAATGGTACTTTCAGCCCTCTAGCTTGGTGCTCAGCATAATGGAATGGGGAAAGGAAAGTTAACGCACAGAGCTACCAGAGGACTGACCCCCCACTGTAGCTTTCACTCCTCACAGTAGCTGCGTGGCCTAGGATCAGTGAAATGGAGATAGGCACTGCCCCATACACCGCATGGTGTGGAAGGGATTGACTAACTAACTTAACTTTCAAGATACCCAAAGCGCTTTACAATGAGTCCATTATTCATTCACTCCACAGACAGACAACGGCAGTGGTAAGCTATTGCTGTAGCCACAGCTGCCCTGGGGCAGACTGACGGAAATGTGGCTGTCAATCCGCGCCAACGGCCTCTCCGACCACTACCAAACATTTATACATATTCATACCCAGTGTCATGGACACTGGAGGCAAGGTGGGTAAAGTGTCTTGCCCCGGGACACAACAGCAGGATGGCTTAGTTTCTAAGCCATTTTGATGTTGACCTTTGACCTTGCAATCCCAAAACCATAGTCACACTTCAGAGGGTGAACCTGGTACCAAGTTTGACCCTAACTACTCGTTGTACGGTAACAAGGCATAGGAATGTTAACCTTGACCTTTGACCCCAAACCCATAGTCAGGGTTCAGGATCCCAAGGTGAACCTGTGTACCAGGTTTGGTGATCCTAGCTTTGCTCATTTTAAAGTAATAGTAAATGGAGCATTTACTTTTTCAACATGGCGGCGCGTGCAGATGCTGTGGTGACTCTCTGCCCCGATAGAGCGGTGTTTTCGTGTCTTTCGTCTTGTGAGTCACAGTGTTTTTGTTCGTCTTCATCATGTCTACGCACATACAGCAGCAAGTTTCTCCTCAACATCAGAACCACGTACATAGAGTTAGCCTCTGCACACGCTGAACAGCTACGGGATTGCGGACTGCTCCGTACACCAGAGAGACACCAGACCCAACAATGCAGACCAGCTGAAGGTCACTATCAAAGCAACCTGGACCTTCATAACACCTCAGCAGTGCCACAGGCTGATCACCTCCATGCCACGCCACATTGATACAGTAATTAATCCAAAAGGAGCCCCGACCAAGTACTGAGTGGTACATGGACATAATTTTCAGGCAGCCAACATTCTATTTTAAAAACTGTTTTTTAAAATTAATTTTATGTAATATTCTATTTTTTTGAATAACTGAATTTGGGGTTTTCATGGGCTGTAAGCTATAATCCAACCATCTTCTTCCGCTTATCATCAAAATTAAAATAAATAAACACTTGAAATATATCACTCTCTGTGTAATGAATCTATATAATATATGGGTTTCACTTTCTGAAATGAGTGACAAAAAATATTGAAGTTTTTCATGATATTCTAATGTTTTTGAGATGTACCTGTACAGCAGGTTAGGTTAATTAAGGACAGAAATGGTAATGTAGGAACAAATGATGAGAGTGTGTTGAGAAGGTGGAAGGAATACTTTGAAGAGCTGATGAATAAAAGAAAATAAGAGAGGAGGATGGATGAACAAAAGATGGTGAACAAGGAAGTCCCGAGGATCAGCAAGGCAGAAGTGAGGGCAGCTTTGAAGAGGATGAAGAATGGAAAGGCGGTTGGTCCAGATGACATACCTGTGAAGGTATGGAGATGTTAAGGAAAGATGACAGTGGACTTTTTAACCAGACTGTTTAACAGTGACAGGATGCCTGAAGAGTGGAGAAGAAGTGTTTTGGTACCAATTTTCAAGAACGAAGGTGATGCTCAGAGCTGTAGTAACTACAAAGGCATACAGTTGATCAGCCACACTATGAAGATATGGGAAAGAGTTGTTGAAGTCAGGTTAAGAGGAGAGGTGACAATCAGTGAGCAGCAGAACGGTTTCATGCCAAGAAAGAGGACTACAGATGCAATGTTTACTCTAAGAGTCCTGATGGAGAAGTATAGAGAAGGTCAGAAGGAGTTGCACTGTGTCTTTGTGGATCTAGAGAAAGCAGATGATAGGGTATCAAGAGAGGAAGTGTGGAACTGTATGAGAAAGTTAGGAGTGGCAGAGAAGTATGTGAGGGTTGTACAGGACATGTATGAGGACAGCAAGATGGTGGTGAAGTGCGCTGTAGGAGTGACAGATGGGTTCAAGATAGGGGTAGGGTTACATCAGGGATTGACTATGAGCCCCTCCTTGTTTGTCATGGTGATGGAGAGGCTGACACAGGAGGTCAAGTAGGAGTCTTCGTGGACCATGATGTTTGCAGACGACATTGTGATCTGTAGTGAGGGTGGGGAGCAGGTGGAACAGAACCTGGAGAGGTGGAGGTATGCTCTTCAGAGAAGAGGAATGAAAATCAGTAGAAGCAAGACAGAATACATGAGTGTGAATGTTGTGCAGATCTCGACACCTGCCTCCCTCACATGGGAGGCAAGAAGGGGCTCATAGTCGATCCCTGATGTAACCCCACATGGGAGGCAGGTGTAACGGTGAAGATGGAAGGAGTAGCGGTAGTGAAAGTAGATGAGTTTAAATACTTGGGGTCAACAATCCAAAGCAATGGAAAATACACAAGAGGGGTGAAGAAGAGAGTGCAGGCAGGGTGGAGTAGGTGGAGACGAGTGTCAGGGATGATTTGTGACAGAAAGGTAGCAGCAAGAGTGAAATTGAAGATTTACAAGACGGTAGTGAAACCTGCTATAATGTATGGTTTGGAGATGGTGGCACTGACAAAAAGACAGGAGATGGAGCTGGGGGTGGCAGAGTTGAAGATGGTAAGATTTTCATTGTGAGCGACTAGGAGCCACTGCTGGTCCCAAGCCCGGATGAGAAAGTGAGGAGGGTTAGGGCAGGGTTAGCAGCTCTATCCGGTAAAAACTCAATCATACTACGGCTGGGCCCTCATGGGCACGGCATCAACCTCATCCCCGGTGGCACGCTGGCAGGCGTAATGATGGGGCTCCCCCAAACCTGCAAGGGAGTGGTTCCCCTGATCGCCCACCAGTGCAGCCACCATCCATTGATATCATCAGAAACCCCATTTACATCGCCACCTGGAACATCCTGACCTTAAATGAACACAGCCACTCTCAGCTTCTTGCCTCCAAGCTCACCCGTCTCAATCTCTCCATTGCTGGTCTTCAGGAAGTCAGGTGGACACAGGATGGTGAGACAACAGTGGGCGAATACAAGATCATATGGAGCGGAAATGACACCCACCGCACCCAAGGCGTGACTATTGCCATCCACCAACGGTATGTGTCTTCCCTCACCACCTGGAAGCCACTGGGTCCCCACTTGCTGTATGCTCGCCTGCGACACTCTTTTGGCTACCTTTCCATCTTTGCGGCCTACTCCCTCACAAATGTCGCCAACGACCAAGCCAAGGATGCATTCTACACACAGCTGCTTGACGAGCTATGCTGTATTTCCCGCCACGACATCACCATTATCCTAGGGGACATGAACACCACCGTGGGCCCCGACAGGAGCGACTTGGAACACATCATCGAACCGTTCCCATCTGACGTCACCAACGACAACGGTAACCGCATGCTGGACGTGTTCGGCACACACAATCTGAAGATCTTGGCCACCTGGTTCCAGCATCGTCAAATCCATCCCACTACCTGGTACTGCAACAGCGGTGCTACATCCAAAACCATTGACCACATCTTGGTCAGTGGGCGCTGGAGAATTGCCACCGACTGCCGTGTCTACTGCAGCGTTGAGTTGGGGCAGACTGACCATCGACTCCTCACCGCCACTGTTCGCCTGCACCTTCACCGCAATGCCCCTCCTGGCTCTGCCCGTCACTGCCCCCTGGACAATGAGAAACTTTACACCCCTCAGTTTGCCCACTGCTACTCTATCGAGGTCACGAACTGCTTTGCTGCCTTTGACCATCCAGAGAGTCTGGAGGATGCTGGGAGAAGATTACCACCACTCTCACTCTGCTGCCACAAACACCCTTGGTGGATCGCCGCCACAGGATTCAGCATGGACCTCCAACGCCTCCCTGGAGCTGGTCGATCGATGCCATAAAACCAGACTCTGGGGGAAGAACAATTACCACAATGTGAATCTAGAGAGACAGCCGCAGCCTCGGGCGTGATGAGAAGCCACTTGGCTCCCACCATATCGCCGACAATGCCAACAACAGCTTCCAGGCAGGGAACCTCCGGTCTGCCTACCAGTCTATCAAGGAGCTGTGCCAAGCTGGCAAGAAACAGCAGTCATTGTCCCCGCTGCTGGCCGCTGATGGCATGAGCCTCATCACGGATCTGGCAACCAAACTCCAACGATGGCCAGGGCACTACATGAGCGTTCTCTACAAGCCCCTTCCTCCTACCTCAGGTAAGCTTGCAGCAGTATGCCGATGCTGGTGTTGAAGACAACGCAATCAGCCTAGCCCCACCCTCAATCAATGAGTTGTCAGATACCGTCAAGAAGCTCCCCCCTGGGCGAGCCCCTGGCACTGATGGAGTTACGGCAGAGATGATGAAAGCTGCCCTTATCTCCGTCATCCCTCGGCTGGAACATCTGTGCCACTTCATCTTGCAGAAGAACACATCCCGGGGGAGTGCAGGGGACGGGGTCATTCTGCCCTTCTATCAGAACAAGGGTGACTGTCGGAGCACAACCAGCTATCTTCCTATCATGCTGCTGTCCATCCCTGGCAAGGTAATCACCGCTGTCATCCTGAGCCGCATACGCCCCCTGCTCTTCGCCAAGCACTGCCGCCAGCAGGCTGGCTTCACCCTTGCCATTCCACAGGCGGACTGCATCCTTGTCTTGAGTGTCCTGGCACAGCAATGGAGGGAGTATCGCCAACCTCTTATATGCGGCCTAAGTCAACCTCAAAGCTGCCTTTGACTCCCTAGACAGGAACGCATTCTGGCAACTCCTTTGTGGTATGGAGTCCCATCCAAGTACATCAACATTCTCCGGGATCTCGCACAAACACCACGTGCAGGGTACGCACTGAGGGTGACATGTCAGACCCCTTTGTCCACCACCTCTAGAGTCTGGCAGGGATGCATCACCGCGCCAACCTCTTCAATGTTGCGGTTGACTACTGGATCAAGAACGCAACAGAACGCTGCCCCAATCTCGGAGTTGGCTTCCACTCCCACTTCACAGACCTGTGCTATGTGGAAGACGTGGTGCTTTTCGCCACGCATACAGACATAATCGCTGAGGCACTGGAGCTGTTTGCAGAGGAAGCATCACCCCTGGGCCTTACCATCACCTGAGCAAAGACAAAGATCCAATCACTGTCAGACTTCTTGCCACCGCCACCACAAGTCCTCACCATCAAAGACCAACCGTTGAGACTGTCAACGATTTTGTCTACCTTGGATCTAAGATCACCAGCTCCTGCTCATCAGACCCAAAGATTATTCTCCGCCTGCAGCTGTCTCGCAGTGCTTTCAGCTGCCTCCAGAGTCCGGCAGAGCGGAAGATCCGCGCACAACCACAAAGTTGCAAATCTTTAACACCTGTGTGATCCCGTCCTCCTTTATGGGTCCAGAACCTGGACCCTCTCCACCACAAACCACCCACCATCTGGATACATTCCATCAGACCTTTCACCTTTCCAGTCCACCCCGCTCCCGTAATATCCTCGGCATCTGGTGTTCCACCCACATACAAATGATGAGTTCTGCATGGAGGGCTTGCTGTCCTATCCCCCATCTACACCATCATCAGAAGAGGGGGGCTCGGGTCCTCGGTCATGTGCCAGGCTGGAAGAAGTGGACACCGGCCAAGTAGGCCCTCTCTGCCAGCGCTCACGCGCCTCCCCAAGCTGGCATTCTCCCCAGGTTGGCCCAGACTGTCCTGGACCGACCCAGATTGCAATAAGACCTCTGGCTGACCTCATCGCCCTAGCCAAGATCGCCCTGCCTTCAGATGATTGGCCGCAATGGTCACTTAAGTAGCCAAGCAAGGATTAAATAAGTAAGTAAGTAAGTGACTAGGAGGGACAAGATTAGAAATGAGTATATCAGAGGTACAGCTCAGGTTGAGTGGTTTGGAGACAAAGTGAGAGAGGCAAGGCTGAGATGGTTTGGACATGTGCAGAGGAGGGATAGTGGGGATACTGGACAAAGGATGTTGAAGATGGAGCTGCCAAGCAGGAGGAAGAGAGAAAGACCACAGAGAAGATTCATAGATGTAGTGAAGGAAGACATGGAGAGGGTTGGTGCTACAGAAGAAGATGCAAGGGATAGGGTGAGATGGAGACAGATGATCCGCTGTGGCAAGCCCTAAAGGGAGCAGCCAAAAGAAGAAGAAGGTGTATCTTGTGTATGGTTTACAAGCTGGGTACTTGTCTAGTTGTATTATGTAATATAAGCTGGATGTTGGATGTACTGTAGCACAACGTGTCTAAAGGTGCGCTCAGACCAAACGCGAATGTGCAACATATTCCTCTTTGTGATGACAAAATCTGATCTAATCTAATGGCATCACATTTGTCCAACATCCTTCAAGGACTCCCTCACCTTTCTCATAGTGGGCTTTTCTGCTGGAGCTCTTCTCCATGGAGCCGTCCAGGTAGCCCTTCCCAATTTCAGACCAGATCTGGAGGGGTTGACGGCAGTTGGGGAAAACAGAAATGTTCATTTATCAGTACATTTTTCATGCAGAAAGACACATTTCCAGACTACGAATCAATATAAAACTCCAAAGCATGATGCTGCCACCACCATGCTTTATTGTGGGTGTGGTGTCCTTTGGTGCTGTGCAATGTTGTATTGCACCCAATATGCTTTTTGAAATCGTGGCCAGAAAGTTCAATTTTGGTTTCATCAGACCAACACATTCTTCACATGATTTTGGGACACAATCTATTGTAAAATTAGCTCTAAATCTAGGATAAAACCAATGTCCCCCCACTGACAGGACCAGAGAAAAAGACCTGAATCAAACACTCAGATCTGGTTGGATAAAAGGTCGCGTTAGGCCTGTCTCACCGCGTCGTGGTTCTTGCGGAAGGAAATGACCTCGGCATCATCTCTGAAGCGCTCACCCAGAGCCAGCTGGGTGACGGTCTTCATGGCCAGACCCAGCAGGTGAGCAGACAGCGGAGCGTGCTGGGTCTCTGGGTACGACCTCCACTTCTCCACCAGCTCCTCCACCAGCTGGAACACAAGAGATGGGCGGTCAGTCAGCATGAGGATATTCTACAGGAGGAGAGGACACTTTAAAAAAAAAAAAAAAAAAAAAAAAAAAAAAAAAAAAGCATCACAGCAAACCTTGAGCATAAGAGAGAAGTTGTTCTTCAGCGTGGTGTTGATGGCGCTCTCATACAGCTTCTTTCTAATCACCGTCTCGTTAGTGCCGCCGCCCATACCTGACTGGTAGCCAGCAGCGACTTCAGCATCGTCTCAAATGAGTCAGCTAAAATCAGAATCGGAGAGCACCGTTCATCTCAAGCACAAAACACGGGAGATGTAGAAGCACTGAGTCCAAACTGGTTCCTTACTGGCGCGGTTGGGGTTGATGTGCTGCTGCAGCTGTTTCACAGAGCCCAGGCTGACCACGGGCCGACCCCCAACCAGAAGGATGCAACGAGCCAAACTCCTGATGAGACTGACGAGGAACTCGTGCAGGCTGCCTCTGTTCACAATGTCCTGCAGGTTTCCATCCCTGGAAAAGCAGTGAAATACATTTTTTTAGCTAGTTTCTTCCTGGAAACGTCAGTACTCTAAGTCTGTAGGTACCTTGCAGCTGAAGACTACTTACTTCTCATCTGTGGGGTTGAGGCCTGGGATGCCAGAAGCCCTTCTGGACGACTGAAAACCACAGTAGAGAGTACACTTTAGTTTTACTGTCAGTTAATATTAAACAATACATTATAGGTGGTGGGCCGAGGGCATTTTTCGTGTCATTGATCGAGCCACATCGGAAAAGTAAACCATTTTTTGAATATAGTCTTCCTATTTTTGGTAAATTGAGAAAATTTGTTGGCAGCCTCAGTTTGACAACATTTTTTTAATAAACTTACATTTTATTGTCAGTCCTCTCCAGCATCTTTCAAAGCAGCACTAGCTAATGAACCAGTCAGGTTGTGGCTTTGTCCCCCAGGTGACCGCATACACCAATCACGTTCAGTTTAATCAGGACTCCGAGGGTAAAGTATAGCAAGTCTTTCTGACAGCTGATTTATTAATAAACAAAGCACAATTACAATACAGTAAACACTGTAACGATCTGTACCTCCTTTAAAACTGTTGAATTTTACTTCCCTGCATTTTTTCTACATGTTTGATTCTGGTTTATTATTATTTTTATCTAATACCCCCTGGACTGTTTTCAAGCTATATTCCCTGCATTTCATTGTACATATTCTTAACCGATTATGGGTATTTACTGATTTTTTTTTTGTACTTTGTTTGTTCTTCAATAAAGTTTAAGAACTAGGCTCCAGCCCCTCCGCGACCCGAAAAGGATTAAGCGGAAGAAGATGAATGAATGAATGAATGAATGAAATATAAGAATGTCTATAACTAGCTAACAAAGTATTACACTGGTTGAAGTAAACAACCAGACAAGTACAAAATTACAGAACATAATAGATTTATTAAAAAGCCCTGATTCATTACCTCAGATCATTACATAGATTATACCATTTATTCTTTGAAAAAAAAAAACATAATACCACAAGACTATTTTATCACATCTCTATCAAATTTAATATTGATTCATAATTGACTATTACACCAGCATCATTTGTGTATTTAAATCTGATCAGAATGTCAAAATAAACTACTCTGTCTCACTCTTTGTGTGCCACCCAACTGATGGGGCCTTGGAATGGCCCTGTCTTTATTGGTAATGTCTCTTATGTCAAATTAGACACATGTTTTCATTAGTTACTGTGAATGTCAGCAGGGCCATCTGTAGAGTGCTGCGTATGTAAATACAATTCAATATTCACATAGGAGCATTCTCTGGATTTGTGAATCTTGATTCAAATTAAAGCAAAATCACTGAAAAGACATAAAAATATAAGCTGCTAGATAGCCACATGCTAGATGTGCCAGTCCACACAGGCTTTCATAGACAATGCTACATGCAGTATACTAATAAAAGAAGTATTGAGAGCCAAAAAATTAGACAAAAATCAACTTCAGCAAATAATGATGAGTAAGCAGCTTTAAGCTGATTAACTCCAGCTGAACTGACCATGTACATTAATGACTAAACATTAATAATCAGTTTAAGACAAACAAGACAAAGAGACAGTAATGCAGACAGATCCAGGAGATGTCAGGAATGTCTGAGCATCTGGAGTTACCTGTAGACCAGAAGAGAAAATGTTAACACAGTGTAGCTAGTTCTCTTTAGAACGAACATTTCTGCAGTAACGACATAGTCCACACTTAGATGAAGATTGTTTGAACGTGATTTTTCAGACAGTGGCAAAAATCACAGAGACAAGAGCCATGCAGGATGCTGTACAGAGGCTGTCCTGTTTAAATAAGCTGAATGTCGCTGCAATCTCCAGTCCACACACACCGTAGTATACTGGAGTTCCCGCCACTGCTTTATGAAAATGATGGTTTTTTGTTTCGTTTTTTTTTTACAGAATCAGCAGTTCATGCCTAGTAAGACCAGAGCTCCGCACAATTGTCACACATGCACATAAAGTTGAGAGCGGAGCTACAACAAGTTTCTCACAGCTTCCTTCGTTTGTCACCGTTATGAACCCTGTTTAAATTACGAGACCACAGGGTCCTAAAAACTTTTGCAATAATACTGCATATCACAATGTTGAGCTATCCACCGTCACCACAGGAGAAATTCCTCTACCACAACAGCCCTACGCGCACATGAACAACGCGCATGGCCGTCATCCGTGCAGAGCTCAGAAGTGCCCCGTCCACATGACTGCTCCAGTCGTGAGGCAGAGCGTCTCACTAGCATCACTGTCCGAGAGAAACATGAGCTTATTAAAGTACTTTAAGCGTGGAAAAAAAGCAGAAGAGGTATGTAAGCAGTGAAGGCATTTATCATGGTTTTGACCCACTGGTAACAGGAGCAACAATGGAAGAGTCGCTTAGCTAACATTAGTTAACCCTTCTTGTGTCTTGGTTTCATGGACATCAAAAGCACCCTCACTGTCTATGTTGCAGTTCTGCGCTTGTCATGTGATGTGGCCATAAACCATAAAAAAATCCCCAGTTGTATTAAGTATTCCACAAGGTGGCAGACACGTATAACTTACTGCTCTTGGCTTGGAGGACTGATGTCTCTGAAATAACCATCCACAAACATCACTTCAGGAACACCAACGAAGAAGAGTTTGTAAACAAATGTTGATGTGCTCCATCACAACAGGGAGGAGGCATTTGCTCCCAAATTTGCCAACTATGATTCTAAAAAGAGATTACTTAGCTTATGAAGGTAAATATCTACATTTTGTTAAAACAGAGGGTGGCCGAAGCTGGTTAATTTTCACCTGCCATCGACCCCAGCGCCATGTGACTGGACAGAACAATCGTGCCTGTTCAGTGTCGTCATATAAGATAAATTGCAGTGGAATAAAAGCAAAATTGAGGTGGAATAATTATAAGACTTTCTGGATGTGGAAGAGAAATCGAAAATGACAGAGAGAAGACAAAATAATGACAAAAATGGACGAAACGAGCCGCCTGGCCAGTGGTAAGTCTGACAATTTTCTTTGTTTGTTTACATTGTTCTGATTTTCTGGTTCATATACTTTGAAGATAACAAAAAATCCAAAACAAAAAACGGTGACAAAAAACAAAATCATCCTTTGTGTAAATATGTCCAAGGTCCACTTTTGACTGAAAGTTATGTAATTTGATTTGGCTGCCGTGGCATTATGTAAATTAGATGCGTAAATTTACTCCTATGTCAAACTTTGGATCATATTCCACATCTTTCTAATTGACAGTAAGCCATTATCTCTTACCACTTTCAAGTTATAGCCTTGGAAATCTCTGACATCTGAACTGAATATCTTCTTGAAAAAAATCTTGACCACCAGGGGGGAGGTTGCTGGAGCAAAAGTGCGCCACAGACAGTATGTTCATTATTATGTACCCTGCAAGCTAAGATGACTGAAATTCACAAAGTCACTGACTTTAATCCGTCAGCAGTCTTCAGACAAACTAAACGTGCCAACATTTGGATTTCAAAATTAGGGAGGTTTTTCCTGCTGTCTGGTTGGTGAGGAGAGTTCTAAAAAAATAACCTATAAATACAAAGAAATACTGTAACAGAAATAACCGCATCTTTGGTCATTTAAGTTAATTTATTTCATTAAATAACTTTTTTTCTTTGAAATCAGAGTTAAATTACTATTCTGTTCTGGCTCTGCAAAATTATGGTCAAAAATTGTTATAAGAAAATAAATTACCACAGTGTCTTTCAAATTTATTAAAAACAGTAATCTTATTTTTTAAAAAATAGACAAAAATTAGCCATAAAATAATCCACAAATTTATAATAAAGTCTCAAATGTACAAGAAAAGTCAATTTTACAAGAGGAAATTACAAATTTGAGGAAAATGATTTCAAATTTAGATATCGTCGTCGGCCTCCGTTGGTCTATGATGACCATGGAAGAGAATCCTAAACGTCTACTCTGCTGGAACAGCACCGCCTGTGGCTGAACAGGCTGATGCGCGAATGGCAGTCCCTGTCACACAGGTCGCACTTGTGGGTGGTCTCCGTGCTGCTGGGTCTGTGGCGGTTCTTCCTGCGGGTCCTTTTTTCATCTGCTGCAGCAGTCAGTCTCTCTTCACCCGCCTTGAGCTGTCTGGTCAGGGTGCCTCTCCATTTGGAGCGGTCCGTTGCAAGGTCCTCCCAGCGCTCTGTGTTGATCTCCAGGGCCTTCATGTCTCTCTTGCAGACGTCCCTAAAGCGCAGCTGTGGGCGGCCAACGTCTCTCCTGCCAGTCGCCAGTTCTCCGTAGAGGACGTCTTTGGGGATTCTGCCATCCTCCATACGGTGAACGTGGCCTAGCCAGCGGAGCCTGCGCTGCCTGAGTAGAGTGAACATGGAGGGAAGGCCAGCGCGGGACAGAACTTCTGTGTTGGGCACTTTGTCCTGCCAGGATATGTCCAGGATGTGGTGAATGCAGCGCAAGTGGAAGGAGTTCAGTCTCTTTTCCTGCCGGGCGTATGTTGTCCACGTCTCACTCCCATAGAGCAGTGTGCTGATGACGCAGGCGTTGTACACTGCCATCTTCGTCTTGACAGAGAGTTTGGGATTCTTCCACACTCGTGTGGTGAGGCGAGCGAGTGTGAAGGATGATTTTCCAATCCTCTTGTCGATCTCTGTATCAAGGGAGAGGTTGTTGCTGATCGTGGACCCCAGGTACGTGAACTGATTCACGACCTCCAGCTCATAGTTGTCAATGGTGATGGTTGGTAGTGCTTCCGTGCCTCACGCCAAGACATTAGTCTTCTTCAGGCTGATGGTAAGCCCGAAGTCCTTGCATGCCTGGGAGAAGCGGTCCATCAGGGTCTGAAGCTCCTGCTGTGTGTGGGTTGCGACTGCAGCGTCATCTGCGAACAGCATGTCTCTGATTAGAGCCTTGCGTACTTTGGTTCTGGCTTTCAGGCGGGCAAGGTTGAAAAGCCTGCCATCAGATCTTGTGTGCAGGTAGATTCCCTCTGTTGCTGTGCTGAAGGCATGCCTCAGGAGCATAGCAAAGAAAATCCCAAAGAGGGTTGGCGCAAGTACACAGCCCTGTTTCACTCTGCTGCGTATGTTGAATGGCTCTGAGATGTTGCCGTCGTGCTGCACTATCCCCTGCATGTTGGTGTGAAACGATTCAATGAGGCTTTGCAACTTTGGTGGGCATCCTATCTTTGGCAGGATCTTGAAAAGGCCCTCTCTGCTGACCAGATCGAACGCTTTGGTGAGGTCGATGAAGGCGACGTACAGGGGCATGTACTGTTCTCTGCATTTCTCCTGGAGTTGGCGGATGGAGAATATCATGTCTACCGTCGATCACTCAGCGCGGAAGCCACACTGAGACTCGGGGTAGACACGTTCGGCAAGCTTCTGTAGACGAACGAGAACAACTCGTGCGTAGACTTTGCCAACAACGCTGAGGAGGGAGATACCCCTGTAGTTGTTGCAGTCGCTTCTCTCCCCTTTGTTTTTGTACAGGGTGATGATCTTGGCGTCCCTCATGTCCTGTGGTACGGCACCTTCCGTCCAGCACTGGCAGAGGACGTCATGCAATGGCAGCAGTAGGGCGGTCTTGCAGTGCTTGATCAGGTCGGGGGGGTATGCCGTCATCGCCGGGTGCCTTGCCAGCGGCCAAGCTATCAATGGCCTTGCTGAGTTCGTCGATGGTTGGCTCGGCGTCAAGTTCGCTCATGGATGGCAGGCAGTCGATGGCATCAAGGGCTGACGGTGTCACGGTGTTCTGCCTGGAGTAGAGGTCGGAGTAGTGTTCCACCCATCTCTCCATCTGCTTGTTCTTTTCTGTGATCATCTCCCCAGTGGAGGATTTGAGGGGGGCCGTCTTGCTCTGAGCCGGACCAAGTGCTTTCTTGATGCCATCGTACATACCACGGATGTTCCCTGTTATGGCAGTGGTTTGAATGTCTTGGCTGAGCTGAGTCCAGTACTCGTTGGCACAGCGCCGAGCAGTCTGCTGAACTTTGCTTCTCGCAGCCCTGAGGATCTGGAGATTCTTCTCATTTGGGTACTTCTTGTACTCAGCAAGTGCTGAGCGCTTGGCTTCAATGACGGGGGTCATCTCGGTCAACTTGGCATCAAACCAGTCCTGTGACTTCGAAGTCTTCCTCCCAAAGGTAGCCAAGGCTGTGCGGTGGATGGTGTTTCGCAGCTCTTCCCACTTCTGCTTTGCAGATTCTCCTTCTTGTGGTACACCAAGTTCCTTCTCAAAGGTGGAGGCAAACTGCTCAACAAGTTCTGGTTGGGCCATCTTGCTGGTGTCAATCCGTGCCTTTCCAGGCTGTCTAGCACGATGGAATTTCTTCAGCTGCAGCTTGACCTTGCAACACACCAATGAATGGTCTGTGTCGCAATCTGCACTCTGGAACGAACGGATGATTAGCACATTCTTCAGTGAGGTGCGCCTGGTCAGGATCAAGTCCAGCTGGTGCCAGTGCTTTGAGCGCGGATGTCGCCAGGAAACCTTGTGTTGGGGCTTGGTCTTGAAGAACAAGTTTGTGATGCACAGATCGTGATATGTGCAGAACTCGAGCAGCCGCTGTCCGTTGTCGTTCATTCTGCCCACGCCAAATGGTCCAAGACAGGAGGGCCAGGAGTCGTGGTCAGCACCCACTCTGGCATTGACGTCTCCAAGGAGAATGAGTTGTTCAGAGTTCGGGATGATCCTGACAGTTGTTGCGAGATTCTCGTAGAACTCGTCTTTTGCCTCTGGTGTGGCTGTCAGTGTTGGGGCATACACACTGACGAGGGTGACTGGGCCTTGAGTGGTGTTCAGGCGGAGGGTGAGGAGTCGTGCAGAGCCAGTGCTGCCCGGTTCCACCATCTTCAGCAAGGTGTTCTTCACTGCGAAGCCCACTCCGTGTTCCCTGTGTTCGTCACTGCCCTTTCCCTGCCAGTAGAACGTGTAGTCCTCCTCTCTCAGTGTGCCTGCGTCAGCCAACCGTGTTTCCTGGAGAGTGGCGATATCCACTCCCAGTCTCTTCAGCTCATTATTGATGATGGCAGTCTTCCTGGTGTCGTTGATGTCCTTAAGGTTAGCAGCGAGTCCTGTCATCATAGTGCGGACGTTCCAAGTTCCCAGTTTTAGAGTTGGTCTCTTTTGTTTTTTTGTCTTGCCTGGTGCGAAGGTTCTCAGCCTGCTGTTCGGACTTCTCCTCATCCCCATGCACCCAATGAGGAAAGCAAGCTGTGGCGGGACAACACCTTATTGGCTGGGGGCTGCCCAGCTTGAGGCGGGCGGTAGCTGTCCAGTGAGATCCGATGATCCCTCCCACCGTCAGGAACAACCCCTGGCGCCGCGCTCTACACCAATTGAGCGGTGGCTTATAACCGGTAACTGTCATTCCCCATGTTTTGTCTACGTCAAAGGCGAAGCTGGAGTGTCCTCTCCAGTGATCCAGTGTTCTACCTTCCAGCGTTGGGCGTTTGTAGGATTCAAGCCTGGGCAGGAAGATATGGAGGACAAGATGTTGCCCATGCAGCATGTCCCCCCTCTCCACGTCACTGATGAATCCAAAGGAACAGCAGGGCTGCTACAGTTTGGCACCAGCGCTGTCGCAGGAGCTGCCAGAACGATGTTGAAAACAACAGAGAACTGCCTTAGGGGCTCCGACTCCGGATTTTTTCTCAGGGTTGACTCCCAAAGCCTTTCCCGTGACCGAGTGTGCCGCAAGGCAGCGGAGGTTTGAAATCAGGGTTTACCTTCCCCTAGATGGGCTACCTTCCCAGGTTGACGAGCCACCACCTACCCGAAGCATCTGGTTTTAAGGCGCCAGAGATCCACCCTCGCCCCTTCTCCTATTAGTAAAAGCAGTTCCGCCGGGCTTAGAGACTAAACCACACAGGCAGGCTAGGAGTTGGACTTAGTTGTCAGAGGCTTTTCGAGACGCACGCCATTATGAGCATTTTATGAGCACTGGGAGCTTAACCCCAGTGCCGCTCCTGGCTATGACAACCTTGGAACCAAATTTAGATAAATTTAGATAAATTTACAGAGAAAAGCAGAAAACTATAAGAAAATTGTTATAAATTTTGAAGAAAAACCTCAAACCTTAAAGACTGAAGTCATTACTCAGGTTTTTAAGTGGGTGTCCTTTCTATCCTTAACTCAACGAGAAATTTTTGGTTGTCTGTTTTAATTAATAATTTCAAAGCACTGCTTTTACATGAGTAGAATTTCTGGCTGCTATACCCACCTCTGATCATATATTTAAGTATGCATGAGTGCATTACCATTATGAATGGGTTTTTTTTCCCCTTCCCTACTCTTTCAATGGAAAAAAAAAACACGAATAAAAATACAAAAAATACACATATTTTTGTCATTTATGTAAACCACAACAAAAAAAATCCTGCAGGACAAAACAAGACATTTGATATTTTCTAACCTGTTTGTATACCACCATAGACAGAGAGAGAACCTGAATCAGACAGAGCTCAGAGAGGGAAAGATGAGACAAAAGAGAGGAGCCAAGAAGAGGAAAGTGTTCAGGCAGAGGGTCCAGGAGAGGTGAGAGCAGAGGGAGGAGAGAAGGATGAAACCACTAAAAAGTCCAAACACAGGACGTCTGGGTGGGACCCCAGATGGCCCAATATTCCACCATTCAAGCCTTGGTTGTACAATACTTCAAATGGTAAGTTCCATATGCAAAGTTACTGTGCAAAATCTAAAAAAAAAAAAACAAACAAAAAAACAATAGTATATAATTAACATATTCCGGTTACAACAGGTGCCATGTGTCCAAATCCCCAACCAAACCAGGGTCTCTGCTCAACAAAAACAAGTTTCAGTCTACCTAAGAGTACCACATCTGTAACAAATGTTACATCGTTATAGTAGATACACATTTTTTTGCTAAGCTTATAAAAACAAGAACTAAATCAGAAAAAGACGAACAATTTGGAAAAAAGCCGCTGCTCCAAAATCTAAAACACAGAACACTTTTGGTGCTGGTCTAATGCAGGCAGTGTTGGGCAAGTTACTAAAAAATACTAACTAGTTACAGTTACTAGTTACTTATCAATTACTCCACGATTAAAGTAACTAGTTACAGTTACTAGTTACTTATCAATTACTCCATGATTAAAGTAACTAGTTACTTGGAAAAGTAACTTTCACATTACTTTTTAATGCATACTTAAATCATCTTGCACACATAAGATAATTTAATGGATTACATTGTGGCCTTATTAATGCCAGGCTGAAAACGGACTGTTTTAGAACATGTTCAGTCTGCTTTATTCTGCATTGAGAGTTCTTATTGTGGGAAACATCTGAAGAAAATCAACACAAAATTGCCAGTAATTTCTTCATTTTGGGAGTGAAAAATAGGGTTTGTGGAGTGAGAGAGAGGGAAAAAGAGTGAGAATCACTCCAAAAGAGTGAGTTGGCAACACTGCATAAAGCTGTCCATGTTTCTTACCTTCAATAGTCTGGATTGAATCTGATGTGCGGCGATCCAAAGAAAATGTCCATTATTCACAGTCCAAATGTCTGCTATGATGGAGACATGATCCAGTCCTTTTGGAGATCAAATCCAATTTTTCAATAATCTTTATCCAGGTAGTAAGTAAATAGGTTTTAAATTCAGTGGATCACAGTCCAGCTGTCTGGTGGAAAATGACTTATCAGATCTTTATTCTGTAATGACGTACAGTGGGGTAAAAAAGTATTTAGTCAGCCACCAATTGTGCAAGTTCTCCCACTTAAAAGATGAGAGAGGTCTCCAATTTTCATCATAGGTATACCTCAACTATGAGAAACAAAATGAGAAAAAAAATCCAGAAAATCACATTGTCTGATTTTTAAAGAATTTATTTGCAAATTATGGTGGAAAATAAGTATTTGGTCAATAACAAAAGTTCATCTCAATACTTTGTTATATACCCTTTGTTGGCAATGACAGAGGTCAAGCGTTTTCTGTAAGTCTTCACAAGGTTTTCACACACTGTTGCTGGTATTTTGGCCCATTCCTCCATGCAGATCTCCTCTAGAGCAGTGATGTTTTGGGGCTGTCGCTGGGCAACACGGACTTTCAACTCCCTCCAAAGATTTTCTATGGGGTTGAGCTCTGGAGACTGGCTAGGCCACTCCAGGACCTTGAAATGCTTCTCACGAAGCCACTCCTTCGTTGCCCGGGCGGTGTGTTTGGGATCATTGTCATGCTGAAAGACCCAGCCACGTTTCATCTTCAATGCCCTTGCTGATGGAAGGAGGTTTTCACTCAAAACCTCACGATACATGGCCCCATTCATTCTTTCCTTTACACGGATCAGTCGTCCTGGTCCCTTTGCAGAAAAACAGCCCCAAAGCACGATGTTTCCACCCCCATGCTTCACAGTAGGTATGGTGTTCTTTCTCCACCAAACACGACAAGTTGAGTTTTTACCAAAAAGTTCTATTTTGGTTTCATCTGACCATATGACATTCTCCCAATCCTCTTCTGGATCATCCAAATGCTCTCTAGCAAACTTCAGATGGGCCTGGACATGTACTGGCTTAAGCAGGGGGACACGTCTGGCACTGCAGGATTTGAGTCCCTGGCGGCGTAGTGTGTTACTGATGGTAGCCTTTGTTACTTTGGTCCCAGCTCTCTGCAGGTCATTCACTAGGTCCCCCCGTGTGGTTCTGGGATTTTTGCTCACCGTTCTCATGATTCTTTTGACCCCACGGGGTGAGATCTTGCATGGAGCCCCAGATCGAGGGAGATTATCAGTGGTCTTGTATGTCTTCCATTTTCTAATAATTGCTCCCACAGTTGATTTCTTCACACCAAGCTGCTTACCTATTGCAGATTCAGTCTTCCCAGCCTGGTGCAGGTCTACAATTTTGTTTCTGGTGTCCTTTGACAGCTCTTTGGTCTTGGCCATAGTGGAGTTTGGAGTCTGACTGTTTGAGGTTGTGGACAGGTGTCTTTTATACTGATAAATACTGTGATCCGATCGGGAGATCGGATCACAACTTGGTTCATCTCCGGCCGGTGTACAAACCCCTAGTGCACAGACAACCTCCGGCCATGCACACTGTGGAGTTATGGTCTGAGGAGACAATGGACACTCTAAAGGGCTGTTTTGAAGCCACCGCCTGGAAGCAGCTCTGGGATCCACATGGTGAGGACATCGATGGCCTCATTCACACCTTCACGGGCTACCTCAGCTTCTGTGTGGACAAATCCGTTCCCACCAAGACCATACGGCGTCACTCAAACAACAAACCCTGGATCAACCCTGAGATAAAAACACTTCTGAGAGAGAAGAAGAGGATCTTCAGGTCAGGGAACAGGGAGATGCTGAAGTCCGTACAGAGGGAGCTGAGGAGAAAGATCAGAGAAGGCAAGGACAGCTTCAGGAAGAAGATGGAGGACAAGCTGCAACAGAGCGACATCAGCGGGGTCTGGAGAAACCTCAAAACCATCTCGGGGCTCCAGAATACCTCCCCCCAGGCCACAGGGGGCAGGGAGTGGGCGAACAACCTGAATCTGTTTTTCAATAGATTTGACCAACCGCCCTCCCCCCTGACTGCACAACAACCACTGCTGCCTCTAAAGAAATCAAGTCCTGCTGCCCACTCCCCACTCCACCAACACCCCCCCACTCCCAACACACAGCCCCCCATCCTGACCCTGACCAGGACCCAGGTGAGGACGGAGCTGAGGAAGATCAAGGCGAGGAAGGCGCCGGGACCGGACGGCATCAGCGCAAAGCTCCTCAAGTCCTGTGCAGACCAGCTGTGTGGGATTGTGACGTATATCTTCAACATGAGCCTGAAACTGGGGAGGGTACCACAGCTGTGGAAAACATCTTGTGTGGTACCTGTACCAAAAACTTCCCACCCCAAAGACCTGAACAGCTACAGACCGGTGGCCTTGACGTCCCACTTGATGAAGACCCTGGAGAGACTGCTCCTTGCTCACCTCCGCCCCCTGGTGGAACCAGCGATGGATCCACTCCAGTTCGCCTACCAGCATGGCATTGGGGTGGAGGATGCGGTGATCTTCCTCCTTCACCGTTCTCTGTCCCACCTGGAGAAGCCCGGGAATATGGTGAGGATCATGTTCTTTGACTTCTCCAGTGCTTTCAACACCATCCAACCGATGATCCTGAAGGACAAGCTGCTGCGCGCAGGGGTGGACCAGCACCTGTCATCATGGATCCTGGACTACCTCACGAACCGGCCTCAGTTTGTGAGAACCCGGGACTGTGTGTCCGACACGATCATCAGTAGCACGGGGGCCCCCCAGGGAACGGTGCTGGCTCCCTTCCTGTTCACTCTTTATACTGCGGACTTCTCACACAACACAACACACTGCCATCTACAGAAGTTCTCTGATGACTCTGCGATCGTTGGCCTCATCTCCAATGGAGATGAAGCTGAGTACA
The DNA here is from genome assembly GCA_020510985.1 of Pholidichthys leucotaenia. Classification (NCBI taxonomy): domain Eukaryota; kingdom Metazoa; phylum Chordata; class Actinopteri; order Cichliformes; family Pholidichthyidae; genus Pholidichthys; species Pholidichthys leucotaenia. Next base: position 334,145,781 of record CM035845.1, read on the forward strand.
GAGGGCTTATCCAGGACTTCGTGGACTGGTGCCATCGGAACTGCCTCCAGATCAACGCGAGGAAAACTAAGGAGCTGGTGGTGGACTGCCGCAGGCATGGGCAGCCCCTCACAGTACCAGTAAATATACAGGGAACAGACATCGAGATGGTGACATCCTATAAGTACCTGGGTGTTCATCTGAACAATAAACTAGACTGGTCACACAATACTGATGCACTCTACAAGAAGGGACAGCGCAGGCTGTTCCTGCTGAGGAGACTCAGGTCTTTTGGTGTACAAGGGGCACTGCTGAAGTCATTCTATGACACGGTGGTGGCATCAGCCATCACTTTTGGAGTGGTCTGCTGGGGCAGTGGCATTACTGCAGCCGATAGGAAGAGACTGAACAAACTGATTAAGAAAGCTAGCTCTGTCCTGGGGCAGCGCCTTGATCCGATGGAGGAGATAGGAGAGAGAAGGACGGTGGCTAAACTGTCATCTCTGCTGGAGTCCGAGTTCCACCCTATGCAGGACATACTGAATGCACTGAGGAGCTCATTTAGCAGCAGACTACATCATCCCAGGTGCACAACCGAAAGGTTTCGTAGGTCCTTCCTACCAACGGCTGTCAGACTGTACAACCTAAGCAGGGCTGCTCGCAGAGATAGCAAAAAGACGTAACAAACTAATAGTTTTTTGAATGCAAAAGATGCAATAGACTTACACAATGGTCCCCTCCGGCATACAACTAGGAACATACCGGTCGCTATGGAGGGTGAGAATATGTATGGGCACATAATCATACCATGTAGGATAACTAAGTAGACGGTTATGCTGTTTCATTCCATCTAGCAACAATGCTCTGCACTGTGTGTGTTTATATATTTACATATTTATTCCATCTAGCTACAATGCTCAGCACTGGGTGTGTTTATATATTTATATATCTACATATTATTCCATCTAGCTACATTGCTCCGCACTGTGTGTGTTTATATACTTGCATATTTATTCCACCTAGCTGCAATGCTCCGTACTGTGGGTGTTTATATATTTACATATTTATTCCATCTAGCTACAATGCTCTGCACTGTGTTCATATATTCATATATTTATTCCATCCAGCTACAATGCTCTGCACTGTGTGTCTGTGTGTGTGTGTGTGTATATATATACTGTATATTATAGTAATATGTACATATGTATATTAGCTGCTCTTGCTTGCTTGTTTTTTTCTTGCCTTCTGATTGTTGCTCTGAGTGTTGCTATCCCTGTGCTGTTGCAATCCTGGAATTTCCCCGTTGTGGGACTAATAAAGGCTTATCTTATAACAAGTTCAAACAGGTGCCATTAATACAGGTAACGAGTGGAGGACAGAGGAGCCTCTTAAAGAAGAAGTTACAGGTCTGTGAGAGCCAGAAATCTTGCTTGTTTGTAAGTGACCAAATACTTATTTTCCACCATAATTTGCAAATAAATTCTTTAAAAATCCTTCAATGTGATTTTCTGGATTTTTTTTCTCATTTTGTCTCTCATAGTTGAGGTATACCTATGATGAAAATTGGAGACCTCTCTCATCTTTTAAGTGGGAGAACTTGCACAATTGGTGGCTGACTAAATACTTTTTTGCCCCACTGCATCTGGCAATCAATCGGTTTAATTTTTGCTGGGTCACAAAGTGTCCAGATGCATACCTGTGCTTGAAATCCAGACATGGGTGTTCAGATTGCGTAAATCCACTAACATGATGTTAGCTTAGCATAGCACTAGCTTTGTAGGACCTTGTTGCTGTTCTCAGGCGCTTCTGAAGATTGCAGTCGGTCTCAACCGTATTTAGCTTGCAACCCACCAATATGTTTTTGTCCTTAACTGTGACAAAGGAAAAGTAATCTCTTTATTTCCACAAAAACAAAGTAGCTTCATCTTTTTCTCCCCTCAGTAGTGAACAGGCTGTTTTACAACAGGTTGACTGATGGCTGCGTCAGCTATGTAGGGTCAGTTTGTATGTATTTGCACTAAAAATATCTATCCATATTAATAAAACGAGTAACGCGAGTAAAGCATCTGATCAAATTTCAGTAACTAACAAATTACTGAATTTTTACAACAGTAATTTCGTTACACAGCACGTTACTGCAAAAGAAGTGGCGTTACAACTCCCAACACCGGATGCAGGTATATGCTGTTTTTTTCAGCAGGCAATCTTTCATATCAGCAGGACAACTATGCCAAGGACGTGTAATTATTTATTTAGCGATATGCTACACAAGACAACGGACAATGGGGAGCAGCGTTTGGTTCTAATATTAACTATGGAGATCTGTAACAGGAAAAGAAAATACAGGAACATAAATATAGTGTTATTATGTTTACCTAGCAGCCTTGTCAGCCCATCTTTTGTTCACATTTACATCCGACAATGACGCAGCTCAGTGGTCAAGTCAGGTGACCATGGAGCACTGTTCTGATTGGTTTGTGGCACATATGTTGGTTACATATTTCCCACAAATGTGTTGCTGTATGTTTATTGTGTGCTTCACATCTCATGGAACAAAAGGGACTGAGACTCTGGGATTCAGCAGAAGAGTGTGAGATTCGGCCTTTGTTTCCAGGAGACGACCGGGGAAGATTTCCGGGCCACAGAGACTAGAGGACAATGGCGTGAGATCAAAGGGGTTATTTTGCGATTGAGATTAAGTACCATGTGACTGTATGTTTGATTAAACACCATGTGACTGCTGTTTCGTGCCCGGGGTATAAAACCCCTGATGTGAGATGAAAACCTCCTCTTGACTTGCTTTGAGATTGTTGGAGATGTGATCTGTGCATAAAGCTGAATCTGAGGAACAAACTCAGCCTCATCCTTGAACACATTCTCCACAGGTTAAACATATAGCGGTCCTTAGTGATGCCTCAGAGTTGCCTTATCACGTTTTGTAACTAAACTTTAATTTTCATAAAAAATATGCACATACTTAGCCTGCCAACAAACAGATTCATGTTTTGAAAAATATGAGTTAGCATATCTGTGAAAATGAGCTACTCTCTGGATGGGGATCGATCAGCTCAAAAACTGAAGCAGATGGAGCCACTCAGCCCACCGTCTATTATTTATGCATCACAGAAGACGCTCCACACCCAGTTAACAACATGAAAATCTGATTTTTAAATTCACATTATGCAGTTTCCCCTGCGTCAACTCTCAAGATGTGATGCTGCCAACAAATTCAAAATGAGCCAATATTTTAAATGAAATAGTCAGATGTCTCACCTTCAACATTTGATGTGTTGTCCATTATCTACTGTGAATAAAACTGCGGTTTATGAGAGCTGCAAATCATTGCATTGGGTTTTTATTAAGATTGTAATGTTGCAACCCTTTTAGAACTGGGGCTGTAGTTACTGCCACTTGTCCATGAACAAAAAATCAGCATCTTTGGAGAAAAAGTCAAAAATCTACAGAAAAGTTGCAAATTTACAGGAAAAAAAGATGCACATTTGTGAGAAAAAGATACAAATTTTTGGAGAAAAAAGGTGAGACTAAGAAAAAAAAGTTGAACATTTACAGGAAAAAATGCAAATTTACAAGAAAGAAATAGCAAATTTATGAGAAAAAAAGGAGCAAAATTTTGAGCAAAAAAGTCACAAATTTATTAGGGGAAAAAAAATCACAATTTTTTTGAGGTAAAAGTTGCAAATTTATGAGGGAAAAAAGTGATTTTTTTTAGAATAAAGTTGAAAATCTACAAGAAAACATGCTGAAAACTTACGGGAAAAATTTGCAGATTTATAAGAAAACAATCTGCAGATTTATGAGGAAAAAAATGCAATTTTTTTGGGGGGGGGGTCACAAATTTACAAGAAAATAAAAGTTGCAATTTTTTTAGAAAAAGGTCACAAATGTATATAAGAAAAAAGTTGCACATTTATGAGAAAGAAGTCAAATTTTTTAAGGAGAAAAAATGCAAATTTACAAGAAAAATGTTCAACATTATGAGCAAAACGTTTTCCTGTACCTCACTGCTGCAGTCTGCTGGAGAAAGTGCTCTGCGGTCTAAATAGCATATTTACATGAATAAAAATCTGCAAATTTATGAGAAAAAGTTGCAAAAATTTTGAGGAAAAAAAAGTCACAAATTAATGAGAACAAAGTTGCACATTTTTGAGGAAAAAAGTCAAAATTATGAGGGGAAAAAAGTTGAAAATTTACACGGAGAAAGTCAAATCTTTGAGCAAAAAATAAAGTTTTTTCATTTCTGTATAGAATTGGTGGTTCAAAGTCCTTTTATTCAGTTCTGTAACATGATGATATTCGGGGGGCGATTCTCTCTTTTACCAGGTTGGGGAGCAATAATTATTTGAATTTGAAAGAACTGAGCTGATTAATAATATATTGACAGCATCATAACTCATTTACTTTTAACGGAATCCCGTAAAATGTGTGGATTTACAGATTCATTGTTTTGCAGTAGTGACACATACAGCCTGGAAGATGTCTGTGTCATTTAGTTAATTAATTATCAACACAATTTAAAAGATAATTTAAAATTAGCTAGAACGAGATGACAGTAATACAGTAAATAATTCATACTCATGTATGAATTATTTGTCGGCAAAGTGAGAGTGAATGAAGGGAAGGAATAAATGTGTTTGTTTATAGTGAGTGACGGAGGGAGGAAGGCCTGAAATAGGCAAATGTGAGTTATGTTATATGTGTTAAATGTGAGTCAGGCTGTTATATTTGTGTATTTATAATATTTATAATATTTATGTTAAATGTGAGTCAGGCTGTTATATTTGTGTATTTATAATATTTATAATATTTATAATTGTGTATTTATAATTTTTCTGCATTGATGTATGTGGTTATTGTGTATATTTTTTATCTTGATTCTTTTTTCTAAAGCCCATCCAGGGACAAGAGTTGCAAATTAGCTAATAGCTATACACTCTATGTGCAACACATCAGATTGATTGTCTTTGATTAATTGTCTATGTTTATTGCACTGTCCCTGTCAAATAAACTAATCTACTACTACAGAGTCCGTAAAGACCATACTTTACAATGTCTTTATAAAGTTGTATTTCATTGAAATTAGGTAACAAATTGTTGAGTCCCACTGATGCCGAATTTAATAAAATATGTTTTAAAACATTTGTACATTAGAGAGGACGTTATACGAGAGTTTCCCGCTCATGGAAAGACAATTAACCTTTGAAATGACAGAAATCAGAGCTGGCGCTGGTGTGGTTAGCCCGCTAGCTAGTTTAACGGAGCGACTTACCGGGTACAAATAAAGAACGGCGCCCACCAAAATGATGACAAACGTGACCGCGAAGATGGCAAAATCCAGCATGGCTACTCCCTGCTAACACCGCTGTCTGCCAGGGTAATGCTAAGTCCTAAATTACGCGGTTTTCACCAAAACTGATAAACGGTTACCGTTACCACGTCAACACAAATGTCTCTGTGTTCGATTACACAGCCTGGACGTCAGGAAGGAAAAAAAAACAGAATGCCAGAGTTAATCGATTCGGCACAGACTTCTGCAGGGTTGCCGACTCTCACTCTCTGAGCATGACACACTTGTTTGCCCCTTTCAAACCCCATTATGCTACACTTCATTTTTCACTCTAAAATGAGTGAGCACCTTTCAGTTGTGTGAAGCTACGTTCCGATCCATAGTGTACTTCAACTGTATTCCCTACTCCCTGCTCCCTTCTCTGGGAATAACAGTTAACTGCCCTTCACAATTAACCTAACTTGCATGTTTTTGGCATGTGGGAGGAAACCGGAGAAATCCCTGAGTAAACCCACGCAGACACGGGGAGAACATGCAAACTCCACACAGATCACTGTTGGTCGGGGGCTGGGATTGGCATCAAAACTGGGGATTCTAAATTGTCCTTAGGTATGAATGTGAGAGTGAAAGGTTGTCTGTCTCTCTGTGTTGGCCCTGTGATGAACTGGTGATCTGTCCAGGGTGTACCCTGCCTCTCGCCCAAAGATGCTGGGATAGGCTCCAGTCTCTCCGCAACCCGAAAAGGATTAAGCGGAAGAAGATGGATGGATGGATGGATGCCCTTCACAAAATTTCTCCATTTGAAACACCCTGTAACCGTCGGCTCCCTCCTCCGTGCGTTACCACAGTAACCATGGACACGTGCTGATACTATGGTGGATAATTTATATTTCTTAAATAAAATATTAATACAAATATATTTTTAGTACTATCAATTGATATAAACATTAAGCGGAAGAAGATGAATGAATGAATGAATGAATGAATGAATAACCAACATCAGTTTAGCTTGTTAATAATGTTAGTAACAAGTTTGTTTTACTCATATTTGAGGTGCAATGGCTTATGGGTAATCTTCTTGTCAACGTCCAGTGAAGTGATGTACGGTTGTTCGCTTCTTCCCTGCTCAGTTCTCAGTTCCCTTTGAACTGAAGACCGTTCGCTCCCTTCCATTTGGAATCTGACTTAATATGGTGGAATACCCTGTGCAGTCCACTTCAGAGTACACTACTGGGCGATCGGAACGCACCTTAAGATCTGCCTGCAGATGATTTCCACTTAGTATGTAAACTCACAAAAAAAAAGACTGTCAGGAGTTCTGTGGACCAGATCAAATAAAACCCATTTAAAAAATATCATACTTTGTTATTACAATTTGATTTTGAAACATCTAGTTATTCCACTTAAATTTAAAGATAGATAGACTGCTACTTTATCACATTTCTCATCATATACATGTGATATGCAAAAAAATTCCACTTATATAGAGGCTTTTCTAGCCACAAAGACCACTCAGAGCTTAGCTTGTAGTTACAATAACCCCATATTTTAAGGGCCTATCAGAGATAGATAAGTAGGGCTAAAACAAAGTCAAGATAACCTGACATGCGTGTGTGGTATGTGTGCTATTTTGATTATACATTATATTTTGTGTTCTACAGGAAATGTATAAGCCGTAAAGGAAATGCTTCCCAATCAATATCCAAAGAAGATTTGAAAAAGGACAAAGACATTATGATTAAAAAGGATGTGAGATATTAAAAAAAAACAAGAGTCAGACCAAAATCGATGGAGTGTGGGACACATATATGCACATATGTATATCACTATATGATTCATACGTATACCACCTTAGGCTTCACATCTGAGACGGAACAAAGGACTGAGCCGCTTTGGAGATAACACAAGGATGTGAAAGTTTAGTCTTTGGCATGCAAAGAGACAGCCTTGGGGGATTTCGCCCAGCGGCCAGAGACTGAAGGTGGGGGGTGTTAAGATCGGGAGGAAGTTACATTGTTACTGGGGATTAAGTGCCATGTGACTGTGTGTTTTGATGTCCTGGGTATAAAAGGGACAGATGTTGGGGGATTCTTCCTCTTTCTGTTTTTGGATGATGTTGGAGAATGTGAATAAACCTGACTTGTGAAATAAACTCAGCCTCGTCCTTCCACACTCTCCACACTGGTGAGACGTATCATGAGCAGAAGAAATTCCCCCAAGCCGGACTCGTCAGGAGCCAGACAGGCGAACGCAGCCACAGTCAAGCTACCAGACTTCTGGCAAGACAACCCGTGCTCCTGGTTCCACTTGGTCGAAGCACAGTTCGCCCTCCAGGGAATAACGGTAGATGACACGAAATTCTACCACGTTATTGCCAAGCTCGACAACCGCACGGCTCGACATGTGCAGAGCCTTTTGGAGCGCCCACCGGCCAACGACAAATACGGTGGGTTGAAGGCTGCGCTCATCCAGCGTTTCACTCCCTCAGTCCAGGAGAGAGCGGAGAGGCTCCTGGCTCTGAACGACTTGGGAGTTAGCATGTTCATCGACCTGATGGAGGACATGCTGAGGCTGAGGGGCTCAGATGACAACAACTTCCTTTTCACCCACATTTTCCTGAGAACCCTACCATCGGCCACGAGAGCGACCCTGGCCGGTTCACCGTTGTTGGCCCAGCGGGACTTCCGCGCGCTGGCCCAGGAGGCACAGCGGATTCTCAACGCCAGCAGACAGCGCGCAGCCACCGCAGCAGCGACGGAACTCGGCGCGACGGCCGGAGATGGCAGGGGGCAAGAGGCGGTGGCAGCAGACCCACCGACAACGGCGGCGGTGAGGGCCAGGGATCGTGGAGAAGACGACCTCTGTTTCTACCATCGCCGCTTCGCAGAGAGGGCACGCAAGTGTATACTACCGTGCCAGTTCAAGAGCTCGGGAAACGCCAAAGCCGGGGGTCGGTAGCAGCCGCGGCCCTCGGGGAAGAGAACAAGCTGCTCTACTTGATGGATGCGCGTTCGGGGAAGCAATTCCTCGTGGACACAGGCTCCCAAGTGAGTTTCATCATGCCTACCTATGCTGACCGGCTGGCGGGCCCCGGGAGTCACGGAGCATCAGCCGCGAACGGCTCGAGGATTAAGACCTTCGGTGAGAAGACTCTGCTTCTGTCCCTACACGGCCGTACATTTGAGTGGACTTTTGTTATAGCTGCAGTGAGCTTCAATATGTTAGGGGCTGATTTTCTGTGCTCACATGGTTTGTTGGTTGATCTTGCTAATAGGCACCTGGTTAATGCACTTTCTTTTTATTCTATTCCCTGTGCAGCCCGAGTGACCCCGCCCACAGCACAAGCCAACGTCGCAACGGCAAGCGGTAAGTTCCACACACTACTCACTCAGTTCCCAGCACTCACGGTTCCCACATTTTCAGCAGCCGTCGCTAAACACGGAGTGGAACATTTTATTACTACCACCGGACCGCCCGTTTTTGCAAAAGCTCAGCGCTTGGATGCAGCTAAACTGACCATAGCGCGCGAGGAGTTCGCCAACCTGGAAAAGTTGGGCATCATCAGGCATTCGAAAAGCCCATGGGCTTCCCCGCTTCACATGGTCCCTAAAGCTGATGGCTCGTGGCGACCTTGCGGAGATTTCTGCAGGTTGAACAATGCTACAGCGCACGACCGCTACCCAATCCCGCATATCCAAGATTTTTCCGTCCATTTGGCGGGGGCGCGCGTTTTTTCTAAGATAGACTTGGTCCGCAGGTACCACCAAGTCCCAGTGAGCGCTGAGGACATACCCAAAACAGCAGTAATAACTCCGTTTGGCCTATTTGAGTTTTTGCGCATGCCGTTTGGGCTTAAAGGCGCTGTGCAGACGTTCCAACGCATGATGGACGCGGTGTTGCGCAATCTCCCCTTTGTGTTCGTCTACCCGGACGACATCTTGGTAGCCAGCGCGTCCGAAGACGAACACGAAAATCACCTCACGGCAGTTTTCCGGAGGTTGGGAGAGCACGGGTTAATAATCAACCCAGCGAAGTGTCAGTTCGGGGTGACGCAGATTGATTTTTTGGGGCACTGCGTCTCTCCAGAAGGAGCGGTTCCTCTGCCTGACAAAGTGTACGCAGTAACAAATTTTCCCCAGCCACAAACGGTCAAAGCGTTACAGGAGTTTTTGGGAATGGTGAATTTTTATAACCGTTTCCTCCCCCACGCAGCGCAGTTCATGCAACCATTGTATGCCGTGCTAAAAAAACAAAAACCCACAAATAAAATCGAATGGTCTCCGGAGCGGGGGCGAGCATTCTTGGAGGTCAGAACAGCCCTGGCAAACGCTGCATGGTTAGCACATCCAGACCCAACGGCCCGCATAGCGCTCACTACTGGCGCGTCAGATGTGGCCATAGGGGCGGTCGTGGAGCAACATGTTGCCGGGGCTTGGCAGCCGCTCGCCTTTTTCAGCAGGACTTTGCGCGATAGCGAGCGAAAATACAGCGCATTCGACAGGGAGTTGTTAGCTCTCTACTTGGCCATTCGCCACTTCCAGTTCTGGCTGGAGGGACGCCGTTTCACCGCGTTCGTCGACCACAAGCCGCTGACTTTCGCGATAGCCAAGGTTTCAGAACCGTGGTCAGGCCGGCAGCAGAGACAGCTGGCTGCAATCTCAGAGTTTACTACCGATATTCAGCATGTAGCGGGTAAACTAAATGTAGTGGCATACTGTCTCTCGCACGCCGTAGCGACTCCAGTCCTCGTAGGGATAGATTATGCAGCCATGGCCGCGGATCAGGTTAGTGACGCGGACGTGCGCGCGCTCCAGTCTGGACCAACAGGGTTAAGGCTGGAGAACAGGGTGCTGCAAGATGGAATGCCCCCCCAATCTGCGATGTCTCCACCGGACGACCGCGCCCGGTGGTGCCGACCGCGTGGCGCCGCCGCGTTTTTGACTCGATTCCTTCTCTGGCACACCCGGGGGTGCGCGAGTCGGTCAAAATGGTAGGAGAGAAATTTGTATGGCCGAGCCTGTGCAAGCAAGTTAGAGAGTGGACAGCAGCCTGCATGGCTTGTCAACGGGCCAAAGTACACAAACACACGAGAGCTCCCTTGGAGCCGTTTCACATCCCGGCTAAGAGGTTCGATCATGTTCATGTGGACCTCGTAGGCCCCCTCCCGCCGTCACAGGGGTGCACACACCTTCTGACAATGGTGGACCGCACCACGCGCTGGCCGGAAATGGTCCCACTGTCGTCAACCACAGCCGAGGAGGTGGCGCGCGCGTTTTTAACGGCATGGGTAGCGCGCTTTGGAGTTCCGTCGGACATTATGTCCAACAGAGGTCCTCAATTTGTTTCCGAGCTTTGGTCAGCGATGGCCCGCAGCCTGGGGGGTAACGATCCACCGCACTACCACGTACAACCCGCAGGCTAATGGGTTATGCAAACGTTTCCATAGGTCATTGAAGGCGGCCCTCAGAGCGTCGCTTACAGATGCAAATTGGGTGGACAGGCTACCATGGGTTTTATTGGGGTTGCGTTCTGCACCTAAAGAGGACTTAGAGGCCTCCCCAGCTGAGTTAGTTTTTGCACAGCCACTCCGGCTACCCGGGAAATTTCTCCCAGATAATCCTGCGCCAGAATGTTTCCCGGCTCAGCGGTTGCAGAGTGGCACGGAAGCGGGCATGCTTCCCGGCCCCGTTCACCACACTTTTCCGCGTGTTTTTGTGCCTAAAGTTCTAAAAAGTGCAGAGTTTGTTTTTGTCAGAGACGATGCGCATCGCCCACCGTTGCGACCGCCTTATGATGGACCATTTAGAGTGCTGGAAACAGGGGATAAGCATTTTTTGCTAGATTTGGGGGGCAGGAAAGAAAAGATTGGCATAAACAGACTCAAACCCGCCTTTGTGTTGGCCGACGAGGATGTGCTGTTGGCTACGGCTCCTCGGCAAAGCAGACCCCCTAAGGAGCATTCACCAGAACACCCACAGGGATTGACTAACAGTTCTCATCCTCAGACAGCAGCTCCCCAGCAGGACGGCGCCGCAAAAGTGGTAAAGCCCGCTTACAGCAGATATGGGAGGAGATTGAGGCCCAAGCGACACGTGGACTGATGTGTAATAATTTTACCATGACTTGCAGACTGTTATTACGTTGTTCCATCTTAGACGTTTGGGGGGTGTGTGTGTGTCATGTGGGACACATATATGCACATATGTATATCACTGTATGATTCATACGTATACCACCTTAGGCTTCACATCTGAGACGGAACAAAGGACTGAGCCGCTTTGGAGATAACACGAGGATGTGAAAGTTTAGTCTTTGGCATGCAAAGAGACAGCCTTGGGGGATTTCGCCCCGCGGCCAGAGACTGAAGGTGGGGGGTGTTAAGATCGGGAGGAAGTTACATTGTTACTGGGGATTAAGTGCCATGTGACTGTGTGTTTTGATGTCCTGGGTATAAAAGGGACAGATGTTGGGGGATTCTTCCTCTTTCTGTTTTTGGATGATGTTGGAGAATGTGAATAAACCTGACTTGTGAAATAAACTCAGCCTCGTCCTTCCACACTCTCCACAGGAGCATCATATTTTTATGAATGGAGTCAGCTTATGGAACAATCTGCATAAAGAAACTAAAGAAGCAAAATCAAAAACTCTGTTTAAAAAAAACGATTAAAGCCACAATGATAAGAAAATATAATGAAAGATTAACTTGAGTTTTGCTGGTTTTTTTGTAGATATTAAATGAACTCTAAAGCTGAACGTGTGGCATGTTGGCCTGCAGCTGTTTCCAGTTTTTTTTTTAATGTTTGGTTAATAATGTTTTGTGAGGAAGGGGCAGATTTTATAAGATTGTTCTTCTTTCTGCTCCTTTTCATTCAAGTGTGAAATTTTATGTTTGTATTGAAGGATTTGTGTGGTTAAATAAATAAATGTTCATATTGTTATGTCTGGAAACCCGTAGAGACTCAGAGTGGCGATGCTTTGAACACCAACTTTATTACACACAGTAATACATCATACAGGTCACTTTAGCACGAAGCTCCTACGTGGCCATCGGTAGACAGGGCCCTAAGATGGCCGGTTCTCTCCCTATATAGGCTGGCGCGATGATGTCACCAGCCAGCTGCGTCATCACGCCGCTACCCCTGATAAATCCCTTTATAACACATATATGGTCCAAAAGAATATGTGCAGGACAGCAGCTTAGGCAAGCATTACTCAGGCCACGATGATCTTATTCTCTGCAGACACAATATTTACCAGACGACTAGGAGCCACACTGTACGGGAAGCATGAAGAAGTGAAACGGCCATGAGAACATTTTCTTATTTAGATAAAGAGCAGCCGAGTCCTTGCAGATAAGCTGACTCCTAATATCTGTTTGGCCTTGGTGTTTGGATGGACGCCAGATATGTCTGAGGACATAAACCGCCGTATGTCCTGACCATGACGTAGCTGCTGTTCATGAATGAAGAATCCTGCTGCCTTTGCTGCCAGCTATTCTGCTTGAAAAAGCTTTATTTAAAAAATGAGTGGTCTGTCTTCTCCAGTCTGTTCCCACCCTGGCCACCCTGAAGATATGAACCTGGAACAGGGGTCTGCAACCCACGGCTCTGGGGCCACATGTGGCTCTTCTGCCCATAGTTAGTGGCTCCCTTGAGGAAAAAAAAAACAAAAACTCACAAATTTCCAAGAAAAGACGCAATAAATTTACAAGGAAAAAAAGGATGCACATTCATGAGAAAATATCCTAAAAAAAAAGCAGAAAATGAGAAAACAAAATTTTATGCAAAAAAAATTACAAATTTTTGAGAAAATATAGTTTTGCAAGAAAAATGTCACAAAAATTCTGGAAAAGAATTTACAGACTTACTGGAAAAAGTTGGTTTTATGACAATAATATAATAAATTTATGTAAGAAATGCTGCAGTTTTACCCATGAAAGGCAATAAATTTACAACAAAAAATATAATGAATTTTGAGAAAAGCTAAAAATTTATGTTAAAAATACTCAAAATTTAGGGAAAATGTTACAATTTCATGAGGGAAAAAACCCACAAATTGGAAAGAAGAAAAGTCACAAATTTACCAGAAAAATGGTTGCAAATATACAGTAGTATATGAAAAATGCATTTTTATCTTTAAAAAATGGTAACTTTATGCCAAAAAAATATGAAAAAAGCTTATAACTTTATTGGAAAAAATGTCACAAATTTACATGGAAAAAGTCTTCAGTTTTACTTAATAAAGGTATTAAATCTGCAAAGAAAAATATGACAAATTTAGGAAAAAAGCAAAACACATTTACACCAAAAATATAGCAAATATTAGGTAAAAAAATTGACGGTTTAATGAGGAAAACACCCACACAATTTTGCAAGAAAATAAAATAAAAAATAATCAAAAAAATCCCCCCAAAAAGGAGCAATTTTGTGAGAACAATGTAATAAGTTTACCATAGAAAAGCTGAAAATGTATAAGAAAAACACTCGTGATCCTGATGTTGTCAGGACAGACTGTAGTTGCAACTCTGCTGTTTTACTGCAGTTTTTAGGCTCATATTTGTGTGGCTCCATGCAGATTCCCATCCATCCATCCATCCATTTTCTACCGCTTAATCCTTTTTGGGTCGCGGGGGGGCTGGAGCCTATCCCAGCGTCTTTGGGCGAGAGCCAGGGTCCACCCTGGACAGATCTCCAGTCCATCGCAGGGCCAACACAGAGAGACAGACAACCATTCACTCTCACAGTCATACCTAAGGACAATTTAGAATCCCCAGTTGATGCCAATTAACCTAACTTGCATGTTTTTGGCATGTGGGAGGAAACCGGAGTGCCCGGAGTAAACCCATGCAGACACGGGGAGAACATGCAAACTCCACACAGAAGGGTCACCAATGGTCTGGGGGTGGGATCGATCCCATGACCTTCTCGCTGTGCTGGCACTGTGCTAACCACTGCGCCACCGTGCTGCCCCCATGCAGATTTTATTAATACAAAAATAATAACAATAAAATGGGGGAGGCTGTGGCGCAGATGTAGTGTGGTCAACTACTGATCGGAGGGTCAGGGGTTCGATTCCCGCTCTGTCTACAGTCTGCATGTCGAAGTGTCCTTGAGCAAGACACTGAAGCCCCAGTTGCTCCTGGTGGGTTGGGCCAGCGCCGGTGAATGGCAGCTTTGCACCATCAGTGTGTGTGATAGCAGGATCTATAAAGAACTTTGGTCATCTAGAGATGAGTAAAAAGCACTGACTAAGTGAACACCATTTTTACCATTCCAAAATCCCTCACAGTGGCTCTTTGTGTAGGTACCGGAGGATCAGAAGCCACTCTGACAGCCTTCTCTGGCCCAGTCCCTACAGTCTCCTGATAGGAGGTTGACACTGGAGCTGACTGGTTTGGCTCTGTGATGGAGAAGAGTCAGGGCAGATCTGAATGGTGCAATTTAGGCTTGAACCAGAAGTGGAATCCCACTCAAAATACGCAGTGTTGTTATTGATATGTGTTGGAAGTGACAATAAACACTTTTTAAACATGTTGAAAGTTAAGAATAGTCGACTTTGACTGCAGTGGGTCTTTAAAGTAACTAGTGACTTGGAAAAGTAACTTTCACGTTACTTTTAAATGCATACTTAAATCGTCTTGCACACATAGCAAGATAATTTAATGGATTATATTACGGGTGTGGCGGATGATAAAATAAGGCGGCGATGCTGAGGTTTTAAGCAAGTTTATTATATCATACCGCTGTCACGAGCTCCTGTCCCGGCGCCGTGCGTGCGCGCCGGGAGCGAGCCACGGCTCTCAGAGAAGAGGGACACAATGTCTGTGTCCTGCAGCAGCAGTTGCAGAGTGAGAATGAGAGGTTGAACATGAAATTCAGACAGCTTATATACTCAGCTACAACAATACATCAAAGCATTCACATGGGTCGATATGAGCATTTGCATATGAGAGGCACAGACAGGATGCATGAACACAATGCATGGATGGCACATTAACCTCACAGCAGTGAAATGCATAAATGGCAGATTAGATCACAGTATGCAGTGGAAAAAACCCAGGAGTAGCGAGCTGTCTGTCCCTGTGTGTTGTGGGGGTTTTCCCAAACCGCCACAACGGGCTTATTAATGTCAAGCTGAAAACAGACTGCTTCAGCTAGAGCTTTTAGAACATGTTCAGTCTTCTTTATCATGCCTTGAGAGCTCTTATTGTGGGAAAAATCTAAAGAAAATCAACATGATATCACCAGTAATTTCCTCATTATGGAGTGAGAGTTGGCAACACTGCATAAAGCTGTCCATGTTTATCTGACCTTTATGATATGGATTTAATCCGATGTGCAGTCATCCAAAGAAAATGTCCATTATTCACAGCCCAAATTGTCTGCTGTGACAGAAACATGTACCAGTTCCTCAAATTCTGTTTGGAGATCAAAATCCATTTTTGAATAATCTTTATCCAGATAGCAAGTAAATGTGTTTTAACTTCAGTGGCTCACAGTCCAGCTGTCCGATGGAAAGTGACTGTTATCACATCTTCAGTCTGTAACAACGTATCTGGCAATCAGTCAGTTTAATTCTTGCTGGGTCACAAACTGTCCAGATGCATACCCGTAATTGAAATCCAGCTGTGGCTGTTCACATAGCGTAGAATAGATCCACTAACATGGTGTTGTTAGCATAGCTAGCTGTTACTTAGCACTAGCTTTGTTGGAGCTTTGTTGCTGTTTTCAGGCGCTTCTGAAGATTGCAGTAGGTCTCAACCGGCACTTTAGCGTGCAACCCACCAATATGCTTTTGTCCTTAACCATGACAAAGGAAAAATAATCTGTCTATTTCCACAAAAACAAAGAAGGTTCATCTTTTCCTCCACTCAAAAGTGAAGACTCGGCTCTCTACAACAGGCCGTATCGACCGACAGCTACATCTCAGCGCTAAAAATATGTATCCATATATCCAAAAATATTTGCGCTAAAAATATGTATCCATATTAATAAAACGAGTAATGCAGCTGACCAACTTTTAGTAACTGCAACACATTACTGAATTGTTAAACAATAATTTCGTTACTGTAAAAGTAGTGGTGTTGTAATGCATTACTCCCAACATTGTCTGCTGTTATATATGGAAAATCCCTGGGCGAAGGATGAGGCAAGATGACTTGGCGAACACAACTTTATTGATGTAACGGGAACGGCGGTTACACAGCAGGCACCTGGCGTAGGGCACCGGTCAAAGAAGCCACAATATGGATGTCCCTGCCTTATATAGGGCAGTGCGGTGACGTGATGGGAAGTGCACGTCACCACACTGCACTTCACAATAAAGGTGCCGTTTATTATATATAACATTTCCTGCCCCCTTTAGAAAAGTCCAAAACCACACACACAATTGACCACTCCCCTCCCCAACTTGGGACCCGAATCACGCTCTAAAATAACGAAAACTAATGTACTAAATTAGCCTAATACACTCACTCAAAACAACCTAGAATAGGGCTGGTGGGTAGACTACTGCACAGCCCGCACGGCATGGTGGATTATTTACTGAGAAAATTTGACACTTTATAAAAAAAAAAAAATTTGCAAACTTATGAGGAAAAAATGTCAATTTATAATTAAACAAAAGCACTCTGAGGCGAGTGCAATATCCCCCGCCTCAGTTTTCTTTGAAGATCCCAATACTGACAGAGAGCAGTTTTCAACTTTTCAATATAATTACCATGGCAGAACCAAATTATGATATGCCCATCATCCACAAATATACAACAAAGTATACAACCCATGTTGTAGGTCGGGATCCCAAGGTGAACCTGTGTAGCAAGTATGCTGACCTTAGAGCTTTACACATTCTATAGTAAGAGATTCATAGGGAGTGCCAACCTTGACCTTTTGACCCCAAACCTGAAGTCAGAAGTTATGGTCTCAGGGTGAACCTGTGTACCAGGTTTGGTGACCCTAGCTTTCTTTGTTGTTGAGATATATTTTAAAAGGCAACTTTTATGTTGAACTTTGATTTTGTGATCCCAAAACCACAGTCACACTTCAGGGTCACAGGATGAATCTGTTTACCAAGTTTGGGGGGGCCTAGCTTTACCGGTTGTACAGTAAAAAGGCATAAGGAATGTTAACCTTGACCTTTTGATCACAAACCCATAGTCAGTGGTCAGGATCCCAAGGTGAACTTGTGCAGCAAGTTTGGTGACCCTCGCTTTCTTTGTTGTTGAGATATAGTTTATGCCATTTTGATGTTGACCTTTGACTTTGCGATCCCAAAACCATAGTCACACTTGTGTCACAGGGTGAACCTGTGTACCAAGTTTGGTGACTAACTTTACTTGTTGTACAGTAATAAGGCATAGGAAATGTCAACCTTGACCTTTAACCTTTTGACCCCAAACTGATAGTCTGACATTAGGATTCCAAGGTGAACCTGCGGACCAGGTTTAGTGGCCCTAGCTTTACTCGATTTATAGGGGTCAAAAATGTTACAAATTTATTCCATATTCTACTCAACAATAAGGGCATGTACAATATCTCTACATTGTAACTGTAATTAATTTGTGATAGTAAGCATGCAAAAATTAATTTCTTCCTGAAAATAAAGCAACACATATCAATAAAAGCATTTGAAACCACATTGCCCATCCCAAGAGTTCAACCATGTCTTCAGCAGCGGATACTGTCTTGAGAGACAGAATATTAATTCATTTATTTGTCCATAATGTATATATTCCACTGCAAAGAGAAAAAAAATTAAATATTCCTGATTCATCCACCAGATGGCACTGTGAAACTGTCTGGTTGTTTACTGGAAAATCTTGACTCCTACGTCTGGATTATATCAACCATAAATCTGTTGACTGAAACATTCCTTTGCCAAAGAGCAGAAATGGGAGAATGACTAAGTCCTGGAGACGGGATTAACTTCCACTTTATGGCCAATTGGTAGTGTTACAGCTCTGGCCCTTAACTGAGAGAAGCAGTTCATGACCAGACTTTTGAGTTGAAACAATTTTTCTTCAGCAAAGAATGATTTTATAGATTGGAACTCAAGGTCAACGCTACAGTTGTAACAGAAATAATGGAATCTTTGGTCATTTAAGTTAATTGATTTCATTAAATATAATTTTATTAATATTTTCTTTGAAATCATAATTAAATTATTGTTCTGTTCTGGCTCTGCAAAATTATGGTCAAAAGTGTAAATTGTATGAGGAACAAAAGTCAAAATTTTGACACACTGTTTCAAATTTATATAAATAAAATGGTAATTTTATTTTAAAAAAATAGACAAAAATTAGCTATAAAATAATCCACAAGTTTATAATAAAGTCTCGAGTATACAACAAAAGTCATAATTTTACAAGAGAAAATTACAAATGAGGAAAATGGTTACAAATTTACAGAGAAAAGTAGAAAACTATAAGATAATTGTTATAAATTTTGGAGAAAAACCTCAAATCTTCAAGACTGAAGTTATTACTCAAGTTTTTAAGTGGGTGCTCTTTGTACCCTTAACTAGAAATGATAAAAAAAAAAAAATCCTGTAGGACAAAACGTGACACTTGGTATTTTTTAACCTGTTTATATACCGCCATAGACAGAGAGAGAACCTGAATTAGACATGGATCAGAGAGGGAAAGATGACACAGACAAGATGAGCCAAGGAGAGGAAAGTGTTCAGGCAGAGGGTCCAGGAGAGGTGAGAGCAGTGGGGGGAGAGAAGGATGACACCAGTAAAAAGTCCAAACACAGGACGTCTGGGTAGGACCCCCACTGGCCCAATATTCCAACATTCAAGTCTTGATCGTACAATGCTTCAAATGGTAAGTTCCATATGCAAAGTTACTGTGAAAAATAAAAAAGAAATAAAAAGTATGAAATTAACATATTCCAGTTACAATAGCGTCATGTTGTGAGGATTCCTGCCTGCTCTGTCTGTCTGTCTCCCTCTCTCCCCGCTGATTAGCGCTCTCTCTGCAGCCCTGATCACCACCTGTGGCTAATCAGAGGAGCCCTTAGTAAGAGAAGTTCTCCCACTGCTCTATCCGGTCGCGTAGACTTTAAACTCACCTGTTTGTTCCTGCTTTGCCTGCATTAATTGTACTTTGTCTTGCATGCCGTCTTTGACCTCAGTTTGCCCAGTTTCACCTATCGTGCTCTGACCCTCTGCCTGCTCTTGGATTCAGGATCTCACCTTATGGATTTGGACACACCCGGATAAGTGCACTTCATCACCTCTCCCCAAGTAAGTCTACTTACCACCTTTAATGTTCACTGCTCCCTGTACCATCTCCCCTTCACCCAGGCCCCGGTGACTATCCCATCGTCCAGAGCCGGATCAGTTTTGTAATGGGCCTCCTCGACGGGCTCGCTCTGTCCTGGGCTCAGGCATTCAGGGGCCAAATTATCCCATTTACACCTATGATCATTTCACGATAAGTTTTCTCATGTGTTTGATCACTCAGACTAGGAGGGGAGTACAGCCACCCGATTGATGACCCTCCACCAAGGAATGAGGACCATGGCCGAGAATGCCGTAGAATTCCGGGTCCTTGCTGCTGAAGCGGGATGGGATGACTCTGCATTGCGCTCCATGTTTACCCATAGTCTCAACGCTACTCTCCACGACGAGCTCACCTGTGACTCTTTGGATGAATTAATCTTCCTCGCAGTTAAACTAGAGAATAGACTTTGCCAACGCTTGAGGGAGTGCCAGTTGGGCTTCCGTACACCCTCCCGTTCCACGTCAACACGGCCGCCGCTCCTTGCATTTTCACCAGCCGCCACCTCCCTCCTGCCTGAGCCCATGGCGGTGGGTCCATCCAAGATCCCCCCCCCCCGCTGAAAAGCAATGGCATTTCGAGGAAGGGTTGTGTTTTTACTGTGGCCAGTCCGGTTACGCCGTTGCTTCATGCACCAATAAAGTAAAAGACTAAGCCCGCCAATCTCTGTGGAGGGATTGATGGGTGAGGCAGCTAACCCCTCTCCTAACCCTCTTAGTTTACCCATTTGGTTACTGCTCAAGTCTATTGAGTATGTTGGCTCCGCTTTGGTTGATTTGGGAGCCGAGCAAAATTTTTATCTCTGAGGACCTGGTAACCCAATTTAACATCCCATGCTCTGAACTGCCCTCAGCCTTTGAAAGTTATCACCCTCTCCGGTCAGCCCCTTTGCTGGGTTTCCAAACAAACTGCACCCTTTGCTTTGCTACCGTCTGGCAATCACCATAAACTATTGTCCTTTTCGGTCCTTCCACTGTTCACGTCCCCCATGATGTTAGGATTTCCCTGGTTGCGGTCACACAACCATGTTACTAATTGGGGCAGGTGGGTTATCACTTTGTGGAGTCCTTATTGTATGTCTTCCTGCCTCCGTTCTGCCGCCTGTTCTCCATCCATCCCCATTCAGCCCTCAGCCACGATCTGTCTAATGTCCCCCCTGATTACCACGATTTGGAGCTTGTGTTCAGCAAGGCGAAAGCCCTGTCACTGCCCCCACACTGATCTTACGACTGTGCCATTGAGCTTCAGCCTGGAGCCCACCTCCACGCTAGCCGGTTGTACAGCCTGTCAGCTCCTAAAAGGGAGGACATGGATAAATACATCAGAGTCCCTTAACGCTGGCCTCATCCAGCCCTCATCATCTGCTGGGGGTGCGGGGTTCTTCTTCGTGGGCAAGAAGGATGGCTCTCTGCGCCCCTGCATAGACTATCAGGAGCTGAATAACATCACTATTAAGGATAAGTATGCCCTCCCCCTCATCAACTCGGCATTTGATCGGCTCCAGGGCTTGGTAATTTACACTAAGTTGGACCTATGCAATGCCTATCACCTCATCAGGATTCAGGAAGGCGATGAGTGGAGGATTGGATTTCACACCCCTAGTGGACACTTTGAGTACTGTGTCATGCCCTTTGGTCTCACTAACGCCCCTGCCATGCTTCAGTGCCTCATTAATGATGTACTGAGGGATTTTCTGGGTTTGTTTGTGTTTGTTTACCTTGATGACATCCTGTTTTTCTCCCGATCCCTAGCGGAGCACAAGACGCACGTTCGAGTGCTTCTCCAGCGCCTCCTCGAGAAACAACTTTGTGTGAAAGCCAAAAAGTACGAGTTCTTGTGAACTACCAATCTGTCAATCTTTTCCGTGTCCGGGATGGGTGAGGTTCCCCATGTTGTGTCAAATTAAGCCACAGACCCCATTTCTGGTAGTGCCCCTCCATCAATTTGTTTAAGTTTCAGCTTTGCAACCATGCTCCCTCCAGGAAGTATGGTCCAGGGGGCGGGGGGCGGGCGGCCATACTGAGTGTGCCACACTGAGCGGAACAACGTATGAACCCTTTGCCGAGAGGCGCCGGTAAGCTGTTGAACCCCGATTGTGATGGGGACTGTGAATTGCAATTCTTTCCCACTAACGAGGAATTCTAAGTCTGTGGGTATGAGCCTCTGTCACTGGGACCTGGGCCCCCAGTCAGCACCAGGGGAGTTCCATACCACCACTATGGCTGTGTTGTGAGACATGTATATGTTGGACACTGCATATGTGATTTAACCTCACGATGAAGGAGAGCCAGCCCCCTGCGGTGCGGAGCCACAGAGCCTGGACCCCCTGCGGAGGACAGGGGACAGAAGACTTCCTGACCACTGAGGCTCGAGAGGAGAGAAGGGGGAGTTATGTAAATAAAAGGCTAATGAATGTGAATAAAGAGACTTTGATATAGATGTGTGATTTCCCCCGCGAGGGAAATGGTTTGATGTGAGAATGTTTAAATGAGAGAACTTTGGTGTGTTCACTCTCTTTGTTCGCTGCTCAAGAATAAGAGCAGACAGTGGAATGATTTCTTGAATAAACTGGAATGGAAGACAATTCGGTTTCGTTATTCAAGTCCCCCCACATTGGTGACTGACGACGTTGAGAATGAACGAAGAAATTCTCAGGGTCCCGGACTCACAGCGCTCAGAGCTGGCGAGCGCAGTGGCCGTTAAGCTGCCTGATTTCTGGCAGGATAACCCACGGTCGTGGTTTCTGCAAGCAGAGTCGCAGTTCGCGCTCGCAGGAGTAACGGTGGATGACACTAAGTTCCACCATGTCATCGCTAAACTGGACAACAGCACAGCTCGGTGCGTGCAAAGCTTGGTGGAGCAGCCACCCGCGACCGACAGGTACGGCAAGCTGAAATCCACCCTCATCAAGTTTTTCACCCCCTCGGCTGAAGTGAGGGCGAGGAGGATCCTGTCTTTGCTAGACCAAGGTGGACACAGGCCGAGCGCCCTGATGGAGGAGATGATACAGCTGAGAGGTTTGGACAACGATGATTTCATTTTTCAGTTCATCTTCCTCTCCAACCTCCCGGCGCATGCGAGAAGCACGCTGGCCGGCAAAAAGTGTCACATCCTGGAGGAGTTCCGGGAGCTGGCCCAGGAGGCAGATGGGATCCTGGACGCCTGCGGCGGGCAAGCAACCACAGCAGCGACCCGAGACAGAGGCGGCAGAACCAGACTGGCCGACGACGGCGGCAACACGACCGCGACGAGGGGGAGCCAATAGCCCGGCGGCAGAAGCGCGGGCACGACACAGCGGAGGAGAAGATCTCTGCTTTTACCATCGGAGGTTCGCAGAGAAGGCACGCAGGTGTGTGCCGCCCTGCATCTTCAGGAGTTCGGGAAACGGCAAGACCGGGGGTCGCTAGCAGCTTCGACCCTCGGAGAACGCAACAAGCTGCTCTACATCACGGATGCGCGCTCCGGACGAGTGTTCCTCATTGACACCGGAGCACAAGTGAGCTTCATCACCCCAACATACGCGGACCGGGTGGCTGGACCCCACGGTAACGGAGCTACAGCGGCAAATGGCTCGAACATCAACACCTACGGGAGAAGGACCTTGCCTTTATGCTTACATGGCCGCACATATGAATGGACTTTTGTAATAGCGGCGGTGAGTTTCAACATGTTGGGCGCGGATTTTTTGTGTTCACACAATCTGTTAGTTGATCTTGCTAATAGACGGCTGGTAAATGCACTCTCTTTTTACTCTCTCCCCTGTTCAGCTCGAGTGTCCCCGCCACCAGTACAGACCCACGTCGCTACAGCAGGTGGTAAGTTTCACACACTCCTCACCCAATTTCCAGCGCTCACTGTGCCCACTTTTTCAGCGACGGTCGCGAAGCACGGGGTGAAACACTTTATCCCCACTTCTGGTCCTCCCGTGTTTGCAAAAGCTCGGCGCTTGGATGCAGTTAAGCTCGCCATTGCGCGCGAGGAGTTCGCCAGCCTGGAGAGGCTGGGCATCGTTCGTAGGTCGAAGAGCCCGTGGGCTTCGCCGCTGCACATGGTACCGAAAGCCGATGGCTCCTGGAGACCGTGCGGGGATTACCGCAGGCTAAACAACGCTACGGCGCACGATCGTTATCCCATCCCGCACATTCAGGATTTTTCGGTGCACCTGGCGGGGGCGCGCATTTTTTCAAAGATTGATCTAGTTCGCGGCTATCACCAAGTCCCGGTCCAACCGGAGGACATTCCTAAAACAGCGGTAATAACCCCGTTCGGACTTTTCGAATTTTTACGCATGCCGTGTGGTCTCAAAGGGGCGGCGCAAACATTTCAGCGGATGATGGATGCCGTGTTACGCGATCTCCCTTTCGTGTTTGTGTACCTCGACGACATTTTGGTCGCGAGTACTTCAGAGGACGAACACGAAACGCACCTCACAGCAGTTTTTAGGAGGCTGGGAGAGCACGGCTTAATAGTTAACCCAGCCAAGTGCCAGTTCGGCGTCGAGCGGATCGATTTTTTGGGTCACCGCGTCTCCCCGGAGGGAGCGGTTCCGTTACCAGAGAAAGTACGCGCGGTAGCGGATTTTCCCCGTCCACAAACGGTCAAATCACTACAGGAATTCTTGGGGATGGTGAATTTTTATAACCGATTCCTGCCCCACGCAGCTCAAATCATGCAACCGTTATATGCCGCGCTCAAAAAACAAAAGCCGACCCAGGCGGTCGAATGGTCCCCGGAGCGGGAGCGCGCGTTCACAGAGGTTAAAAAAGCCTTGGCTGACGCTGCGCTCCTGGCCCACCCAGACCCTGCAGCACGTATCGCGCTGACGACAGACGCTTCAGATTTAGCCATAGGGGCCGTTATTGAGCAACAGGTAGCCGGAGTTTGGCAGCCTTTGGCTTTCTTTAGCAAATCTTTAAGCGCGGCTGAACGAAAATACAGCGCGTTTGACAGAGAACTGTTGGCGCTGCATTTGGCTATTCGTCATTTCCAGTTCTGGCTGGAAGGACGGTGCTTCACCGCTTATGTGGACCACAAGCCGCTCACATACGCCATGGCCAAAATTTCAGATCCGTGGTCCGGCAGGCAGCAGAGGCAGCTGGCTGCAATCTCGGAATTTACCACTGACATTAGGCACGTCGCGGGCAAATTCAATGTAGTAGCGGATTGTCTCTCACGCGCGTTCACGACCCCAACACGCGCAGAGGCAGAACGGGCCACTGTGACCGCGCCGCAGGAGAGCGGCACGGTGGCGCGCGCAGCCCCGGTGCACGTGGGTATAGATTACGCAGCCATGGCAGCGGACCAGGGGGCGGACGCAGACGTGCGCGCGCTCCAGTCTGGACCAACAGGGTTAAGGCTGGAGAGCAAGTGTTTACAAACCGGTATGCCCCCCCCTGATCTGCGACATGTCGACGGGGCGCCCGCGTCCGGTGGTTCCGGCCACGTGGCGCCGCCGTGTTTTTGACTCGGTCCACTCACTGGCGCACCCGGGGGTGCGCGCGTCGGTGAAACTAGTGGCGGAAAAGTTTGTTTGGCCGTGCCTGTGCAAGCACATGAAGGAATGGGCAAAAACCTGCATTTCCTGTCAACGGGCCAAAATTCACAGGCACACAAGAGCCCCGTTAGAACCGTTCCGCATTCCGGCCAGAAGGTTCGACCATGTGCACGTCGACCTTGTGGGCCCCCTACCGGCATCACAGGGGTTCACGTATCTTTTGACAATGGTGGACCGCACCACACGTTGGCCGGAAGTGGTCCCACTTGCGACGACCACGGCTGCGGAGGTGGCTCGCGTTTTTTTAACGGCTTGGGTGGCGCGCTTCGGGGTTCCGTCGGACATTACGTCCGATAGAGGACCGCAATTCATCTCTGAGCTGTGGTCAGCGATGGCCAACGGCTTAGGAGCCAAAATTCACCGCACTACGGCTTACCACCCTCAGGCCAATGGTTTATGCAAGCGTTTTCATAGGTCTTTGAAGGCAGCACTCAGAGCGTCGCTCACGGATGCAGATTGGGTAAATAAACTTCCATGGGTTTTATTAGGGTTGCGTTCTGCGCCTAAAGAGGACTTAGACGCCTCCCCAGCGGAGCTGGTATTCGCACAAACTCTGAGGCTGCCGGGCGAGTTTTTACCAGAGCACCCAGAGCCCCCACCTCTCTCTGCTCTGGGACCGTTAGTCGGCACGGGGGCAGACACGCTCCCGGGTCCGGTTCATCACGCTTTTCCACGAGTTTTCGTCCCCAAGGCTTTGAAAAATGCCGATTTCGTTTTTGTCAGGCGCGAAGCCCTTAAAGCAACGCTCAAACCACCTTACGAAGGGCCATTTCGAGTGCTGGAGGCAGGTGATAAGCAATTTGTGCTAGATTTTGGAGACAGAAAAGAGACAGTCAGTATTGACAGACTAAAACCTGCTTTTGTCATGAAGGACGTTTCTGTACCGGTCGCGGTGGCGCCTCGACGAGGCAGGCCCCCGCAGAGGGCAATTAACCACTCTCTTCCTCAGTCAACAGACCCGAAGCAGAACAGCACCGCAGGCAAGGCGGGGCCAACGCACAGCAGATTCGGCAGACGGCTGAAGCCCAAGCGGCGCACAGACTGAATGTTGGTGTTGATTATTCAGTAGTGAGTAAGGTGCTATTAAATTTTGGGAATTAGTCTGTTCTTCATCGTTTGGGGGGGGTTATATGGCTGTGTTGTGAGACATGTATATGTTGGACACTGCATATGTGATTTAACCTCACGATGAAGGAGAGCCAGCCCCCTGCGGTGCGGAGCCACAGAGCCTGGACCCCCTGCGGAGGACAGGGGACAGAAGACTTCCTGACCACTGAGGCTCGAGAGGAGAGAAGGGGGAGTTATGTAAATAAAAGGCTAATGAATGTGAATAAAGAGATTTTGATATAGATGTGTGATTTCCCCCGCGAGGGAAATGGTTTGATGTGAGAATGTTTAAATGAGAGAACTTTGGTGTGTTCACTCTCTTTGTTCGCTGCTCAAGAATAAGAGCAGACAGTGGAATGATTTCTTGAATAAACTGGAATGGAAGACAATTCGGTTTCGTTATTCAAGTCCCCCCACAACCACCACCATTTTTCTGGGCTTCATCATCTCCAAGGGCCAGATCAAACCTGACCCAATAAAGATCAAGGCTGTCACAGATTGGCCTATTCGTTCGTCACATAAACATCTCCAACAATTCTTGGGTTTTGAAAACTTCTATTAGGTTTTTGCATATGACGTCAGGGGGCGTGCCGCACTGGCCCGTTAGAGTGAGCCGTCATTTTGGATGGCAAGAAACAGCAGCAGCAGGGTGAAATAAACCACATAGCTCACGTGTATCTACAAACTCCGCAAAATGGTGTACTCCTGTTGTTCCCCCTGATAAGGGGATAAGCGGGGAATTAAATGGCCGGTGTGAAATGCAAAAAAAAAAAAAAAAAAGTTGGATTTTTGAATAATTACCTTCACTGACGTAATCTCTCGCTTTGTCATAACGGGCTGCAAGGTGGAGCAGTGGTTTAGCACTGTGGCAGCACAGTTTTACCCTCAGCCGGGGGATCGCGGGGATCATGAGACCGTGGGTTTAGTGCGCTCGCGCACGCAGCGGCCGGTGGCTTGTCACCAGACTGCAAACCAAATCTACCTACAGGTACAAATAAGTAACAAAAAAAAAAACTTTGTGGTTTGGGGGCGCCTCTCTGCTTGCTACGATGCACACATGAAAGGGGAGAAAACTATTGTACATGTGCATAAAATCAGGTACGTTTTAACGCGGCGCGCTGTGGAGAGCCTTTAAAAAAAAAAAACAAAACAAAACACACAGCGCGCTTCACTCACCTCTGAGTGAGGAGCTGCTGTTGTTTTCCGACTCGTCCAACAGCCAAGACTTCACATCATCCATATCCCTTTCCGCTGACACGTTTTCCGATATTTTTTCCTCCTGCTCCCCTTCGTCTTTTAAAGATATCATCTCATCGTTTGCCCCCAAATCATCCCCGCTGAGCAGATTACTCCAGTCATTGTTCTGCTAATTGCTCCAGCTGGTACTCCACACCCGTCACCTCCGTTCAACTGAGGCATTTCAGCACACCAGAGGAGCGCACGGGAGAAAGATTAAAAAAAACTTGTCTGCTGTTATGAATGCTGACAATGACTCCACTGAATGTGACAGACATTGCAGACACAGTTTCAGAGGCCATAGTGTCAGCTGTTGAAGAGGATGATAGGATGTTATTATGTCAGATTGTGACTGTGTGTTCTCCTCACTCATTCTGATCGCTAAACAGTACAAGTTACGCCTGGGTTGTCACAGTGCAACTGCTGCTCTTGCCATCCAAAATGGCGGCACCTACGGCGTGTTTATGTTTACCCCCGCGAGTCACGTGATTTTTACGACCCTACGCAAATACTCCATAGACGCTTCATTAGGAATTACAGCTCCATTGCCCACCCACTCACTGCCCTCATATCTGTTAAGGTTCCCTTTCGATGAACCACGGAGGCTAATGAGGCTTTCTTTTTGTTGAAATCCAGGTTCACTGAGTCCCCCATCCTGATCCAACCTGATCCTGCTCGCCAGTTCATGGTGGAAGTGGATGCCTCCGATGTCGGGGTGGGAGCCGTGCTTTTGCAGCACTCAGCTGCTGGTGACAAATTACACCCCTGTGCGTATTTTTCTCGGCGCCTGTCCCCAGCCAAGAGAAATTACTGTATTGTGACTGGGAGCTACTAGCGGTCAAACTGGTATTGGAGGAGTGGTGTCACTGGCTGGAAGGGGCTGCTCTGCCTTTCATGGTATGGATGGATCACAAGAACTTGGAGTACATCAAATCTTCCAAGCGTCTGGACTCTCGACAGGCCAAATGGGCCATATTTTTCACCAGATTTCGTTTCACACTCCTGTATCGACCTGGCTCCAATAACACGAAACTGGACACCCTCTCCTGCCAGTTCTCCACCAATGTACCAGCCTCGAGAGAGAAGATCATAGTGACAGAAGGCATGATCGCGGGGGCACTCACCTGGAACATCAAGTGGCACATCAGGGAGGTTCAGATCACTGACCTGGATCCTGGGGGAAAGGGGGGGGGGGGTCCTCGAGGTTGGTTGTACATTCGAGCAGCAGTGAAGGGGGAGGTCATCTATTCAGAATCTATTCAGAATTTTTATCAGAATATGCTGATTTCTTAGCTGATTTAGTGCTGAAATCTGATAGAATAATTATAGTAGGGGACTTTAATATACATGTGGATGTAGATAGTGACTGCCTTAATGTGGCTTTTAATTCAATATTAGACTCGATTGGGTTTTCTCAGAAAGTAGGAAATTCTACTCATTACCTCCACCATACATTGGACCTTGTTCTGACATATGGCATAGAAATAGAAAATCTTGTAGTGTCTCCTCATAACCCTGTACTGTCAGACCATTGTCTGTTAACCTTTGATTTTACTATTTCTGACTATTTGGCTCCTAAAGAAAAATATTATCACAGTAGATGCCTCTCAGATGATGCTGTTTCCAAATTTATGCAGATTGTTTCCTCTATGCCATGTGTCAACACAATGGAAATAAGCTATAGACAGCTTGCTCCTTCTGTAATTGATAACATGGTGGATAGTGTTTCAGCTTCTCTGCATCAGGCTCTAGACTTGGTGGCCCCCTTAAAAAAGAAAAAGTCTAATCAGAGATTTTTAACTCCTTGGTTCAACACAGAAACTCGTAGCTTAAAACAGAAGACTCGTCAATTAGAAAGAAAATGGCGCTCTACTAATTTAGATGAAATCTATTTAGCTTGGAGAAATCATCTTTTAATTTATAAAAAATCTCTTAGAAAAGCTAGAACGAGTTATTACTCTGCATTAATAGAAGAGAACAAGAATAATCCCAGGTTTCTTTTCAGTACTGTAGCCAGGTTGACAAAGAGTCAGGACTCCGTCAATCCTAGCATCCCCTTAGAGCTTACTAGTCAGGACTTTATGAACTTTTTCAATAATAAAATTTCATCCATCAGAGATAAAATCAATCAGATTCTTCCCACAGTTAACTTAAATACTGTAACTACTACAACTCCTTCTATTGATGTCTGTCTTGATGAGTTTTCTCCAATCGACCTTTGTGAGTTAGACAAAATAGTTTCCTCATCCAAACCTTCAACTTGTCTTTTAGACCCTATTCCTACCAGGTTATTTAAAGAAGTCTTCCCACTTATTGGTAGCTTTATTCTTCATATAATCAATTCTTCATTAACTTTAGGCCATGTACCGCAGGCTTTTAAAATGGCTGTAATTAAACCCTTACTCAAAAAGCCAACGCTAGATCCAGGAGCTTTAGCTAACTATAGACCAATCTCTAATCTCCCTTTCATTTCAAAAATCTTAGAAAGAGTTGTTGCTACGCAATTATTTGACCACCTGCAGGGAAATGGTTTACTTGAAGAGTTTCAATCTGGGTTTAGAATCCATCATAGTACTGAAACAGCCTTAGCGAAGGTCACTAACGACCTCCTCATTGCATCTGATAATGGGCTAGTTTCTGTACTTGTCCTTTTAGATCTTAGTGCAGCTTTTGATACTATTGATCATAATATTCTACTTGATAGATTAGAACACTATGTTGGACTTAATGGAACTTCGTTGCAGTGGTTTAGATCTTATTTATCTGATAGGTTCCAGTTTGTTCATGTAAATGATGAGTTTTCTCTCAGCTCAAAGCTTAGTCATGGAGTTCCACAGGGATCTGTGCTAGGCCCTACTCTTTTTAGTTTATATATGCTTCCGTTAGGCAACATTATTAGAAAGCACTGTATACATTTTCATTGTTATGCAGATGACACACAATTATACCTGTCAATGAAGCCAGATGATACTAATCAATTAGCCAAGTTAGAAGCTTGTCTTAAGGAAATCAAAGCTTGGATGACTTGTAATTTTCTGCTATTAAATTCAGATAAGACTGAAGTCATTCTTGTTGGTCCAAAAAACCTTAGAAATTCCTTTCCAAATCAAACTTTCAGTTTGGATGCAGCTACTCTTTCTCTTAATAGCTCTGTGAGGAACCTTGGAGTTATTTTTGATCAGGATTTGTCCTTCAATTCACATATTAAATTTGTTTCTAAGACTGCTGTTGTGTATGCAGTTACTCCTTTGTTACTTTACACACACACATTCAACCTTGGATGTGCCACAATAAGCACAGACACCGTAAGTGCGTTTTTTAGGAGCCGAGGCTCAGCTTCCATTTTTTATTGAACTGAACTTGGACTCATTACATCCTAGTGCGCATGCGCGTATTACTTTATACAAGAACTATCAATGCGCAACAATGAAATAAAATAGATCCCAATATCCCATACCTAACACTCCTCCCTTCCAGCATTGATATCCCCACTAAACTAAAGGTTGTTTACCTGAGTAAGTATTAATCATAACTAAATACATCTAACCTATCTACTCTCATTCTACCATAACCCATTTCAGTCCCGGAATCGCTCTGGAGGTCTCCGAATTCTCTCTGGATAGCGCCTCTCTGGTGGAGCGTTGGCAGCAGGATTTTGAGGAACAGCAGGGACTGGTGCAGTATCACCTGCATCGGCTTCAGGCCCGCCTGTGGCTTGATCTTCGTCACTGAACTGAAAGTCACCCTGGAATGGTGTAGCGTTGGCATCCATGTTGGTTGCTCCAGATGCATCCAACAGCTGATCCACGTGTCTACGCCACAGTAGGTCTGGCCCGATTTTCACCTCGTAGGTTAACGGTCCTGTCTGTGACACGATGGTACCAGGCTGCCACTTTTGTCCTTTGCTGCGGTAGTCTTTGGCTATCACCTGTTGTCCCACTTGGAAGGTACGCAGTGAGCGCGTCTGGGATCGGAGAGCAGATTCCGTCTGTTTTCTCTGTACACGTTGTTGTAGACTGGGTTTCAATAAGTCTAAGCGTGAGCGCAGGGGACGCCCTAGGAAGAGCATGGCAGGTGTCTGTCCTGTTATTGCGTGTGTACTGTTGCGATAGGCCAGCAGAAAGTTTGCAATCTTCTGCTGTAGCGATGCACAGTCCTTATCCATGGCCTTCATAGACTGTTTGAAAGTCTGAATGAAACGTTCCGCTTGGCCGTTAGAAGCTGGATGATATGGCACAATGGTGGTGTGTTGTATGCCATTCCTTTTAACAAAGCGCTGAAACTCTTCAGAAGTGAAAGGTGTTCCGTTATCACTCACAATCTGATGCGGAAGGCCTGTACGTGAGAACAGGGCCCGTAAGAGTTCAACTGTCTTTGCAGATGTTGCTGTTTTTGTGCAGAAAACCTCAGGCCACTTTGAATGTGCATCAACTACGACCAGGTACATGCGGTCCATGAAAGGGCCCACATAGTCGATGTGAACACGTTGCCATGGTTTTGTAGGCCATTCCCACACATGCAGTGGGGCTGTTGGTGGAGTCTTTTGGGTCTGCTGACACCCGTAGCATGTCTTTGCAATGTCCTCGATCTGTCCATCAATTCCAGGCCACCATACGAAGCTTCTTGCGAGGTGTTTCATTTTCACCACACCCAAGTGTCCCTCGTGTAGCACTGAGAGAACCCTCTGGCGCAGCTTCTGTGGTATCACTACCCTCGCCCCCCACAAAATGCATCCTTGATGCACTGTGAGCTGTTCACGGCGACTGGAATAGCCCGGTAAGGATGAGTCACCCTTGCGTGGCCAGCCTTTCAGTGTCAGCTCGTAGACTCTAGACAAGACAGGGTCGCGGCCTGTCTCTCGTGCGATCTCCTCACTTGTGACTGGTAGGGGATCCACTTGTGTCATCTGGAACATGTCCACCGCTTCCTTGGTCTTAATTGGCGGTGCGACTTGTAGTGGCAACCGGGACAACCCGTCAGCGTTCCCATGGTGAAGTGTGCCTTTGTACTCAATGCTGTAGGTGTGAGCACTCAAAAACAAGGCCCACCGTTGCAGTCGAGTAGCGGCCATGGCTGGTACTCCCTTAGCTGGATTAAAGACTGAAACTAAAGGCTTATGATCTGTGAGGAGGGTAAAGTGCTTTCCGTATAGATACTGATTGAACTTTTTCACTCCCCAGACCAAACTAAGAGCTTCTCTGTCAATTTGCGCATAGTTACGCTCAGCTGCATTCAGCGATCGGGAGGCAAATGCTATTGGTCGCTCTGTTCCGTCAGTGAACCGGTGTGATAGCACGGCTCCAATTCCGGAAGGGGAAGCATCACATGCAAGCTTGAGCGGCACTTCGGGGTCATAGTGTGTCAACACGTTGTCTGAGGTCACCAACTGCTTTGCTTGCTTGAAGGCCTTTTCACAGTCCTGGGACCAGTGCCACTTAGTGCCCTGTTGGAGTAGGGAATTCAATGGGTGTAGCACTGAGGACAGGTTGGGCAAGAATTTCCTGTAATAGTTAACCAGGCCCAAGAAAGATCTCAATTGAGAGACATCTTGTGGTGGTGGGGCCTTCAAAACAGCGTCAATTTTGTCTTTGCATTTGTGTAGCCCGTTTTTGTCAATTTTGTGGCCACAGTATTCAATGTCATCCTGGAAGAATTCACATTTTGCTTTGTTGGCATGTAATCCAAATTCATTCAGTCTTTGGAGCACTTTTTCAAGATTTTCCAGATGTTCGTTGTCGTTAGCTCCCGTGATCACTATGTCATCCAAATACCACTGTGTATTCGGTATGCCTTGTAGGACTTGATCCATTGCCTTCTGCCAGATTGCTGGCGCTGAAGCGATGCCGAAGACCAGGCGGTTGTACTGATAGAGACCTTTGGAGGTGTTGATGGTCAAGTACTTTTTGGACGACTCCTCCAACTCCATCTGTAAGTACGCTTGTGCAAGGTCAATCTTGGAAAATCGCTTACCCTGGCCCAGCGCTGCGAAGATGTCGTCAATTCGCAGTAGAGGGTACTGTTCCGCCTTCAAGACTGGATTGACTGTCACCTTAAAATCACCGCAGATGCGTACTGAGCCATTACCCTTTACCACTGGCACTATTGGCGTTGCCCATTCAGACCAGTCCACTTTCGATAGGATGCCCTCATTTTCCAACCTTTGAAGTTCATTTTCCACCTTGGGCCGGAGAGCGTATGGAACTGTACGCGCCTTGTGGAATTTGGGTACAGCGTCGTCATTCAGAACAATCTGGGCTTTCAGATGTTTTAGTTTGCCTATGCCATCTTGAAAAACTTCTCCTGCATTTTGAAGTATTTTGTTCAATTTTTCATTTGTAGAGCCATTGCTCTGCTTTTTGGTCACTGTGGCTTGCATTTCTTTAATTGACTGCCAATCCAATTGTACTTCACGAAGCCATTCACGGCCAAACAGGGGCGCACCCCCTCTCTCAATAACATACAGGGGCAGTGCACACTGTTGATCGCCATAGTGCACATTCACATTGATCACGCCCATTGGGGCTACGCGCTCCCCTGTGTAAGTTTTGAGCATTACATCTGTAGATTGCAATTGCAGATGTGAGAAGTGTGCCTGGTAATCCTTCTTAGACATGACTGACAATGCAGATCCAGTATCCAATTCCATAGTCAGTGTTTTTCCTTCCACTTTGGGTGAAACCCATATGATTCCCCTGTTGGGTCTTTTCAATGAGCAGACATCAAAGCAAGCTAAATCTTGTGCACTGTCTGAATCAGATGAGCAAGTTTCAATGTCATGCATGTCTTTTTGTTTATTTTTAAATTTGTGGAACTTTTTCTCCTTCACTGTATCTTTCACTTTCGTTTTGCACACTTTCTGTATGTGACCTGTTTTATGGCACTTGTTGCACTCCTTATCTTTAAACCAACATTCAGGTGGAGCGTGTGATTTCTTTCCACAGCGATAGCATGCATCCTTTTTCTGTTGTCTTTTGTCTATGCTGTGCATGTTGCACTCGTGAACATGGCCTTCTTGCGCCATCTGCTGCTGCAGCTCGGTAGCGCCTTTAGCAGCTGCTTCCAGTGACGTGGCGACTTCAATGGCACGTTTCAATGTCAGATCTTTTTCTGTTAACAGTCTCTTTTGTATGCTTTCGTTGTGCAGTCCGCACACGAATCTCTCGCAATGCGTCTGACAGATTTCTTCCAAATGAACAATGTTCAGACAGTCTTCTCAATTCTGCCACGAATTCAACAACAGACTCTGTTTTTAACTGATTCCGTTTATGGAATTTAAAACGTTCGGCAATGACGAGAGGCTTCGGATTCAAATGCGCCTCTAAAACAGTGACAATGTCTTTGTACGTCTTATCTGCCAGTTTGTCTGGGGTCAACAAACTGCGTAGCAAGTTGTATGTCTTAGCTCCCATTACACTAAGCAGTACCGCTACCTTTTTGTAGTTTGGAATGTCGTTTGCCACAAAGTACTGATCCAACCTTTCCACGTATGTTGTCCAGTCCTCCGATGCGTTATCAAAACTGTCCATTCTCCCAATTATCCCCGCCATGGTTGGTGCCGTATTAACCGTCGGGTTTGTACTCTCTGTGTACACTTCGAGTTGCAATGAGTTAGCTTTTATCACAGTCAACAGTCACACTCACGACGACTCGTGTCCTCTCCGTGTCGGAATATCCATTCACAGATCCCGTCCTCGTCGCCAATTGTTGTGTATGCAGTTACTCCTTTGTTACTTTACACACACACATTCAACCTTGGATGTGCCACAATAAGCACAGACACCGTAAGTGCGTTTTTTAGGAGCCGAGGCTCAGCTTCCATTTTTTATTGAACTGAACTTGGACTCATTACATCCTAGTGCGCATGCGCGTATTACTTTATACAAGAACTATCAATGCGCAACAATGAAATAAAATAGATCCCAATATCCCATACCTAACAACTGCCTTCTATCATTTGCGTAATATTGCCAAGATTAGGAGCATCTTGTCTCAGAGTGATGCTGAGAAGCTGATCCACGCTTTTGTTAGCTCGAGATTAGGTTATTGTAATTCTTTATTATCAGGCTGTCCTAAAACATCTTTAAAAAGTCTTCAGCTGATCCAAAATGCTGCAGCAAGAGTTTTAACAGGTACTAGAAAGAGAGATCATATCTCTCCGGTTCTGGCCTCCCTTCATTGGCTTCCCATAGAGTTTAGAATTAAGTTTAAAATCCTTCTTCTTACTTACAAAGCTCTAAACAATCAGGCTCCTTTTTATTTAAAAGATCTGATACTACCGTATCATCCTAACAGAGCACTACGCTCCCAAAATGCAGGATTACTTGTAATACCTAGAATCTCCAAAAGTACAATGGGAGGCAGAGCCTTCAGTTATCAAGCTCCTCTCCTGTGGAATCAGCTGCCAATCTGGATTCGGGAGTCAGACTCGATCTCTGTTTTTAAGAATAGGGCTAAAACCTACCTTTTTGATATAGCCTACAATTAGGGAGGGATCATGTGTTTCTGAACCCTCCCTTAGTTATGCTGCTAATAGGTTTAGTCAGCCGGGGGACCTCCAGTAATGCACTGGGCCTCACTCCTTTCCTCACTCTCTATGAAATATATTTTTTTTTTGCTGGTCATTAACATTTGTTTGTTCTCTCCCATAGATTGAGTCCCCATCGTGCTGTTTGCTCTCTACATGTCTGTTCTTTTCTTCTTCTCTATCCCCTCACCCCCCAGCCAGTCGCAGCAGATGACTGCCCCTCCCTGAGCCTGGTTCTGCTGGAGGTTTCTTCCTGTTAAAAGGGAGTTTTTCCTCTCCACCGTCTCCAAGTGCTTGCTCACAGGGGATTGCCTGATTGCTGGGGTCTTTCTGCAACTGTGGGGGTTCCCCCTACAGTTGATAGTGCTATGAGATGACTGTTGTTGTGAAATGGCGCTATATAAATAAAGTTGAATTGAATTGAATTGAATTGGATTCATACAACCAAGCTCTCCTGCCACCCAGGGGTCACCAGGACCCTCTCCTCACTTTGTTGCTCTTTCTGGTGGCCCTCTATGGACTGTGACGTGCATGAGTACATCAGGGCCTGTCCTCAGTGTTCCATGGGGAAGACCCCTACATCCCCTCCTGCTGGCCTGCTCCAGTCCCTTCCTGTTACAGGTTGTCCCTGGTCCCACATCGCCCTCGACTTCATTACGAGACTACCCATCTCCAACAGGCACACAGTTGTTCTCACCATTGTGGACTGCTTCTCCAAGGCTGCACACTTTATCCCCCTGAAGAAGTTTCTATCAGCTTTGGAAACAGCCCAGCTCCTCTCAGCTCATGTGGTCAGATTGCACGGCATCTCGCTGGACATCGTCTCCGACTGTGGCCCCCAGTTCATCTCCAAGGTGTGGTGAGCTTCCTGTAAATCCATCGGGGCCACAGTCAGCCTGTCTTCTGGCTACCACCCACAGAGAAATGGGCAGTGAGAACAGGCCAACCAGGAACTTGAGTCCATCTTGCGCTGTCACGGCCTCAGACCCTTTGTCATGAAGCTCCTTTCTCCCATGGACCAAAAATGCTCATTGGAGAAAGGAGAAATACAGTATCTCACCAAAGTGAGAACGCCCACGTTTTTGTAAATATTTCATTATATCTTTTCATGGGACAATACTGAAGATATGACACTTTGATACAATGTAGTCAGTGTACAGCTTGTATAACAGTGTAAATTTGCTGTCCCCTCAAAATAACTCAACACACAGCCATTAATGTCTAAACTGCTGGCAACAAAAGTGACACTGTAGGGAGCTTGAAATGAAGAAGCGATGTGATTTTATAAATCAAGATTTATTATCAGCTTCATCTCCCTAACATGTCTCATCTCGATGCAGAAGCAGAATGAGAGGTCGAGCGCAGTCAGACCTTCATACTTATACCCACACTCAACAAAAGACATTGCATATCAAAGCTGACATCCCGCATTAACATAATCCCCCTCCATTGTCCTCTCTCTCCTTCCCCTGACCCTGGGGGGTCAGGAAGTCCGATCCGGTCTCCACCGCTGTGACTCAGTCTGTTCTTTGATCTTCGCCGGTGGTCGAGACCTCTTGTCCTGTTCTGAGGCGTGAGGTCATTCTACATATGTAATCTCTAAACATTCTAATATGTCTATACATGTGTAGGTATGGAATATATGATTAATATAAACCACAGCCCCCCCCCAAACGACTAAGAAAAGGACAATCAAATTAAGTTTACAGCTTAAGATAACCTCCATGACATATTACACTGTTAAACATCTTGACAGGGAAAACAAGGAAAAAATCCTCTCAGCAGTCGTGTTAACCCTTAGGTTATGCAGTCTGATCCTGTTAAGAATTCAGTGGTAACAACAACAGTATAGTAATGTCACAAATCTGCCTTAAAACTGTCACGGCACAATCTGACAACATAGTTAACACTCTTTTTTTTTTTTTTTTTTGTTACTTATTTGTACCCGTAGGTAGACTTGGTTTGCAGTCTGGTGACAAGCCACCGGCTGCTGGTCGCTGCGTGCGCGAGCGCCCTAAACCTACATGTTTTTGGTGTGCGGGAGGAAACCGGAGAAATCCCGGGGTAAACCCGCGCAACACGGGGAGAACATGCAAACTCCACACAGTTCACTGTTGGTCGGGGGCTGGGATCGAACCCACAATCTCATGATCCCCGCGGTCCCCCGGCCGAGGGTAAAACTGTGCTGCCACAGTGCTAAACCACTGCGCCACCGTGCAGCCAATGTCAATTTTGTCAATTTTGCATCACTCCCTGTGCCGTCTGGGTTTTAATCTTCTCCCGAAACTGCTGTAGGTCCGCTTTGGTGTCCTGGCGGGACCATCCTGTAAGGAATCTGCAGCTTGGGGAGGAGAGTGGTTATTTGTTCCCTGCAGGGGGGCTGAGTCTTTTCTCTTGGGGGGTCTACCCTGCCGAGGTGCTCTCGCCACCCGTGCAGGCTCGTCGCTCAACAAGAAAGCAGGTTTAAGTCTGTCAATGCTGACTGTTTCTTTTCTGTCCCCTAAATCAAGCACAAAATGCTTATCACCAGGTTCCAGCACTCTGAATGGTCCGTCCTATGGTGGACGGAGGGTTGATTTTAAAGTTTCGTGTCTAACAAAAACGAACTCGGCGTTTTTCAAAGCTTGGGGGACAAAAACCCGTGGAAAAGAGTGATGTGCGGGACCGGGGAGCGTGTCCGGTCCGGTGCTGCTTAAGGGCCTCAGGGCTGGAAGGTGCCCGGGCTCTGGATGTTCTGTAAGAACTCACCTGGTAGCCTGAGAGGTTGTGCAAAAACTAATTCTGCTGGGGAGGCGTCTAGATCCTCTTTAGGCGCAGAACGCAACCCTAATAAAACCCAGGGAAGTTTATTCACCCAATCTGTATCCGTTAGTGAGGCCCTGAGGGCGGCCTTTAAAGATCTGTGAAAACGCTCGCATAACCCATTAGCCTGAGGGTGATACGCGGTGGTGCAGTGAATTGTCGCTCCTAAACTGCTGGCCATGGCTGACCACAGCTCTGAGACAAATTGAGGCCTCCAATCGGACGTGATGTCTGATGGGACGCCGAAACGCGCCACCCAGTTTGTTAAAAAAACACGAGCGACTTCTGCGGCTGTGGTTGACGCCAAAGGGACCGCCTCCGGCCAGCGTGTAGTACGGTCTACCATTGTTAACAGGTGTGTGAACCCTTGAGACGAAGGTAGCAGGCCCATGAGGTCGACATGAACGTGGTCAAACCTCCTGGCTGGGATTCGAAAAGGCTCTAGAGGAGCTTTTGTGTGTTTGTGTATTTTGGCGCGTTGGCAAGACATGCAAGTCTTTGCCCATTCCTTTACATTTTTGCGCAGGCCAGGCCAAACAAACTTCTCCGCGACCATTTTAACCGAGGCGCGCACCAAGTGAACCGAGTCAAAAATGCGGTGGCGCCATGCAGCTGGAACTACCGGGCGAGGTTGGCCGGTTGACACGTCGCAGATTAGGGGGGATACACCGTCACGCAAACCCCTTTCCTCCAGTCTTAACCCTGTTGGTCCAGACTGGAGCGCGCGCACGTCCGCGTCACTGCTTTGTTCCTCTGCCATGGCCGCGTAATCTATCCCTACATGAATTGGGGCCGCGTACGCATCCGCGTTGGCCAAGAGTTCTGCGGCTGCGGTAGTATAATCTGCCTCCTCGTGCTCTGATGATGTCACAGCGCGAGAGAGGCAGTCTGCTACTACGTTAAGTTTGCCTGCCACATGTCGAATGTCTGTGGTGAACTCTGAAATTGCGGCTAGCTGTCTTTGTTGCCTGCCTGACCATGGTTCTGAAATTTTAGCCATCGCAAAAGTAAGTGGTTTATGGTCTACAAAAGCCGTGAAACGCCGCCCTTCCAGCCAGAACTGGAAGTGGCGGATGGATAAATGAAGCGCTAGCAGCTCCCTGTCAAAAGTGCTGTATTTGCGCTCGGTTTGGTTTAAAGATTTGCTAAAAAATGCTAACGGTTGCCAGGTTCCGCCCACATGTTGTTCCACGACTGCCCCTATGGCCAGGTCTGAAGCGTCTGTGGTTAACGCTATGCGGGCCGAGGGGTCAGGGTGAACCAACAATGTGGCATTCGCTAGAGCACTTTTTACTTCCGCGAAGGAGCTTTCGCGCTCCGGGGTCCATTCGACCGCGTTGGAAGGCTTTTGTTTTCTGAGCGTGGCATACAGGGGCTGCATGAGTTGAGCTGCGCGGGGGAGGAAACAGTTGTAAAAATTCACCATTCCCAAAAATTCTTGCAGTGATCTGACCGTTTGTGGTCGTGGAAAATTTTCTACCGCGCGCACTTTGTCTGGCAATGGGACTGCCCCCTTTGGTGAAACTCTGTGTCCCAAAAAATCAATTTGTGACACGCCGAATCGGCATTTAGCTGGGTTGATTATTAATCCGTGCTCTTCTAGTCTCTGAAAAACCGTAGTGAGGTGTTGTTCGTGTTCTTCCTCTGACAGGCTGGCTACCAGAATATCGTCGAGGTAGACGAACACGAAGGGGAGGTCGCGTAATACAGCGTCCATCATACGCTGAAAGGTTTGAGCAGCGCCTTTGAGGCCAAACGGCATCCGCAAAAATTCAAAAAGACCAAAAGGGGTTATTACAGCAGTTTTAGGAATGTCTTCCACTCGAACCGGGACTTGGTGGTAGCCGCGGACCAGGTCTATTTTAGAGAAAATGCGCGCACCCGCCAGATGTAGTGAAAAATCTTGTATGTGAGGGATTGGGTAGCGGTTGTGCGCTGTTGCATTGTTTAATTTGCGGTAATCACCGCAAGGTCTCCAAGAACCGCCGGTTTTCGGGACCATGTGTAGTGGTGATGCCCAAGGGCTTTTTGAGCGCCTAATAATGCCTAATTTTTCCAGGCTGGCAAACTCGTCCCGTGCTATGGCGAACTTGGTCGCATCTAAGTGCCGAGCTTTGGCAAACACGGGTGGGCCTGTTGTGGTAAAATTTTTTTCATCCGCCGTTATGCCCGCCAGCGCAAACTGAACCTCAGCTTGCTGGAACCACGAGTTCGGGTCGCTTTGCCAGAACTCTGGCAGCTTGACGGTGACGGCGCTTGTGTGGGCCATCTCTGATGTGTCAGCCGGGTGAGAACGCCTTTCTTCTGTTCTCACGGCGGAGCTGGGGATGGTGCTCGGTTGAGCCCTCTCTGTAGATTCTGCCGTGGGGGAACGTCTTCCATCCGTTCCCCTGTCTGCATTGGTGACGGCGCTTGCCTGGGTCGCCTCTGATGAGTTTGTCGCGGGAGCACGTCTTTGTTCCATCCTCACGTCTGGTCACCAGTGTAGGGAGCTTGAAATGAAGAAGCGATGTGATTTTATAAATCAAGATTTATTATCAACTTCATCTCCCTAACATGTCTCATCTCAATGCAGAAGCAGAATGAGAGGTCGAGTGCAGTCAGACCTTCATACTTATACCCACACTCAACAAAAGACATTGCATATCAAAGCTGACATCCCGCATTAACATAATCCCCCTCCATTGTCCTCTCTCTCCTTCCCCTGACCCTGGGGGGTCAGGAAGTCCAATCCGGTCTCCACCGCTGTGACTCAGTCTGTTCTTTGATCTTTGCCGGTGGTCGAGACCTCTTGTCCTGTTCTGAGGCGTGAGGTCATTCTACATATGTAATCTCTAAACATTCTAATATGTCTATACATGTGTAGGTATGGTAGGTATGGAATATATGATTAATATAAGCCACAACACCACCGAAACCAAATAAGTTTATGTTGGTCTCATCAGACCACAGGCAATGGTTCCAGTAATCCATGTCATTAGTCTGCTTGTCTTCAGCAAACTGTTTGTGGGCTTTCTTGTGCATCATCTTTAAAAGGGGCTTCCTTCTGCGACGACAGCCATGCAGACCAATTTGATGCAGTGTGCGGCGTATGGTCTGAGCACTGACAGGCTGACCCCCCACCCCTTCAACCTTTGCAGCAACGCTGGCAGCACTCATACGTCTGTTTTCAAAAGACAACCTCTGGATATGATGCTGAACATGTACACACAACTTCTTTGGTCGACCATGGCGAGGCCTGTTCGGAGTAGAACCTGTCATGTTAAACCACTTTATGATCTTGGCCACCATGCTGCAGCTCAGTTTCAGGGTCTTGGCAATCTTCTTATAGCCTAGGCCATCTTTATGTCAAGCAACAATTCTTTTTTTCAGATCCTCAAAGAGTTCTTTGCCATGAGGTGCCATGTTGAACTTTCAGTGACCAGTATGAGAAAGTGTGAGAGCAATAACACCAAATTTAACACACCTGCTCCCCATTCACACCTGAGACCTTGTAACACGAACGAGTCACATGACACCGAGAAGGGAAAATGGCTAATTGGGCACAATTTGAACATTTTCACTAGGGGTGTACTCACTTTTGTTGCCAGTGGTTTAGACATTGATGGCTGTGTGTTGAGTTATTTTGAGGGGACAGCAAATTTACACTGCTATACTAGCTGTACACTGACTGCTTTACATTGTATCAAAGTGTCATATCTTCAGTGTTGTCCCATGAAAAGATATAAAATATTTACAAAAATGTGAGAGGTGTACTCACTTTCGTGAGATATTGATCTTTGTGAGATAGATACTTGATTTATTAGAAATTATTATAATTGCAAAATACTGTTTTCTTTTGCTGTATTATGACTGAGGTTGGTTGTATATTTGTATTATGTATGAGTGGTAGGCACATATAAGCTGTTGCTTCTGCCGACATCCTTTCTGTATGAAATATGTTGCCTTTTTCCTCTTTCCTTTTTTGTCTTGTTATGATCTGACAGAAATAAAAATGAAGACGAAGAATATGCCCACAATTCAGCTGCCTCCGCTGCCACCGGATTCTCCCCCTTTGAGGCCTCCCTCGAGTATAACCCGCCCCTCCTTCCCATCTCCGAGGAGGAACTCTGTCCCATCCATCTCAGCACACATCACAAGGTGCAAACACTTCTGGAGGGACACGAAGGCTGCTCTGCTTCGGTCCACTGAGGACAATGCCAGGTGGGCTAACAGGAGAAGGCGTCCTGCCCCAGCTTACGAGGTTAGCCAGAGGGTGTGGCTGTTCACGACAAACTTCCCCCTCAAGACAAACTCCAGAAAGCTTGCCCCCCGATTTGTGGGACCTTTCACCATCAGATCCATCGTCAACTCCATGTCTATGAGGCTCGACCTACCCGCTTCCCTCAAGGTCAATCCATCATTTCATGTGTCCCATTATAGCCTGTTTTTTCCAGCTCTCTGTTCACCATCTAAGCCACCACTGCCACCCAAGATGGTTGATGGAGGGCTAGTGTACACGGTGACCTGCATCATCGATGTCTGCTGCAGGGGGTGCGGAATCCAGTTCCTGGTTGATTGGCAGGGGTATGGGTCAGAGGAGTGATCCTGGATCCCTAGGTCCTTTATTATGGACAACACCCTCATCACAGACTTCTACCAACGTCATCCTGAAAAGCCCCGTTATGGCAGGAGGCGTTCGTGAGGGGGAAGTACTGTAAGGATCCCTGCCTGCTCTGTGTGTCTATCTCCCTCTCTCCCTGCTGATTAGCGCTCTCCCTGCAGCCCTGATCACCACCTGTTGCTAATCAGAGGATCCCTTTATAAGGGAAGCTCTCCCTCTGCTTTGTCTGGTCAGGTAGACTTTCAACTCAATTGTTTGTTCCTGCTTTGCCTGCATTAATTGTGCTTTGTCTTGCCTGCCGTGTTTGACCTTTGCTTGCCCTAGTCCCCGCTACCAGCCTCACGTCTTGGACCTCAGTTTGCCCAGTTTTACCTGCCGTGCTCCGACCCTCTGCCTGCTCTTGGATTCAAGATCTCGCCTTACGGATTTGGACACACATGGATAAGTGCACTTCACCACCTCTCCCCAAGTAAGTCAACTTACCACCTTTAATGTTCACTGTTCCCTGCACAATCTCCCTTTCACCCAGGCCTATCCAGCCTGCCTCCTACATTTCCCCTGAAGCACCACAGCACCCTCACCACTGGCAACCTGCTCCCCAGCTCTGGAGAATCCCCGCCCAGTAACCCCTGCTTCCCTCCGAAGTGTCTGCAAGCATAAAGTAATATTTACTTATTATTATTAATCCGCCCATTGATACTGACCCCCGTTTCTGC
Organism: Pholidichthys leucotaenia; assembly: GCA_020510985.1. Lineage (NCBI taxonomy): Eukaryota > Metazoa > Chordata > Actinopteri > Cichliformes > Pholidichthyidae > Pholidichthys > Pholidichthys leucotaenia. The sequence goes on from CM035845.1 coordinate 334,189,891, forward strand.
TCTCTCCTGCAGGGTTGCCAGATCCTCTTTGCACATTATTCACTGTTGCACAATTATGTAATAAAGATTTTTGTTCAATTCCTTTTATTGTTTCCTTCTGTGTTGCTTTTGGGCCTTGGTCTCAGAGTTTTTGTCACATGAGTTTTCAGCCGCCCGCCTCCCCCCCCCCCCCCAAAAAAAAAAGATATGTTGCTACTGTGCCAAAGTCTTTCAGCCAGAAAAACTGAGCAGTGTTAATTAATTAATGTCACCCCTCCTCTGAGTGTAACAGTGTTTTCTGTTCCTGCTCATTCAGTCTAGCAGACACTAGTAGATTGTTTTTCACTCTTTATTTAAAAAAATAACAGTTAAAAACAGGAACAATAATCTATAGAACATTCACAGCAAAAATACAAAGAAAATCATACAGTTTAACAACAAAGCTGTACAGTTAAACATCATCTGTATTCCTTTGTCAAGCAGCCATTTCTGATTTGTCCTCAGGCTTTGGCGGCTCCATCTCCATGGCCATCAGATAAGCTGGGGGGGGGGCAGAGGAGGAGGACATTAAGGAAATCCATTTTAGGATTTTGTTTCTTTCCAATCAGCACACAGCGGCCTGTTTCTCACCTTCTGTGTAGTCCGTCTCAGGCCTGGTGGCGATGAAAACCCAGGCCAGGCCCACCAGCAGCGCCACCACCAGGTTGATGGTGACCCACGGATGGAGGATCCCGTGCTCCGACCCTGCGGACCTGCGGCGGGAAGAGGCCCGAGATGTTAAATCCAGACTTTTAAGTTCAAATGAGAAGAGGAAAGGAGCTCACCACAGGGACGTGTTGGAGGAGAGCGGGTAGAGGTTGATCCGATCGCTGGTCATCTGCTGGCTCAGGCTGAGGACCAACGCTGAGAAATACACTGGGGGGATGGGGGGGGGGGTTAAAAAAAACAGAGGGTGAAGAGAAACTGAGGCGATGCCACAATATTCTGTGTCTGACGAGAGACGGAGGACTCACAGAAGGAGGCGAGGGCCACGGGATCCAGCGTGACGAACTCCTTCAGAGCCACAGAGGCTTTGGCCACATTCACTCTGAGGACACAAGAGCAAATTCACAAGAAAACGCTGGCAATCTACCGGGAAAAAGTAGCAAACTGTGGGGAAAAAATTTAAAATTTACAAGAACAAAATTTAAATTTACTAATACCATTAGCACACGCACGTCTGCATGTGCTGAAACGTGCAATAGAGCCGTGTGCAATTCACTAAGCACTTTAAATTCATGCAACCTATAATTCTGCTTTACTAAACTACACGATGCACCTCAGCGCTTTACACTTAAACATGCCGAGTAGCACCTGGGTCACGGTGGTGCTTTATGCTGGTCTGAGATCAACAACAGTCATCTTCACTTTATTTGTTTCTCTCTTCCTATCAGTGTGCAATCCTGCTGTACAACTATTGCTGTATTGTGTCATTTGCTTTATCATTGTTGTCTGTTTTATGCGGCTGGCACTGGCTGGTCAGGGCACACAAGATGGAAATTAACTTCAGCTATAATCTTGCGTGCTGCATATTTACGTCTTATGTTCATTAATATGCACTGTCCCTTTTACAAATAAACATTAAACAAGAAAATGTTGAAAAGTGACAAGGGAAAAGTCATACATTTGAGAAAAAAACTTGCAAATTCACAAGAAAAAGTGGAAAATGTAAAAGAAAAAACTTGCAAATTCACATTTCAGTTCAACTTTATTTATATATTATCACAAGAAAAAAATGTTGCAAATTTTTGAGAAAAAAGTTTCAAATTTATGAGAAGAAAATGCCAATTTACAGGAAAAATTGTGCAAATTGATGAGAAAAATTTAGAAACTTTTGCAAATTTACAAGAAAAAATTGCAAAATGTATAAAAAAAATGCAAAAATTTTGAGGGAAAAAGTTGCAAATTTATGAGAAATTTTTTTTACTAGTTTGGAGGAAAAAAGTTGCACAGTTTTGAAAAAAGTTGCTTTTTTTTAGAAAACAGATGCAGATCTACAGGGGGAAAAAGTGCAAATCTACAAGAAAAATTTACAAATTTATAGGAAAAAGTTGAAAATTTTTTGAAAAGTAGCAAATTTGTGAGAAAAAAAAAAAAAATTTACAAGAAAAAAATTAAAATTTATAGGAAAAAAATTGAAAATTGATGAGAAAAGTCAAATTTTTGAGAAAAAAGTTGCAAATTTACAAGAAAAAAAGTAGAAAATTTAAAAGACAAAAGTCAAAAATTTATGAGGAAAAAGTTCCAAATTCACAAGAAAAAAAGTTGCAAATTTTTGAGAAAATTTTCAAATCTATGAGAAAAAAATAGCAATTTACCCAAAAAATTTACAAATTTATAGGAAAAAGCTGACTTTTTTTTTTTGAAAAAAGTAGCAAATTTATGAAAAAGTTGTAAATTCATAACTTTTTACATTTCTGCTTCGAATGTGGTGCTTCCAGTCCATTTTATTCAGCTACATAAGACGAGTGAAAACGCGTGTGCCGTCGCTCCTGGGCTGGGTTTTACCTGTCGAAGGCGGACACGGTGCTGATGGCCAGCAGCATGTAGAGCAGAGACTGGGAGGGGTAGGCCAGGCCGTGGTACTGCTCCAGCAGGTTGGACAGGGCGGTGAGGTGCTGCCCGGCCAACACGTACACCACCACCACGTTCCACACGGCGTAGCCCGCCAGGAAGCCGTGACAGTACAGGCTAAACACCCTGAAGAACCGACCCAGGAAGAGGATTCCACTCTTAATAATACCCAGTAGGTGAGTTATTATTTTTTAACAAGAGGAATGGGGGGTGTTCACCAGTTAAGCATGAGGTCCATCTATCTATAAATGCAACAAATCTCTGCGTAAGCTCCTCACATAGCTCCCAAACCGTTGGTCAGACTGATCTCTGCTTTGCTGAGGTTACGAGGGTGTGCGTCCCCGAGTACGGAGTTGCTCAGTCAAAATATGTAATTGCTATCAATAAAAATTTAGCCACCGCTCTGTTTACTCATGCTCTGGCTTCTGGAAGTGTGGGCGGGGTTTCGGATTGACTCTGTACTGATTGGATAATACGCGGCATCACGACCAGTCACCAGAGCGCTCCGTAAACAAAACAAGGAAGTGAAAAGCGACAAATTTGACCAGAAAAAGAGAACACTGAAGATTTAATGTTTAAAAATTATACTATAATGTTGCTGTGGTTGTGTAGCTCTAAAGGATAATTCAGCATATGTGGAGAACACGAGGTGTGTGTGTGTGTGGGGGGGGGGGGCAGCAGCTGGACCGCAGTGCTTCGCAGGGAGCCAAGCCCAGCCTGCCCGGTTAACAGGAGTCTCGGCTGCTGCTTCACCCGTGTGTGCCGCTGCTGTTCTTTGCAGCACCGCGGGTTCAACATGGCGCTCATCCCGGTGCTGGTGTGCTCACACGGCTGTCTTAAAATTAAAAGCTAACAATACTACCACCATGATTGTGGAGCAGAATAGCCAGATCAACTGCATATCATATGCGGGACACATATGCACGCTTTGACTAAACGATGACCGTGACCAAACACACAAAACTGCCCAAATAACAAAATAAATCATTTTTTACTTAGTGACAAATGGGCAACACTGATGCAGCAGTTGCAGCCAAACAGGTGATTCCGTAATGTTGGGTGTGTTATAGTCATAATATTGCTAAAATATAAAAGGATGCACTACAGTGGGTCTCAAATACCTGTAAACGTGTCCTCTTACAGTACTGCATGAGTTTATTGACGACAGACTATAAACTGCACGTATAAACTAAAACAGTTATAATGGTGAGTGAACAACTCCCATTCCCCAAAATGCAAGAAACAACATTTATGAATAAATATAAATCATAAAAGATCACACAAGTCAGGCGGACAAACAAATAAACAAGGGTTCTGAAACACTCGATAATATTGGATGTCCCATTCATTTTCAATAATTCTGCAATTAATATTCACACAACCAAATAAGTCTTAGTGCCGTTCAGTCCCTTTCATTTGTCAAAGTCTAACATGTGATTGCCGACATATAGGCTGCACCTCTTTGTTCCACTTTCAAACACAGCCTACATTTGGGCCTGGAAAGCCTGACTGGGATCCCTGTTTTCAGACAAGAAGGCATGCTTTCTACAGGCATGCACTACTGTATATAAATGCAAATTAGATACAAATTTGAAAGAATAAAGGTGCAAAATTATGATAAAAGATGCCAATTTAAAAAATGAAAAGGCACAAATTACAATTTAATTACACAGAATAAAAACCTTTAACCAGCATCCACATTAGTGATGCACATTTACGAGAAAAAACTTAAAATTTACAAGAGAAAAATCACAAATTTATCAGAAAAAAGTTGAACATTTTTGAGAGAAAAAATTGGAAAATTTTGAGAAAAAAAAAGCTGGAAAATTTACAAGAAAAAGGTGAAAATTTATTAGAAAAAAGTTGAAAATTGAGAAGAAAGTTGGAAAGTCCACAAAAAAGTTGCAAATTTACAAGAAAAAAATTGAAAATTTACTAAAAGTTGCAAATCTATGAAAAAAAAGTTGAAATTTTACAAGAAAAAAGTTGCAAATTTTTGAGAAAAATGTTGAAAATTTATTAAAACACTGGAAAATTTACAAAAAAGGTGACAAATTAATGAAAAAATTAAATTTATAAAAGTCACAAATTTATGAGAAAAAAGTCAAAATTTTTTGAGAAAAAACTGGGAAATTTCAAGAAAAAAGTTGGAAAATTATGAGGAAAAAAAAAATGAAAAAGTTTTAAGAAAAAGTTGGAAATTTCTGAGAAAAAAGTTGAACATTTTTGAGAAAAAAAAAGTCAGAAAATCCATGAAAAATGTTGCAAATTTACAACAAACAACCTGAAAATTTATCAGAAAAATGTTGGAAAATTTACAAGAAAAAAGTTGCAAATTCATGAGAAAAAATTTAATTCACAAGAAAAGAGCTTAATTATGAAAAAAAAAACAACAACTTTCAAATCTATGAGAAAAACAGCCAATTAACAGGAAAAAAGTTGAAAATCTTTGAGAATTTTTTTTTTAAACTTTACAAGAAAAAAATAGCCAGTTTCTACAATATTTTGCATTTCTGATGCTACCTGGTGGTTCAGAGTCCTGTTATTCAGCTCTGTGATGTGATACAGAAACGTTTATGATGAAACTGAGGAACAAGTCTCTCTTTTTTCCAGGTTGGGGAGGGAAGTCCCCCATCCCCTCCTTGATTCACACCTACGAATGTTGATGGGGGCGGCAGGTTAACATACCTGACTAGTGTTGACTGATCACGCATGAAACACGTCAGACACGCAGCTGCCGCTCACCTGAAGCCTCTGTGGACTCTGACCGACACGTCTCTGGTGGTCCACTGCGGCTGCAAGTGCTGGAACTCGGTCACGTTGTCCATCTGCTCGCTGGTCCTCCTCCAGTCTGAGCGCTCGGTGGCCTGGAAACGCTCTGCACGTGAAGGCGCACGTGGGTTAACTAAACTCGCCGTCCGACAGTCTCCAACGTCCCCCGTCCTCTACGGTTGCACTTACTGTTCCTCTCCACGAAGACCTTCCCCACCGGCTGGCTCTGACCCTGCGGCGCCATGAACAGGGAGTGCTGGGGGATGGAGGGAGGGGCGTCAGTGGTGATGTCGTCCTCGGCCACGTCCAGCTCATCGGGAAGCTGCGATTCGATGACTCTGGACTTCCTGTGGAAGGAGTACAGTTAAGTTGGAACGTTTTCTCATTTCGACGGGGACTTTCCTGTTCTCGTGGCTTCAGACACCCAAGGACTTCAGAGCGCTGCTTCATGCCATTTATCCTGGTCACAAATTCAGAAGAAGGTGCACCTGGTGAAGTATAACACATTTAGCTAGTGATGGTTTTGGTAAATAATTTCACGGTTAGTGTAAATAAAGCAGAATTCTCGAACTGCACATGCTACCACTGTGTATTTTTTATCAGGGGAAAATGTTTAGTTTAGTTTCTTGGTTGTCAGGGACAATGTACAAAAAAAAAAAAAAAACGTTAAACACAGGGTAAAGATGCTCTGTACCACATTATAGCGTCCTCACTAATTTCCATCTGTAGTCCCGGGTTGCAGGCAGGAAGATATTAAAAGAAAAACAGCACATATAGAACGCAATTCAGGTTGGGTTTCAGAAACTGCTGATCCTGAAACAAGCAGGGAGTAAGTTTACAAGGTACAAAGATAAGAGAAACGGCACACATAACAATTTAAGAGTACAATTTCAAATCCTATTTTTTTTTTTTTTTTTTAGATTCCTTTATTAGCCCCACAATGGGGAAATTATAGAGCATCCACATGTGTGGATGAGGCAGTCAGTAGTGCAGTGCCCAACCCTGCCACCATTCACACACACATTCACACCTGGGGCCACTTTTGAGTCTCCAATAAACCTAACTTGCATGTTTTTGGCATGTGGGGGGAAACCGGAGAAATCCCGGAGTAAACACACGCAGACACGGGGAGAACATGCAAATTCCACACAGATCACTGTTGGTCAGGGGCTGGGATTGAACCCAGGATCCCTCGGCCAAGGGTGAGTTGCTGTGCTGCCGCAGTGCTAACCACTCCTCAATCACGCTGCCCAGCGCCCATTTAAGGAAGAGAGTCAATGCTGGCAGGCTTGATTACTGAAAATCCCTTTTTTTAGTCTCTGTGGTAAAGTCTCTGTAATTTGTTCTGGTCTTCAAAGCAGTGGGGAACTTGTTCTATTCCGTTATAGCTTTGTATGAGAAGGCTGATTGTCCAAAAGCAGTTTTACGTAGGGGGATGCAACAATGCCACCTAGAGGAAGTCCTTGTTACTCTGGTATTTTGTTCAGAAGTCAGGTCCACAAAAGCTTTAAGGGGCGGAGGTGCAGAACCATGGATAATTTTTTATTTGTAACTTGATTTTTATTCATTTTTCATCATACATATTACATTCAGATCACAGTCTCTATATTTAAAAAAAAGGAGCTAGAGGAAGGAAAAAAGAAAAAGAAAAAGGGGGGGGGGGACAAATGTTGGAGCATCAAGTTTTTAGTTTCCATCTCTTAATTCTTCTGGTTTTCCAGTGTCTTTGGTTATTCTTTCAATTTCTAGTCTCGTTGTTGCACTTTGTAGTGTGTCCATTTCCACCATTTTTTTTCATATTGTCCTTCTTGCATTCTTTGTCGATATGTTAGTTTTTCCATTAAACGTATATCCTCAACAATGTCAGTCCATTGCTCTTGGTCAGGAAGAACTTCTGATCGCCATTTTCTTGTGATTGTTTTTTTACATGCAATCAGCAAGATTTTTTTTTTTTTTTAATTTAAGTTTTTGTAAAGGGTATACAGGTCATTACAGCATTGCGTTGTTTACATTTTCATCACACGTTCCCTTATTTTTTGCTATTTGACAACATTGGTAGGATAGTTATTACAACACCCCCATTTTTTTTAAAGTGAAAGAAAAAGTGAAATTAAAGAGAATTAAATAAAAAAAACGAATAAACAAACAGAACAGCAAAAAACAAACAAACAGAAAATTAACTAATTAAAAGTAAAAGAGCATCTGAGTAGCGTTGGAACAAAGAGCGGAACCATTATTGAAATGGTATTTGTCAAAGATTAGATCTAATGGAAGACACATATGCGATCCAGGGTTGCCAAAAGTTCATGAACCCATCCATGTCCTGTCTCAGTGCGAATGTCAACTTTTCCATCGAGTAAATGTCTTGGATCACGTTAATCCAATCTTCAGGTGTAGGACAGTCCTTCAACATCCATTTTTTAGTTAGGGCTTTTTTACTTGCCAATATTAAAACATTGAATAAGTATTTATCTCCTCGTCTTTCCAGTGAGTCCGGTAGTAAACCCAAATACAAAGTTACAAAAGAAAAGGGAACTGTTATTTTGAATATTTTCCCCAATATTGTCTGTACGTTGGTCCAATATTGGTGGATAACTGGGCATGACCAAAACACATGAAAATGATTTGCAGTCTTTTCACCACACAAGCGCCAACAGTTCAACCCCTTATGGGTAAATTTGTTTACCAAGTTTTTCCATCCAAATTCTCTCCACTGCAGGGATGAGGTACTTTTCCATTGCTGTCTATTTAGCTTTTCCCATATTTCCAATTGTAAAGTGAAATTTCCCTCTTTTTCCCATCTCTCTTTTATATATGATGTGTTGTCTCCTTTTAAGTCTTGAAGACCTTGGTATATTTTAGAAATGTATCTGATCCCTGGGATCCCTTTATATGCCATTAAGAAGACCTTCAGAACACCTGACTGGGCCCTTTCCAAATCCTCCTTTTTAAGTATATTGTTTATGTGGTGTCTAAGCTGAAAGAACCTGTAAAGATCTTGATTTATTAGACCTTGTTTTTTCAAATCTTCAAAACTTCTTAAAGTTTGCCCCTTAAAAAAATCGTAATATTTTATCAGCCCGTTCTCTTTCCACTCTTTAAATCTAGTGTCTGTTTTATTGGGGGTAAAGTCTTGATCATAGGCAATCTATTGCAGAAGTCGATAGGGCTCTTTGGCTTGATTCTCTCTGACTATCTTAAACCAAATTTTTAGCGGGGTCTCTATCCACGGGTTAGTGTTATTCAAGAGTTTAGGTAAGGTATTGTTCCCTATTATCACCTGTAGGGGGATGTCACTTGTTATTTGGCATTCCATCTCCTTCCATTGTGCAGTGTAGACTGGGTTACATATCTCTACTAAAGTTTTAATTTGTGCAGCTATAAAATAGTCCCTGATATTTGGCAGCGCGAGCTCACCTTTGTCTTTGTTTAGCTGTAGGGTTCTATATCTGATTCTAGGTCTCTTGCCCTACCATATGAATCTTGAGATCCTTCTGTCCAGCTCCTGCCATGTTTTTTTGGGAGGTTCTACCGGTATTGTTTGGAAAAGGTATAGAAGACGTGGAAGTATATTCATTTTGACTGCTTCAATTCTTTGTGCAGTACCTAAGAATGGTATCATATTCCATCTTGCTAGGTCAGATTTTATTTTTGTCACCAGTGGATCATAGTTTAGTGTTATAATTTTGTCGAGTTGTTTCGGGATATTGACCCCCAGATATTTCATAGATTCCAACTCCCAGTTAGTTTTGAGTTCACTTAGTGAATAATGATTTGGGTCATAGTTGAATGTTAAAACTTGGGTTTTATGCATATTTAATTTGTACCCCGATAAATCTCCATAGTCTGAAAAAACTGAGATTAGTTCTGGTAAAGAAGTGTCTGGTTGCCCTAGGTATATTAAAATGTCATCAGCAAAGAGTGCTATTTTATGTTCCTTCTGACCAAGTGTAATACCTTGAATTTTTTGATTTTGTCTTATCCATTGGCTCAGAGGTTCTATGAAGATTGCAAAGAGCAGTGGAGACAGGGGGCAGCCTTGACGACATCCTCTTTCCAGCTCAAAAGATGATGATAAATTACCATTAATCCTTATTTTAGCTGTTGGTTTTTTATATAATGCCTGTATAGTTCTAATGAAGTTGTTATGAAAATTGAAACTGGATAAGATTCTATATAGGAAAGACCAGTCAACCGAATCGAATGCTTTTTCAGCATCTAATCCCAATATGACTGCATTTAAGTTATATTTTTTTATATGATGAATTATGTGTAAAGTGCGTCGAATGTTGTCTTGTGTCTGTCTTTGTCTTATAAAACCTGTTTGGTCTAAGTGAATTAAGTCTGTCAGTATGTTTTCTAACCTTTTGGCAAGGATAATGGTAAAAAGCTTATAGTCCTGATTTAATACACTGATTGGTCTGTAGTTGGAGCATTCTAGTTTACCCTTTTCAGGTTTAGGTATAACTGCAATGACCCCTTCTCTCCAGGAGGGGGGGATTTCCCCTGTGTGGAGGACATAGTTAAATGTTTTCAAGAGGAGAGGAGATAGTTGCTGTTTAAAGGTTTTGTACCATTCTGCTGTATAGCCATCTGCTCCTGGGGATTTGTTAGCTTTAAGTTTCATAATTGCTTTTTCCAATTCTTTAGGTTGTATTTCTGACAGTAGTGTTTTATTTTGTGATTCCGTAAGTTGGGGAAGGTGTAATGTGTTTAGGAATGTCTCAGATGCGTTTTTATGTTTTTTGTGGGAGTATAAGTTCTTGTAGTAATTCTCGAAGCTTTTAAGAATATCCTGAATTCTGAATTTTATTTCCTTTGATACTGGGTCTCTGATTTTGTAGATTGCTCTTTCTGTTTGTTGTTTCCTCAATTTATAGGCTAGTAATTTTGCCGATTTACTGCCTGCTTCATAGTGTTTTTGTTTCAGAAATGTAAGTTTCTTCTGGATTTCTATTGTGTAGATCTCATTTATTTGATTTTTAATTTCTTTAATCTTGAGCGAGCCATTAGAATGAGTGTTGTCTTTGTGTTCTTTTTCTAGGTTCTTGAGTTCTGACTCTAGTGTGATTAGTTTTTCTTGTCTCAGTTTCTTTTGGGTTGCCAGTTTTGCAATAATTTTTCCCCTTATTACAGCTTTGCACGCATCTCACAGTATTAAAGGGGATACTTCTCCATTATCGTTTTCTTCCAAATATCTGAGAATATCTGATTCCAATTCATCTTTCAGTGGTCCTTTCAGGACATTTGAATTCAGCCTCCAGGAAAATGTATTATTTGTGTATTTTTGGATGTTTAAGTCCATATAGATCGGACTGTGGTCAGAGAGATCCATCAGTCCTATTTTACATGTTTTTACTCTTCCAATGTCTCTATTAAACATAAAAAAGTAATTAATCCTTGAGTAAGATGAATGTGGCGTTGAATAAAAAGTATAATCTTTTACATTGGGGTTGAATTCCCTCCATACGTCACAGATTCCCATTTCTTTTAGTAGCATCCGCGTTTTCCTATTTTGAGTGTTATTTTGATGTGAAGAATTACCTGTTGCATCCCAGTATGGATTCAGTCTTAGATTGAAGTCTCCACCACATATCACTAAACCTTGGGCTTTAGTTATCATTAGGTCGAATACATTTTTATAAAATTTCCATTTAGCCCCTGGTGGTGCATATACATTCAGCAGGGTGATATCTTCTTCCTCTAGCCGCCCAATTACCAAACTGTACCTCCCTTCTTTATCTTTGTGTTCTGATTTTTTTTTCAAATGTAATTTTGGTTGATATCAATGTCGCTACTCCCCTCCTCCTCCCTGATTTATATGAAGATGAAGAGATCATTTTAAACCCTTGTCTATTGAGTTTAGTGTGTTCCACGTCTGTTAGGTGGGTTTCTTGTAAAAATATTATTTCTGCTTTGTCTTTTTTCATTTTGCGTAGAATCTTGGATCTTTTAACTGGATTCAGGATCCCTTTTACATTATATGAGGCTATTTTGGTTACACCCTGTTTCTCCATTGTATTTTCTTATTTAGTATAACAGTGTGGTGGCCCTCTTTTTTGCTACTCAGAAACTGAAAGAACATTAAGAACATAAAAAACATTAACAACACAGTGTACGAGACTTTAAAACAAAAAACTGTCAAAAAAACTTCCTGAGCTGGGGTCTCTTTAAAGACCCTGTAAGAGCCCTGATGGAGTGTAGGCTCTGAGGGAAATTCCTCAAACTCTGTTACGTGTTGAGGGCCCTCTCTTACCCCTGTAAGTTGTCCCACGTTTTTAACGTGAATTTCAGATCCCAATCCGAATTTGTAATGATTTTTTTTTTTTTTTATGCCTATATCCTATGAGATTGTGTGCACCCTCCCACCCCCATCACAGCAAACATTCACTCTAATACAGTATTTGTTAGTGTGGAGAGAACATGTGGGTCATTGTTACATTTCTATTTTAACAAGATTTTTTTTCTTCCCTTTAAATTAAGAAGACATTTGTTTCTAATGCTATAACTGCTCCATGAAAGGTTTTACCACATGCTGATTCTGCATCTCCTTTAATGTTTGTTACCTTGTAGGAGGGGGGATGGAAGTGCAGAATGACTGAAAAGAAAAAAAAAAACCCAAAAAGGTCGCTATTCCTTCCTGGAACTGGAAAGCTTATCTTTGTAGCTCTGGGGCTGGGTTTCCCGCTGCTGGCCCGTGGATTTAGAAGGTCTTTGAGTGGACCACGTTTGAGCTCTGATCTTCTCGCTCAGATTCGCTGCAGGTTTAAACACCGTTACCGGGAGCCCTCTTCTTGCCATGTCAATTGTTGCTTCTTCTGCTGAATTATAGAGACATGACTCTTCACCGTAAAAGACCTTTAACTTTGCCGGAAATGGCGTCTGAAAGCGTAGATTCTTTTCCCGTAGAACCTTTTTGGCGTCGTTATATTCCCGTCGCTTTTTAAGAACCTCAGGGGCGTAATCGTGCTCCACGAAGACTTTTCTTTCTTGATGCATAAATCCTTTTTTCTGCCAAGCCCGTCTTACAACCTCTTGTTTTATTTTGAAATCGGAGAATCTTACCACCACCGAACGCGGGGGCGCTTCTGCCACTGGCTTTGCGGCTAATGTACGATGGGCCTTTTCTATCTTCAAATCGGTGGTTTGTGGAATATCCAACTTCTCTCTCAATAAGGATTCCACGCATTCCGCCACTGTGTTGAAACTATCTTCAGCTCCTTCTTTCAGACCGTGAATTCTGATGTTATCTCATCTCTGTCTTCCTTCTTGGTCGGTTAGCTTAGCCTCCAGCCTTGACTGTTTTCTGTGTAAATCCAGCATAGAATCTTCAAGTACTTTTACTCTTTCTTCAGCTTCCAAGATTCGGTTTTCGGCCTGGTCCATTCTGCTGTTCGTCCTTTTTAGTTCCTCTCTGAATTCATGAAATTCGGCCCGAAATCGTCATAATTCATCAAATAGTGATTTCAAGCTAATCTTTTTGCTAGCTAGGTCCAGCTCCTCGTCTCCTGAATGGAGGTCCTCCGGTTCAGATTCTGCGGCCGCCGCGCGTCCTGACCTGGGGAATGTCAGTTTCTTCTGTTTTTGGTTAGGCATGGTGTTTTCGTCTTTTGATTTTTATTCTTCCAAAAATCCGTTAAGTCTGATTTTGAAGATGTTTTCCTTGGATTGGGTCTGGGAGGATCAGCGTTAAGTTGCTATCTCCATGGCGTCCAGACCGGAAGTCCACAATCAGCAAGATTTTAACTAGATATCTGTCCTCAGCCTGTATTACATTGTCTCTTTTAAGATCACATAAATACATCAAGTTACAGTTCACTGGTATATTATATCCTAATATCCTCTGTATTGTCACATGTATAGATTTCCAGAATGATGAGATTTTGCAGCATTTCCAAAACATATGTGAGTGGTCTGCATTTTGAGCCCCACAGCCCCTCCAGCATATAGAATGGGTATTTGTATATTTTCTTTGAATCTGTGGTGTAATGAAATAGCGAATCAGGTTTTTCCATCCAAATTCCCTCCATGTCCTTGAACTTGTTGATGTGTGTTGTGTTTTCCATATTTCTTGCCAGTTTTCTTCTGTTATGTTTAAATTTAGCTCTTTCTCCCATTTCTCCTTTATATAGTTACTTGAATGTTTGTTTGCCGTAAGTTTCTGATATAGCTTTGAAATAATTCTTATTTTATTTCCTGCATACGAGCTTAAAATGAATTGTATAATCTCGCTCACATCTGTGTGGAGGTTATGCCTAATCTTCCTCATACAATAATCTCTCATCTGCAGATATCTGAAGAATTCAGATTTTTCTAGTTTAAATTTTCTTCTCATGTTTACAAAACTCCCGAAATCTTTTTTCCCCATATTGCCCCATGCTGTGATTCCCTTGTTCACCAGATTTTTGTATCCCCTATCTTGCTTTGCTGGTTCAAACTGACTGTCAAATGCTACCCATTTCAATAGTTTTATGTCCTCCTTTATATTATACTTTTGTACTATTTTATACCACAGTTCCAAAGTAAATTTAGTGATTGGGTCTATTTGTTTGATTTGCTTATATGCATCCTTATCTCCTATTATGCTTTGTACTGGGAGTCCCTCAATTTCCTTTTCCATTTCTTTCCATTTTGCCTCATATCCTCCATCGCAGCAACATATGATATATCTTATTTGTGCTGAGTAGTAATATTCCTTTAGACTCGGTAGACCCATGCCTCCTTTCTCTTTTGGTAATTGGAGAGTTTTATATTTCACTCTTGGCTTTTTACCTCCCCAAACAAATCTTGATATCATCCTGTCCCACTTTGAGAACTGGGCACCAGGAATCTCTGTTGGTAGAGCTTGGAAGAGGTAAAGCAGTCTAGGTTGTATGCTGATTTTGACTGTCTTAATTTTTGAATTCAGATCCATATTTAAGATTGACCATCTATGTCAAAAATGACGTGGGCTACATTGACAATTGGAGCTCTTTTTGGGGAAAACCTGGTCTTATGAGACGAGACAGCATTCATCCCACTTTGGATGGTGCTTCTCATTTATCTAACAATCTGGCATCTTTTTTATCCAAATTTCCAAAACCATGACTACTCAGAGTTGGGACCAGGAAGCAGAGTCGCAGTCTTACACGCCTCTCTGCAGCTCCTCTTCATCCGCCACCCCTCAGCTTAGCCCCTGTCTTCCCCATCAGAGAATCGTTGTCTGCTCCCTCCAAAGTAAATAAAAATATAATGTATAAGCATCCCAAAGTGATAAAGCAAAATATTGGTAAAACTCTAATTAAACATAAAGCCTCTAAATTGAATGATTTGGCCTCTGTTCCTCCTCATAATTTAAAAATTAAATGTGGTTTATTAAATATTAGGTCTCTAACTCCCAAGTCTCTGTTAGTCCATGATCTGTTAATTGATCATCAGATTGATTTAATTTCCCTTACAGAGACTTGGTTAGGACAAGAGGATTATGTTGGTTTAAATGAATCAACTCCCTCTGGTTATTTAAACTGTCAAAATCCCAGAAGTTCTGGTCGTGGAGGAGGAGTAGCATCAATTTACCATTCCAAATTACTAGTTAATGTAAAGCAAAAAACATGTTATAATTCCTTTGAGGGCCTGGTCCTCAGTGTTGGGCACTTTAGCAATTCCAGGTTAAACCCAATTTTATTTGCCATAGTTTATCGTCCCCCATCAACCTATTCAGAATTTTTATCCGAATTTCCTGATTTCTTAGCTGATTTAGTGCTGAAATCTGATAGAATAATTATAGTAGGGGACTTTAATATACATGTGGATGTAGATAGTGACTGCCTTAATGTGGCTTTTAATTCAATATTAGACTCGATTGGGTTTTCTCAGAAAGTAGGAAATTCTACTCATTACCTCCACCATACATTGGACCTTGTTCTGACATATGGCATAGAAATAGAAAATCTTGTAGTGTCTCCTCATAACCCTGTACTGTCAGACCATTGTCTGTTAACCTTTGATTTTACTATTTCTGACTATTTGGCTCCTAAAGAAAAATATTATCACAGTAGATGCCTCTCAGATGATGCTGTTTCCAAATTTATGCAGATTGTTTCCTCTATGCCATGTGTCAACACAATGGAAATAAGCTATAGACAGCTTGCTCCTTCTGTAATTGATAACATGGTGGATAGTGTTTCAGCTTCTCTGCATCAGGCTCTAGACTTGGTGGCCCCCTTAAAAAAGAAAAAGTCTAATCAGAGATTTTTAACTCCTTGGTTCAACACAGAAACTCGTAGCTTAAAACAGAAGACTCGTCAATTAGAAAGAAAATGGCGCTCTACTAATTTAGATGAAATCTATTTAGCTTGGAGAAATCATCTTTTAATTTATAAAAAATCTCTTAGAAAAGCTAGAACGAGTTATTACTCTGCATTAATAGAAGAGAACAAGAATAATCCCAGGTTTCTTTTCAGTACTGTAGCCAGGTTGACAAAGAGTCAGGACTCCGTCAATCCTAGCATCCCCTTAGAGCTTACTAGTCAGGACTTTATGAACTTTTTCAATAATAAAATTTCATCCATCAGAGATAAAATCAATCAGATTCTTCCCACAGTTAACTTAAATACTGTAACTACTACAACTCCTTCTATTGATGTCTGTCTTGATGAGTTTTCTCCAATCGACCTTTGTGAGTTAGACAAAATAGTTTCCTCATCCAAACCTTCAACTTGTCTTTTAGACCCTATTCCTACCAGGTTATTTAAAGAAGTCTTCCCACTTATTGGTAGCTTTATTCTTCATATAATCAATTCTTCATTAACTTTAGGCCATGTACCGCAGGCTTTTAAAATGGCTGTAATTAAACCCTTACTCAAAAAGCCAACGCTAGATCCAGGAGCTTTAGCTAACTATAGACCAATCTCTAATCTCCCTTTCATTTCAAAAATCTTAGAAAGAGTTGTTGCTACGCAATTATTTGACCACCTGCAGGGAAATGGTTTACTTGAAGAGTTTCAATCTGGGTTTAGAATCCATCATAGTACTGAAACAGCCTTAGCGAAGGTCACTAACGACCTCCTCATTGCATCTGATAATGGGCTAGTTTCTGTACTTGTCCTTTTAGATCTTAGTGCAGCTTTTGATACTATTGATCATAATATTCTACTTGATAGATTAGAACACTATGTTGGACTTAATGGAACTTCGTTGCAGTGGTTTAGATCTTATTTATCTGATAGGTTCCAGTTTGTTCATGTAAATGATGAGTTTTCTCTCAGCTCAAAGCTTAGTCATGGAGTTCCACAGGGATCTGTGCTTGGCCCTACTCTTTTTAGTTTATATATGCTTCCGTTAGGCAACATTATTAGAAAGCACTGTATACATTTTCACTGTTATGCAGATGACACACAATTATACCTGTCAATGAAGCCAGATGATAGTAATCAATTAGCCAAGTTAGAAGCCTGTCTTAAGGAAATCAAAGTTTGGATGACTTGTAATTTTCTGCTATTAAATTCAGATAAGACTGAAGTCATTCTTGTTGGTCCAAAAAACCTTAGAAATTCCTTTCCAAATCAAACTTTCAGTTTGGATGCAGTTACTCTTTCTCTTAATAGCTCTGTGAGGAACCTTGGAGTTATTTTTGATCAGGATTTGTCCTTCAATTCACATATTAAATTTGTTTCTAAGACTGCCTTCTATCATTTGCGTAATATTGCCAAGATTAGGAGCATCTTGTCTCAGAGTGATGCTGAGAAGCTGATCCACGCTTTTGTTAGCTCGAGATTAGATTATTGTAATTCTTTATTATCAGGCTGTCCTAAAACATCTTTAAAAAGTCTTCAGCTGATCCAAAATGCTGCAGCAAGAGTTTTAACAGGTACTAGAAAGAGAGATCATATCTCTCCGGTTCTGGCCTCCCTTCATTGGCTTCCCATAGAGTTTAGAATTAAGTTTAAAATCCTTCTTCTTACTTACAAAGCTCTAAACAATCAGGCTCCTTTTTATTTAAAAGATCTGATACTACCGTATCATCCTAACAGAGCACTACGCTCCCAAAATGCAGGTTTACTTGTAATACCTAGAATCTCCAAAAGTACAATGGGAGGCAGAGCCTTCAGTTATCAAGCTCCTCTCCTGTGGAATCAGCTGCCAATCTGGATTCGGGAGTCAGACTCGATCTCTGTTTTTAAGAATAGGGCTAAAACCTACCTTTTTGATATAGCCTACAATTAGGGAGGGATCATGTGTTTTCTGAACCCTCCCTTAGTTATGCTGCTAATAGGTTTAGTCAGCCGGGGGACCTCCAGTAATGCACTGGGCCTCACTCCTTTCCTCACTCTCTATGAAATATTTTTTTTTTTTTGCTGGTCATTAACATTTGTTTGTTCTCTCCCATAGATTGAGTCCCCATCGTGCTGTTTGCTCTCTACATGTCTGTTCTTTTCTTCTTCTCTATCCCCTCACCCCCCAGCCAGTCGCAGCAGATGACTGCCCCTCCCTGAGCCTGGTTCTGCTGGAGGTTTCTTCCTGTTAAAAGGGAGTTTTTCCTCTCCACCGTCGCCAAGTGCTTGCTCACAGGGGATCGCCTGATTGCTGGGGTCTTTCTGCAACTGTGGGGGTTCCCCCTACAGTTGATAGTGCTATGAGATGACTGTTGTTGTGAAATGGCGCTATATAAATAAAGTTGAATTGATTTGAATTGAATTGAATCTATCAATATCTTTTTTTATTTCTTGTTCTAACCTATCATAGTTTGTTTTATAGATTTTGCTTAAATCTTTAGGTATGTTCACTCCAAGGTATTTTATTTCTTTTTGTTTCCAGTTTAGTTTGATCTTATCAGTTATCTGGTTTAAAGGGTTATAGTGGAATGTCAGTATTTGTGTTTTTGTTATGTTTATCTTGTATCCTGATAATTTTCCAAAATTTTCTATCAAGTCCATCATTTCCATTATTGATTCATTTGGTTGTTCAAGGTAAACTATAATATCGTCTGCAAATAGCCCAATCTTGTGTTCCGCTCCCTTTATTGTTACACCTTTTAATTTCTTATTTTGTCGCATCGCTTGAGCCAGTGGCTCTATGAACAGAGCAAACAAGGTGGGTGATAGGCAGCATCCCTGCCTAGTTGATCTTTGTATATTTACTTTGTCTGTTAAGCTACCGTTTATCTGGATTCTTGCCACAGCTTTTTGATACAGTGTCTTTATGCATTGCACTGATTTTTCGTTAAATCCAAAGCGTTCCAGCACATTATATAGGAACATCCAATTAACCCTATCAAATGCTTTTTCTGCGTCTAAACTCATTATTACTGCGCTTTTCTTTTCTTTATGTATTTGATTAATTATGTGTATTGTTCTCCTGATATTATCATGTGTTTGGCGTCCCTCTATGAAACCAGTTTGATCTTCCTCTATCAATTCCGTCAAGAATGTCTTTATTCGTTTACAGATAATTGTTGTATATATTTTATAATCCACATTTAATAAAGAGATTGGCCTATAGTTTCCGCATTGTTCCCTATCTTTCTCTGGCTTTAAAATAACTGAAATAATGGCTTCGTTCCATGATGGAGGTATTTTGTTGTTGTTTAATATCCAATTAAATGAGTTTAGGAGCTGTGGCATGAGTTCTTCTATAAACAGTTTATAAAACTCAGAGGGGTATCCATCACTACCTGGTGATTTACCATTTTTTAGTGACTTAATCACATCTTTAATCTCTTGTGTTGTTATTTCTGCTGTTAGCTTTTCATTTTGTTGGTTTCCTATTGATGGCAAGTCCAATGTGCATAGAAATTTTTTAATATCCTTAACATTTGTCTCTTCAGGTTGCGAGTATAGTTCTTGATAGAATTTATGGAATATTTCTTCGATGTTTTCTGGGGTAACTGTGGTTTTATTTGTGATGGGATCCTTAATCTTATATACATTATTCACTGTTTGTTGTTTTCTTAACCGTTTTGCCAGCAGTTTTGTGGCCTTTGGCCCCGTTTCATAATATTTTTGTTTTAAATATCTATTTTTCCTTTCAATTTCATCTATTTGTATTTTTTTATCTTTATTTTTTCTTCTTTAATTTCTTGATATATTTTTGGGTCATTTGTGTTTTGATGTTTACATTCCAATTCCCTCAGTCTCTCACATCTTTGTTCATATGATTCCAGTTTAGACTTTTTTGCTTTTCCTGATTCAACAATTAATTTACCTCTTAACACAGCTTTTAGTGCATCCCATAGTATTGTTGGGTCCACTTCTCCATTATCATTCTCCTCGATATACTCATTTATGTTTACCTTTATTCTTTCTTTCATTTTCTCATCATTTAATAGTCCTACATTAAGTTTCCATGTTGTTTGTCGTTTTCTATTGTTTAAATATATTTCCATGTATATAGGATCTGATATTTCTGCCCCTCCAATCCGACAATTTCTCACCCTGTGTCTGTCACCTTCATTTATAAGGAAGTAATCTATTCTAGAGTGTACTTTATGGACTGCTGAATAATGTGTATAGTCTTTTTCGAGTGGGTGCAGGTCCCTCCATATGTCTACCATACCCATTTCTGCCAGTGAGGCTCTTATGAACTTTGTTACATGTTTTTTTGTCTTCTTAACACTTGTTGTGTCAACTTCATGATCCATGATGGCATTTAAGTCTCCTCCACAAATTAGGACTCCTTCACTGTGTGTTGCTATGAGATCAAACAGTTGTTGGAAAAAAACCCTTGTCACTTTCTGGTGGGGCATAGATGTTCACTAATGTGATCTGCATACCATCTATTCTTCCCTTTATTATTACATATCTGCCTTCTTTATCCTGGATTTCTTGTTCACATTCAAATTGTTTTTTATTTGAAATTAGTATCATAACCCCCCTTTTAGTTCCTCCCTTAAATGAACTGTAGTAGGAGTTCTTATAGCCAAATCTCTTTAGTTTCTCATGTTCTGTCTTGTTCAAATGTGTCTCTTGCATAAATATAATTTCGGCTTTTTCCTTCTTGAATTTTCCTATTATTCTTTCCCTTTTAACAGGTGAGTTCAGACCATTCACATTTAATGTCATTATCTTAAGATTTTTAACCATATTCATGTTTTTCCATTTTTTTAACTTGTGCTCCTAACCCCTTTAACAACAAAACTAACACATATATGTACAAAAACACATTAACGAACCTCGACCTCTGTATTTTGGGCTTTTCTTCTGCCCACTGGTCCCTGTTGGTGGGTGGAGGGAATGTCCTCATCGAGTGAGGGGCCCTCCCTAGACCTCTAGTTACTATCCAAGTAATAGTCATTAGTCTAGAAATGTCCAACAAAAATCACTTTAACCTCTCCTAGCCGTTTGTTTCTCTTTTACCTTGTCTTCTTGGCCTTCATTTCTTCTGTGTCCTTCTTAATCTTTGTTATAATCTAGGCTTTCCGTTGAAAGCCTTGCAGTTTTTCTTGGGCCCGGTACGCAACGTCCGTCTCCCGCCCTCTGCCGCTCACTCGCCTCCACTCCGGCTGTCTCGATGCGTTCCGTGCCGCCGCTGCTCCAGCCGCTTCCTCCGGTACGCTCACCACAAAGCCTCGCTCCGTCATGTCCCGCGCTGCCTCTCTGGCCGTGTTGTAGGTTTTCACGCCGTCCTCCCAATGAATTCTCATCTTCGTTAGCGGCGTTTGGAATCTAATTTTTTTCTCTTTCAGCATTTTTTTAATGTTGGCATATTTCTTTCGCTGCTGCACAATTTCTGTCAGGTAGTCATGGTCAAAGAATATCTGTTTGTCGCCGACTCGTATCTTTTTTTGCCATGCTTGTGTCAGGATTCTTTCCTTTACGTCGTATTTTAAAAAGTTTACCACAACTGACCTGGGTGTAGAGTTTGAATTCGGGTTCTGTGCCAAGGCTCTGTGCGCTCATTGGATCTGCAGGTCTGTTTCATCGGGCAGCTCAAGCTCTTTTTTTAAGAATTGATCTATGAATTTCGTCATCGAGTTGCCTTCAGTGCCCTCCGAAATCCCGAAGATGCGTATATTGCTCCGCCTGGACCTGCTCTCCAGGTCGGTTATTTTTTCCTGCATCCTCTGTGTTTGTGCCGTCAGGGTCTACAGCCGCTCGCTTGCCTCGGTCTTCCAGTCTTCCAAATCTGATATTCGAGCCTGTGCTTCTGCCATACATGCCCGTTGGGTGTGCAATTCCTCCATGGTTTCTGCTAGCTTGCGGTCCATTTCTTTTCGGAGACCCATAATTTCCTTCTTCATCTCTTTTTTCAGTTCTTCCTTAAGAGCCGTTAAATCCTGTTGGAGTTGTCGCTTGAAGTCTTTTATGTCCTTACTTATATTGGCGAAGCCAGTGTTCATAACATCGAGGTTGGCGTCTTCCATTTTCTCTGTTGCAGTCACCTCGTTTTTTTGGGCCTCATGTTCAGCGATTTCTCCAGCGCTGTTGAAGAGGGATTCTTTAGTTTTACCCTGCTTTTGTCTGTGTGCCCGGGTTCTTCGTGTTTTCATCCCTTGGTTTATTGATCCATTTATGTCGAGTTGGCCATTTACCAAAGATTTTTAATCCGACTAGGGAGAGCTCTCTGTTTAAGCATTATGCCTCTCCGCCATCTTCCCGGAAGTCCAACCATGGATAATTTTAAAGACCAACTGTATATTTGCATACATGATCATATTTTCAAAGCCTAACATCTTGTATTTGGCAAGTATACCACAATGGTGATACTGTCATGTCTTCTTACCTAGAATTTTGATGGATTGTTTATACAGGGATTCCAAGGGTTTCAGAATTGTACTATTGGCTTGTGACCAGCAAGAGATGCAATAGGAGAAATGTGTCAAAATCATGGCATTCAGAAAGGTTTTTGATTCTTTTAGATTAACTGAGTTTCTGATGCAATGAAAGTTTGCAAGGTTATATTTCAGAGTGCGGCTCATCCGTTTTATGTGCATTTTAAAGCTGAGCGTGGGATCTAATGTGACACCCAAATACGTAAACTCTGTTACATTTTCTATATTTGCTTCATTTACAGTTATAGTCGGATAGTGCGTATGATTTTGTTTGTTGGTCAAGTACATGCTAGCTGTTTTCCCTACATTCAGAGTGAGGCATGATTAAGCCATTTTGACACTTTTTCCATTGCTATCATTAACTTGTCAGCCACTTGTTTGGCATCCTTCCCATGTGTGTAGATGACTGTCGTCTGTATACGTACATCTGAATTTTTATGTCATTTTCACATACTGATGGCAAATCATTAATATACAAAGTAAACAGCAGTGGGCCAAAAACTAAACCTTGTGGTACTCCCATGGTGCATGCCTTTGATTAGGATACAGTATTGTTTCTACACACTGGGAGCGACCGGATAGATAAAATTTTAACCAGCTAAGATTCAAGATTCAAAGGGTTTATTATTATGTGCACAGTAAAGAAATGCTACATTTCCTGAGCAATGAAATTCTTACTTTGCTCTCCAAATGAATGCCAAGTTAAAAGGTACAGAAACAACAATTCTAATAGGTCATGACACACTAACACAGTAACTAAATACTAATACTAAAACACACACACCAACACGCAGGCAGTTGAGGAATGAAACTGAAAATTCACTGGATGACTAAAGTGATAGTGGTATATTGATATCAGAGATGATGTGAACCTGAGATGGCATAGACTTATGTACAGTGCGCAAATGAGCATTGTGCAACAAGCAGTGTATAATTCCAAATTATTTGATAAGTAGCAGCAGAGATGATATGGACATCAGACGGGTGACACTATATCTACTGTACAGGTGAGCATTGTGTAAATTTAGCAGCCGGTGTGCGAGTTCCAACATGCAAAGCTGTGTTACGGAGTTTTGGGAGTTGTTATCTGTTCAAGAGTCTGATGGCAGTGGGAAAGAAGGAGTTATTCAGTCTGGTTGTCCTGCATTTCACACTTCTGTACCTCCGGCCTGAGGGTAGAAGTGTGAACAGTCTGTGCTGGGGGTGGGTGGGGTCCCAGAGGATGGCGTCAGCTCTCCTTTGGACTCTGCGGTGGTAGATGCTCTGCAGAGAGGGGAGTGGAGTCCTCATGATCTTCTTCGCTGTCTTCACCACCCTCTGCAGGTGTTTGTGGTACAGGGTAGTGGTGTTGACGTACCACGCAGTGATGCAGTTGGTCAGGATGCTCTCAATGATGCAGCTGTAGAAATTGTTGAGGATCCTGGAGGACATGCCCAACTTCTTTCGCCTCCTCAGAAAGTACAATCGCTGTTGAGCTCTCTTAACCAGCTCTGTGGTGTTGTGTGTCCACTTAAGGTCCTCGCTGATGTGGATGCCCAGGTATTTAAAGCTGCTCATCCTCTCCACCCCAATCTTCCGGATGAACAGTGGCCGATGGGGTCTTCTCCTCCCTTTCCTCATATCCACTATCATCTCCTTTGTCTTGTCCGTGTTGAGGGTGAGGTTGTTGTCCTCACACCATGACACCAGGTTGGCCACCTCCCTCCTGTAGGATGCTTCGTCATCACCAGTGATGAGTCCTATCACTGCTGTGTCATCCGCAAACTTTAGGATGATATTGCCCTTGTGGGAGGCAACACAGCCATGGGTGAAGAGGCTGTAGAGGATGGGGATGAGAACACAACCCTGTGGGACACCTGCGTTTGTGATGATGCTGGCTGAGGTCCCGTTATCCATCCTGACAGACTGGGGCCTGCCAGTTAGAAAGTCCAGTAGCCAGTCACAGAGGGTGGGGTGCAGGCCAAGTGAAGACAGTCTGTCGTTGAGTTTGTGGGGGATGACCATGTTGAAGGAGGAGCTGTAGTCAACAAAGAGCATCCTGATGTAGGAGTCTTTATTTTCCAGGTGGGAGAGAGGATAATAGAGTGCTGCAGCGATGGCGTCTGAGGTGGACCTGTTGGGCCAGTAGGTGTACTGCAGGGGGTCCAGGGTACCCGGTATGCTGTCCTGAATGAGAGGCAGCACCAATCTCTTGAAGCACTTCATGATGATTGGAGTGAGTGCTACCGATCTGTAATCATTCAGACAGGTTGGCGGGCTCCTTTTGGGAAGGGGGATGATGGTTGTCGTTTTGAAGCAGGAGGGGACTATGTTCTGGTTGAGGGAGAGGTTGAAGATTGCTGTGAGAACGTCAGTCAGCTCTGCAGCTCATGCTCGCATGCTCTGAGGGCCCGCCCAGGTATGTTGTCTAAGGGTATTCATGTACAGTTTATATCCTGATAATTTAGAAAGAAGGACTGAGTGATTCACTGTATAGAAAAGATGGCTCCTACCCCCCATCCAGATTTTCTTTAATCGTTTCAATAAAGTAACAACATGCAGTCTCCGTTGAGTGGTTCGGCCTGAAACCAAACCGCATGGAATGCAGCAGCTGGCCAGATTTGAGATGTTCTACCAATTGGTCTAGTACAAACTTTTCAATGGCTTTTGACAAAACAGGAAGTATACTGATTGGCCTATAATTACTAATTTCCTGTTTGTCTCCGGCTTTGTGTATGAGGATTACAATGGCAGGTTTCAATGCATCAGGAAAGATATTTTCATGAATTGATTGTCTAGCGCTCCTTTGCTTGTCCAGGCATTAATAGGGGTGGCTATCCCGAGTTCTTTAAATAAAGTGGTATCTCTACCATTAATGTTGTGGTACTTGGTCTTTCAGTTTTGAATAAAAACAGGTATATAACAAGACTTTTTCACCTTTTAAGTATTTACTCGTTAACTTAATTTCTTTAACCCTTAAGTCTAATCATGCAACTCAAACACTAACGTGAATGTTCACCTTTAAATAAAACCTGAAATCCTAAAGTTCAAAATCTTAATTACTAATGACCATTCAGAAGCAATGGAATGATTTTATATAAAAAAAGAACTATTTATTTACATATCCAAATAATTAATCTTTTTTTTTTTCCAAATGTTCTCTTTCAGACAGTTAAATCAAATAAAAATATCTCAGCACTTGAATTACCAGAATAAATCACTGCTTTGCAATATTTCAATGGTCACAACCACAAAAAAACCAAACAAAAAAAACCAAATAAATAATAGAAAACTGAAAACGGAAAAGGGGCCCTTTAAACCTTAATTAAAGGAAACTTAAAGCCGGCAAAAATCTATTCTAAATATCCCACAGTCCTAAGCGTTGCAGGCCTGGCGCGAAACTTGCGTGCGTGGTAACCCAACACATAATGGCGGCTCCTTCCCTCTGGACTAGAAACGATTTGGGCAACTCACAGGGTCCACGGGCATCAGCGTATGTACAGCTCCTCTCCCTGGAATCCAGTGCAGTCGTCTCTCCCAAACACAGGAATGTTAGGACTAGGTTAGTGTTCCTTCTAGGTTATGCAGACATCTCCAGCTCACCACGTTAGCAGGCATACAGTCCACATACAGTCCGGTAGGATAAGCTTTCTTTGGTTCCCATTAGGCTGGGCAGGATGGCAGACTCCCGAACTGCTACTCCTTGTTGGAATAAGTTGCTCAACACAGTCCCACCGTCCAATATAATAACGTACAGAGCTCACTCGTTGTGCACCCTTGTTACTATATCACTTCCAAAACTCCAGAAACACATTTAAGATAAGATAAGATAAGATAAGCCTTTATTAGTCCCACAACGGGGAAATTCCAGGATTGCAACAGCACAGGGATAGCAACACTCAGAGCAACAATCAGAAGGCAAGAAAAAAAACAAGCAAGCAAGAGCAGCTAATATACATATGTACATATTACTATAAAATATATATATATACACACACACACACACACAGACACACAGTGCAGAGCATTGTAGCTGGATGGAATAAATATATGAATATATGAACACACAGTGCAGAGCATTGTAGCTAGATGGAATAAATATGTAAATATATAAACACCCACAGTACGGAGCATTGCAGCTAGGTGGAATAAATATGCAAGTATATAAACACACACATACATTTGCCATGTATTTCCCCAGTTGCTAGCTTCTACCACCAGTACTCTCCTGTCATGGGCTGCTCTCTCTCTCTCTCGTTCTCTCCTATCTCCCTTTTTTCTCCATTTTCGTTCACCCAACGTCACGCCCACTTCCAGCCAACCCTTGACCTTCAACTCACTTCTCATTGGCTTAGAAAATAAACAATACAGAAAAAAAACATACATTACCATTTCTTCTGCAAATGTACATAAAACTAAATCTTCTTATAATATTTCCAGCTTTAAGAACTCAGTATAAAAACAAAACACATTTCACATCATGTAAATAATAAAACACATGACCCCCAATCAAGAAATTCCAAATTTAACTAACTAACTAACTAACCTGCACTTATATAGCGCTTTTCTAGTCACAAAGACCACTCAAAGCGCTTTCATTAATACTAACCCTCTATTCTAAGGGCCTATAGGAAACAAATATCTAGGGACAATTTAGAACAGCCAATTAACCTAACATGCATGTTTTTGGCATGTGGGAGGAAACCGGAGAAATCCCGGAGTAAACCCACGCAACACGGGGAGAACATGCAAACTCAGTGCACTATATGAAATGACAAACAATAAATACTTTTAACCATTTTTAACAGCTATTTATTTGGTTAATGTACATGCTCTATTTTCTATTTATTAACCCATCCATCCATCCATCCATCTTCTACCGCTTTTCTGGAGGTCCGGGTCATGGAGGCAGCAGTTCAAGCAGAGAAACCCAGACTTCCCTCTCCCCAGCCACCTGCTCCAGCTCTTCAGAGAGGATACCAAGGCATTCCCAGACCAGCTGGAAGACGTAGTCTCTCCAGCGAGTCCTGGGTCTGCCCCGGGGTCTCCTCCCAGAGGGATGTGTCCGAAACACCTCAAGAGGGAGGCGTCCAGGAGGCATCCTGATCAGATGCCCAAACCACCTCAACTGGCTCCTTTCAATGTGGAGAAGCAGCGGTTCTACTCTGAGCCTCTCCCGGATGACTGAGATCCTCACCCTATCTCTGAGTGTGAGTCCAGCAATCCTACGGAGAAAGCTCATTTCAGTCACTTGTATCCGCGATCTCGTTCTTTCGGTCATTACCCAAAGCTCGTGACCGTAAGTGAGGGTAGGAACGTAGATTGACTGGTAAATCGACAGCTTTGCCTTAGAGCTCAGCTCCCTCTTCACCACAACAGATCGGTACAACGTCTGCATCACTGCAGATGCTGCACCGATCCGTCTGTCAAGCTCTTGCGCCATTCTCCCCTCACTCATGAATAAGACCTCGAGATACTTAAGATACTTAAACTCCTCCACTTGGGGCAGGAGCTTGTCCCCAACACGGAGAGGACAATCCACCTTTTTCCATCTGAGGACCATGGACTCAGACTTGGAGGTGCTGATTCTCATCCCAGCCGCTTCACACTCAGTGGCAAACCGTCCCAGTAAGACCTATAGGTCATTGCTGGATAAAGCCAACAGGACAACATTATCTGCAAACAACAGAGATGAGACCCTGTGGTCACCAAGCATGACACCCTCCGTTCCCTGGCTGTGCCTAGAAATCCTGTCCATAAAAATTATGAACAGGATCGGTGACAAAGGGCAGCCCTGGTGGAGTCCAACTCTCACTGGGAATGAGTCTGATCGAGTGTTGGCAATACGAACCAAACTCTCACAACGGTCGTACACAGACCGAATAGTTCGTAACAACAAGCTCGATACCCCATACTCCCGAAGCACCCCTCACAAAAAAACACGAGGGACGCAGTCGAATGCCTTCTCCAAGTCCACAAAACACATGTAAACTGGTTGGGCAAACTCCCACAAACCCTCGAGGATTCTCGAGAGGGTAAAGAGCTGGTCTGATGTGCCACGGCCAGGACGAAAACCACATTGCTCCTCTTGAATCCGAGGTTCGACCAACGGCTGGACTCTCCTCTCCAGTACCCTGACATTTATTAACCCCTATTTATGAATTAATGAACTATATAGTCTATTTTTCAAAGGGCTTCAATTGATTTATTAGTTCCGTAATTGTAATTATTAAAGTATCTTTATGTTTTTCAAGAATACAGTGTCTAGTCCATGAATATCCTTGTGCTGTCATGGTGGAGTTTTGCACTCTCCTCAATGTCCCAGACTCAAATAACTTTTAAACAATGAAATGACTAATTTAGATGTCTCCATCAGTGATGGAGCAGCTCATCCCAGCCTGATGAAACCACCACAGAGGTGCTCACATCTCCTGACCTTTGACCCCAACCTCAACCCAGATGAGTGGGTTTGGTAAACATCATGGCAATCGTCTAGGAGGAGTAACAATTCCCTTGAAATGTGAACGGACATTGGACGCTGATTCACTGGCTCCTTTTGGCTTTGCTGGAACCGGAGTTTTACACACAGCTCTTTAAAGGTCTCGTTCACTGTGCATTTCCCACATGTTGAACAGCTCCCACAGGTCTGGATCAAACGTTTGTGGCACATTTTGGTGAAATTGCTTTTAAATATTTAATTACTGCAGCATCACTGTGAATCATCTTACATCACTATTGCTAATCTTAGCTAGCTAATTGAGCCTGAGCCAGCTAACATAAATCTGTCACAAAGAATGAATGAAATAAAGCATCACTGGTAGGCAGGAGTGTGTGGTTTCAGTGATCAATGAGATATGACCGGTCCCTGGAGTACAGTAAGACCAGAACATTCATGAATGGCTGAATGGTGGCCCAAGGTGGCTAGCTGATGCTAGGCAGCTGCTACCATCAGCTCGTCACTAAAAATAACATCTAAAGGTGCGTTCAGACCGAATGCGAAAGTGTGGCACAAATACATGTAAAGTCAATGTAAGCATGCGGAAGCTGCACGAATGGCCAAATTTGTGCGTCCGAGGGATTTGGTAGCACTAGCTAGCAATCAGCCTTGAGATTCTGCCATCACCGGAGTTAAAGTATCAAAACTGGAGAATAAACTAGTTTGTAAATGAGATTGCCACTCACCTGCAGACAAATGGGCTGGGAGGTCTGCAGCTGAATCAGAGTGTCAGAGTTATCCACCCACAGACTCCTGACACGGATGTGCTAACGAGGGCTAGCAGTGTAAACAATCATCATCCAGGTGAAGTGTTGGAGGTGGGGACAATTTTTCCAGGATAGAGCCCCGTAGGATAACGTAAACCTAAACATGACGTGTTTTGGGGATTTCCACAACAGTTGAAACACAGCTGCAAAAGTTATAAAGGCAACTCCGTGCAAAAAATTTGCACGTTCACGTTTAGTGTGAACTCACCTTAAGCATGACGTATATGGTCAAATGTTGGTAGATGAGCAAGGATTCCAGTGGGGGATGAATAGAATTAACGTAGCTAGGCTAACCACCTCTGACAGCCCATCCAAGCTAATGCTTATGGTTCAATGTAGCATCATGGCAAAAATATAACAAAATAAGCAAGAATGACGCAAGATATATTATCGACTGTGGATTAGTGAACCAGGTGGAAAGAGAGACGTCTATTAGGGTGACTGAGATCGAAAGAAAATAATATAAACCGCGCTTAGCAAGCTAATGCCCTTTTAGCACCATTAGTTCTGAAGCTAACGTCTTGGGCTTCCTGCACATCAACATGTTTGCAGACAGACAGCGAGGCCAATAAACCCAGAAGAGCTAAAATGGCTCCTCAAAAACAAACAATATAAAGGCTGCATGTTTTTCAAGACAAGTCAGTGTTTTGATGTTTTTTTTTTACCATTACATGACCAACAGATGCATTTCAGGAAGTTAAAACCTACAAAAACATAATTTGTCAGTGAATGGGACCTTTAATAATCATGATCTGACATGTCTTACTTCTTCTTTCTGAGTTTTTTAACCACTTCTTCATCGGTGGTCTGCTCCGCCGTGTCTCCGTTCACCAGGTCGGCGTGGTCGTCATCGAGATCTGAAATGCAGACAAAACTCAGAAATTAATCATCTTACAGTTTTGTGACAAGGTTCTGTACCGTAATTTTAACGTGAAGAAACAGAGAAGCCCTTGAGGGTGCTGCAGGACGTGTATGAACTTAAAAGAATTTACGCCACGCTGAAGAATTCTGCTCACCAACAGCTGGCGTCTTCTTTTTCTTCCTCCTCCTCTGTGGTGGTGCGTCCGTCACAGGCTCGGACGTTAGATGTTCCCCCACCTTGGACGTCCTGCGGCTGCCGACACCCCCCATCTCCATCCCCTGATCTGAACACAGAAAGTAGGAACAATGCAACAGTTTTCTAATATATTTAGGATTTTTCCCCCTTAGATTTGCTAATTGGGGGAGGGGGGGATTACGTGCGTTTTCGACGAATTAGAAAGTTGGTCCTGCAACCCAACACCTGAAAATTGATATTACGACTATGAATACCCTGCCTAGGCACTTAAACCTCGATGAGATAACTGAGATTGGATTACAGACCCTTCGGAACCAAATATCAATGTATAGGAACAATTAGTTATACGGTACAAAGATTATTTAATTTATACCTATAGGTGTGTGTGGAAATGAAGGTTTGCTTTGGGTCCATGCACACACAACAAAAAAAGAAAGAAACTTGTTTTGGGGCACCAGTCCAAACCTTGGACAATTCATTAATAACTAATCCTTGTACCTTTCATGAACCAGTCTCAAATTTGTGAATTCTTCTGCCGTGACCCAGGAAAGCAGACAGACAGACAGAGACACACACACACACACACAAAAAAAATAAAAATCAGTAACTGATCTGATGCTGTCTATTATTGGTCGCAGTGGGATATCCTTCTTTTGTATTTTGGGGGTTCCATAGATCCGGGGGGTGAAGCTGGCTGTGGGTATCAGGTGATCGTATGAGTCCTTTGTGATTTTTTTGCTTTCTAATAGGGGTTTAAGAAGGGCTTTTAGCATTTTTTTCTTTACTTCTGTGGGGTTTGTTTTTATGATTTCATATGTGCTGCTGTCTGCCAACATGGTTTTCATCTGTTTATCATATGTTTCTGTGTCCATTACTATTGTGGTTCTGCCTTTGTCTGATGGGAGGATTGTGATTGTTTTATCTTTCTTGAGTGAGTTTAATGCTTTTTCTTCTTCTTTTGTAATGTTGCTTTGTGGTAATTTGGCCGTTTTCAGGATTCCTGCGACTGCGTTCCAGAGTGCTGTCTTTTCCCCTTGGTCCTGGATTTTTTCACATGCAAGTTCTGTTGCGAGGATGTATTCTTCATGGGGTATTTTGGCTGGTGTGATGGCGAAGTTCAGTCCTCTGCACAGCACTTTTTTCTCCGTGTCCGTGAGTGTGTGTTTTGATAAGTCTTTGACCCATTTATTGTTCATTTCCATGTGTGTTTGTCTTTGTTTGTTCTTCCTTTCTGTGAGTTTTTTTAGTTTCTTTAAATGGCAGTTTTTCGTTATAGTGAATTCCTGTTCGGGTGTGTGTTTTAATTGTGCTTTTATCTATTCCTGCGTTTCCTGGTCGGTCGAGTAGTGTTTCTTGAAAATGTCCATTTCCTCCTTGATCTGGTTGTTGACTTTGACCACTTTGTTTGCTGTCATTCTTATCCGTTCTTTGATCAGGTGCTTTATTGATTATTTTCTCTGCGTTTTTGGTTGGGATAGGATTTTTTATGTTGAGGCTTGCTGGTGTGACATCCTCATCTCTGCAACAGAGGTTAAATCTCAGGTGGTTTCTGTAGCGTGCTCGTATTTTCTCCAATTTCTCCAGCTGGCGGAAATCTTTGATGCAATTTTGTCCATAACTTTGAGCAGGGCCGGCTCGGTGGATCTGACAGGTCTGCTGGGCTGGCCCCACTTACGAAAGTCAGCTGAGAAAATGACACCACGCAGCAATCAGCTGGCACTTCTGACGAAGGCTGCAGTGAACGGTCGAAACATGTAAAGAAGGTAAAAACATCTCCTTTCTATTTTTGTCTTTAGTAAGAACAATCCATCCATCCATCTTCTACCGATTTTCCGGAGGTCCGGGTCACGGAGGCAGCAGTTCAAGCAGAGAAGACCAGACTTCCCTCTCCCCAGCCACCTGCTCCAGCTCTTCAGAGAGGATACCAAGGCATTCCCAGACCAGCTGGGAGACATAGTCTCTCCACCGAGTCCTGGGTCTGCCCCGGGGTCTGCTCCCAGTGGGACATGCCTGAAACACCTCAAGTGGGAGGCGTCCAGGAGGCATCCTAATCAGATGGCCATACCACCTCAACTGACTCCTTTAAATGTGGAGGAGCAGCGGTTCTACTCTGAGCCTCTCCCGGATGACTGAGCTCCTCACCCTATCTCTGAGGGTGAGTCCAGCAATCCTACGGAGAAAGCTCATTTCAGCCGCTTGTATCCGCGATCTTGTTCTTTCGGTCATTACCCAAAGCTCGTGACCATAGGTGAGAGTAGGAATGTAGACTGACTGGTAAATCGACAGCTTTGCCTTAGAACTAAGCTCCCTCTTCACCACAACAGACCGGTAGTAAGAACAAAAGGTAAATAATTAAAAGAAGACAAAATGAACCTACTTAAGCTGGAACCAAAAGGGTTGATGCTACAAATGCTTAATCGAGAAATTCAGAAGCCTCAGCATCGTAAAGAGCTGTTACCAATTCCACTGGGTAAAGCTCGTAACAGCATGGATGCTTACGTTAACAGACTCCACGAAGATTCAGCAGCTTCACCACACATGACCGCTGGTGAGCCCACAATGAACTTTGTTGCCACAGAAATAAGAACAATTCGAGTGTCTACACAAAATGTAGAATGGGACACAAAAGAAATGAAAGTTACTGTGGAGGACATTGAGGGGAAAATTAGCACACTGAGCTCTCACATGGAGAAGCCTGAGGAGTGGATTGCTGCTTTAGAAAATGCTGCTAACACATTCAAACAGCAAATCAAAGCTATGCACAAAAACATGCAAAAGATGCGAGTGCACCTAGATGACTTTGATAATAGAGGATGGCGCTGCAACCTTAAAATTCTGGGAATACCGGAGTCAAAAGAGGGGGACGACATGATTCACTTTCTGCAACAAGCAATTCCAGCCATGCTAGAGTGGCAGTTCACCAACCTGGAGAGACAGTGAGCACATCGAGTCCCTGCTGGCCCGGCGCAATGGGAGCTGAGAGAGGGGCCGTCTACGCCCGATCATGGTTACCTTACTCCGCCACCCGGGGAAGGAGGAGACACTCCAAGCAGTAAAACAGAAGGGGCAGATAATGTGGCACGGAGACAAAATCCTGTTTTTCCCTGATTATTCCAAGCAAACCATGGAACGAAGGGGATCCTTCAGGCAAGTCAAAACTGATCTGAGAAGCAAGGGAGTAAAGTACACACTCCGCTTCCCTGCCATCCTGGAGTTAAAGCACAATGAAGCACGGCACCAACTCACCTGATGAAG
Organism: Pholidichthys leucotaenia; assembly: GCA_020510985.1. Classification (NCBI taxonomy): domain Eukaryota; kingdom Metazoa; phylum Chordata; class Actinopteri; order Cichliformes; family Pholidichthyidae; genus Pholidichthys; species Pholidichthys leucotaenia. The sequence continues at coordinate 334,223,556 of CM035845.1, forward strand.
CTGCAGAGTTCATCAGGAAGCACATCGTTAATGAATACGGTCCAAGATGAGTAATGACAAAATAACCGGCTACAAACTCTGTTGGCTAAGGATGAGGAATGAGCCCCACATGCTCCCAGGCGGAACTGGGCAGCAGAGGGGAAGGGCAATTAATAATAAGGAGGAAGACTTGAATAAGGCATCGGAGCACAGCTGGCTCTGGAAACAACAACACCAGAGTAGTCCAAAAAATAGCAGAAACCAACAACGAATGAGCAAGGACCTTGAATGTAGACTTGTTGAATAGACTTTACACTACTGACTAATGCCATCACACTGAGTGCTTCCACTGTCACACATAAATACCTGTGTACTTAATGAGTGACAAGTGGATGCAGGTGTGCGACGGCAGTCGGTGCATGAATGCGTGTCAGCGTATGTGAGTAGGAATGAATGTGTGTGTATGTGCGTGTGTGGAAGAGTGTGAGAGCAAGGACAAATTAAAAATGACAGACAGCCGGTGGGTGCCGGTGGAGGGAGGCGTGCCTGTAGGCTGACAGGGAGCCAAGGCTCAGAGGCTCCAATAACTTGCCAGCTGGGAATAATTAACAACAATTAGGAAACTACAGCCACAGATCATGAAATGGGGTTGAGACATCAACCCCGTTCACGACAGAGCCCCCCCTCAAGGGGTGGAGTCCAGACACCCACGTACCATCAAAACACAAAAGAAAACCTGCCCCCTCACCCAGAGAACAATCACACAAACCAGGGCAGGAGGTGGGGGGAAACAGGTCAGGAGGGAATAAACAAACAGGAAAAACAACACTACAGAACAAAGCAAGACAAAAACACCCAACCCCAAACCTAAGACTAAGCCCCCCAAAAACCAAGAGTCCCACAGTTCAGGGGGCCGGCCAAGGTCCCAGGGCCAGCAGGCGGCCTGCAGTCCAGCATCAGGTGGCCTGCCAGAGAAAATGGGCCATCTGACCCAGAGACCCAGTCCTTCGTGTGGCCGACCTGCATAGTTGAGCCACCAGGACTGGAGGGGTGGACGAGGCAGCGGCCTACCCACCAGAAGGCTGAGAGGTGGGTTGCCGGACCAGGGAAAGGAAACCCCTGCAGTTTCTGGTGGCGGAGGATAGTGGACCAATACGGAGCCCAGAAGAAAAGAGAGGAACACTCACAAGGCCTCTGGAAGGGGAGAAGAGACCCTGGTGTCATCCGACTAGCCAGCTGCACCCTTGGTGGTTCTGGCTAGGGACTGGAGCTTGGTCACACCCGGTTTGGGCCATGGCTATGCCCGTGGTGGTCCCGGCCTGGGACAGAGTTGCACCAGCGGTGGTCCTGGGCTGGGGCCTCATTGCTCCCACGGTGAGCCCTGGCTGAGCCTGCGTTGCACCCCCAGAGGACCCTGACCGGGAAATGGTTGCACCCACAGTGGAACCCGGTTGGGCCCCTGCTGCACCCGCGGTGGAACCTGGCTGAGCCCTGCTGCACCCGCGGTGGGACCCGGCTGGGCCACTGCTGACCCCAATGCTACCCTGACTGTGGGCCAGCCGACCCGCATGAGCACCTGAGCCAGGAAGCGGTCGATCACAGGCACCCCAGGCTGGAGCTGAGCACCCACGATGATCTCCTTAGTGGGGAAAGCAGGACCCCTGGTGACTTCCAGTGGTGAGACTGGATCCACGGACTTGTCTGGTGATGATGGATTCTCTCCGGCGACCCCGAAAGAGGACTTGGACAGAGAGAAGGAGGGGTCAGGGTCGCTGGCAGCGGCGGAGCCCAGCGAGACGAGCTCAGGTGCAGTGTGCAGCTGCAGCTGGCTCTCCTTACCTAGAGCTAGGCAAAAATGTTTTAACAAGGAAAGGAGAAAAACAAAGGAGAGCACTTGCCTTAGCTTGAGCTCCACCGCTGTCCAGGACTCTGACAATCCGGGCGATGTTTTCACAGCCTCGGCCTCCTGGAGGTTCAGCTTGGGTGCCGACTCTGCTGCAGTGGCCTCCGCAGAAGGCATGATGGTCTCTGCAGTCCTTATTGCCCCAGCCATCGTGACTCACACCAGTGACTCCTCTGGCGTGTCACCTGGGGTCTGGCTCATCATTGCTACAGGGGAACGATCCTCCTGGACCTCTGGCTCCTCCTGGTCCCGATAGTTTGGCTCTGGCACTGGCATGCATTCAGGAAGGACAGGAGAGAATGTAGAGAGGGCTGGTGAGCAGTTCATAACAGCAGCAGGTGGGGAGAACTCAGGGGACTGCTTTTCCTGCGTCTCCCCACCGGGAATCAGGCAAGACATTTCATTATTAATGGAAGTGGAATGAAATAAAACTTGCCTGTTTTCCCAGATTTGTATATTGCCTGCTGCTGTAGTGGGCACGTCGTCCTTCTCCCTGGTTCTGAAGAGTTTGGGCCCCACCATGGAAGGAGTAGGGACCACTCCCAGCGTCACAGAGACGGGAACTTCCAGTGATGACACGGAGAGCCTCCGGGCAGCAGGAGGAGCCATCGAGGAGACGGACTGTGCAGCAGCAAAGTTGGCTGACGGAACAGCTGGCGAAGAGGCTGCCGCAGGAATGGTCTTGCAGGATGTGGAAAGGGCTGCTGACGAGGAGGAAATGGTGCCTCTCTGGTGATCCGGGGCTGGACGACAACATCTCCGTCGCTGACCTGACGACGGCCATGCTGGAGCTGGAGGCGAAGCGGGTGAGGGAATGGCCACTGGCTGAGAAGAGCATCTCCACCTGGGCTTAGTGAGGAATGCCCTTCTCCTCAGGTCAGGAAATCCCTGCTGGAGCGTGCAGACCGAGAATAACACTTCAGCATATTGAGGATAATTCCAGAGGCCGGGGTGAGCCTCCAGAATCCCCAAAGCCATGTTCAGGCAGTCCCACTTCTCTCCGGGGCCGTAGACTTCGTTGTCGTCATCCATGAAGCCTCGGATGAACATGGCTGCCCACTCCTCCACCATGCTGGGAGTCTCTGCTGCCATCCCTCCTCTGCTTCGGCGAGGACAGCGAGCCGGAGACATGATGAGCTCGAACCAGGTTAGTGAAAAACACACACAAAATAGGTGCAAAACCGACACGCACTTCACTGCTGGGCTCTTTCTGGTGACGGCATACTGTCATGTACGCTGCATAATTACGCAGCGCACAAATGAATTAGAGAGACCCCCACCACTGGTGAAGTGAACGTGTTTATTAACGGAAAAAACAACATATAACAGTGTCCATGAATACAGTCCAAGATGAGTAATGACAAGATGACCAGCTACAAACTCTGTTGGCTAAGGAGGAGGAATGAGCCCCATGCGCTCCCAGGCGGAACTGGGCAGCAGAGAGGAAGGGCAATTAATAATAAGGAGGAAGACTCACATAAGGCATGGGAGCGCAGCTGGCTCTGGAAACAACAACACCAGAGCAGTCAAAAAAAATAGGAGAAACCAACAACGAGTGAGCCAGGACCTTGAATGTAGACTTGTTGACTAGACTTTAGACAATTGACTAACGCCGTCACACTGAGTGCTTCCACTGTCACACTTAATGAGTGACAAGTGGATGCAGGTGTGCGACGGCAGTTGGTGCATGGATGCGTGTCAGCGTATGTCAGTAGGAATGAATGAATGTGTGTGGGTGTGTGTGCATGTGTGGAAGTGGGTGAGAGCAAGGACAAATGAAAAATGACAGACAGCCGGCAGGTGCCGGTGGAGGGAGGCATGACTGTAGGCTAACAGGGAGCCAAGGCTCAGAGGCTCCAATAACCTGCCAGCTGGGAGTAATGAACAACAATTAGGGAACTATAACCACAGATCATGAAACGGGGTTGAGACATCAACCCCGTTCATGACAAATATTGGTTTTCAGCAGAGACTGACACTTCACCTTTCATTATTACTTGCCATCCATGTTCACTGTTATGGGGTATTATCAGTGTTGGGAGTAACACATTACTTAGTAATATGTAACGTCACTACTCTTGCAGTAACGTGCTGTGTAACAAAACTACTGTTTAAAAATTCAGTAATGCATTACAGTTACTGAAATTTGATCAGATGTGTTTCTCATTTTATTAATATGGATAGATATTTTTAGTGCAAATAAATGAGGACACAGTGGTATGAAAAAGTGTTTGCCCCTTCCTGATTTCTCATTTTTTTGTATGTTTCTCAGACTTAAATATTTCAGATCATCATACAAATTTAAATATTATATAAAGACAGCACAAGTAACAACAAAATGCAGTTTCTAAATGAAGGTGTTTATTGATAAGGGTAAAAAAAAAATCCAAACCTACATGGCCCTGTGTGAAAAAGTGATTGCCCCCCCCTTTCCTGCCCCAATGTTAAAACAAATTAACTGTGGTTTATCACATCTTTGGAAAGCTAAGTTCAATTTCTTGAGCCACACCAAGGCCTGATTACTGTCACACCTGTTCTCAATCAAGAAATCACTTAAATAGGACCTGCCTGACAAAGTGAAGTAGACCAAAAGATCCTCAAAAGCTAGACATCATGCTGCAATCCAAAGAAATTCAGGAACAAATGAGAAACAAAGTAGGGACTCCAGGGAATCACAGAGAGAGCCATTATCTGTCATATCCGGCTCTAGGGAGCCGGGCAATCAGAGCCAGGGACAAGCCAGTGAGTCGTGATATTTTATTCAGGGTAAAGGGGAAGGGATGAGGAGAGCACAGATACTCATGCAGACGTACACTCACAGGTTGCACAGCGCAGAGGTAAGCAGCTCGTACCGGACGTGGGGGTAACAAGACGTACATACTCACAGCGGGATACAAACACAGGAATGCTGCAAGAGGAGTATAAGCTGACACCAGACGAAGGGGCTTCAGCTTAGCAATGTGTTTATGTCGCAGCCCCGAGTCATCGAGGCTGCTCCTATTTATCTTCATTGGCAGCGCCCCAGCTGATGAAGACTAATTGGCCCCAGCCGTCCATAATGCTGCCAGCTGGGGGCCAGCTGAGACGCTGCTCAATGGGAAGCAGGGATGAGGGAAAACATGGGCTGAGTGCCGAGACGGCATCTCAACCCATGGTGACAGAGCCCCTCCCTCAAGGTCGGGCTCCTGAACGACCAGGAACATCCCAGCCCCCCCCCCCCCACCACCACCTAGGGTGGGAGGAAGGGAGGCGGACCGGAGGGGAAGAAGCCAAGGGAAGGACAACACCAATGGGGCAATGTAGGGTAGCGGGAAAGAAAAACCCAAATACAATACTGACAAAACAGAATAATTAACCCAGGTACAGATGGGGAGAAGAACTGGGTCAGCACGCCGGTTACATACTACCCAGAGAGTACCAACCATGCGTGACCCAGAGCAAGGAAAAAAGAACCACCAAAAAGGTACAGGGCAAAAAATGCTGAGTACGGTTAAATAAAGGGGAACCTATACACAGCGCTAATTTAAGTACATACACAGTCACCAAGAAAAGTGAGGGTGACTGGAACAAATGACAATTATAGAGCATGGTGTTACGGAAAACAAGGCACATGACTCTATAATGAACCAACAGGACAAAAAAGAAATACTGAGTGCAGGCAAAGAAAAACCCACACACACGAATATATAAATACCCAGTCACCTAAAGAAATGAAAGTGACTGGAATAAATGGATAACTGCAGAGCATGGTGTTACGGAAAACAAAACATAACTCTACAATACAAAAAACGAGGCTAAAAACATGGCACAAAAAGTAAAATGCTGAGCATGAGCGATGGAAAACACAGCACTATAAAAACAAATCCACCAACAGGACAGAACATTACACCCGAGTGACCTTAATAACAAAAGAAAAAGTGACACCCGAGGTGAATGGCAGGCAGAGTCCAAAAATGGCCGAGATGGCTCCGGAGATCTCCCCGCCCATCGTCCAGCTGGCGAATCAGGGAAAGAGAAGTGTTCGGACGGCGAACTCTGGACCCAGATCCCAGGAATCCAGTCCACCGGCAGCCGAACCAGGCTGCCCAGAGGGAAACACAGACCAGTGGGGGGAACCAGATCACCGAACCGAAAGTTCTGTGGGTCGGGTCGTCGACCCGCATCACTCAACCACCAGGACCGTTGAGACGGGCGAAGGATCAGAGCGGATCCCGGTGGAAGAGGCTCAGGGGAGAGCCGATGACGAGGGCGGCGGGCGTCAGGCCGCAGGAAAACGGCCACCTCCTCACCGGACCTGGACAATACTGGGGCAGCACCCACGTCGGACCCCGATCGGGCCTCAGGCGAACCCACGTTGGACCCCGACTGGGTCTCGGGCGAACCCACGTTGAATACTGCACCAGAACCGACCTCCAACGTTGAACCCGGACCCTCCAGCACCACGAGGAACAGCAACTCCTTGCCGGTGACCCTGGAAGAAGGCTCAGAAGAGAAAACAGAACCGGGATCAGGATCACCGGCAGCGCCAGAACCCGGCGAGACGAGCTCAGACGCAGCGGACGGCTGCACCCGGCTCGTCTCCCCTGGAGATAGGCTGAAGTGCTCGGGGATAAAAAGAGAGAAAAGAAAGGAGAGCACTCGCCTGATCTCGGGTTCTGACGCCGTCCAGGACTGCGAAGATCCAGGATCTGTCATCAGGAGGTCGTTGTCAGGCTCCCATCTAGCCGCGTCGGGCCCCGCAGCCAGCACGATGGTCAGCGCAGCTTGAGATCCCTCCAGCTCAGGTAACCCCGCCGACGATCCACTCGGCGTGAAGCCAGAAGAATCTCGTCCCGCCGGACCGAACCGCTCCTCCGTGGAGACCCGGGGACGCTCAGTCGTCGGCGTAGACTCCACGCAGCAGTCAGTCCCCCTCCTCCGTCCGCAATGTAGCTGCGGAACCACAGGCCCTCTCCATATCCCACCACGTTGACCCGGAGCCGGGGACCGCTCGGCGGAGAGAGACACAGAGGATGCGGGATTAGGCATACAGGTTACAGCAGGTGGGGAGAGTTCAGGGAGCTGCGAACCCTGAACTTCTCCTCCAGGGATGTGACAGAGCAAATCATTAAGCAGGTGTGAAAAAACAATGACTTGCCTGCCCCCTGGAGGTTGAGTATCGCCTGCTGTAGTGGATTCTGCTTCTTCCTCCCCCCGCCCGGCGATAACGGAGGACCCCCCGGGAATTCGTCTGAGGGTCGCTCGCGTTGTCTCCAGCAGAGAGCTCACCAGGCCGGGATTCCAGGCACACACAGCGGTCAGGAAGCGCGTCGAGGAGGAGGGGGAAACAGCCGGGGTGAGCCAGCCCGAATGTCCAGGAATGACAGCGGGGGAAAGAGGCTCAGGGGACGAGGCTGTAGAATCTCCACACTGACGAGGCGAAGGGATGACAGCTGCGTGGGAGGAACGGTCCTGACGATGACCCAGAACTGGATCCGGACGAGGTTCGTGCAGAGGTGACTCGGCGATGTGATGACGACTACTCCCAGGGGACGAAGCGAGGGGGAAACCCAGGATTCGCCGCTCCAGATCGGAGATCGAGACGAGGAAGGCGTCGAGCACGGGAAAGCTTCGTAGCCCTGAAGTCCTCACCATCAATCTCACTGCCGCCGCCACATGCCTGAAGGTGGTGACAGGAAACACAGTAGAGCTCGCGACAGCCACTCGACCCCGGACATAACTGCTGTCAGCTGCGGCTCCTTGAAGGGAATCCCGAGTGACGTGGCGCAGGTCGGGGGAAGTCCTCTGGTTGGCGCGAACTCCCGGACTGGAATGGCGGCAGGAACGGGACTCCGAAGCGGGGAAAGACGTCGCCCCCTTCGACTCCCTGCCGGGATTTCCATCCACCCCGTGGAGCTTCTCTCGCTGTGTACCTGCAGCGTCTATCCTGGCACTGTCCTCCAGATGGTACAGAGAGTGAGGGTGACAGTCCAGGAGTTCCTCAGCACGGCCCGGATGCCAGCGTCTCGCGTTGGAGGCGTCGTGCAGGGTGAAGAACGTCCCGTCGACAGCCTCCGAGATGGACCTCAGCTCGTCGCCCTGGCGCCGGAAGTGACTCCTGGGAAACGGCATGCTAGCAGCGCTGACACCCGGACAGAAAGGTACATTTCCACAGCGACTCACGGCCGCCGGCAACTCTTCTGGCTGCGACATACTGTCATATCCGGCTCTAGGGAGCCGGGCAATCAGAGCCAGGGACAAGCCAGTGAGTCGTGATATTTTATTCAGGGTAAAGGGGAAGGGATGAGGAGAGCACAGATACTCATGCAGACGTACACTCACAGGTTGCACAGCGCAGAGGTAAGCAGCTCGTACCGGACGTGGGGGTAACAAGACGTACATACTCACAGCGGGATACAAACACAGGAATGCTGCAAGAGGAGTATAAGCTGACACCAGACGAAGGGGCTTCAGCTTAGCAATGTGTTTATGTCGCAGCCCCGAGTCATCGAGGCTGCTCCTATTTATCCTCATTGGCAGCGCCCCAGCTGATGAAGACTAATTGGCCCCAGCCGTCCATAATGCTGCCAGCTGGGGGCCAGCTGAGACGCTGCTCAATGGGAAGCAGGGATGAGGGAAAACATGGGCTGAGTGCCGAGACGGCATCTCAACCCATGGTGACATTATCCACAAATGGCAAAAACATGGAACAGTGGTGAACCTTCCAAGGAGTGGCCGGCCAGCCAAAATTACCCCAAGAGCACAGTGACGACTTATCCAAGAGGTCACAAAAGACACCACCCCAACATCCAAAAAACTGCAGGCCTCACTTGCCTCAGTTAAGGTCAGTGTTCATGACTCCACCAAAAGACAGAGAATGGGCAAAAATGGCCTGCATGACAGAGTTCCAAGACAAAATCAACTGCTAAGCAAAAAGAACATAATAATAATAATGCATCAGATTTATATAGTGCTTTATCATAGACACTCAAAGACGCTTTACAAGTAGATACATTATTCATTCACTCCAGACAGACAATGGTAGTGGCAAGCTACTACTGTAGCCACAGCTGCCCTGGGGCAGGCTGACGGAAACGTGGCTGCCAATCGGTGCCAACGGCCTCTCCGGCCACCACCAAACATTTACACACATTCATACCCAGTGTTATGGGCACTGGAGGCAATGCGGGTGAAGTGACTTGCCCAGGGACACAACGGCAGGATATCTAGGGAGAGCGGGATTTGAACCGCCAACCATCGGGTTATTAGACGACCTGCTCTAACTACTGAGCCACTGCTGCCCCAACATAAAGGCTCATCTCAGTTTTGCAAGAAAACATCTTGATGACCCCAAGACTTTTGGGAAAATACTCTGTGGACTGTGTTATGGCTGGGTTTGGAGCTGGAAGGACGAGGCCAGGTGTCAAACAGAACATATGTTTATTGATGGTCAGCACAGGTGCATCACATACAGCCGCTAGGCAGAGGAGACGGCCAAGAGGCTGTCCCTCTTGCCTGCTGCCCTTTTTATAGATGTGGAGCTGGTGGCGGAACCGGAAGGCGGAGCCACCACCCCGTGCCACACAAATAAGAGTATAAAATATACATATAACATGAATCATATAAATAACTATATAACATTTCCCCTCCCGCTTACAAAAGTCCAAAGCACACAATTCCGACCCACCCCAATTTAGGACCTGAATCATGCACTAACATAACGTAAAACAATGTACTAAAATTGGCCTAACACATTCACATCCAAAACAACTGAAACTAGGGGGGGCACAGGTGGACTGCCGTCCTACCCCCATACGGCAAGACGGATTATTCTGCCATCTGTACTAAATAAAAGTCCTTCTACAAATTAAAATAACTGCCGTGTTCCTAAGCTAAAAATACCCCCCCCCACACACACACACAGAATAATCCCCAAACTATATACACAGTAAAACACTCCGAACACATGCATAATAATGAACTTGTACACATGGCTGGAGAAAACAGTCCCGTGGGTCCCCTGGACCATCCTTTCATTAGTCCGTCCATGGAGGTGGCCTGCCTCCTGGGCTACAGCTGGTTGCCTCGGCCCCAGTGCGCCTCCTCTTCCTCACCATCAGATGCTCTGCTTGTCCAGGCCCACTTCCCACAGCCTTCTCCCAGGTACGCCGTGATCTCACCTCCTCCCAAGCCCGAATCCAGTCCGTGACTCCCAGAGCGGCTCTGCTCGGCTTGCATGGTCTCTGCTTGGCACTCGGTCCTTCCGTGCCAATTGGTCTTGCCCCGATCTCTTCTAAATCCACTGTGGTCCTTGCCGAAGTGGCCCCATGTTCACCAGCCCACTTTAGCCGAGCTCCGAGAACAACTGTGACCATCCCCTTGGTGTTGCTTGTCGTTGCAGGTGCCCCGCTGTGCCGCCCAGTACCCTCATCCAGGGCGACTTGGGCTCTGGCACTAGGGTGTGGTGACTCTGAGTGAACAAGGCCTGCCCACTTTCCAGGGTGCTGGGTAACTCTTCATCCCACACTGCGTCATCCTGCACTCTGCAGTGTGGAGAAAGTTGTCTCACTGTAGCCCAGTTCAGCAGGGTGCCCTCCGCCCCCGTGTTGGTTTGCAACGGCACCTCCACACCATCCAACTCTACCATGCAGAACGTGGACCCATTGGTGTTCGGGGCACAGAGTGAACAACTGTTGGGGCGGGAGGGGTCGATTTCTTCTGCGGGCTCCCTTGCTCAAACATGCGGCACCCCCTTGCATAGTGGTTTAAGAGGCCACACCTGCCGCAGCGCTGCGCTCTTGCCGAGCAGTTTCTGGCCTTGAAGTGGTACTCTGTGGACCCACAGCCCATAAGCATGGGCTTCCCCCAGAGCAGACCTCAATTCCACAGCGTTGGCATCTGCCGTGTCTTCTTTCACGCTCCCATCGCTGTCCGGGTCTGCTACTCGTGTGGTAATGGGACACTTCAGCCGTCGCTGTGACAAACGCTCACTCAGCTCCAGAGCTAGCCTGTCTGCTGTCTCCAACTGAGGCACTAACCCAATGGCTCTGGCTAGTGTCAAGTCACCCAGTAAAGTGAGCAGCTCCATCTTCATTTCAGCACTGTTAATATGCTCTGTCAGCTGGTCGCGCCCCATCTCCACCTCCAACAGTCTGAACCGACACTCACTATTCCGTAGTTTCAAGTTGGCTCCGAACTGCTGAGTAGGCCCGCCCACCTGTTGACGGTGCTGCCAAAACTTGCTTCCCCAAACGATGACGTTGTCCAGGGTACGAAAGTGGCACACCATCAGCTCGACCATGTTGTCGAAAACTGTCAAGAGTCACCGAGCGTGCTCAAAACCTGCTGTCCCTCCATTCCCAAGTTGTGCACCAACAATGTGTGTGCCCTCAATTTGTCCATCGTTCTCAGGTTCAGTGCCACCATGCAAGACTGGAAGACAGCACACCGTCTCAGCCAGGAAACAGGTGGCCCGCCTGGGAGCTCCAGAAACGGCCAAATTTTAAACCCACACTATTCCATACCTACTTAATCCTCTTTGCCAAATGTTATGTCTGGGTTTGGAGCTGGAAGGATGAAGCCAGGTGTCAAACAGAACACACGTTTATTGATGGTCAGCACAGGTGCATCACACACAGCTGCCAGGCAGAGGAGATGGCCAAGAGGCCATCCCTCCTGCCTGCAGCCCTTTTTATAGATGTGGGTGGAGGCAGAACCAGAAGGTGGAGCCACCACCCCGTCCCACACAAATAAGAGTATAAAATATACAGTATATATAACATTAACCATATAAATAACTATATAACACTGACGAGACAAAAGCTGAACTTTTTGGAAGATGTGTGTCCCATTATATCCAGCGTAAAAGTAACACAGCATTTCAGAAAAGGAACATCATACCAACAGTAAAATATGGTAGTGGTAGTGTGATGGTCAGGGGCTGTTTTGCTGCTTCAGGACCTGGAAGACTTGCTGTGGTAAATGGAACCATGAATTATACTGTCTACCAAAAAATCCTCAAGGAGAATGTCCAACCAACTGTTCGTGACCTCAAGCTGAAGCGCACTTGGGTTCTGCAGCAGGACAATGATCCAAAACACACCAGCAAGTCTACCTTTGAATGGCTTAAGAAAAACAAAATGAAGACTTTGGAGTGGCCTAGTCAAAGTCCTGACCTGAATTTGATTGAGATGCTGTGGCATGACCTTAAAAAGGCGGTTCATGCTTGAAAACCCTCCAATGTGGCTGAATTACAAGAATTCTGCAAAGATGAGTGGGCCAAAATTCCTCCACAGCACTGTAAAAGACTCAGTGCCAGTTATCACAAACGCTTGATTGCAGTTGTTGCTGCTAAGGGTGGCCCAACCAGTTATTAGGTTTAGGGGGAAATCACTTTTTCACGCATGGCCATGTAGGTTTGGATTTTTTTCCTGAATAAGCACCTTCATTTAAAAACTGCATTTTGTGTTTACTTGTGTTACCTTTGTCTAATACTTAAATTTGTTTGATGATCTGAAGCATTTAAGTGTGACAAACATACAAAAAAAATGAGGAGGCCCCGTCCTATTGTGGCCAAAACCACCGATTCCAAGATGAAATCTGCCGTCATGTCCAAAGGTAAAGAGCTACAGTAAAAGGAACAAACTACTCCATCAATGATCAGTTTCCACCTGAGATCATGAACAGACAGAGGCTGCTCTACCCGATCACGACGGAGGCAAGAAACGGTAAAAGGAACGCTCGTCTGCTCATTGATAAAACTTTACATCGATGGAAAACTTTATAGGAATCCTCAAATCACATATTGGCTAACTGGAGGTGACCAAAACATCACTGCTGATCCTCAGGGAGAGCCACCGGGACTTTAGCACACTACCTCTCTAGCAGTGTAAACACAGACGCGTGATGATTATGTCATCAATGCGTCCCCGCTGTCATGACAACTGATGAACCTGAAAGACGGTGAATGATTTACTTTCTTTTTTTACTCACTTTCCCTCTTCCTTATACCTCTCCCTCTTATCCGTATATTCATTTTGGTTTGGGAATTGGCCTAAATTCTGCTCGTTTGACTGGGTAGGTCTGCTGCCTAGTGCGAAGAGGCCAGTACCTCTGTGCTCTCAGACTAATAGACTGTTGTGCTGACAATGTGTCTCTGTGTATTTGAGTGTGTGTGTGATTGTGTGTGTATTTGTCCGACTGTCTTCCGTATGGATGAGAGTTTGTCTATGTCTATGTCTGTTAAGTGTGTATTGTTACTGTGTGATCCCAGTAAATTTTATCAGCTATTGTGCATAATGATCTTCAATGAATCTAATGAAGAGGGAGTGGATGTGACACAATTTATGGACTATAATAGGAATATAAGCTGTGATCAGTATATTCCTGAGCAATTAACATCCTTTAAAAACCAATACAATTATTCTTTCATGCATTTAAACATCAGGAGCTTGAATAAACATCATCATGATCTCGTTACTTTACTTACCAGTACAGGCTGCAGCTTTGATGTAATTAGTTGTAGTGAAACTTGGCTGAACGATAAGTCATACATAGACATCTTAAACCTTGATGGTTATAAACTGTTCACGAAGAACAGATGTGGCAGATCTGGTGGTGGTGCCTGTCTGTATATCTCTTGTAGACATGATGTCGGTGTTTATGATGATATTGTCATGGAAGACCGTTATATTGACTCTCTTTTTGTTGAGATACATGTCAAAAATGGGAAAAATTTAATTGTGTGGTGGACACAATACACAGGTCTAGCATTCTCTCACACCCAGAGAGGCAGGAGGAAACATGAGGACAATGGACCACGTGAGGAAGCTCACTGGGAGGTTCAGACTGGGCAGAGTTAGACATCTCCCGGGGACGGGAAAATCTACATGGAACCAGACCAGACAAAGATGCGCCTTTCGCCCCCTGCTGTACCCAACTGCCGTGTGAAGAGGCAGGGGGATGAATGTATTGTAATTTAGGTAACAAGTGTTATGACAATTGCATCACACAACTCTATTGTTCATGCACCAATGCATAATGCACCAGCCCTGATCACTATGCATGATTAATAAAGCTATAAAGGCAGAATGCAGAGAGATTGGAGGAGGCTTCTTTAGTCCCAGTGCAGCTGCGCTGGGGTCCATGGCTGTACATGTTGTTAGAGGGATAATAAAGATCTGTGTTGTTCCAAGCTCGTGTCTCGCCTTCACATCCTTTCTTTTTTCCCTCTACAATTGTAGGTGTGATTTATCGCCCCCTGGACACCGACCTTAATATTTTCACAACCAAAGTGGAAGAAACTTTATTCTCAATCAACAACAAAAATAAAAGTTGCATCCTCCTTGGAGACTTCAACATTGACCTCTCCAGGGATGATGCAGCTAAAAATGACTTTATCAATACACTACACTCCTCTTCCTTCTTCCCTACCATTAATACCTATACTAGAATCACTCACTCCACCAAGTCCATTATTGATAATATCATTACTAACATTCGTAATTCCACACTGGTATCTGGAGTCGTGCTCTCCAAGATTTCTGATCATTTCCCTATTGTTCTGTTTCTTGACCTTGCTGTTTGGTCCTCAAACTCACGTCATAAACTAAAAATAAAAATACTTAATGAAGAAACCTTACAACGACTGAGTGAGGACTTGCATGTCAAGGCATGGTATAGAATCTACAGTTGTAGTGATGCTGATGCTGCGTTTGACACCTTGACCAAGGAAATAACAGAATCCATCCAGAGGACGATTCCTGTCAGGACTATCACATGTAATGGTACTACTATTCAACGTCCATGGCTTTCTAAGGGCATACTAAAATCTATTAAGTACAAAAATAAATTATATAAATGCTACATAAAAAATCCAGATATTAACAATAAAAATGGATATACTAATTATAGAAATAAACTAACACATATTGTTAGAAAGAGTAAGAGTAATTACTATGTAGAACTTATAAATGCATCACAGGGTGACTCCAAGAAATCCTGGAGAGTACTAAATAAGGTTCTAAATAGGGACCTAAAAACTCCCACACTTCCAAACAATAACGTGGTCAGTAATCTCACCTGTAATGCCACTTTCACTGATAAATTTAATAATTATTTTGTCTCCATTGGAAAAAAATTCTACTCATGGAAAAAATTTCTACTAATCGATGGATGGAAAAATTTCCATCCATCCATCCATCCATCCATTTTCTACCGCTTTTCCAGGGGTCCGGGTCATGGAGGCAGCAGCTCAAGTAGAGAAGCCCAGACTTCCCTCTCCCCAGCCACCTGCTCCAGCTCTTCAGAGAGGATACCAAGGCGTTCCCAGACCAGCTGGGAGACATAGTCTCTCCAGCGAGTCCTGGGTCTGCCCCGGGGTCTCCTCCCAGTGGGACGTGCCCAAAACACCTCAAGTGGGAGGGGCCCAGGAGGCATCCTGATCAGATACCCAAACCACCTCAACTGGCTCCTTTCAATGTGGAGGAGCAGTGGTTCTACTCTGAGCCTCTCCTGGGTGACTGAGCTCCTCACCCTATCCCTGAGGGTGAGTCCAGTGATTCTACGGAGAAAAAATTTATCTAATAAAATTAACCAACCCCAGGCTACCTCTTTCAAACACTATCTATCAGGAAACTATCTGAATTCTTTCTTCCTGAAGCCAACTGATTGTGAGGAAGTCTGGAAAATCATCAAGGACACAAAGAACTCAAACTCTGCTGGAGCTGATGAAATTTCCAGCAAAATTTTGAAAAGTATCATTAATTTAATACTGGAACCTCTTACCTACTGCATTAATCTGTCTCTAATCTCCAGAATAGTGCCACAAATAGCAAAAATTGCACAAATTATACCAATTTACAAATCAGGTGATAAGAATGATTTAACTAATTATCGTCCAATATCCATTCTGCCTTCTCTCTCAAAGGTTTTGGAAAGAGTAGTTTATAACGGACTGACCAGTTACCTTGATAAACTCAACATTATTATCACATCTCAGTATGGCTTCAGAAAGAAACACACTATCTATATGGCAATACTCGACCTAACTGAAAAAAATCAATGATGCAATTGAAAGAGGCAACTATGGTATTGGCATTTTTTAGACCTGTCTAACGCATTTGATACCATTAACCATGACATCCTAATTAATAAATTACATCATTACGGTATCAGAGGCCTTGCATTAGATTGGTTTATTAATTATCTGTCTGGAAGACTTCAGTATGTTTATATAAATAACCACAAGTCATCATATAAATCCATCAATCATGGGGTTCCCCAGGGTTCCATTTTAGGACTTGTATTCATTCTGTATATAAATGACATTGCTAACTTCTCATCTCTACTAGATAAAATACTGTTTGCTGATGACACTAATTTATTTTTTGCTCACCAGAATCCAAACGAACTTGAACAGATAAATAGGGAACTTATGAAAATAGACACCTGGCTTCAGTGTAACAAACTTTCACTTAATATCAGTAAAACTAATTATATTGTATTCCGTTCCAATAAAAAGCCAGACACCAGGGAACTTTGCCCCAAAATTAATGGACAGAATATTACAAGAGTTAGCTCTATAAAATTCTTGGGGGTCCTCATTGACGAATTTCTCAATTTCAAATGTCACATCGATGATCTAACCAAGAAACTGGCCAAATACACTGCTCTGTTTTTTTTAAAGTGAGACATTTTCTACCACTTTCAGCACTTCTCACTCTATATAAAACTTTGAGCCTCACTTACATTACTGCAATATCATCTGGGGTAACACATTTCCAACTCACCTAAAAAAGCTAGAAATTCTCCAAAAGAAAGTCATACGTGCCTTATCATGGTCTGAATATAATTCTCCTACTAGTCATCTTTTCCATTGTTATAATCTTCTAAGACTTGGTGAGCATAATTACTTCCAGAATGCCTGTATAATGTATCAGGTTGTCCACAAACTCAACTATAAATTATGTGAACTCCTTCCAACCTTCCTTCCCATACACACCTATACCATTTGAAATAAAAACCAAATTACTGGGAAAACACAAAGACTAAAATCCACCAGGTTTAGTATTGTGTGCAGAGGACCGCAGATTTGGAATGAGCTTGATGAGAATCTAAAAATGTCACCTTCCATCTCCATCTTCAAGAAAAAACTAAAAATGCAACTCTATCATTATATAATTAATCTATTTGTTACACAAACTTGCTTACTGATGAGTTATTGCTCCATTGTAATTTTGTTTTATATGTTGATTCACTCCAATAGTATTTAATAACTTGACTATATATGCTGAACTCACCTACTAATTCAATGTAAACAAATACTGGAATTATCTGTCATATGTTTGTTTGTTCCTGCACACAAAGACATCAGACTGATTTCTGTCATCATTTTATAGTAGAATTGGGTTCCCTACTAAAAGCTTTAAATAGCTTATTTGGGATGACCCATTCACACTCCAAAACAATGTAAAAAAAAAAAGCCTATTACACTGCTATTCATGCTGTTGATAATTCATATTGTAATTCATTCATGCTGTTGATAATGTGTGATGTGCGTGTGTGAATAAACTGTTAAGTGTTAAATCATTAAGGAGGCAAACACTTTTCACACCACTATCTATCTACAGTGGGGTAAAAAAGTATTTAGTCAGCCACCAGTTGTGCAAGTTCTCCCACTTAAAAGATGAGAGAGGTCTCCAATTTTCATCATAGGTATACCTCAACTATGAGAGACAAAATGAGAAAAAAAAAAATCCAGAAACTCACATTGAAGGATTTTGATGAATTAATTGGTAAATTCCTCGGTAAAATAAGTATTTGGTCAATAACAAAAGTTCATCTCAGTACTTTGTTATATACCCTTTGTTGGCAATGACAGAGGTCAAACGTTTTCTGTAAGTCTTCACAAGGTTTTCACACACTGTTGCTGGTATTTTGGCCCATTCCTCCATGCAGATCTCCTCTAGAGCAGTGATGTTTTGGGGCTGTCATTGGGCAACACAGACTTTCAACTCCCTCCAAAGATTTTCTATGGGGTTGAGATCTGGAGACTGGCTAGGCCACTCCAGGACCTTGAAATGCTTCTTACGAAGCCACTCCTTCATTACCCGGGCGGTGTGTTTGGGATCATTGTCATGCTGAAAGACCCAGACACGTTTCATCTTCAATGCCCTTGCTGATGGAAGGAGGTTTTCACTCAAAATCTCACGATACATGGCCCCATTCATTCCTTCCTTTACACGGATCAGTCGTCCTGGTCCCTTTGCAGAAAAACAGCCCCAAAGTATGATGTTTCCACCCCCATGCTTCACTGTAGGTATGGTGTTCTTTTTCCTCCAAACACGACAAGTTGAGTTTTTACCAAAATGTTCTATTTTGGTTCCATCTGACCATATGACATTCTCCCAATCCTCTTCTGGATCATCCAAATGCTCTCTAGCAAACTTCAGACAGGCCTGGACATGTACTGGCTTAAGCAGGGGGACACGTCTGGCACTGCAGGATTTGAGTCCCTGGCGGCGTAGTGTGTTACTGATGGTAGCCTTTGTTACTTTGGTCCCAGCTCTCTGCAGGTCATTCACTAGGTCCCCCCCGTGTGGTTCTGGGATTTTTGCTCACCGTTCTCGTGATCATTTTGTCCCCACGGGGTGAGATCTTGCGTGGCGCCCCAGATCGAGGGAGATTATCAGTGGTCTTGTACATCTTCCATTTTCTAATAATTGCTCCCACAGTTGATTTCTTCACAACAAGCTGCTTACCTATTGCAGATTCAGTCTTCCCAGCCTGGTGAAGGTCTACAATTTTGTTTCTGGTGTCCTTTGACAGCTCTTTGGTCTTGGCCATAGTGGAGTTTGGAGTCTGACTGTTTGAGGTTGTGGACAGGTGTCTTTTATACTGATAACAAGTTCAAACCGGTGCCATTAATACAGGTAACGAGTGGAGGACAGAGGACCCTCTTAAAGAAGAAGTTACAGGTCTGTGAGAGCCAGAAATCTTTCTTGTTTGTAGGTGACCAAATACTTATTTTATTGAGGAATTTGCACAATTGGTGGCTGACTAAATATTTTCTTGCCCCACTGTATCTATCTATCTACAGTATCTATCTACAGCATCTATCTATCTATCTATCTATCATTTTATTAAGCAGATGTTTTAGCCGCTTTTAGTTCTGTATTATTGTTTAAAACAAGAAAATCAAATAAATTCTTTGCTCAGTTTCAAATAAAACATAATTTAATCATAATAATACAGGGGACACTAAATGTGTTTCTGACTCCAAATAAATAGCTCTAAAATTCTAAAATCTACAACTTAAATCCTAAAAATGGAAAGTTTTATAGGAAAACACAAACTAAATTACATACATTTAACAAGATTAATCACTCTTCACTCTATAAAAGCAAGAAATCTCTGTGTGTGTCTGTCACGCTTCATAGGACATCATAGGATGTCCTGTGAACTCAGGCATCATAGGACACATACACAAATGTGTCTTTATGATGTCACATAGACCCTGTGTCTTTGAGCTCAGGCATCATAGGACACATAGACAAATGTGAATAGGACACATAGACAAATAGACAAGTGTGGACACACAGACAAATGTGTCTTTATGATGTCACATAGACCCTGTGTCTTTGAACTCAGGCATCATAGGACACATAGACAAATGTGTCAAGCAGTCTTTGTATTGTTGCTCAAGATGAAGAAACTAAGCAAAAGCATCGCTTTCTCTGCAATGTCATTTTTAAAGAGGTGCTGACACAGTAAAAATGTGTAACCTTGAAGAATGCCAGTCTACACTACAAATGTGTAAAATGCCAAGCAAAGCGCGGATTTTCTCTGGGTGCTCCCATTTCTTGGTTTCTACAGGCATGCACGGGCCTTCCTGAACAGGGCTAAAAGCCATTTTTTGCTCAGATCTATTTTCATGATCCTGCCTATGAACTGGAATTATGATGCAGCTATCCCTCAACCAGTGATCTGAACGAAGAAGAAGAAGAAGACCCACCAGATGGGAGAGCAATAGAATGAGAACTGCTGCACATCAGAAAAGATACCGTGAACATGAAACAGCTCAGGTTCCAGCAGTACGCCGCAGGCATAACTGTGAACAACACAGCTGTCTGAGACAGGAGGAGACCCTTCAGCAGCGGGCATGCAAAAATACTTGCTTATACTTGGTTTCTATGGGTATGGACAGGTATGCACGGGTATGTACTAGTATTTAAAAAACAAAACCTCACAAAAGTCTGCCTCTATACTATATTTTCAGTATTTAAAAAAATGTTTCAAACTGTAAGCCTAAAAAAGGGACAGAAAATTAATTCCATACTACAGAATTACTTTGGAGGTTGTTTTAATAGCGACAATGTTTTTATCTTTTTAACCTGGTCTGGATCTGTCTGGGTAACACTCTGTCACAGGGAGCAAGGAGGTGGATGTGTGTGGAACTTTTCATGTCCGTAACACACACAGCAAATTATTGTTTTGACATGATATCAGAGGGTCATGGAAATTACCTCCATAAACAACGTTGTGCTGGTCCAATGGGGATGCTGTCCCAGGAAGGTGTGGAGAAGTCACGGGGACCTTTCGTCAACAAACCCCCGGGTGGACACATACCATCGCAGGCAGCCAGAGTGGCGGTGGACACAATTTCACAGCAGCATTTCATTCTGCGGGTTACACCGGGAAGGAATGTATCCCGTGGAGAACATCCAAGGTCCCAAGTCATAAAATGTCTGGACGGCTGCTGCCAATACAGCACTTGAGTTCCGCTTTTTCGTTTGGTTAAAACCGTTTCGTTTGGCGGTGCAGTGGCGCAGTGGTTAGCACTGTGGCAGCACAGCAACTCACCCTTGGCCATGGGATCCCTGGTTCGATCCCAGCCCCTGACCAACAGTGATCTGTGTAGATTTTGCATGTTCTCCTCGCATCTGTTTACCCCGGGATTTCTCCGGTTTCCTCCCACAGGCCAAAAACATGCAGGTTAGGTTAACTGGAGACTCTAAAGTGGCCCTAGGTGTGAATGTGTGTGTGAATGGTTAAGGGATAGTGCCGTACCGTGGCTGCTTCATCCATCCAGGTGGATGCCCTCAATTTCCCCTCTGGGGATCAATAAAGTATACAAAATCAAAAAAAATCAAAATCAAAAACAGTATATTTTTTCCCCAAAATTATATTCAAAAGCTTTGGAGTCCAGATGGAGGACTCTTGAGGTCTGGATCCGGACCGGAGTCCGCCAGCTGGTGACCCCTGGTCTAGAGAGAGCTCTTTGCTTCTACCCATCATGAGTTCTTTGTGGTGTGGCAATCTGATATTCACAGACCTTTTAAAAGGCTATCAATCAGGACTTAACCAGCTGAAATTAATTTGCACTGATGGGGGACGGGATGGTTTCCTAAATTCTGATGGATTTCAGCTGGTTTCTTTGTTTTCTATGCCTTTTTGTACCTCTCTTTCTTCACGTGTCCAATACAATCCCTGTGTCATTCCACTTTTTTAAATATAACTTGTTTTGTGAACAAAGTTGTCTTGACTTCTTTGCATGTATGGATTACTTGGGTTGTTACTGATATCTGGTGAAAATCTCAGGTCAATGACTCCATCAGGAATATGTTTAATGAGAAGAATGTTGATGTGTTCAATACTTATTTTCCCCACTATATAGAGATATGAGAACTCTGTAAATGAACAACTGAGTTTAAGAATTTGGGATTTAATAAGCAAAGTTAAACAACTCTTTGATCAGTATGTCAATCTGGGCGTCAGTTCTTGACACCGAGTGATGCTAAAACCTGGGACACAGGAACCACACCTTTAATTCAGTTTAACAATTTCATCAAAGAACCAACATGACAGCAGCCACGTGTGAAGCTTTGTAAAGTTACTGTCACAACGATTCTTATGAATGATGGGTCTGTAAGAATCTCCCAGTTCCTATGAATTCTGGAGTTCGCAGACATTCGTGGAGGGGGGCATAGTTTCTTACGGCTGCCGTTCAATTTGCAAGAGCAACTTGAGGCATTCTCGAGAAATGAGGTGCTTTTCTGTCGTACGATGGCTCTAGAGTTCTTCCATTCTTCATAAGAGTGCCTTGGGATCTTCCTATGGCATACTTACTGCCATGTTACGAAAATTTTTGTGCAACTCATGGCACCCTCAAGTCGTCGGTAGGAAGATCTTACGGCTTTCGGCATATTTTGTCGACACAAATGTCGCACAAGTGACGTACTTCCGCCTTATGAGTGCCTCACTACCACCTTACGCACGCTGTACAAATCTCCGTATGAATGGGGATTCGTACAGCGTTTCCTAGGACCACTGTAAGGGGCCCTCAAGAACTTAAGGTGTTCTTGAGGTATACTTACTGCCAACATCTTGCGTAGTTCTTATGTTGTTCCTGTGGCATTCGTACGGCCGCCCTATGATGAGGGGTTTTCATAGAAATCTTGGACAAGCCCATTGACTGGGCCACGAACTTATGAATGGTCTACGAATGCTGGTTTCTCCTAAGGCTGCCTTAAGAAGGCCGCATGAAATGGTCAAAAAAATCATTTGTATGGTGTTCCCAGCTGTTTGTAAGGGTATTTGTGACCGTAGGTTAAGAGGAAAGATTATTCTATTATATTTGTGGAGCAACAATAGAAGCGCTGAACTGAATTAAATCGAGTTAATAAAATGTTATTATGAAGATGTTTATAGATATTCCTTACCATCCATATCATCCACTCCACTTGTCTCCTTTTTCACCCTCTTCTTCTTGTGTTTCGGTGCTGGAACATCTCCTGGATTCATCGATAAAATAAATATAGAGTTTTATATGAAGGTTAAAATTAAGAATACACACTGTTCGATATAAACCTTCACCCACCTGCTGTGTCTTCTTGACTACGTGTTTCCACAGAGCAGGAACAAAAGAGGGAGAGGAAAAAAAGGATCACATAATTTTTAGTTGATCGATACATAAATAAGATGACTAGGGATGCACTGATTGTGAATTTTTATTGCTAATACCGACACCGACATTTAGAATAATTAGTTGGTTAATAGGGGTGTTGAAAAAAATTGATTCACATAAGAATCTAGATTCTCATTTTGAACAATCCAGAACCGATTCACAAAAATTAAGAATCAATTTTATTATTATTATTATTGTAGTTGTTGTTATTATTATTATTATTATCATCATTATTTTTTTTCAGTGGTGCTGGGATCCCGTCACGTGACATGTATTGCCACTTTGTGATACACAATTACACACTGATCCTGCCAACGCAGAGGAACCACGCAGAGTAGTTTACTAAGCTAGCAGCCGGATGAAACAGTTGGAATAAAGAAAAAATGGAGCAGCAAGAAATTTGAGACAGGTCTGTCTGCAGCTCGCAGACTCCATCAACACTTCTTCAACTTTACGTTCCCTCAGCAAGTTACGCCCCTGTTATGTCACTCTACAAAATGGCTGGCCGTAGCTGACGGTGCAAATATGGCTGAGCAGCACTGGGCCGATCATACACACATTCAGGTGTTGTAGCCTTGTAGACGGGCCGACGGTGGCCACACATGTCAAAGGACAGATGTAAAAGACTCTAAAAATGAGAGAGTTTAGTCCATAGCCGGTAAAAAAAAAACTTTATGGTCTAGTCTTTGGATGACGTTTTTTTGTGTGATCACATGCTACCCCATTGCCAAACAACCCTGACAGCTACAGTTGATGGGTTTTTTCCTAACATTTTTTGACAGTGATGGAAGCAGTGTTCTTTTCACTGAATAAAACCCAAATCTTATCAACCAATAGTCGACAAAAACAATTGATAATGAACAGACTAAAATAAAACTAGAAAAATAAAATCATTACAATAAATCTGGACTCAAATTAGGTGTCAAAAGTAAAATGCATGAATGGTAATTTTAGTTTAATTTCTAGCTTTAATGGATGAAAAAAATAGATCGTTTTAGTTGACAAAATTAACACTGGATGAAAGTTTATTTTTGTTTGTTTTAAATTACTGCATGTGGGCTATATTAATCATATATTCCATAACCTACATATGTTGAAGCATGTGGGAATGTTTGGTGATTACATATGTAAGGCAACTTCACACCTCTGAAAGGACAAAGACTCTCAACCGCCAAGTGAAGAACAAAGACGATCCCAGACACTGCGGTGGAGACCGGAGGAGCTACCCTCACCCCCCTAGGGCGAAGAGAGGAAGTACCAAGACAATGGGGGGATTAAGATAATGAGGGATGTCAGCCTTTGATATGCATGTCTTTTGTTATGTGCAAGTATAAAGTCAGAGAGCCGGAGATATTTGGTCTCTTTTTCCTTCTGCTACCTCTGCACTAGATGAGACTTGTTAGGAGAGCTGATAAATAAACTTTGGTTTATATATCAAATCGCCTCATCATTTCAAGCTCTTCTACACTGGTGACCCCTGACGCGAGTATGGTCCTGAGGCGTTCCCCCGTAATCGACTCATCTGTGGCGACCCAGGCAGACGACAGCGCCCACGCAGACAGGGGAACAGATGGACGACTTTCCCCCCCAGCAGAAGGGATTGAGAGGGCTCAACCGAGCACCAGCACCGCTGAGAGAGCTGAAGCAAGGCACTCTCATCCTGCGGGCACAGCAGTGATGGTCTACACGAATGCCGTCGCTGTCAAGCTGCCGGACTTCTGGCAAGAAGACCCCGCCTCGTGGTTTCAACAGGCTGAAGCCCAGTTTACACTGGCGGGCATCACGGCTGACAATACGAAATTCTACCATATCGTCTCCAAACTCGACGCCGCCACTTCGAGGTGTGTGCGGAGCATGATCCGGCGGCCGCCGGCCCAAGACAAATATGAAACACTTAAAGCAACCATCGTGACAAATTACGTCCCTTCAGCTGAAGAGAGAGCCGAGAAGATCCTGGCGGTCTACGGCCACAGAGGGTGCAAACCTAAATCCCTCATGAAAGATTTGCTACAGCTTAAAGAAGAGGACAACGACAACTTCCTCTTCCAATTCATATTCCTCAGCACGCTGCCGCCACACATGAGAGGGACACTCGCCAGCATGAGATGCAGCACCCAGCAGGACTTCCGCGTGCTCGCCAACGAAGCTCAACGGCTCGTCAACGCCTGCAGGGAACAGACACCAACAGCAGCATCCGCAGACCTCAACGCTGATGCCCAGAGCCACGGCGAGCCTCAACCCACGGAGCAGATCCAGCCCGCGGTGACAGCGACACGGCCAAAATGTAACGGACGGAGCGACGTCTGTTATTATCACCACCGTTTCGCCGAGAAGGCCCACAAATGCGTTCCCCCCCTGCAAATTTACGATTTCGGGAAAACGCCAAAGCCGAAAGCCGTTAACGGCAGTGGTTCTCGGCGAGAAGAGTAAGCTGTTATATGTGACGGATGGACACACCGGCAAGCAGTTCCTTATTGACACAGGAGCTCAGCCGAGTTTCGTCATGCCCTCCCAAGCAGATCGAGCCATGGGCACCCAGGGCAACGGAGCGGTGGCAGCCAACGGCTCCAACATTGACACCTTCGGCGAAAAGAGCCTGCACCTCCTCATCCACGGCCGCAACTACAGATGGACATTTGTTGTAGCGGCGGTGAGGTTTAACTTGTTAGGCGCAGATTTTTTGTGTGCACATGGGTTATTAGTGGATATAGCGAATAGACGCTTGGTTAATGCACTGTCTTTTGCTTCTATTCCCTGCTCAGCCCGAGTTTCTCCACCACCTGTGCAGGCCAGCGTCACCACGGCAAGAGGTAAGTTTGAGCAACTCCTCACCCAATTTCCAGCACTCACAATTCCCAAATTCTCAGCCACTGTGGCTAAACACGGGGTTGAACACTTTATTCCCACAACGGGCCCACCCGTATATGCCAAAGCTCGCCGCTTAGACGCGGCCAAACTCACCATAGCTCAGGACGAGTTTACTACCCTTGAAAAATTAGGCATTGTTAGACGCTCGAAGAGCCCTTGGGCCTCACCACTTCACATGGTTCCGAAACCCGACGGTTCTTGGAGACCGTGTGGAGATTACCGCAGATTAAACAATGCGACAGCGCATGACCGCTACCCAATTCCTCACATTCAGGATTTTTCACTGCATCTGGCGGGTGCGCGCATTTTTTCAAAAATAGACCTGGTCCGCGGTTATCATCAAGTCCCAGTTCGAGCAGAGGACATTCCTAAAACAGCGGTAATAACCCCTTTCGGCCTTTTTGAATTCCTGCGAATGCCTTTCGGCCTCAAAGGCGCCGCTCAAACTTTTCAGCGGATGATGGACGCTGTATTACGCGACCTTTCTTTTGTTTTCGTCTACCTCGACGACATGCTGGTAGCCAGCTTGTCTGAGGAAGAACACGAGCAGCACCTCACTACGGTTTTTCAGAGACTAGAAGAGCACGGGTTAATAATCAATCCAGCCAAATGCAAATTCGGTGTGTCACAAATTGATTTTTTAGGACACAGAGTCTCTCTGAACGGGGCAGTTCCACTTCCAGACAAAGTTCACGCGATAAAAAGCTTCCCACGGCCACAAACGGTCAAATCGCTGCAAGAATTTTTAGGAATGGTTAATTTTTACAACCGTTTCCTCCCCCACGCAGCTCAGCTCATGCAGCCCCTATATGACGCACTCAAAAAAAAGAAAGCTTCCAACGCGGTCGAATGGACCCCGGAGCGTGAACGCGCCTTCGCGGAAGTAAAGAGCGCTCTAGCTAACGCCACATTGTTAGTTCACCCCGATCCTTCGGCCCGCATTGCACTAACCACAGACGCTTCGGACCTAGCTATAGTGGCAGTTGTAGAACAACATGTCAGCGGGATCTGGCAACCTTTAGCATTCTTCAGCAAATCGCTAAACCAAACTGAGCGTAAATACAGCACTTTTGACAGGGAGCTGCTAGCGCTTCATTTATCCATCCGCCACTTCCAGTTCTGGTTAGAAGGGCGGAGTTTCACGGCTTTTGTAGACCATAAACCGCTCACCTTTGCTATGGCTAAAATTTCAGAACCATGGTCAGGCAGGCAACAAAGACAGCTAGCTGCGATTTCAGAGTTCACCACAGACATTCGACATGTGGCAGGCAAACTTAACGTGGTAGCAGACTGCCTCTCTCGCGCTGTGACATCACCAGAGCGCGAGGAGACAGATTATACTGCCTCAGCCGCAGAACTCTTCACTAACGCGGACACATACGCAGCACCTATCCATGCAGGGATAGATTATGCAGCCATGGCAGAGGAACAAAGCAGTGACGCGGACGTGCGCGCACTCCTGTCTGGACCAACAGGGTTAAGGCTGGAGAAAAAGGGTTTATGCGACGGCGTGCCCCCCCTAATATGCGATATTTCAACCGGCCGACCTCGCCCGTTAGTACCAGCTACATGGCGCCGCCGTATTTTCGACTCAATTCACTCCCTCGCGCACCCAGGTGTGCGCGCCTCGGTTAAAATGGTCGCCGAAAAGTTTGTGTGGCCAGCCCTGCGCAAAAACGTAAAAGAATGGGCAAAAACTTGCATTTCTTGTCAGCGCGCCAAAATACACAAACACACAAAAGCCCCTCTGGAGCCTTTTCCAATCCCTGCTAGAAGGTTCGACCACGTTCATGTCGACCTCGTGGGGCCACTACCTTCCTCCCAAGGTTTCACACACCTGTTAACAATGATAGACCGCACCACGCGCTGGCCAGAGGCAGTCCCTCTAGCGTCAACCACAGCAGAGGCTCGCGTTTTTTTTGACAAACTGGGTGGCACGTTTCGGCGTCCCATCGGACATCACGTCCGATAGAGGACCTCAATTTGTCTCAGAGCTTTGGTCAGCCATGTCCAGCAGCTTAGGGGCAACAATTCACCGCACCACCGCTTATCACCCTCAGGCTAATGGGTTATGCGAGCGTTTTCACAGGTCTTTAAAGGCCGCCCTCAGAGCCTCACTAACGGATACAAATTGGGTAAATAAACTTCCCTGGGTTTTATTGGGGTTGTGTGCTGCGCCTAAAGAGGATCTAGACGCCTCTCCGGCAGAATTAGTTTTTGCACAACCTCTCAGGCTCCCAGGTGAATTTTTACCAGAGAACCCAGAGCCAGGGCATCTTCCAGTCCCAAGGTTTTTAGGCAGCAACGGACCGGACTCTCTCCCCGGTCCAGCTCATCACTCCTTTCCACGGGTTTTTGTCCCTCAAGCTTTAAAGAACGCTGAGTTCGTTTTTTTAGGCATGAAGCTTTAAAACCAACTTTCCGCCCGGCATACGATGGACCATTCAGAGTGCTGGAACCTGGTGATAAACACTTTGTGCTTGATTTTGGGGATAGAAAAGAAACAGTCAGCATTGACAGACTTAAACCTGCCTTCTTGTTGAAAGACGAGCCTGCACAGTTGGCGAGAGCACCTCGGCGGGGTAGACCCCCCAAGAGAAAAGACTCAGCCCCCCTGCAGGGAACAGTTAACCACTCTCCTTCCCACGCTGCAGATTCCTTACAAGAAGGTCCCAGCAGGATGCCTAAACGAACCCACAGCAGTTTTGGGAGAAGATTAAAACCCAGACAGCACAGGGACTGATGCAAACCACTCCACAGTTGTTCACTGATTGTGCTGTAACAGTTTAGGACTGACTTGTGATTTTACTATGCTGTTATGATTACCACTGAACTCTCTTAGGAGCATGGCTGCTGGAAAGTTTCTTCTGTGGCAAGAGATGTAACCCTTAGTATGTCATAGTAATTATCTTAGACTGTGAATTTTTCTATTGTCTTTTCTTAGTCGTTTGGGGGGGGGCTGTGGGCTATATTAATCATTTATTCCATAACCTACATATGTTGAAGCATGTGGGAATGTTTGGTGATTACATATGTAAGGCAACTTCACACCTCTGAAAGAAGAAAGGCTCTCAACCGCCAAGTGAAGAACAAAGACGTTCCCAGACACTGCGGTGGAGACCGGAGGAGCTACCCTCACCCCCCTAGGGCGAAGAGAGGAAGTACCAAGACAATGGGGGGATTAAGATAATGAGGGATGTCAGCCTTTGATATGCATGTCTTTTGTTATGTGCAAGTATAAAGTCAGAGAGCCGGAGATATTCGGTCTCTTTTTCCTTCTGCTACCTCTGCACTAGATGAGACTTGTTAGGAGAGCTGATAAATAAACTTTGGTTTATATATCAAATCGCCTCATCATTTCAAGCTCTTCTACACTGCATTTATTTTATCTTTTACAGGAGAAGCTTCACCAGATAAAGGACCATGACCAGATAATCACCCAGAGGTGAAAGAAGTGGAAAAAGTTCTAAGTCCTCCTGCTGAATGACGCACGCTGCACCACTGACAAACTCCCAGCAAATTCTGAATGGGCAAAAAAAAAAAAAAAAAATCATGAAAATTTGTAACAGCACTATATTTTGTTTTAAAACTTTAATTTGTTTTTTAAGTCTCCGAAGAACTTAGATACTTAAGTTTATATTTATGCTGGTTTAAAATTGCATGTTCTTCCCGTGTCTGCGTGGATTTATTCCAGGTACTCCGTTTTCCTCCCACAAGGCCAAAGACATGCAAGTTAGGTTAATTGGCATCAAATGGGGATTCTAAATTGTCCTTAGGTCTGACTGTGAGAGTGAATGGCTGTCTGTCTCTCTGTGTTGGCCCTGCGACGGACTGGCGATCTGTCCAGGGTGGACCCTGCCTCTCGCCCAAAGACGCTGGGATAGGCTCCAGCACCCTCGCAATCCGAAAACAATAAAGTGGTAGAAGATCGATGAATGGATTGTTTACAATTAATGTTACTTACAGTATCTTATGCATCAATTGCATTCAGTTCTTATTGAATTTGCTCATTGCATTAAGTTACTGTACAGGTAACTGTACACTGACTGCATACAGTCAGGTAGTGCTGCTATTTAAATGGATGTTCAATGTATTTGTGATAGAATTTACTTTAGTTTTTTCATGAATAGCCTATATTTCTAGAATGCTGGAGGGTGACCAAACCTCCACACTGTGGAAAACCTGTTAGGAATTATGATGTGCTGAAAAGGAACATTTTCAACGTTTATTTCACTTGTGTACAATTTCATTTTTGAAACTCACAAGTTTTTAAAAAATAAAAAAGCAGTTACTAACCTAAGCCTACTTTTTTCATTTAACAGTATTTTATTGCAAATCAGTTGATGTAATTTTTTTAAAAATATAACCCCCCAAAACACCAACAGACTGTACTCTGCTTTCAAGCTGACCTCAGCATTTTTTGCAGTGCAGTGGACTTTGTTCCCTGAGATTAGTGGGTTTTTGTACTGAACTGAGAGTCAAATTTGAGTCAAAAATTGTTTTGAATAGAAAATCGATTCTGAATGGAATCGTGATCCCCCCAAAAATCGGAATTGAATTGAATCATGTGACTTCTAAAGATTCACAGCCCTATTGGTTCATACAAATTTTTTGGGTGTGTTTGTTATCATCTATTCCACCACTAAAAGCAAAGGAAACTAAAAAGTCTATTGTCAATGCTCCACGACTGGGATACAGCAGGTAAATATCAGCTACTGACATCGGTGATTCCTATGTTATTGTTGATGGACCCTTGCCCATCAGTGAATGAATGAATGAATGAATTGGTCGATGCCAATGCCAAGCCGCTATGTCAGTGCATCCCCAGAGATTACCTACCTCGACATGGAAGGAAGAGATCGCTGCCCTCGCTGAGGAGACACAGAAACAAACATCATCATTTTACGAGAGATCATATTGCAATTTTCCGCAGCTGCACCCACCATTTCTCTCGGCTTTCTACAGCAGAGTTTTTCAACCAGGGTTCCCCGGAACGTTAAGGGTTCCGTGACAAGTTGTCTAATTTCACTTCTTAATTGCTCCAAATAATTTGCTGCTGTTGTGCATACAACAACAATGCCAATGGCATTCGCTATAGCTAACGTTTTGCCAATATTTACAACAGTGCGTAAAAGTTACAATTAACCATCCATTCCCTTTTGGTCTTTCAGTTTCCTTCACTAATGATATTAATTTTTAATGCTGTAAACACCTGAAAAAAATAGTTTTTGACTTGATATTAAACAATCCTAGAATACTGTAAAATCTACAGTATTCCAGAAGATTTTAATGTTGAATTATATAATTAAAACTGGTTCGCCATAGGCAGCACATAGATGAGAGAGAGCTGAGTCGAGTTAATCACAAAATGCAATTAATCGCACTATGCAGTTAATTAAGCAACATTACATGAGAGGGAGTACAGTACAGTAACTGCGGGTGTGCTGTAGTTACTATATTCATGATACCATAACAACCTTGAGTGTAATATTGCTTTTACACAAGAGTTCCACAAGCACAATTTATTAAATGACAGCAATACTGGACAAAATATTATGATTTGGTTTCTTTAACCAGTTACTGTCCCCTCTAAATGTAGCCAGTAACTGTTACTAAACATCTAAATCAGCACAAAGACGTTTATTTTCATTTCACACACATGTAAACAAATTAAATATTGCCAAGTGCAAAAGTAATAGGTGCTTATAAAACATATACCTTTTGAGTCGGTACTGCAGAAGACCTGAGATCCAATGCTGGTAGCTAGCCAGTATCTCGTAGTTAGCATGATAGCGATTTAGCACACTTCGCTCGCTTTTCTTCACATTTTCAGATGAAACAGAGTCCATCACCACAAAGGTATTGTGGTTTGTTAATCGAGACACTAAATCCAACTCTAGCACTGCCTATATATTTTTAAACAGACATGAACAGTCACGATGTTTACACAAGGACAAACTTGAAGCTTTTTTGAAAAGGGTGGGACTTTCAGGTAAGAAATCTTTTCAAACAGCACCTCACTGTGGAAATTAAGGTATTCAACACAGTATTGCAATTGTCACTGAGAGTTAGTTGACAGTAAATTAGTGTTAGTCATCTATGGTTACATGAACACCTTTGAGGCGGAGTGATACATATCCAGTGACATGGTTGGAGTGCAATTATTGTGGATTTTAGTAACTCCCGGAATCCCTACTGTCCAATTAGATTGCTTGGTCAGAACTAACTGTTATATAAAGTGTCATTAAATGCACTAAAACACTTATTAGTGCAATGTGATCCAGAAGAAGCAAGCTGCCCTGTCATCTAAATGTGATTACTCAGGATTAAAAGTGGCACCACTAAAATTGACCAAAAATATTAAATTTAAAAGAAAAAATAGCATATTGATCATATAACACACCACTGATTTACATGAATATGTAAAAATACAAATAAACCCCAAACCCTCAAAATTACAGTAAGAAATTGACAAATCATGAAAAAAAAACTGGAAACACTGGTATATTTATGAGGAAAAATAGTACAAGTAGAAGCCACAAGTTTATGAGTAACTTTTTTGAGCAATAAAAATGTATAAATTAAAAAAAAGGTTCTCTTAGAATGATACACCTGCTTTTATAAAACTTGCAGAAAAAACACTACAGCAGACTATTTCAGGAACACTCTTACATAACTGGAATGATTTGTTCTCTTTTTTCGTGAAGAAGTCACAAAATGTCAGCGATTAGAGCCAAATGAAAAGCTGAGATGAAAAAAATAAACCTTACCATGGTCTTTCTGGCCATTTCACCCAAGAATTCAGTCAGAGGGAAAAGTCGAGCGACACACAAAAATCCCGACTGTTAAATCCTCGGCTAAATCTGCGTCAGTGCATCTGCCAGCACCGAGGATTACTGAGGCCACAGGTCAGACCGCTCAAGACCTTTTACAGAGTCTCGGAGCAGCATGTAAGGGCGTGTAAAAATATCAATGAAGTCAGCTGGGGAGGGCCGTGTCCCAGATCGTTTTCATTCAGGTTTATTAGGAAGTAAAAACTACATTTGATTTCAGAATTTATTTATTTATTTATTTTTTTTACAAATATGAGGGCTGCTTAATAAAGATTTCCCCTGACCCACTTCCTGTTACTGCTGAAGACTAGAATGGCGTATTGATGATGGAATTCCTGGCAAAGGGGTACCACAATTTCCGGGACTTACTACACTCTACTGCTGCAGAAAATTGCAGATCCCACTGCAGTTTATTTCTGTAACGGTCTCATCAGTGGTTCAAGGTGGACACAAATCTGGGGCCTCATGTATAAACGGTGCGCACGCACAAAAGCACGGCGTGCGCTGATTTTCACGTACACAGTGGGATGTATAAAAACAAACGTGATACAAGAATCTGCGGATCAAGCCGCAAAGTTCCCACCTGCTGTAAGAAGTTGTGGGCTCTCTGCACAATTCTGTTTGACTCTATTAGGTGGATCTGTTAAACTACAAAACAGCTGAAACTCACAGAATGTTAATATAACATTTCTACTTCAGTTAAAATGATTTGTCTACAAATTAGTGGTTGAAAAACATGATTATTATTATTACGTGATTTATCTCCATAACTCGGCTTACTGAGCAAAGTCAAACCCTGAGGAATAATAACTAATTTCCCTCAGATGTAACCTGCCTCATTCATGGTCCAACACCAGTGCCACTGGAAACTGGATCTTGTTTCTGTAAATGTGACATAGAGATAATAAAATTTAATGGAGACTATACAGTTGACTCGCGAGGCAATGTGCACAAAGCCATCTCTCCTGGGAGGAATTCTGTTTGACAAAAGGCACTTTAATCGAGCCCCAGCTCCAGTCCAATACGTGCCGAGGCAGCTGGATTGTGGATCCCTGCAGGTGAACCCTGGTAGCTACAGCAGTGATATTTGCAGCTGTGTTGGAGAGAAGAGATGTTTCCATAGTCTAAAATATCTCTGTTTGGAGATTACAATATGGAAATAAACAGCTTCTTCCTGGCTGTTGTGCATAATTTGGATTCTGACACAGATTTGGTTTGTAACTAGTATAAATTCAGCTGTAAGACTGGAGTCGTATTCAGTGGTGTTTATTTACTTCATTTACTTATTTTACTCAGTAACATCACGTCTGTCTATGCGGATTACTGAGGGCTTTCTTTAACAGCATTTTTTTCCGTGTGTCAGCCCCCACGTCACACTGTCACATAGTGATCCGTCTATAAACGTTAACTTTAATGCCAGATCATTTTATTTTATCTCAGTCTGAGCCGGCTGCATTAACTGAGGTGTAGGCAGAAGTTGTTGCTTCACCCAACACCATTTCTGTCTGAAATCTGTTATCTTTTTCTCATTCCTTTTCTTTTCTCGTTATGATCCGACAGAAATAAAAAAAATGAATGAATGAACCGTCATTGTAACACGGTCCACTCTGTAAACTTAGGTTTATTGTTGATTCAGGAGGGTCAGAACACAATAAAATAGTTTTTCTGACCTCCGCTTCCATTATCAACGCCTCAGCGTCACATTCCGTGAAGTTATTATTTTATGTTGTGCTTTCCCGCAGGACTGACGATCACCGTTAGACAGAAGAGTGACAGCAGTGGCGTTTTTCTTCATTTACAGTCATTAGTGGGAGGAACCGAGGTGGAGTAAAGAGATTGTGCACTGACTTTTCACGTGAGGTGGGATGTATAAAGAAAAGGAGTGGAGAATCGGGCGTGTGCAGTTTTATAAATCTGAGCATTTTTGTGCGCACGCACTCTTCAAATTTTGTGAGTACGCCATCTTTCGATATGAAAGCTGCTCAATCCTTTATACATGAGGCCCCTGGAGATTTATTTTATACATTTATTTTAAGAAATAAAGTTAAAGCAATATCAATGAAAATAATTCATAGATATTCCCCGACCAAACTGTATTTAACAAGATTTAATTCTGATCTTGATATTCTGTGTTCATTCTGTGGCTTATATCCAGAAGAGTTAGGAAATTTGTTTTGGAAAGGTGTTCATGTCAAAGTTTTCGGGCTAGAGCTGCACCAATATGTAGACAACAAAATTAATTTAGATTATAACTTACGTTTTGAAAATGTTTTATTTGGTTTTACAGACAATATTGGTACACACAGAAACTTCTTCTTTATTCTGAATTTACTCCTTTTTTACAGTCAATTTTTTTATTCATAAATGTAAATTTAGCAATAACAAAACTTTATTTAAAATGTTTACATTGTGGTGACACTAGACACTGTGGGGGGACATTCTTTCACACCCAGAAGCAGGAAGAGGGGCTGAACAATGGACTGAAGGGGGTAGCCCCCCCCAGAAGGGTAATTAGACCAGGCTATGAGGCGCCTTCGCCCCCTGCTGCTCCATGCTGTAGCATGTAGCGCAGGGAGGCGAATGTATGTGATGAATGTAACATGTGCTAAGATAATCGTGCCACACATCGCCTTTGTTCATACCCATGCATAATGCGCCAGCCCCGGTCTCGATGCAGGTAATAAAGCTACATAAAGAGAACACTGAGAGACTGGGCAGGCTTCTTGGCTTCTACAGAGATCGGCCCCAGCAGGCCACGATGGGGGCCACAGGCTGTACATATATGTTAGAGGGTCGATAAAGATTCTGTGTCGACCTACGCTCGTGCCTCACCTCCACATCCTTCCCTTCTACAGCATTAGACTTTAAAACTGATATTAAAATTTATTGGCTCTAGCAACCAGAAAGCTGTAAAAACTTGTCAAATTTGGCAAGAATCTGACATGTTTGTGTAGACTTCTGTTACTCAGGGGAGGAGATCCCCAGTGCAAGACGTTACTTGAAGCATTTCTGTTTTATTTTTTATGCTGTTATCTGCAGCTATGGCACCAGTGTCTCAGTGGCTTCATAATGCATATTCTACATTTGAATACAAAAAAAAAAAAAACAACTATGTATTTTTTTCTCGCATCAACCAGCAGAGGGCCATCAACCAAGTGTATATGTGAAAGGAGAAAGACTTGAGGCGGTTGAACAATTTCAGTATCTTGGTGTTGTCTTTGACTCAAACCATAAATTTAGACAACACATTAAAAAGATCACAAATAAAATGAAACTTTAACCCGGTAAATTTTCGTCATTTGAGACCATTTCTCACTTTACAGTCAGCAAAAATTTAACATGCATGCAATGATTTTTTTCCCCACATAACATATTGCTTCACAACCTATTCACATACAACAGCAACTAAGTTAAAACCCATCAAGTCTCTCTTCAAGAAAGCATTTAAAATCCTGGATAAGAAGCCTTTTCATTTTCATTATTGTAATATCATTAGCAAGTATTACCAGTTCCCAAATGTTTAGTGATTTGTGCCTTGTTTTTAAGGTCTTAAATGCCCCCCCCCATTAAATAATTTTATTCAGAAAAAGCACAGTAACAGGATAAATACCAGAGCACAAACCAGAGGAGATTGCAATGCACCAAGGCGTAAATCTGAATTTGGTCGGAAGGCTGTGTCAATTAGAGGCCCACACTTGTGGAACAAATTACCAGCTCACATCAGAGACCGTGACAACTATCTAGTCTTTAAAAAGAAACTTAAGTTTTGGTTAAAGACAAATCAGTCCTGTACTCATTTATAAAATGTCTCCATTATAGATGTCCATACCTACAGGCTTCTGGGAAATCCTGACATTTAACTATTCTGTTTGTGGATTTATTGGTGTTACCGTGTAAATGTGTCCATTTTTGTCTTATGTTTTGTGTGTTTTGTCCATGGATTGTCCTGTTAGCTGTGATATGCTGTGTATTCTGTCTCATGCATTGTTTTGTTAGTTGTGACATATCTGCAAACATGTCTTATGAACTATGTTTTATGTGTGTGAAATCTGCCTTAGGACTACGGATGAAATTTAGCTATTGTGCTAATTCTGGCACATTTACACTGAAGCGTAATGCTGATATGTTGATTAATGTGCACTGTCCTAATTCAATAAATCAAATAAATAAATAATTGCAGTTGCACTTTTACAACCGTCATGTGCAGGACATGAGCGATATACAGTATGTACAGAACATGCTAAATGCAGACCGCGGCTGATGATGACGGCACACTGACATAGAACTGACAGGAGGCAGGACTGGCAGGCGTCCAGTATGGAACATATACGAAGCATGTTTGGTACGGAACATGTACTGAACGTTCCGTACTATAAAGTTTGTTCCATGTTTTGGTAGGCACCCACAGCTTGCACGGCCCTGCAGCTCCTCTCCCAACCTCACGCCATCTGATTTCCACCGCTTTCCAACCATGAAGTCATTTTTTTTTTTTAATTACTTATTTTGTACCCGTAGGTAGATTTGTTTTGCAGTCTGGTGACAAGCCACCAGCTGTCGGTCGCTGCGTGCGCAAGCGCCCCTTAACTCCCTAACCTGCATGTTTTTGGCATGTGGGAGGAAACCGGAGAAATCACGGAGTAAACCAACACAAACATGGGGAGAACATGCAAACTCCACACAGATCACTGTTGGCCGGGGGCAGGGATCGAACCCACCATCTCACGGTCCCCGCGGTCCCCCGGCCGAGGGTAAAACTGTGCTGCCACAGTGCTAATCACTGCGCCACCGTGCAGCCCATTTTTGAGGGACAAGCTCTTCCAAGACGCTGAAACACTGATTTCTGAGGCCAAATCGTAGCTTCTGATGCAACCTCATATTCAACCTCATATCTTAGTTGAAAGGCTCCTGCAACAATTTGATTTGAGCAATAATCTGGTGGGTTGGATTCTGGATTTCTTAACCAACAGGACGCAGAGAGTAAGGGTCAATGGTACATTGTCTGACCTAAAGTGCTCTTCTACTGGCTCTCCTCAGGGGTGTGTGTTGTCACCACTACTCTTCATCCTGTACACAAACATGTGTCAGAGCAGACATGACAACAGACACATCATAAAGTATGCTGATGATTCAGTTGTTGTCAGTCTCCTCCAGGATGGTGAGAGTGGCCACGGCCCAGTAGTTGATGATTTTGTTCACTGGTGTGAGGACTCCTACCTGCAGCTGAATACAACAAAAACTAAAGATATGATTATTGACATTAGGAGGAAAACTCCCAGGCACAAAGTCACCGTACTAAAAGGCCAGACCACCGAATGTGTACAATCGTACAAATATCTTGGGACAATTATTGATAGTAATTTAAACTTTGAAGTGAACTGTGAAAGGGTGTGCAAAAAGGGTCAGCAACATTTGCATTGCTTGAGAAAACTTGCACGCTTCCAAGTTGACCGAACCATAATGACAATGTTTTATCAGGCTTTTATTGAATCTGTTTTATCCTTTTCTTTAGTGTCATGGTTTGGTCAGATAAAACTGAAACAGAGGAAATCCTTGGATCAGGTAGTTAGATGGTCCAGTCGTTTGCTTGGTGAGTCACAGCTGAGCCTGACATCCCTGTACACCAGACAGGTACAGAGGATGGCTACCTCCATTTTAAATGATGACTCCCACCCTTTGCACTGCAACTTTCAGCTTCTTCCCTCAAGACGGAGGTTTGCTGTCCCAAAAAGTAGAACCCAGCGCTACAAAAACAGCTTTGTTCCTGCTGCTGTCAAAGAGTTGAACAAGCTGTAAAAATATGTTGTACATAATTTAGGTACCTATTTATTAACTTCATTTTATATTTTTTTTTCCACAATATCTTTATTGAACCTTTTTTTTTTTTTTAACAAACATGATACAAACAATCAAACACTAACACTAAAGTACTACAAAAAAAAAAAAAAAATGCCCTAAAAACACCAACAACCACCAACAAAATCAAATCTTCAACAATGCTCCTCTGTTTAGTCTAGACAATCCAATACATAAGTATACATATTATGTTCACCAGTTTGGAATTTACAAGGTCCACACACATCATTCACCTTCTTCTTCAAGAGTTATGTTTAAATTTTTTACATAATCAATAAAAGGTCTCCATATATTCTCAAACACAATTTCCTTTGATTTCAGTATATATGTTATTCTTTCTAATGGAAGGTTTGTTAACATCTGTCTTAACCACTGAGTCACATCTGGTCTATGAGTCTTTTTCCATAATAGTGCAATACATTTTTTGGCATTAAGCAAACTGAGGTCTATGAATGTTCTTTCACTTTTATTGAAATTATGCTTTTCTGGGTACAGACCCAACAAAAACAGTTTAGGATTCAATATGATTTGTTTTGAGATTATTTTTTCAATTGTTACCCTCACCTCTTCCCAAAACATTCTTATTAATCTACATTCCCATAAACAATGAAATAGGGTTCCTTTACTTTCCATGCATTTTGTGCATGTATCTGGTATATTTTTGTTATATCTATTTAACTCCTCCGGTGTAACATACATCCGCATTAACCATTTGAAATGTATCAATTTAAGGCGTACATTTATTGATTTGGTTTGAGCTTCTGTACAAGCCAATTCCCATTGTTCCTCTGAAATTTCAATTTGCAGATCTTCTTTCCAGTAGTTTAATCTTTTCAGTGAATTTTCACTTGAAGATAGTGTCAATGAGTTATAAAACTCTGAAATAATACCCTTTCTTTTACTATCTTTCATCATCATTTTTTCCAAGGATGAATAAATAGGTCGAGTGAGAGCTTTATTTTGATTTGATCGAATAAAGTTTCTAAGTTGAAGATATTTAAAAAAATGTGTTCTATTGAGATTAAATTTGATCCTCAGCTCTTCAAAAGACATTATGTTGTCTGCACATGGCAAATATAAATCCTGAATCTTTTGTATCCCTTTTAAATTCCATACTTTAAATACAGCGTCCGCTCTCCCTGGTTTAAAATATTGATTACCCCATATTGGACTAAATTGTGACAATAACTGTGGTTCTTTTAAATAGTTTTTAGCTTCACACCATATTTTGATCATATGCTTTACAAATGGATTTTTAACTTGTTTTTGTAATTTTTTTGCCGAATCTGAGTATATGAATATGGGAAGAGGTAAAGGTAAATTGTATGATTCCATTTCAGTCCAGTGAGGGAGATCATTTGATGAAAAATAATATGTCATAGACCTCAGTTGTGCCGACCAATAATACAACATAAAATTTGGACATTTCAGACCTCCACGATCAAATGGTAAATATAATAAAGACAAACGTAATCTAGCCCTCCTGTTGTTCCATATAAATTCCACTAACTTTTTTTTTATTCTTGAGAATAGATCTAAAGGTGGTGATAAGGGAATGTATTGAAATAAATAAAGTATTTTAGGTAAAATATTACTTTTAAGTATATTGATTCTCCCGATCATCGACATTGGTAGTGACATCCATCTCTGAGTTAACTCATTGATATCTGACATTAAGGCTTCATAGTTGACACTGGCGACTGATTCTAGCTTAGGCATAATTTGGATTCCTAAATATTTAAACTGATTTACAACATTGAATTGATTTACCTCAGGGGCTGGGTAATTTCTCTGGGTCTCATTTAGCATTAATATTGAAGATTTAGTTTTATTTATTTTATATCCTGATATTTCCCCAAAATTCTTTATTAAATTCAACAAGGTTGGAATTGATTTTTTTAGATTCGACATAAACAAAATTATATCATCGGCGTACAGGGAGATTTTATGTTCTGTTGGTCCAACTTTAATTCCATATATTTGTGAATGTAAACGTATCGCTATCGCTAAAGGTTCAATTGCCATAGTAAACAGTAAAGGTGAAAGTGGACAGCCTTGTCGACATCCTCTATTGATTTTTATTGGTTTTGAAATATTGTTATTTGTTAGGATTTCTGCTGTAGCATTATTGTATATTATTTGAACCCATTTTATGAAATTATTTCCAAGTCCAAACCTTTGTAGGACTTCAAAAAGAAAGGGCCATTCAACTCTATCAAAGGCCTTTTCGGCGTCCAATGATAGGAGAGCTGTATCCAGTGCTTCTTTATTAAAATAAATAATATTAAATAGTCTTCTTACATTATGGAAGCCTTGTCTACCCTTTATAAAGCCATTCTGATCTCGATTAATAATATTTGGTAAAATTTCTTGTATTCGTCTTGCTAAAATTTTACAGATTATCTTAAGGTCGGCGTTTAATAGGCTTATTGGTCTCATATTTTCACATTTATTAGAGGGCTTACCTGGTTTTGGCAGCAGTATAATTAAGGCATCATTTATGTATGATGGTAAATTATTATTTTGAAATGCTTCTAAAACCATTTCCAAAAAAGGTTTTATTAATTTATTCTTAAATTTTTTATAAAGGTCAACCGGAAGACCATCTGGTCCTGCACTTTTTCCTGATTTCATATTATCAATGGCTAGCCCAACTTCTTCTTGACTAATTTTAGACTCCAATATCTCCCTGTTTTCATTTGGAATACACGGTATAGATAGTTCGTTCAAAAACCCATTTAGTTTTGTTAAATCAGGTTCATTTTTGGTATCATATAATTTTTCATAGTAATCTCTAAAGGCTCTATTAATTTCTAAAGGATCTATAACTACCTGTCCGTTACTTATAATACTGGTAATTGGTGTTTTAATTTCCAATTGTTTAATCTGCCATGCTAATAATTTTCCTGATTTTTCACCTTGTTCATAAAAAGATTGTTTCAATCTTAGAAGACTCGAGGCAGCTCTATTCGCTGATTTTTTGTCGTATTCAGCTCTCAAAATCAGTAATTCATTCTCCAACCTTGGGTCACTTCCTGCATACACTTTTTCCTGAAGACTTTTTATTTTATGTTCCAATTTAGCTCTCTCCTCTCGAGTCTTCTTAGATTTTGATCCTGTATAACTAATAATATGTCCCCTAATAAAAGCTTTGAAAGCCTCCCACTTTACACATGCTGATGTTTGTGTAGTATTGATGTCAAAGAACTCGTCTATCTGTTTTTCTATATACTTGACAAATTCCTCATCCTGAAGCCATTTATGCTGAAATTGCCATCTACCTGATTCCTTTGTCAATTTTTTATCTACATATATTAGACAACAGGGTGCATGATCAGAGATCACGATGTTATCATAAAAGCAGTTTTGAATCTTGGACCTTAATTCTGTGGAAATCAAAAAATAATCAATACGTGAGAATGTCTTGTAGGTACTGGAATAACAAGAATAGGCTTTAACTTGTGGTTTCATTTCTCTCCATATATCTAACAATCTCAATTCTTTCATAAAATGATTAATAGTCATCCTACATCCAATGTGCGTGCAATCCAGTCCTGTTGATCTATCCACACCTGGATTCAATGTACAATTAAAATCCCCTGCTATTATATGTTGCCCTGTAAGTGATGATAAGATGAGAAATAAATTAGCAAAGAACTTCTGATCATCTATATTGGGACCATATAAGTTCACAAGATTTATATTTTCTAATAGCAAAGAACCTTGAATGATTACATATCTTCCAAATTTGTCTCCAATTACATTTTTCACTTGAAAAGGAACTGATTTATGTATGAGAGTCATAACTCCCCTGGCTCGGGATGAAAATGAAGAGGTGAATACACTTCCTTGCCATCTACTCCTAATTCTTTTAACATCCTCCTCTATCAGATGAGTTTCTTGTAAAAACACAATTCTTGAACCCATGTCCTTTATTTTATTCATAACTTGTTTAAGTTTTTTTAAATTTTGTAGACCTCTGCAATTCCATGAAGTTAAATTAAGATTAACACTTTGGTCCATGATCAATAGAGAGTTTGGGATTACCTTGCAGTGTAAACATGCTCATACAGAGAAGCAAAAACATGAGTGGTTGAACATTCATTCTACAAACTACACACAAACAAATTTCCCCTTCCCACACTTGTGGCAAACCCCCCAAAATCAAAAGAAAAATTCTGTCTCCCGATATAGCCATCGACCGTTCCACACCCACGGGGAACAGCCTAAGCCACTCCTTCTTCATCCTCCCAATCACCCTAACTCTACTGCTTTTAATGACGTAACATTAACTCTCCTCTGTAGTTTTCCAACTTAACTCCAAAATTTTTAACAACTTTGTACATCATAGTTTTTTTGTTTTTTTTTTGTTTGTTTTGTTTTTGTTTTGTTTTTT
This sequence comes from Pholidichthys leucotaenia, assembly GCA_020510985.1. Taxonomy (NCBI): domain Eukaryota; kingdom Metazoa; phylum Chordata; class Actinopteri; order Cichliformes; family Pholidichthyidae; genus Pholidichthys; species Pholidichthys leucotaenia. The sequence goes on from CM035845.1 coordinate 334,266,332, forward strand.
TAATATATAATACAATCTATATTTTGTAAACTTACTATTTACTTCAAGTCAGTCAGATGCCTGTGCAAATGCTTAATTATTCTACCTTATATTTTGTTCATGCTTAGCTCCCACCAGTCTCTTCTTCTTCTTTGATCTTCTTGATGAACTCCTGCGCCTCCTCTGGGGTCTTGAAGATGTGGGTTCTGCCCTCATACGTGGTCAGCAGTCTCGCAGGATAGATTACACCATGACGAATCCCAAGGTTGCGCAGCTCCTTACGTACGGGATCAAACTGCTTCCTCAATTGCTGGATTCCTGTGGCCAAATCTGGGTAGAACCGCACCTGCTGGTCCTGGTGTTTAATCTCTCCTTTAGCTCGTGCAGCGTTGAAGATCTTCATCCTGTCTCTGTTGCTAAGAAACTTCATAATTAAGGTCCTCGGCGGTCCCTTATCTCTCCGTGGGCCAATACGATGTGCTTTTTCCAGAACCACTGCTGATTGCAACTCCTCGCTGCCCAGCACCTCCGGAATCCACTTTTCCAGAAAGGAACATACGTCCCGACCTTCTGATTCCTCTGGAAGACCCACCAGCCTCAAATTATTCTGTCTCGACCGAGATTCCAAATCCAAAATATTATCTTCCAGAGATTTATTTTTTTTTTCCAAAGTGCGCACCTTTAATTGAAGACGGGTGACGTCATCTTCAGCACTAGCGAGATGGAGCTCCATCTGCGCCGTTCGTTCTACACAGTCACCCAATTCCTTTCTTATTCCTTCCAACGCTGTCATAATCCCATCAAATCTAGAGGAAAAGTCCGCTCTCATTGAACTCATGGCAGCCATCAGCGCATCTGCGCCATTCCCCGCAGACCTCGCACCGCCGCCAGCCTCCTCCGCCATATATGGAGTTTTGTTTGCTGCGTCACAGACCTGAAAGTCCGTTAATTTGGACTGTTTCGGCGGCTCGCTTTTTCCTTTTCCTGGTTTTCCAGCCTTAGGCTTCGCCGACATATCCTCGCCCAAATGCTGGGATACGTTCTGTCCCAAATGAGAGAGTTATTTGCCGATTTTTTTTCTCCAGGAGCAGAGCAGAGCGAGACACGTCCGTCCTACGTGGCAGCCATAACCGGAAGTCAACTTCATTTTATATTTACTTATTTTTGTAGGATGTCACTTGGGTTCTAAATATTTTATTGGGTTTTAGACCTTTGAGTTTTTTAACCTGTGACTAGTTTTTAACTTTTATTATGACCCTTCTCTCTTACCTCTGGTTTCTCCCTCATCTCTTTGTCTTTTTATACCCTGATTGATGGAGCCTTGAGTATTTTTATCATGTTTATAGTCAGCTTCATGTGTGCCTGTGTTTGTGTTCATGTTGAATGTAATTAGTGGCTTGTAAATATGGATGTCACCAGACTGCAAAACAAATCTACCTACGGGTACAAATAAAGTAACCTGAACCAAGCTGCAGACTTTTACAGGTGAGCTCTCACCAGCTGCATAAAGCGATGGCAGAAGTGTGTGATGCCACACAGCAGGGGTGACACACCTTTGGTGCAGTCCCCGGGAAATGAGTGAGGGACATCTTTAAACAGCTCTGCTCCAGCCCTTAAAAAGTGTAAGCAATCTTGACTTTACAGCTCACTCATATCTACTGAGTAAAAGTATTAATGGCATAGTTATCATACACGTCTAATGACAAAATGGTCCAAACAGATAAAGAGAAGAGACTGACCTGTGGGAGAGGCGGAAGCTCCCTCACCCTCATTCTCTACAACAAAACAGATCAAATTAATAACAAATATTACCTCCAATATTAGTAGTTGACCTCCAAGTCTGCTCTCAATTAAACCAAAGGTAAAATCCACTTTTGAGGACTCAGATCAGATGATTTCAGCCTCTTTGAACCACCGTTATAAGTAAAACAGCTCACCTTTGACCCTTCGGCGTCCATAATAAACCTTTAAATATTAACTCAGACGGACCATCGGATCCACACGGTTTTATTTTAACGGACCAAAGCGTTTAAAACGGAGCACATCGCTGCTTTTACTCTTATTTACTTTGTCTACTCCCCCCAGGAGGAGGCTGCTTGCCCGGATGTAGGTACAGCAAGCGCGCCCGACTTCCGGTCAATTCCAAAATAAAAGTCCTTTCCTTCGCTTTCGTATTTCATTCATCCATTCATCGAGTCAGGTGAACATGAGCATAGAGTGATGATATGGAGTGAAGCACGTGGCGGTAATGCACCTGTAAGCTGGTTGTCAACTGCCAGTCAAATCGAGAAGAAGAAGAAGTTTATTTTGAACATGTAAATAAGGAGTGAATAAACAAAAACATATACAGTATATGCAAAAAATTTCTGGGGAACAGAAACACTGAAACACCATGCTGACGTTTGACTTTTCCTGAATTTAGGAGGATTTATGATCATTTTGTATTTTATATTTATTAATTTGAGTGTCATCCTTAAACATAATATATATATATATATTGTGTTTAAGGATGACACTGTGGGTAACCCCCACAGCCTACAGACAAGCAGAGCGCTCAGCTGGAGCAATTAGCATAACAGTGAGATCTATGGACTGATATCATTAGGCAGCCTCTCCTTCCTGCCAGTAATACTGCTTTTGATATGCGTGACTCAAATGCAAATGTTCATGCCTTCCTGCTCTGTACTGTGATGCAAATGTCCATGCTTACTGCTGCGCATGTATTGTCTGTAACTGGGTATTTAAGTGAACTGAATATCGCTTGCTCACTCTCTCTTACTGCTCATCTGACTACACGCATTGCCTGTTTGCGGACGAGAGCCTGAGGGCTCGCTCCGGCGCGCCTGCACGGCGCTGGAGTGAGTCCCGTGATGGCGGAGGAATAAACACCCTTTTAAACTCCAGGTCGCCGTGCCTTATTGCCTTCCGCCACAACACTCAAATTATCCATCTTATTCCTGGGGGCGCTGCTGTAGGAACGATTATGGGTGCAACTTCCGGTTTTGGCTGAAATGTGAAATTAGTAAGAGCGAAGTAGCAGGGGCATTTAAAATAGCGTTTTTAAAAGTTTTTCAAATTCATTTTAATGTACAGTATAGTCCACATACATGTTTTGCACTCAAGTGGCAGCTAATTTCAGCACTTGCAGTTTTTGTATTTTTTTGAATGTTTTACTGTAGTTCTGGTACTTGTTGCTGGTGTTCGTGGTTGTGCCATAGACTGTATAAATGGAGGCTTCTCACCAGCAATGCATAGATCATGCACTGAACAAAAAAGGACTGTCAGTGTGATCGGTGGTACAGACACAGGACAGACACAAGGGCACAGCAGGTATGTTTTCACTTGTATGGATGTCACAGAGCTGACATTTATGTGTTCTATATTGTTATGTCTGGAATCAGAGTCGAAGCCTCTCTTATGTCATGCAGTGAACTCCCTTTATTATGCTCACACAGAACTATATATACAGGTGCCGCAGCCCACTTGATGTCACACCCAGGGCGGGTACGGCAAGCCACAAGGGCCACACACACACAACATTCACTACACATCATTCCCCTCCCCCTTACAAAAGTGCAAAACACATCCACAATGTTGAATAGTATATTGTATATATATTTATATGGCAGTGCCCTGTAATAGAGAGGGGCGACGCCCCGCCTCCGGGGGGTGGTGTCACCTGGGGTATAAGAGGCCACAGCGGGAGCCACCTTATCTCTTCACTGTGGCTCTCAGGCTAGCGGTAGTGACTCCTGTGTTCCTGGCTCGTGTTCTAAATAAAACTATAAAACGTCACAACACAACACGCACAATTCAGACCCACCCCAATTTAGGACCCAAATCTCACACTAAGAAACAACAGGGAACAGTGAACTATAATGACCTAACACATTCACCCCAAAACAACCAAAATAAGACCGTCTCAAAATATGTAAAACAATCCCGTATCAACACACTCACATCCCACACTGTTTTTACATAACACATTATAATTATTCATGTTACGCCAATGTCCACGGGCAGCCAAAGGTAAAACCGGCCTGGGGGTCCAGGCCAGCCCTATGGCATGTGCACCCTTGACAGCCGCCTGCCCCCAGGGTCGAAGCTGACCACCCTGGCAAGAATGTCTCTTCTCCTCACCCTCGACCGCTTCTCTCATCTGGACCCGCAGTGCTGCTGCCCGGCATGCAGTCCCTCCGTGCCCGTCGGCCCGCCCCCAACCGCCTTTGGAACTGCCACAGCTGCCGCCGTTGTAGCTCCAGACACTCTGGCCCCCTGTGGCCGAACTCTGGGGAAAACCAAAGCTCTCTTGTTGCAGTCACTCATCGACTCGGGCACCTCGCTGTAAGACCCAGCACTCTCGTCCATGGTGCTTTGAGCCCCGGCACTGAGGTCCTGCCCGACCTCTGTGGCGCCCGGCACCACCTCTCTGTCGTCCGAGGTGTTCCGCTGTGCTGTCTCTGTGTACGGCTGTTGCTGCTGCTCCCCAGGAGTTTCAGCATCACCCTCGTCGTTGTCACTCGTTGACCCAGTCACCTATCAGCTGCGCCCAGCACCGTCGTCCAAGGTACTCCGCTGCGCTGCCTCTGCGCCCAGCTGTCGCTGCTCCGACTCCAGCGTGCTGAGCTCCTCAGCTGGCTTGCCGTCTTCAGTGACCGGGGGCTGTACCTCGAAGTCTAGCTGGTAGCTGGTAGCTTGGTTTTGGCACGCACCTAGCTTCGTGGCTAACTTCCCCATAGTCACTGACTGAGCTGCTAGCTTCCCTGAGCTAACTAGCTTAGCTTCTTTTGGTGCCAATACCTTCATTACCTGCAGTTTCATGGTCCTTGTATGTTTGGCAAAATATTTGGCCAGTCGCCCGATAGCATCCGCATAAGACTTCATTTCTCCCAACATACAGAGAATGTTCTGACCTTCTACGCCGAGATGGTGGGCCAGAAGTGCTCACCTTCATACTCCGTTGAGTCTACTTAGGCCCAGCGTCATGATCTAACCCTCGAACATGGCCACCCAGTTCGGCCACAGGATCACTGGCTCTCCCGGATATTCCAGAAACGGTGATAATGGTGGAGGTAGCCCATACGCCCCCATAGTGTCTCCTCATTGCCAAAATGAGATGAGATGAGATTCAACTTTATTGTCATTACACATGTATGAATTCAAGGTAACGAAACGTGACTTGGCATTTGGGCACGCTCTGCAGAGCGCATCCAAGGCTGTTATGTCTGGAATCAGAGTCGGAGTCTCTCTTATGCCATGCAGCAAACTCCCTTTATTATGCACACAGAACTACATATACAGGTGCCGCAGCCTGCCTGACGTCACACCCAGGGCGGGTACGGCAAGCCACAAGGGTCTCACACACACACACACACACACACACACACACACCATTCACTACATATCATATATGTCACCAGAATGAAGGCTGCATGAAGTAAAATAATAAATAAAAAATAGTAATTTGCTTCCTCAGGCTTAACGATTTAAGAAAGATAAACAGTTTTTGGGGGTTTTTTGCATTCGTTGCATTGCCTTGGAGCGATATGGACTTCAGCATGAATTAATTTTTAAATTATCACAAAATATAGGTCAATAAAATTCTGAATAATTGTCAGAAAATGTCTGTACGTGTTACGTTAAATAACGAGCATTTATGGCATGACAGCAGCATGAGCATTTTAATTTTGGGGTAAAACGAACAGCTGCAGCTGTCTGTATAAACCATGACAGCCAAGCACGGTGTTGTGGCGTACGTCTGCTCCAAGGTAAATTTGATTATGTCCAATATATTTTACAAAATGCAGCCTACTTTATTGCGGTGGAAACATTGATATATCTCAGAGCTTTCATTTAGTTACAGCGTTAGCATCTTAGCAGCAGCACTAACAAACAGATCTACTGTCTGTGAGGCCAGTTTTTAAGGTCAATTTCCTATCTCTTCATAGTCGTGGGAAGTGGTATGAATATATTACTGTTTTTGAGGTGCAAAAGGCCGTGTTCCCACATTTTTGATGCCAAAGTCATTGTTTTTTAACAAGGAAAAGTGTCCTGTTTCAGTGACAACCAAACATTCTAAACTAGTGCCAGAAGTTGCACCCATAATTCACACAAGGCATCATGAGGCCTAGGAATAAGGTGGATAAAATACTTACAGTAATTTACATGCCCAAAAAGGAGTGGGGAGAAGTCTAAACTTATTAAATCCCATCTCTTTCAATCTATACACTACACTCTCATAATGTCGGTTATTTTATCACTGAGTGTGCATTAAAAAAATATATACATATAAGACAGAGATGAAAAAAAAACAACTAATGAAATGAATATGAAAATGCAAGACCCAATTTAATAAACTAAATGAAAACAAAAAACAACAACTAACAGTACTTCATTTGAATACTCAGAACTGTTATAGCTCTTCTTCCCGCTTGTACCTCATAAATGCCATATTTTTACATGGTGATTTAAACTGATGCATGTTTGGACATTGCCTGAGGTTCCCCTTTAGACCATTCCACAACTTGGCCCCACAAACAGAAACACAGAAACTTTTCCTGGTGGTTCTCACCTGTTCTACAATAAAATCCCCTACCTCCCTCAGTTTATGCGGCCCTTCCCTATCACTGAATAGCAGTGTTGTAGTCGAGTTGCCACGGTCCGAGACCAAGACCAAGTCTGAGTCACCACAGCCTGGGGCCAAGACTGAATCCAAGTCACCACAGTCTGAGGCCAAGACTGAGTCTGAGTCACCACAGCTCAAAGCCAAGGCCGAGTCCGAGTCACCACATTCTTTCGGAGGCCAACTTCAAAGTACTTTATGATATTATGACACATACTGTTTATACTTTAATGTGGTCCTCATTGCCATCACAAGAAAAATGTATGTTACTGACAAAATGGCTAATGACCTAAACAGCTTTTACTGCAGGTTTGAAAAGAACCTACAGTTCTCACCTCCCACCCACACAAAAGGATTATCTGCAGCCCCAGGAACTCCATCCCTCCTCCACTCTGACCTCCCACCAGCACTAATGATCTGTGAAGAGGAGGTGCGCCGGGTCTTTCAGAGACAAAAGATCAAGAAGGCTGCAGGACCTGATGGTGTGTCTCCGTCCTGCCTGAGAGTCTGCTCCAATGAGTTGGCCCCCATCTTCACCCGGATCTTTAACAGATCACTGGAGCTGCGTGAAGTGCCTTCCTGCTTCAAACGCTCCATCATCATTCCAGTTCCCAAGAAACCCTCTATTACAGGATTAAACGACTACAGACCTGTTGCCCTGACCTCTGTGGTCATGAAATCCTTGGAGAGATTGGTGCTGAACCACGTGAAGGTCATCACAGGCCCCCTGATGGACCCACTGCAGTTTGCCTACCGGTCAAACAGGTCAGTGGATGATGCAGTGAATATGGGACTACATTACATCCTGCAACACCTCGACTCCCCAGGGACGTACGCCAGGATCCTGTTTGTCGACTTCAGCTCAGCGTTCAACACCATCATCCCAGGCATTCTTCATCAGAAACTCCTCCAGCTCAAGGTGCCCCCCTCCACCTGCCAGTGGATCTCCAGCTTTCTGACTGACAGGTGGCAACAGGTGAAGCTAGGGAGATTTACATCCGGCTCCCGAAAAATTAGTACTGGCGCCCCCCAAGGATGTGTCCTTTCCCCACTGCTCTTCTCCCTCTACTCCAACGACTGCACCTCAGAGGACCCTTCGGTGAAGCTCCTGAAGTTTGCGGACGACACCACAGTCATCGGTTTGATCCGGGATGATGATGAGTCTGCATACAGGCGGGAGGTGGAGCAGCTGATCCTCTGGTGCAGCCAGAACCATCTTGAACTTAACCCAGCCAAAACGGTGGAGATGACTGTGGATTTCAGGCGACACCCCCCTTCATTCCCCCCACTCACCATCCTCAACAGCACAGTGTCCACTGTGGACTCCTTCAAGTTTCTGGGTACCACAATCTCCCGGAACCTGAAGTGGTCCTCCCATATTGACACTGTCCGGAAAAAGGCCCAGCAGAGGTTGTTTTTTCTGCGTCAGCTCAAGAAGTTTGATTTGCCTCAGGAGCTGCTGGTTGTCTTCTACACCGCCATCATCCAATCTGTCCTCTGCTTTTCCATCACTGTCTGGTTTGGATCTGCCACTAAACAGGACAAGACCAGACTGCAGCGGATCATTAAGTCTGCGGAGAGGATCATTGGTACCGACCTACCCTCCATTGAGAACTTATATCGGTCCATAACCAGGAAACGGGCGGGAAACATCTGTGCTGACCCATCACACCCCGGCCACAAACTGTTTGAACTTCTATCTTCTGGTCGTCGTTACAGATCACTGAAGGTCAAAACCACCCGTCACAGGAACAGTTTCTTTCCTCAAGCCATCACTCTGATGAACTCCTAACATTCACCTAGTCCTACCTGTTGCTGTACTCATGACTTTTCATCCATTATTACATTGCACATAACTCTCACACTGCTTTTTACTTCATTCACATTATATCACTGAATCTGAGTTCACATTGAAATACTGTGTGATTGTATATTTTTTCATATATTTCTGCAAAGTGTGGTTAGTCCGAGTAAATAACTGCATATATTCCTGTATATATTTGCATCCTTTTATAGAAACGTGGACAGACTGTAATTTACTGTACATACTCTGGTTGTCATTGAATCCTTATTTAAATCCTTCACCTGAACAACGAGAGCAAGTTTTTAGCCAAAGTCAAATTCCTTGTATGTGTTGTGCATACTTGGCCAATAAAGCTGATTCTGATTCTGATTCTGATTCTGAAAAAACACCTATTTATTTTGTTATGTTTGCAGACATTACAGAAAATTTAATCAAAATGCACAGAAACTGTAAAATTGTTAGGTGGTTACATTTTAGAAGACTGTTCTATAGTTACAGTATTTATATGGTTCCTGTTATATATTTTGTTTGGTGCTTTTATTTGTGAGGCATGGTGTGATGGCTTTGGGTTCTGGTTCCGCCACCACCCGTGCCTATAAAAGGGCTGCAGGCAGGAGGGGCGGTCTCTTGGCCATCAAATCTGCCTAGCGGTTGGGTGTGGTTTGGTTGCACTATGTTATTAATAAATATGTGTTCAGTTCAGCACCTGGCCTCGTCCTTCGACTCTAAACTGAGACATAACATTTGACAATGAGTTTGACCTACATGGTGGCGCTGAACCTGGGAAGGATGGACAAATTGAGAGCATGTGCGTTGTTAGTGCATAACCTGGGAATGGAAGGACAGCGAATTTTGAGCACGCTTGGTGACGCGAACAACTTTGACGAAGTGGTTGAGCTAATGGCGTGCCACTTTCGCACCCCGGACAAAGTCATCGTTCGGAGGATTAAGTTTCAGCAGCACCGCCAACAGGTGGGCGAGTCCATTCAACCGTTCATGGCAGACTTGAGGCTACTGGCTACCGAGTGTTGGTTCAGACTGTTGGAAGAAGAAATGGTTTGCAACCAGTTGGCGGAACATACCAACTGTGCTGCAATAAGATCAAAGCCGCTCACTTTTCCGGGTGATTTGACACTATCCAGGGCCATCGAGTTAGCTCTCCTGCTGGATGCAGCGGATAAGTGGACGCGGGAGCTAAGTGAGCGTTTGTCACAGAGAGAGTTAGGATTCCCCATGGCTACACAAGTTGTGGACCCGGACAGCGATGGGAGCGTTGAGGACAACGTAGCAGATGCCAACACTGTGGTATTGAGGTCTGCCCTGGGGAAGCTCATGTGTATGGACTGCGGGTCCACAAACACCGCTACCCACCCACCCCCAGCACAGACTGTTCACACTTCTACCCTCAGGCCGGAGGTACACAAGTGTGAAATGCAGGACAACCAGACTGAAGAACTCCTCCTTTCCCACTGCCATCAGACTGCTGAACAGATAACAACTCCCAAAACTCCGTAACACAGCTTTGCATGTTGGAACTCACACACCGGCTGCTAAATTTGCACACTGCTCATCTGTACAGTAGATATAGTGTCACCCGTCTGATGTCCATATCATCTCTGCTGCTAATTATCATCTCTGCTGCTATTTATCATGCACAGTCTACTGGTATTACCGGTACAGAAATTAGCACCGGGTGCTAATTTGTAATTTGTAATTATACTCTGCTCGCTGCACAATGCTCATTTGAACACTGTACATAGGTTCATGCTATGCCAGGTTCACATCATCTCTGATATCAATATACCACTATCACTAGTCATCCAGTGAATTTTAAGATAAGATAAGATAAGATAAGATAAGCCTTTATTAGTCCCACAATGGGGAAATTCCAGGATTGCAACAGCATAGGGACAGCAACACTCAGAGCAACAATCAGAAGGCATTTCATTCCTCTTGTCTGACTGCTTTAACTGTCCAAACTGCCTAGTTTGTGTTATTAGTACTCATTAGTTTTAGTATTTAGTATCAAGGTGTGCTTAAGGAGCCCTAACTGCCTGTGTGTTGGTGTGTGTGTTATTAGCATCCATTAGTATGTGCACAACTGTTACTTGTAGTTTCGCCCCAGCCCTATGGGTAGAGCAAATGCGCTAACGTGCCAGTTTTTTCACCGGCTATAAAACACAAGAGTGATGCACATTTTTTTTTGTAGCAACAACAATAGCGTCGTTTCAAGGAAAAGGAGGAATTACTGTTTTCCAGTGCTCTTCTCCGCTCAAGCTGCTGCTGCAAAAGGATTTATGTATGTTTATTCTCGTCTTCCGCCTCCTCATTGTCTTCCTCATCTACTTTGTGTTTGTATGCTGTGTTGGTAGCGCCATCTTGTGAATGGGAGATTCAGTCTTGTGCATGCTCTGTCAACGCGTTCAGATCGTGGTCAGGCCGCGCGGTCACAAAATTTGGGCTGCACGCCGTTGTCCACAGTATAGCCCTGCGTACACTAGCGGAGTGGAGACGATGACGTGAATTTCGTCACACAAGGTTTCCAGTTGCACGTATGTGGACAGCGGAGGTGCAGCATGAATCCAGCTTTACACCCACGGCGTGGTGATGTCATCCGTACCTGCATCCTCACGTCCGAGGCATCTACTGTGGTATTTCCAATATGCCACATTTACTCCCCTGTGAAAAACCAGAACCTTATTGGTGATGGTTAGCCTTAGCTGGGTGACATTGTAGTGGCATGCAGTTAACACAATACAATACAGTCAGAACCATAAATACTGTAAATAATAGCGAGGAGATAAATAGTGAGGAGACTACGACCGGGTACACTTGAGATACTACCATGTATTGTTACCAGTGCTGCGACTAGCATATGCATGGTGATACAACACAATACAGCATAATGCTAAGCACTATATTTAACCGATATTTAACCAGCATTTAGATACACATATTTCCCTGTTGCCAAAAGCACAATATGGTTAATTGGCTTCTAAACCCAAACCATAAATTATTATGAACCGTTATACAAACTTATAAGAACCTGGGCAACCGGGTGAACTACCGGTAGAGTCCTGCATGGTTGAGTGGGTTATTCTGCCACTGTGTTGCAACCATGCTCTGCTAAATAATTCAAAACAGAGTCATTTTAACAGTTCACCTTCAGGGGCCTCTAGTGAGCCCGTGGTGGGCACGGCCCTGGAGGTGCTAGTTGCAGCGGACCCGGGTGCGTTCTCTCGTCAGCAAAGTCCCAGTCCGGGTCCCACACTGGCTAGGTTGGTCCCAGTGTCGTGTCTTGATCCGGGGCAGCTGTTGCTCTTACCTTCCGCATATGGCTGGCGTGCCATCTCGAACCATCGGCCATCTGGAAGGTAGCTGGTCCCAACTGTGCGGCAATCTGCATAGGTGGCGACAGGAGCATTTGCAGGTTATCTGGGTGTTTGGATTGGTGTACCCGAGCCCAATCAAGCACTGCGAGCGGCAATCTGTTCTGCTGCACTCTGCGCTGCTACTCTCTCGTCCTGGGTGCTGGTTGCTGTTGTGGCGGCATGTTGTTCATGCTAATGGCAGGACGTGCCCTTGGTTGGCGTTGCTCTGCTGGATCCTACTGGGCCACAAACTCTCTGTCCTGCTGTGCTGTGGCTGTTTCCTGATGCTGATACTTGGTGACGATGCAAGATGAGTTCGGCTTCTGTTCCTTCTCTCCCGGTGCTTGCTGTGGTCGTGGTGATGTGTTGCTGTTGCCGGTGAGGGGACACGCTCCGGGTTGATGTCTTTCACCAGAGTCCCCTTACTCCCGGAACTCTCTTCCCTGCGGCTCCTTGAAATCCATGCCAGGTGAGGATTGGAGGCGAGTCTGGTTTGTGCCCTCTCTCTGTGCTGTGTTGTCTCCGCAGTGTCAAGCTTGGAGCAGCTGCACCCTCATCTGGGTGTGTTGCGCTCCCTTCATCAGTGGTCAGAGTCCTCTGTAAGGGTGAATGGTAAAGTCCAACTCACGAAACAGGTCGCACCCCAGGATGTTGTCCTCGTGTCCACCTGGAAGGTGAACGCTGGAAAGACTCTTGCTCCGTAGAGAACTGTCAGCATTATTGATAGAGAAGTTGTATTTCTAGTCTATTTTAAATTATGTTATTCTGATATTGGTATGGCATGGCATTTAATCATTATTCTGATGTCCATCCATATATACCTCTATTCTTTGTATTGAGTGTGTACTATTCTGTATAACTGATCTTGTGACCAGAATGTGCTTTCTGAGATCAACACATGACCCATTATTTCCTTAGTTAAAAACGTGGTCACAGTCAGTCTCTGGGAGATGGCCTTCTATATGTCAGAGAGTACTACTGTATTCTTAAATTATCTGTACGCTTGTTATGTCTTGTGATTGTACACTTATGTCTTGTGTGTCTGATTGCTGCAGCGGATGTAGCGGAGGTGCACCCTAGCTTGCAGAACTGTCCCGAGTTGGCCGGGCTGTTGGATTCAGTCACCTCCAACACAGGTATCATGAGATGGTGTGGAGCATCCCTGGTATGTCTACCACCCCAGACCAACAGCCTTTGCACAGGTTGGAGGAGAGCTCTCCAGATGAGATGGAGTCTGTGTCAACGAGACGGTGTTCCCTGACTCAGACATCATCCTCAGCTCCACGCCACTCACCAGTTCCGCCGTCACGTCTTGAACAAGAGAGGGGGTTGCCATTTACACTGGGACCTGTGCCAACGGCAGAGCATCCCCTGATTTTGGCATTACAGGACCCAGCGCCGTCCGTGAGACGTTCCCTGGCACCATTACTCATATCTCCTCCGCCACCACCACTGCCATCTGCCACCCCCTTGCCAGAGCCAGTCCCAGCCTGCCTCTCCCCAGCCTCACAGTCACCTTACAGACTGACGCTTGCGCCTGATGACCCCGCTGTGTGCCGGATTGGGTTTGTGGCGCCTGTGCCCTCCTGTGTCACCGATGATGAGGACCTGCAGGAACACAGGCAAGTTTTGCTTTCCCAGACCAAATTGATGTTGGACTATAAAACTTGGTTATTCCTGGATTACATATGTCTCACAGCTATGTGAGGGCAAATGCAATCAGGGTAGACCAAGGCTCAGATTTAAAGACACTGTAAAAAAAAAAAAACTTTTAGAAGTTGGATATAGACAGGAGTTCCTGGCAGCGGAAGGCTAAGGACAGAGTTGTGTGGAGGAATCTGATCAGACCTAAATGAAACAGTCATTGTCGCCCACGACAGACTGCTATGATGATGCATGTCTCTCAGTGGGGTGAGGATCAGCTGGCCACTAAAAGCTCTGCTAGGAAGCAAACATCGGTTACGTGCCACATGGCACAGCGGTCCAAACAGCCCCCTCCAATCTCCCCAGCCCCTTCTCAGCTTTTTTCGGAGTGCTTGCCAGTACTGGGTGGGAACAGACTGGTTATGGAGGTGCCTGCTGTTTCCAAAGCTCCTGTGTCAGTTCCACTTCACTTCCCTGCACCACCACCAGCTCCCTCCTCAATGCATACATCAGCGTGCGCTCCTCCAGCTTTCCCTGTCATCAAGCCTGCAGTTCAGCCAGTGAATAAGCCTGCAGCTCAGCCTGATAACAAGCATGCAGCTCAGCCTGTCAACAAGCCTGCAGCTCAGCCTGTCAAAAGGCCTGCAGTTTCGTCTGTCACCGTGCACGCAGCTTCACCTGAGGATTCACAGGTCATCATTCCTGCAGTTTTGCCAGTCACCTTACACATAAAGCCGGCTCCTCCAGCTGCTCACTGGGTGCGTGTCACAGCGCCAGCCATCCCCGAGGTGCGCAAAACAGCTCCCGCTGTCCCTGAGGTGCACACAACGGCTCCCGCTGTCCCTGAGGTGCACGATACAGCTTCAGCTGTTCCCGAGGAGCACGCTCCTGTTCTGCTCAAGGTGCATGCTGCAGTTCCTGCAGCTCATCCAGAGACAGTCACTCCAGCAGCAGTGGACCAGGAGCTCAGGCAAGTACTTTTCTTTACCCTTTCAACATCAATATTAGTAAAGACTTGCCTAGCTTCTGGTAATGGTGGTTATTCCCCACTCACTCCTTGCCTCTCTCCTTCATCCGAGGTGACTGTTGCGAGGCCGGATGCTCTCGCATCTCAGGAGCCGTTGTTGGAGGTTGGCACACCCCAGCCCTCGGCTCCTGGAGCTGGCACATCTCCACTGAGTGTTTCTAAGGCCGGCGCACCTCTGGCACCTATTCCTGTATTCAGCTCACAACTGACACTTGTCCTCGAGCTCAACAAACTGCAGTCAACTGTTTCTGAAGTCAGCACACTCTCACCATCAGCTCCTGATCTCTGTGCGCTCCAACCTTCAATGCCTGAGGTCTACGCACATCTGCTGTTTGTTCCTGAGGCCGGTGCCCAGCTGCCATTTGTTCCAGAGACCGGCACGCCTTCTTCATCAGCTGCTGAGAGTGATGTGCTCCGACCGTCTGCTCCTGAAGTTGGCGCGTCCCTGGTAACCATGCCTGGGGTTGGTGTGTAACAGCTGTCTATTCCTGAGTTCAGCGAGTCCCAGTCACCTGTTTCTGAGGTCAGCACACCACAGCCACCTGTGGTTGAGTGGAAAACTCTTTTGTTGTTGTTACCTGAGCTAAAAGCTCCTCTGTTACAATCTCCAGAGCAAAAGACTCTACGGTTATCAGTTTCTGAATTAATAGTTCTGATGTTATGGTCTCCTGAGTATGAAGCTGCATTGTTCTGTTTTCCTGAAATTAAAGTGCCTTCACCATCATCTGTTGACTCGTCCTGCCACTCAGTCCGGAGGCCCAGGGGCTCTGGTAGGCCACCCGTCCCACTCTGTATTCTGATCCAGGGGTCCATGGACTTGAGTAGGCCCCCAGATCGGTCCTGTTCCCCGGTCCAATGGCCTTGAGTCGATGGAAGATCACCCGACCCGTTTTTTGCCAAAGTTTGGGGCCTTGAACTTTTGTTTGGACTGCAAGCGGTGCCCTTGTTTTGGACTCTGTGGGAGAAGATAGGATGGATTTACTGGGACCTCGGTTATGGAACTGTGAAAGCTCTGTGGACTGACCTTGATGGCCTGTGACTGTTTTGAGGAGCTTTGCCAATCAGGGTGGATTGGCTCACCCTTTCTGCTATAGCTATAGCTTCAGTTCTTGATTTATTATGGAACACTATGCACATTTAAAGAGTGATAGAAGTATTTGAGTCCCGCCAAAAGATGAGCATGGCCACAATGATGCCTATTTAATTCCCCAATAGAAGATTACTGTTTCACATAGGAATCAACCTAGCTCTTTTGATAGATTTTTTTTGCTGATGTACAGTTTTCCCCCCTTGACCAACTGAAGTTCCTCCTTGTGGCCATATGACTGGGGTAATTGACTTGACAGCTTAACAAGCACATCTGCAGTAATAGCTAATTTAATAGTGCTGCTCAGTTATTAAGAACATTCAATTCAATTCAATTCAATTCAACTTTATTTATATAGCGCCATTTCACAACAACAGTCATCTCATAGCACTATCAACTGTAGGGGGGAACCCCCACAGTTGCAGAAAGACCCCAGCAATCAGGTGATCCCCTGTGAGCAAGCACTTGGCGACGGTGGAGAGGAAAAACTCCCTTTTAACAGGAAGAAACCTCCAGCAGAACCAGGCTCAGGGAGGGGCAGTCATCTGCTGCGACTGGCTGGGGGGTGAGGGGACAGAGAAGATGAAAAGAACAGACATGTAGAGAGCAAACAGCACGATGGGGACTCAATCTATGGGAGAGAACAAACAAATGTTAATGACCAGCAAAAAAAAAATATTTCATAGAGAGTGAGGAAAGGAGTGAGGCCCAGTGCATTACTGGAGGTCCCCCGGCTGACTAAACCTATTAGCAGCATAACTAAGGGAGGGTTCAGAAACACATGATCCCTCCCTAATTGTAGGCTATATCAAAAAGGTAGGTTTTAACCCTAATCTTAAAAACAGAGATCGAGTCTGACTCCCGAATCCAGATTGGCAGCTGATTCCACAGGAGAGGAGCTTGATAACTGAAGGCTCTGCCTCCCATTGTACTTTTGGAGATTCTAGGTATTACAAGTAGTCCTGCATTTTGGGAGCGTAGTGCTCTGTTAGGATAATATGGTAGTATCAGATCTTTTAAATAAAAAGGAGCCTGATTGTTTAGAGCTTTGTAAGTAAGAAGAAGGATTTTAAACTTAATTCTAAACTCTATGGGAAGCCAATGAAGGGAGGCCAGAACCGGAGAGATACGATCTCTCTTTCTAGTACCTGTTAAAACTCTTGCTGCAGCATTTTGGATCAGCTGAAGACTTTTTAAAGATGTTTTAGGACAACCTGATAATAAAGAATTACAATAATCTAATCTCGAGCTAACAAAAGCGTGGATCAGTTTCTCAGCATCACTCTGAGACAAGATGCTCCTAATCTTGGCAATATTACGCAAATGATAGAAGGCAGTCTTAGAAACAAATTTAATATGTGAATTGAAGGACAAATCCTGATCAAAAATAACTCCAAGGTTCCTCACAGAGCTAT
Source organism: Pholidichthys leucotaenia (assembly GCA_020510985.1). NCBI lineage: Eukaryota > Metazoa > Chordata > Actinopteri > Cichliformes > Pholidichthyidae > Pholidichthys > Pholidichthys leucotaenia. The sequence continues at coordinate 334,283,281 of CM035845.1, forward strand.
TAAGAGAAAGAGTAACTGCATCCAAACTGAAAGTTTGATTTGGAAAGGAATTTCTAAGGTTTTTTGGACCAACAAGAATGACTTCAGTCTTATCTGAATTTAATAGCAGGAAATTACAAGTCATCCAAGCTTTGATTTCCTTAAGACAGGCTTCTAACTTGGCTAATTGATTACTATCATCTGGCTTCATTGACAGGTATAATTGTGTGTCATCTGCATAACAATGAAAATGTATACAGTGCTTTCTAATAATGTTGCCTAACGGAAGCATATATAAACTAAAAAGAGTAGGGCCTAGCATAGATCCCTGTGGAACTCCATGACTAAGCTTTGAGCTGAAAGAAAACTCATTATTTACATGAACAAACTGGAACCTATCAGATAAATAAGATCTAAACCACTGCAACGAAGTTCCATTAAGTCCCACATAGTGTTCTAATCTATCAAGTAGAATATTATGATCGATAGTATCAAAAGCTGCACTAAGGTCTAAAAGGACAAGTACAGAAACTAGTCCATTATCAGATGCAATGAGGAGGTCGTTAGTGACCTTCGCTAAGGCTGTTTCAGTACTATGATGGATTCTAAACCCAGATTGAAACTCTTCGAGTAAAACATTTCCCTGCAGGTGGTCAAATAATTGCGTAGCAACAACTCTTTCTAAGATTTTTGAAATGAAAGGGAGATTAGAGATTGGTCTATAGTTAGCTAAAGCTCCTGGATCTAACGTTGGCTTTTTGAGTAAGGGTTTAATTACAGCTGTTTTAAAAGCCTGCGGTACATGGCCTAAAGTTAATGAAGAATTGATAATATGAAGAATAAAGCTACCAATAAGTGGGAAGACTTCTTTAAATAACCTAGTAGGAATAGGGTCTAAAAGACAAGTTGAAGGTTTGGATGAGGAAACTATTTTGTCTAACTCACAAAGGTCGATTGGAGTAAACTCATCAAGACAGACATCAAAAGAAGGAGTTATAGTAGTTACAGTATTTAAGTTAACTGTGGGAAGAATCTGATTGATTTTATCTCTGATGGATGAATTTTTTTTTTTTTTTTTTTTTTATTTAAGTTTTTGTAAAGGGTATACAGGTCGTTACAGCAATGCAGTGTTTACATTTTCATCACATGTTCCCTTATTTTCTGATATCTGACAACATTGGAAGATTAATTCTTACAACACCCCTTTTTTTTTTTTTTTTTTAAAGTGAAAGAAAAAGTGAAATTAAAGAGAAAAAAAAAACAAGAAACAAATAAAAAAAAAAAAAAACAAACCAGTAAAAAAACAAACAAAAAGAAAAAGTAAGTAAATAAAGATAAAAGAGCATCTGAGTAGCATTGGAACAAAGAGCGGAACCATTATTGAAATGGTATTTGTCAAAGATTAGATCTAATGGAAGACACATATGTGGTCCAGGGTTGCCAAAAGTTCATGAACACATCCATGTCCTGTCTCAGTGCGAATGTCAACTTTTCCATCGAGTAAATGTCTTGGATCACGTTAGTCCAATCTTCAGGTGTAGGACAGTCCTTCAACATCCATTTTTTAGTTAGAGCTTTTTTGCTTGCCAATATTAAAACATTGAATAAGTATTTTTCTCCTCGTCTTTCCAGTGAGTCCGGTAGTAAACCCAAATACAAAGTTACAAAAGAAAAGGGAACTGTAATTTTGAATATTTTCCCCAATATTGTCTGTACCTTGGTCCAATATTGGTGGATAACTGGGCATGACCAAAACACATGAAAATGATTTGCAGTCTTTTCACCACACAAGCGCCAACAGTTCAATCCCTTATGGGTAAATTTGTTTTGTGCAGGTGTTCTGAAAAATCTTGCCAAGTTTTTCCATCCAAATTCTCTCCACTGCAGGGATGAGGTACTTTTCCATTGCTGTTTATTTAGCTTTTCCCATATTTCCAGTTGTAAAGTGAAATTCCCCTCTTTTTCCCATCTCTCTTTTATATAAGATGTGTTGTCTCCTTTTAAGTCTTGAAGACCTTGGTATATTTTAGAAATGTATCTGATCCCTGGGATCCCTTTATATGCCATTAAGAAGACCTTCAGAACACCTGACTGGGCCCTTTCCAAAACCTCCTTTTTAAGTATATTGTTTATGTGGTGTCTAAGCTGGAAGAACCTGTAAAGGTCTTGATTTATTAGGCCTTGTTTTTTCAAATCTTCAAAACTTCTTAAGATTTGCCCTTTAAAAAAATCGTAATATTTTATCAGCCCTTTCTCCTTCCACTTTTTAAATCTGGTGTCTGTTTTATTAGGAGTAAAGTCCTGATCATAGGCGATCCATTGCAGAAGTCGATAGGGCTCTTTAGTTTGATTCTCTCTGACTATCTTAAACCAAATTTTTAGCGGGGTCTCTATCCACGGGTTAGTGTTATTCAAAAGCTTAGGTAAGACATTGTTCCCTATTATCGCCTGTAGGGGGATGTCACTTGTTATTTGGCATTCGATCTCCTTCCATTGTGCAGTGTAGACTGGGTTACATATCTCTACTAAAGTTTTAATTTGTGCGGCTTTAAAGTAGTCCCTGATATTTGGCAGCGCGAGCCCACCTTTGTCTTTGTTTAGCTGTAGGGTTCTATATCTGATTCTAGGTCTCTTGCCCTGCCATATGAATCTTGAGATCCTTCTGTCCAGCTCCTGCCATGTTTTTTTGGGAGGTTCTACCGGTATTGTTTGGAAAAGGTATAGAAGACGTGGAAGTATATTCATTTTGACTGCTTCAATTCTTTGTGCAGTACCCAAGAATGGTATCATATTCCATCTTGCTAGGTCAGATTTTATTTTTGTCACCAGTGGATCATAGTTTAGTGATATAATTTTGTTGAGTTGTTTCGGGATATTGACCCCTAGATATTTCATAGATTCCGACTCCCAGTTAGTTTTGAGTTTGCTTAGTGAATAATGATTTGGGTCATAGTTGAATGTTAAAACTTGGGTTTTATGCATATTTAATTTGTATCCCGATAAATCTCCATACTCTGAAAAAACTGAGGTTAGTTCTGGTAAAGAAGTGTCCGGCTGCCCTAGGTATATTAAAATGTCATCAGCAAAGAGTGCTATTTTATGTTCCTTCTGACCAAGTGTAATACCTTGAATTTTTTGGTTTTGTCTTATCCATTGGCTCAGAGGTTCTATGAAGATTGCAAAGAGCAGTGGTGACAGGGGGCAGCCCTGACGACATCCTCTTTCCAGTTCAAAAGATGATGATAAATTACCGTTAATCCTTATTTTAGCTGTTGGTTTTTTATATAATGCCTGTATAGTTCTAATGAAGTTGTTATGAAAATTGAAACTGGATAAGATTCTATATAGAAAAGACCAGTCAACCGAATCGAATGCTTTTTCAGCATCTAATCCCAATATGACTGCATTTAAGTTATATTTTTTTATATGATGAATTATGTGTAAAGTGCGTCGAATGTTGTCTTGTGTCTGTCTTTGTCTTATAAAACCTGTTTGGTCTAAATGAATTAGGTCTGTCAGTATATTTTCTAACCTTTTGGCAAGGATAATGGTAAAAAGCTTATAGTCCTGATTTAGTACACTGATTGGTCTGTAGTTGGAGCACTCTAGTTTATCCTTTTCAGGTTTAGGTATAACTGCAATGACCCCTTCTCTCCAGGAGGGGGGGATTTCCCCTGTGTGGAGGACATAATTAAATGTTTTCAGGAGGAGAGGAGATAGTTGCTGTTTAAAGGTTTTGTACCACTCTGCTGTACAGCCATCAGCTCCTGGGGATTTGTTAGCTTTAAGTTTCATAATTGCTTTTTCCAATTCTTTAGGATGTATTTCTGACAGTAGTGTTTTATTTTGTGACTCCGTAAGTTGGGGAAGGTTTAATGTGTTTAGGAATGCCTCGGATGCGTTTTTATGTTTTTTGCGGGAGTATAAGTTCTTATAGTAATTCTCGAAGTTTTTAAGAATATCCTGAATTCTGAATTTTATTTCCTTTGATACTGGGTCTCTGATTTTGTAGATTGCTCTTTCTGTTTGATGTTTCCTCAATTTATAGGCTAGCAATTTTGCCGATTTACTGCCTGCTTCATAGTATTTTTGTTTCAGAAATGTAAGTTTCTTCTGGATTTCTATTGTGTAGATCTCATTTATTTGGTTTTTAATTTCCTTAATCTTGAGCGAGTCAGTAGAATGAGTGTTGCCTTTGTGTTCTTTTTCTAGGTTCCTAAGTTCTGACTCTAATGTGGATAGTTTTTCTTGTCTTAGTTTCTTTTGGGTTGCCAGTTTTGCAATAATCTTTCCTCTTATTACAGCTTTACATGCATCCCACAGTATTAAAGGGGATACTTCTCCATTATCGTTATCTTCCAAATATCTGAGAATATCTGATTCCAATTCATCTTTCAATGGTCCTTTCAGGACATTTGAATTTAACCTCCAAGAAAATGTATTATTTGTGTATTTTTGGATATTTAAGTCCATGTAGATCGGACTGTGGTCGGAGAGATCCATCAGTCCTATTTTACATGTTTTTACTCTTCCAATGTCTCTATTAAACATAAAAAAATAGTCAATCCTTGAGTAAGATGAATGTGGAGTTGAGTAAAATGTATAGTCTTTTACACTGGGGTTGAGTTCCCTCCACACGTCACAGATTCCCAATTCTTTTAGTAGCATCCGAGTCTTCCTGTTTTGGGTGTTATTTTGATGTGGGGAATTACCAGAAGCATCCCAGTATGGATTCAGTCTAAGATTGAAGTCCCCACCACATATCACTAAACCTTGAGCTTTAGTTATCATTAGGTCGAATACATTTTTATAAAATTTCCAGTTAGCCCCTGGGGGAGCATACACATTCAGCAGGGTGATATCTTCTCCCTCTAGCCGCCCAGTTACCAAACTGTATCTCCCTTCTTTATCTTTGTGTTCTGATTTTTTTTCAAATGTAATTTTGGTTGATATCAATGTCGCTACTCCCCTCCTCCTCCCTGATTTATATGAAGATGAAGAGATCATTTTAAACCCTTGTCTACTGAGTTTATTGTGTTCCACGTCTGTTAGGTGGGTTTCTTGTAAAAGTATTATTCCTGCTTTGTCTTTTTTCATTTTGCCTAGAATCTTGGATCTTTTAACTGGATTCAGGATTCCTTTTACATTATATGAAATTATTTTGGTTACACCCTGTTTCTCCATTGTGTTGTTTTGTTTAGTATAACTGTGTGGTGGCCCTCTTTTATGCTACTCAGAAACTGAAAGAACATTAAAAACAAGAAAAACATTAAGAACATAGTGTAAAAAACTTTAAAACAAAAAGCTGTCATAAGAACTTCCTGAGCTGAGGTCTTTTTAAAGACCCTGTAAGAGCCTTGATGGAGTGAAGGCTCTGAGGGAAATTCCTCAAACTCTGTTACGTGTTGAGGGCCCTCTCTTACCACTGAAAGTAGTCCCATGCTTTTAACGTGAGTTTCAGAACCCAATCCAAACTTGTAATGATTTTTTTTTTTTTTTTTTTCCCTTTATGCCTAAACCCTGTGAAATTGTGTGCACCCTCCCACCCCCATCACATCAAACATTCACGCAAAAACAGTATTTGTTAGTATGAGGAGAACATGTGGATTATTGTCACATTTCTATTTTAACCAGTTTTTTTTTTTTTTTTTTTATTACAAAGACTTATTTGTTTCAAATAATATGATTGTTCCATGAAATGTTTTACCACATGCTGAATATGCATCTCCTTTAATGTTTGTTACCTTGTATGAGGGGGGATGGATGTGCGGATTGATTCAAGAGAAAAAAAAAAAGGTCGCTATTCCAACCTGAAAACGGATAGTTTATCCGCGACGCTCTGGTGCTGGGTTTCCCGCTGCTGGTCCGTGGATTTTGAAGGTCTTTGTGTTGTCCATGTTTGCGTTTTGATCTTCTCACTCGGGTCTGCTGGGGGTTTAAATACTGTTACCGGGAGCCCTCTTTTCGCCATGTCAGCTGTTGCTTCTTCCGCCGAATTATAGAGACACGTTTCATCGCCGTAGAAGACCCTTAACTTCGCAGGAAATGGTGTCTGAAAGCGCAATTTCTTCTCTCTTAACACCTTTTTCGCGTCGTTGTATTCCCTGCGCTTTTTAAGGACCTCCGGGGCGTAATCGTGTTCCACGTAGACTTTTCTCTCCTGGTGCATAAATCCTTTTTTCTGCCAGGCCAGTCTTACAACCTCTTGTTTTATTTTGAAATTGGAAAATCTTACCAACACCGAACGTGGGGGCGCTTCCGCCGCCGGCCTAGCGGCTAATGAACGATGTGCCTTTTCTATCTTCAAGTCGGTGGATTGTGGAATATCCAATTTCTCTCTTAGTAAGGATTCCACGCATTCTGCCATTGAGTTAAAACCATTTTCGGTTCCTTCTGTCAGACCATGAATTCTTATGTTGTCTCTTCTTTGTTTTCCTTCTTGGTCGGTTAGCTTAGCCTCTATAGCTGCTTGTCTTTTGCGTAGGTCTAGCACAGAATCTTCGAGCACTTTTATTCGATCCTCTGTTTCCAAGATTCGGTTCTCGGCCTGGTCCACTCTGCTGTTTGTCCTTTTCAATTCTTCTCTGAATTCCCGAAATTCGGCCGTAACATCTCGGCGAAATCGTCGTAGCTCCTCAAATAGTGATTTCAGGCTAACCCTTTTGTTAGCTATCACCAGTTCCTCGTCTTCTGAACGGAGATCTTCCAGTTCGGATTCTCCGGCCGATACGTGTCCTGGCCTGGAGAATTTCAGTTTCTTCTGTTTTCCTTTAGACATGATGATTTTGTCTTTTGATTTTCACTCCTCCAAAAATCCGTTAAGTTTGATTTTCAAGGTGTTATCCTAGATTGGGTCTGAGAACTTCAGTGTTAAGCTGCAGTCGCCATGGCGTCCAGACCGGAAGTCCTCACTCCAGTGTTCTAATAGTACAATGATGGATGAAATTTTATTATTGAAAAAGTTCATAAAGTCCTGACTAGTAAGCTCTAAGGGAATGCTAGGATTGACAGAGTCCTGACTCTTTGTCAACCTGGCTACAGTACTGAAAAGAAACCTGGGATTATTCTTGTTCTCTTCTATTAATGCAGAGTAATAACTTGTTCTAGCTTTTCTAAGAGATTTTTTATAAATTAAGAGATGATTTCTCCAAGCTAAATAGATTTCATCTAAATTAGTAGAGCGCCATTTTCTTTCTAATTGACGAGTCTTCTGTTTTAAGCTACGAGTTTCTGTGTTGAACCAAGGAGTTAAAAATCTCTGATTAGACTTTTTCTTTTTTAAGGGGGCCACCAAGTCTAGAGCCTGATGCAGAGAAGCTGAAACACTATCCACCATGTTATCAATTACAGAAGGAGCAAGCTGTCTATAGCTTATTTCCGTTGTGTTGACACATGGCATAGAGGAAACAATCTGCATAAATTTGGAAACAGCATCATCTGAGAGGCATCTACTGTAATAATATTTTTCTTTAGGAGCCAAATAGTCAGAAATAGTAAAATCAAAGGTTAACAGACAATGGTCTGACAGTACAGGGTTATGAGGAGACACTACAAGATTTTCTATTTCTATGCCATATGTCAGAACAAGGTCCAATGTATGGTGGAGGTAATGAGTAGAATTTCCTACTTTCTGAGAAAACCCAATCGAGTCTAATATTGAATTAAATGCCACATTAAGGCAGTCACTATCTACATCCACATGTATATTAAAGTCCCCTACTATAATTATTCTATCAGATTTCAGCACTAAATCAGCTAAGAAATCAGCAAATTCGGATAAAAATTCTGAGTAGGTTGATGGGGGACGATAAACTATGGCAAATAAAATTGGGTTTAACCTAAAATTGCTAAAGTGCCCAATACTGAGGACCAGGCCCTCAAAGGAATTATAACATGTTTTTTGCTTTACATTAACTAGTAATTTGGAATGGTAAATTGTTGCTACTCCTCCTCCACGACCAGAACTTCTGGGATTTTGACAGTTTAAATAACCAGAGGGAGTTGATTCATTTAAACCAACATAATCCTCTTGTCCTAACCAAGTCTCTGTAAGGGAAATTAAATCAATCTGATGATCAATTAACAGATCATGGACTAACAGAGACTTGGGAGTTAGAGACCTAATAGTTAGTAAACCATATTTAATTTTTAAATTATGAGGAGGAACAGAGGCCAAATCATTCAATTTAGAGGCTTTATGTTTAATTTGAGTTTACAACATCAAGTATGTGGTTTGAAAAGGGCGTCTACAATCCTATTTCCATTCAGCGCCAATAAGGGTCAGTTTGGGGAATGGCCACTCTTGTATAACTATAGGGTACAGTAGCATTACTACAATAGGGTACAGTAGCATTATTAATCGTTACATTATAACTAAGACTACAGTCACTTGAAGACAAAATGTAATGCTTTTTCATGTGGAAATAGTGACATTTGAGAGTATAGGTTCACCCAAGTATTCTGGTTTAATGCATGGTGCAGTCCAAATTCTCTTTGGCAATTGCAATAATATCCCACAAGGTTGTTGTACAATTTGAACTGACCAGATATTGGACAGATATTCTTTCTGATGTCTTCTCCTTGGTGTCCTGATGAAGACTGGACTGAATAATCATCAGTCTTGGGCTGATATAGTGACTCGATCATTTCTACTTTGAACACTGGAACAATAAAAGGACAGAATGCACCACAGATTCAAATGAACAAACAAGAAGACAATGTAAAAGACCTACAGAAAGTATACTCCCTCAGCAGTAAAACATACATTTACAGATGTAAACGTGGTTTTATGAATGAAAGTGAACCTATAACCACATGACTATGATCCTTGGGACAGGAGCATTATACCAAATTAACCACACCTATGGATGCACCTGTAAAAATTAATTTTGGACAGTTAGCAGAATCTTTTCAGTTAACCAACCAATAATCACAGAAGAAATACTATTTCTTAGCTTAACTTTTATTGAATCATGCAGGTAGTCAAACACAGCCGTGGGTCTCAGCAGCTCAACCTGCTCCAAGACCTCGAACAAAGGAATCCCCTCTTACATATAGCTTCTGAGTTGATGGGTGTTTCCCAGCAACTCTCCAACAATAAATGTCCATTGTCCAAACTGGTCCAAACCGGTCTGCTCAGGTCCAAATAGCTCCCACATCCTTCCTCTCAGCGTTCCAATTCTGGCCCATATAAGGAAGCAGGAAACAGAGACTAGAGCTTTTGTGTGTGTGCATGTGTGTGTGCGTGTGTGTGTGTGTGTGTGTGTGTGTGTGCAACTTGTGTGTATGTGTGAGATTGTGTATGTGTGCATGTGTATGTGTGGAGCTTGTGTGTCTGGTGTGGTGTGTGTGAGAGCATTTTGTGTAATATCTAACTAATCGTCACTATTTATTTATTAAATAAATTTCCTCTCTTGACTCCATTTTCATGGAATCAATAACTATGGCAGGCTCAATAATGAACAGGCATCAGACACTTGATATTATTTTCATGTGAGATGAGCGAAAAACCTGTCGGCAGTATATACTTTCATAAGTAATCATTGTAATGCAATTTCTTTATTCATTCAGTACATATTCACAGGCGAAAATTCTCATCTCAGACCCCACTGCCCTTGGCGACCTTTTTTGGAAACTTTACTAACACACGTTATATCAGGAAAATAAACATATGCAAAACAAAACATTTTCAGTCAAAACATTTCTTGTTCATGGGTGTTGTGTCTGAGCCTCAAGACCTGCTATATAACAGAGCTTCAAACCTTCTAACTCTATTCTAACTACATGACTGCAAATAGCACAATATTTTGAAGATACCTGCAAGAAAACAAAGGAAAGGGAAGGGACCAGAGGTTACCAGCACATGACCCACCACAGGAGGATGCCTTCAGCGCATCCCCTTTTCATGTAAGATTATATGTATGTGGGCAGTGTTGGATGTATGTACAGTAAATAGAACAGTGGATAGCAGAAAGACACAATATATACATTTCAAACAATGGCCTCTCCATCACTATCAGTACCAAATTCACAGTGGTGCTTGTTGTGGAGGAGAGACCTAGACTCCTCTTGGGAGTGGACCTGGGCCATCATCCTCTGGATTGGCTCCTTGGATAGGGCTGTGATTATGCATCTCTACAGCAACGCTCTCAAACACGGGATGCAGCAACACCCCACCCCGAGTATCACTGCTAGTGAGATGACTACAATCAGGATTACTGAATGTATCACACTCGCCCAATGTCCAAATATTGACTGCAGCCATGCAGTAAAAGCATCTTCCTCATAACCTGTGTTTTGCCCAAATTCTATCCTAAGGCCTTCTACAGCATGTGTAATGCTCCCATCTGGGCTCGTATGATTAGGGATAAAGGTACAGCAGACACAGGGATGAGAATGGGCTTTGGGAAACAAAGAGGAAACTAAGCCGGGGTCTTGGGGGATGCAGGCCCCCAAGCTGAATCCAAGGCGGAGCCTTGGTGGGGGGTCTAGGGGGGCAACGCCCCCCAGAAGCTAACGAAATCTGGTGTTTTAGAATGCTCAAATGTGGTCTTATTTAAAGTTAGAAGTAAGTACAAATGCATTTATAGTTTACCTTTTTAATCTGCTGCTGCATCACGTGTAATCATGTTCAATACTGTTTTGATTCAGTGTCATGAGGCATGACATCACAACTTACACATGCTATTTCATAACAAATTCATTATGCGAAAATTCTCAAGTACATTACTTATAACAAGAAAAAAATCTTACCTCGGAATGTGTCTTCCGATCACTAATTGCTGTAATCGGGGCCGATTGTGATGAACTTTGATCGACTGGCATCTGAATTTGACCGTGTCCATCGATCGTTTTGAATGCAGCACCAAGTGAGTAGTTCGATCTCCTTGGAGCCACAATGTTGAGATGTTTCTGTTTTGAACAGTGTTCAAAACACACTGGGCTTTCCCTGGTACTTCCATTTCGCTATGAAATCGGCGATTTTTTCAACCACAACTTTGGTATTTTTACCGATCTTTACAGTCATTGACACAGTTTTTTTGAGCCATTCCCAACGAAACTTGTTCCTTATCCCTTTGTCGATTTCTAAAATTCTTGCTTCGTTGTCTTTCGTGAGTTTTAGGTTCACCATTTTCATGAAATCGGGAAAACTCGGTTGATTATTTTGAACTGTCCGCCATTTACATTTCGCTCCACATGTTGGATATGACAAAGGAAATCTAACAAAATCGCCGATTGGTTGCTTCAATAAGTATCAGCCAATCAGTGGCCTTGTTACATTACATTACTGATCTCGCTGGGTAGCGCGTTCTGCGCGGTGGATTTTAGCAGCCGATCGAAAACACGACTCGCCGGTCATAACATACCTCACCCCCCCAAAAAAAATTTTTCTCCTCGAATTTAGACGATTCACAAGAATGACCCTAGACATGATCAAATCCGCGGAATTCCGCAGATCCGCGGAAAATTCTCATCCCAGCAGACAGAGCCAAAAATCTGACACACTCCCCCTGACTCTGCTAAAAGCATGTCAAGAGCAATGCAGTTCTGATAGGTCATGAGGGAGGTTGCCTTTAATTGCTCATGCACTCCTTTAAGAGCATCTACAGTATAATTTAACATTCTTTGTTTATTATAATACAAGTATTCAATCAAAGATTGAACTTTAATAGATTCTATTGTGGCTCCCAACCACGAGATAACATGTACCAGGATCAGCTCCAAGTTAACAGCTCCAAGATGGCGCCCAGGATGACCCACCCTGGTGATTTTCAAGATGGCATTTGCACTGCTTAATCTGCACATGCACAGTTCTCATACAACGGGAATGCCACGTGGCTGTTTCGGTCACGCGCAAATGTGAACACTCAACGTGGCCGTGAAGCCTGTTGACCACAAACCACGCCTTGTTTTTTCAAAGAAACTAAAGAGCTGCTTCCCTTAAATTCAGTTTTATTTTATTCATGCAAGGATAATCTTACAACTTTGACTTTGTGTACAATTCAATGCTGTTACTTCAAGTAATCTCCTCTCAGTAACTCTTATCATGCTTTAAACACAATTTCTCAGTTCAACTCAGACGAGTGGGTAAATTTCCCCCTCCCCTTCGTGAACAAAGACACAGACTCGCCCCCACCTAATGCAAGGCGAAAAGTGTGCCGTTTTAGTTAAATCACCTACATGTACACTACCATTCAAAAGTTTGGGGTCACCCAGACAATTATTTTGTGTTTTCCATGAAAAGTCACACTTATTTACCACCATGAGTTGTAAAATGAATAGAAAATATAGTCAAGACATTGACAAGGTTAGAAATAATGATTTGTATTTGAAATAATAATTTTTTCCTTCAAACTTTGCTTTCATCAAAGAATCCTCCATTTGCAGCAATTACAGCATTGCAGACCTAACATGATTGCACAAGGGTTTTCTAATCATCCATTAGCCTTCTGACACAATGAGCAAACACATTGTACCATTAGAACACTGGAGTGATAGTTGCTGGAAATGGGCCTCTACACACCTATGTAGATATTGCACCAAAAACCAGACATTTGCAGCTAGAATAGTCATTTACCACATTAGTAATGTATAGAGTGTATTTCTGATCTGTTTAAAGTTATCGTCAATGAAAAAAAAGTGCTTTTCTTTCAAAAATAAGGAAATTTCTAAGTGACCCCAAACTTTTGAACGGTAGTGTATACTATGGGAAAAAGAGTTAGTAGATATTTACAACCCTGCGGTCCAAACTCCAGATCCCCCGGACCCTTTCTACAATTCTGGCCACATCAGGCTTCTACTTAGATCCTACTGACCCAAGCGGGTGTGGCCAACTCAGAATTATAGTGGAGAACAGGATCTTTTGTTTCTGGTAGACCAAAAAATATTCACATTCCCTGGGGGCTTTTGCCTTAATTTCCAAACCCACAAAATGCACTTCCTCTTATTCCAGACAGCCAGAAGTGGGAATTCAGGATCAGGGCTAGACCCTTTCACCCTACGCCACTCTTCGTGTCTTAAATGGGGATATTAAGAGGTTAACGACCCACACATTTATCCCCATACAACATCAACATGCACAATATTTACAGAGTTATTGTGTATATGTCCCTGCCGTTTTATTTGCATATACTCTTCTCTTAGCTTAACTTTATGTAGAGGTGTAGTTCATATATCCATATCTGCACATGTATAGACACAGGGGGATGTTTTGTGATTGCATGTGTGGAATGACCTCATGTCTCAGAAGAGGACAATAGGTCTGGACCGCCTGCGGAGAACAACGAGGAGATGGAGGCGCGGCGGTGAAGACCTGAAAAGACTTCCTGACCCCCCAGGGTCAGGCGAAGGAACGGGAGGACATTGGAAGGAGACATTGGATGATTAGAAGGATATGACAAGGATGTGTGATGCTGGCTTTTGTTGTGTGATGTATAAATATGGGGGTCTGACTGCGATCAGTCTCTTTCTGCTTTTAGTGAGACATGTTGGGGATGTGAAGCCGACATTAAATCTGAATTACAAAACCATTCAGCTTCTTCATTTCACGTTCCCCACATTGGTGACCAGTACGTGAGAATGGATGAAAGGCGTTCCCCCGTTGCAGACTCGTCGGAGGCGTCCCGAGCGAGCGCCGTCGCCATCAAGCTCCCAGAATTCTGGCAGAACGACCCGAACTCGTGGTTCAAGCAGGCTGAGGCACAGTTCGCGCTCGCAGGGGTGACGGCAGACGAAACCAAGTTCTACCACGTCATCGCTAGGCTCGACGCCACCACAGCACAATGCGTGCGGAGCGTGATACAGCAGCCGCCCACCAGCAACAAATACGAGGAGCTGAAGGCTACTCTCATTGAGAGCTTCGTGCCCTCGGCCGAGGAAAGGGCCAAGAGACTACTGGCGATGTATGGCCAAGGAGGGCGCAGACCGATGGCCCTGATGGAAGACATGCTTCAGCTGAGGGAGGCAGACAACGACAGCTTCCTCTTTCAGCACATCTTCCTCAGCAATCTACCGGCGCACATGAGAGGGACTCTGGCCAGCATGCGTTGTAAGACCCAGCAGGATTTCCGCGCGCTGGCCCGGGAAGCACAGTGGCTCCTCAACTCCTGCGGCGAGCAGCTGGCCACAGCAGCAGCGGCGGACCTCGGTGCGGAAGCCCAGGGCATCGGGGAGCCGGAGACAGCAGAGCAAATCCTGCCCACCATGGCAGCGACGCGGCCGCGACGCAACAGAAGAGACGACCTCTGTTACTACCACCGGCGATTCGCTGAGAGGGCATACAAGTGTGTGCCACCGTGCAGTTTCAAGAGCTCGGGAAACTCCAAAGCCGGGAACCGTTAGCAGCTACAGCTCTCGGCGAGGCCAACAAGCTGCTCTACATCACTGATGAAGGCTCCGGGCGACATTTCCTCATAGACACCGGAGCTCAGGTGAGCTTCATCACCCCGACCTACGCTAACCGAGTGGCTGGACCCCGCGGCAACGGGGCAACGGCGGCGAACGGCTCGAACATCAGCACTTATGGTGAAAGGACCTTGTCTCTGTCCTTACACGGCTGCACTTATGAGTGGACCTTTATCATAGCGGCGGTGAGTTTCAACATGTTAGGTGCTGATTTCTTATGTTCACATGGGTTGTTAGTTGATCTCGCAAACAGACGCTTAATCAATGCACTGTCATTCTCTTCTATCCCCTGTGCAGCTCGAGTGTCCCCTCCACCCGTGCAGGCCAACGTCGCCACAGCAGGTGGTAAGTTTGACAAACTCCTCACCCAATTTCCAGCACTCACAGTTCCAAAATTTTCGGCAACAGTAGCGAGACATGGGGTGGAGCACTTCATCTCCACAACGGTCTCCCCTGTTTTCGCTAAAGCTCGGCGCTTAGACGCGACCAAGCTCGCCATAGCACGCGACGAGTTTGCCAGCCTGGAAAAACTGGGCATTATCCGGCGCTCGAAAAGCCCATGGGCTTCACCACTGCATATGGTCCCGAAAGCTGACGGTTCCTGGAGACCTTGCGGCGATTACCGCGCATCACCCCCAGGCTAATGGTTTATGCGAGCGTTTTCATAGGTCTTTGAAGGCAGCCCTCAGAGCGTCACTAACGGATGCAGATTGGATTAACAAACTACCGTGGGTTTTATTGGGGTTGCGTTCTGCGCCCAAGGAGGATCTAGACGCCTCCCCAGCAGAATTAGTTTTTGCACAACCTCTCAGGCTCCCCGGTGAATTCTTACCAGAACATCCGGAGCCGGGGCGCCTCCCAGCTCTGAGACCACTAAGCAGCACAGGAGCGGACATGCTCCCGGGCCCTGTTCATCACACTTTTCCGCGGGTTTTTGTTCCCCAGGCTTTAAAAAATGCCAAGTTCGTTTTTGTTAGGCACGAGGCTTTAAAGCCAACCCTCCGCCCACCATATGATGGTCCATATAGAGTGCTGGAACCTGGAGATAAGCATTTTGTGCTGGATTTGGGGGATAGAAAAGAGACAGTCAGCATTGACAGACTCAAGCCTGCCTTCATGTTGAGTGACGAGCCTGTACGGGTGGCGAGAGCACCTCGACGTGGTAGACCTCCCAAGGGACACGTCCCAGCCCCCCCGCAGGGATCAAATAACCACTCTTTTCCTCAAGCTGCAGATTCCTTACAAGACAGCCCCGCTGGGACGCCAAGGCAGGTGTACAGCAGATTTGGAAGACGATTGAAACCCAGACGACACACAGACTGATGTGAATGTGATAATGCGTTTTAAGATATGCTGTCGGGGTTATCATGGCAGTTTTAAGGCGGACATGAGGCATAGACTATACTGTTACTGTTATCACTGTGTTTTTAACGTGGTCATGCCGTATAAAGTATGCTGTTGGTGTGGTCAACTTGTATAGTTATGCCAGTCATGTCACCATATTCTGTGAACCTAAATATATTGTCCTTTTCTTAGACGTTTGGGGGGGCTGTAGTTCATATATCCATATCTGCACATGTATAGACACAGGGGGATGTTTTGTGATTGCATGTGTGGAATGACCTCACGTCTCAGAAGAGGACAATAGGTCTGGACCGCCTGCGGAGAACAACGAGGAGATGGAGGTGCGGCGGTAAAGACCTGAAAAGACTTCCTGACCCCCCAGGGTCAGGCGAAGGAACAGGAGGACATTGGAAGGAGACATTGGATGATTAGAAGGATATGACAAGGATGTGTGATGTTGGCTTTTGTTGTGTGATGTATAAATATGGGGGTCTGACTGCGATCAGTCTCTTTCTGCTTTTGGTGAGACATGTTGGGGATGTGAAGCCGACATTAAATCTGAATTACAAAACCATTCAGCTTCTTCATTTCACGTTCCCCACAGAGGATACTTTTATTGAGCTGTGTCCGGTCATCAGTACAAGAGGTATCGTATCATAAAGTTAAGTCCTATACTGATTTTAACAAGCTATCTTTATTATTATGGACAGTCGTTCACTACTGATGTATTTTAAGATCTCAAGCTGTACCATAAATTATTACAATCATTACTTTTACTCACTTAGTGATGTTATTTAAGGTCTTGTATTAGAATTAATCCTTTTACTCTCGTGGATTAAATTTGAGAGTCTTGTAATTATTTCTACATTACTCACTCATTGATTAAGTTTGAGAGTCTTGTAATGTATTAGAGTACCTTATTTATGCTCACTAGTTAATGTAAAAAAGTTCTTGCATTGCAAATCTTCCTTATTTATAAAAAGCGGCTCTTTGATCTGTCCCTAACATTGTGAAAGCATGCATGCTTATGACTCCCTGCGCGTTCTTACAATCATAAAAAAATACCCACAAAATATTATCTTTACACAGCCGTGGACAAAACTGTTGGTACCCCTCTGTTAATGAAAGAAAAACCCACAATGGTCACAGAAATAACTTGAATCTGACAAAAGTGGTAATAAATAAAAATTCTATGAAGATTAACCAATGAAAAATCACACAATGCTTTTGAATTGTGGTTCAACAGAATTACTTCAAAAAACAAACTCATGAAACAGGCCTGGACAAAAATGATGGCACCCCTAGAAAAGATTGAAAATAATGTGACCATAGGGACATGTTCAACCAAGATGTGTCCTCTAATTAACATCACAGGTGTCTACAAACTTGTAATCAGTCAGTCGGCCTATTTAAAGGGTGACAAGTAGTCACTGTGCTGTTTGGTGACATGGTGTGTACCACACTAAACATGAACCAGAGGAAGCAAAGGAGAGAGTTGTCTCAGGAGATTAGAAAGAAAATTATAGACAAGCATGTTAAAGGTAAAGGCTATAAGACCATCTCCAAGCAGCTTGATGTTCCTGTGACTACAGTTGCACATATTATTCAGAAATTTAAGATCCACGGGACTGTAGCCAACCTCCCTGGACGTGGCTGCAGGAGGAGACGGATAATACGAATGGTAACAAAAGAGCCCAGAACAACCTCTAAACACAGTCATGGTGAACTCCAAGGTCAAGGTACATCAGTGTTAGATCGCACCATCCATCGTTGTTTGAGCCAAAGTGGACTTCATGGGAGACGACCAAGGAGGACACCACTGTTGAAAACAAATCATAAAAAAGCCAGACTGGAATTTGCCAAACTGCATGTTGACAAGCCACAAAGCTTCTGGGAGAATGTCCTATGGACAGACGAGACAAAACTGAAACTTTTTGGCAAGGCACATCAGCTCTATGTTCACAGATGCAAAAATGAAGCATACCAAGAAAAGAACACTGTCCCTACTGTGAAACATGGAGGAGGTTCTGTTATGTTCTGGGGCTGCTTTGCTGCATCTGGCACAGGGAGTCTTGAATCTGTGCAGAGTACAATGAAATCTCAAGACTGTCAAGGTATTCTAGAGAGAAATGTGCTGCCCAGTGTCAGACAGCTTGGTCTCAGCCGCAGGTCATGGGTCTTGCAACAGGATAATGACCCAAAACACACAGCTAAAAACACCCAAGAATGGCTAAGAGCCAAACATTGGACTATTCTAAAGTGGCCTTCTATGAGCCCTGATCTAAATCCTATTGAACATCTGTGGAAGGAGCTGAAACATGGCGTCTGGAGAAGGCACCCTTCAAACCTGAGACAACTGGAGCAGTTTGCTCATGAGGAGTGGGCCAAAATACCTGCTGGGAGGTGCAGAAGTCTCACTGACAGCTACAGAAATTGTTTGAGTGCAGTGATTGCCTCAAAAGGTTGTGCAACAAAATATTAAGTTAAGGGTACCATCATTTTTGTCCAGACCTGTTTCATGAGTTTGTTTTTTAAAATAATTCTTATGAACCACAATTCAAAAGCATTGTCTGATTTTCATTGGTTAATTTTCATAGAATTTTTATTTATTACCACTTTTGTCAGATTCAAGTTATTTCTGTGACCATTGTGGGTTTTTCTTTCATTAACAGAGGGGTACCAACAATTTTGTCCACGTGTGTATTAACCCCTTGCACTCTGGTCAATTTCCCTAAAAACGCCAAAAAATAATGCACCCAAAGTAAATCAAAAGCTGTTCTTCAACCCTTTGCAGCATCTTCATGGGGTTGGTCTCATTTAAAAGAAAACACTTTGAATTTTTTGGCAAAACAGTCATAATCTCTCTAAGTGCTCCTGCCACTGAGTAACCGTCATCTAAACATACTGAACTTGAAGAAAATAAATTTTTCCTGGGTGTTTTTTTGGATACAAATGCTTGCAAATAACACACAGCTGTCAGATCCGGGCTGGAAAATGCAACAGAAATGTAGAACCAAGTGTTATCCAGCTGAGGTCAAAATTTTGTAACAATACCACAAAAAATGAATATATTACACAGCTTTCTTCACAGATTGTTCCCAGGCGTTTTTGAACTGTGCCAAATTGTGACAAATGGCACAGTTTGGAAAAACGTCTGTAACTTTTGAATGATTCAATATAGAAGCTTGATGTTGGGCTCTAATGAAAGGTGACACTCAGGGCTGTGTGTGTGTGTGTGTGTGTGTGTGTGTGTGTGTGTGTGTGTGTGGTTGTTTATTCATTCATGAATGAATGAATGAACAAACAAGCCCCCACACACAAAGAAGCATGCCACGTAAAAAATGTGTGGCTTTTTTTTACAAGAAAAAATAACCTACAGTGCACTAAAAATTATACTAAAATATCTGTAGTGTAGAAGATAACAACTCCCCCCCCCCCCCCCCCCGCTACAGAGGACGGACATCGCCCGGTGCGCCGCGGTCACGGTGCGCCGCAGTCTACTATGCACAGTTGTACTAAAATATCTGCAATAATATCTGCAATCCGCTACAGAAGAGTAGCGGGGGGGGGGGGCGTTCACGGTCCGGACGCGGCGCATGAACCGTGTACCGCGGCGCACAGAGTCCGGTTCGTGCGCCGCGGTCTACTACGCACAGTTGTAATTTACCGATAGGTCAAAAGTCATTTTTGATTACAATTTTCAGGGATAAAGAATAATTTAGCTTATAACACTTACCTGTCCACAACAGCAGTGTCGCTGGCGAACTTCTCTTCCTCAATGTCAGACGAACATGACACTGGTCCGCTTGTTACGGACTCGTGGTTCTGGTCACGCGACCCGGTCAAACCATAATTCCATTATTGCGGTTTTGCGCTTCCATGATTGCGGTTTTGGCAAACGATTTTTCAAAACAAATAAGAACAGTAGTAAGAAAAAAAGACTGGCGAACGCATGTGTGTCACCCAGTGGCTAAAAACAAAACAGATTTTGCAAGGGAGGCACGCTTTCGAACTACTGTGCTTCAATTGGCTCGCTGTATTCGCAGCCGTTGGTAGGCGGGTCCTTCTTGCTAGGTTTTCAGTCATTGGTTCTTCAAGGTTTCAGAAACCCAATTCAAGGCTCTTATTAGTCGAATGAGAGGTCAATCACATCTAAACCAATCAAAGCACTCCTTTGGCTTTCTGTTCGCGGCTGTGTCTGTAGTGGAAGAACGGAAATGCAGCTTTTTTTTTTTTTCAGTGCCTCCTAGGAAGCCCTCATGCACCCTAGGACGCAGAGACGTGCCCGCCCGCGGTACACCAAATTGCAAGAGGTTAAGTTTTTCCAAAAGAATTTAAAAAGCAGGACAAAAGGCTTACTTTGACTGAATGTCACAGACAATCCTACAGAGATTTTTAGAAAAGGTTCTCACCTTCTGATCAGTGGGCCCTGGTTTCTCCGCAACACCCAGACAAAGGCTTGTGTCCCGACGATGTCCATCATCAAAGTAGTTGGCTAACTGCCCGCATTCTCCACCACTGAACTGTAAAAATTAATTTTGGACAGTTAGCAGAATCTTTTCAGTTAACCAATCAATAATCACAGAAGAAATATTATTTCTCAGCTTAACTTTCATTGAATCACGCAGGTAGTCAAACACGGCCGTGGGTCTCAGCAGCTCAACCTGCTCCAAGACCCCGAACAAAGGAATCCCCTCCTAAATATAGCTTCTGAGTTGATGGGCATTTCCCAGAAAGTCTCCAACAATACATGTCCATTGTCCAAACTGGTCCAAACCGGTCTTCTCAGGTCCAAACAGCTCCCACATCCTTCCTCTCAGCGTGCCAATGGCTCCAGATGTCTCCTCTCTTTTATGGCTCCTCTCCAGCCAGATGTCTCCTCTTTTAGTCCTTTATGGCATCTTGTTGTTTAGCCCACGCAACCCATGCCCATATATGGAAGCAGGAAACAGAGACTAGAGCTTTTGTGTGTGTGCATGTGTGTGTGTGCAACTTGTGTGTATGTGTGAGCTTGTGTGTATGTGTGCATGTGTATGTGTGGAGCTTGTGTGTGTCTGGTGTGGTGTGTGTGAGAGCACTTTGTGTAATATCTAACTAATCTTCACTATTTATTTATTATAACACACACCTTATATACTGTATATATCCCTTGCATTCACCCATTCTTCCTCTTTCTAACATCTGGGAGGAGACTGCTTCCACCGACGAAGGACAATGAATGGTTACAGGTTCACTTTCATTCATAAAACCGCATTTACATCCGTAAAAGTACGTTTTATTTCATTTCAGTGAACCTGTAACCACATGGCAACTGTATACCAAATGAGTCCTCTGGAGAATGGAGGTGGCGTCACCCACAGGCCGAAGGGGCACAATGCCCCAATCACGCCATTAAGCACAAACACAATCAGATGAGTTTGGCTTCTTTACTGTACTTAACTGAGTGTGCACAAGTTAAGCCGGTTCCTACAGGTAACCAGAGCTGAAACAAACCCTTTCGAGCACAAGGCATATATGCCGGCTTACACGAGGGAAAACTAAGATGCAACTAAAGAACCTGCTACAACCCCCAGAACAGATGAGGGGACAACTGATGAGGCCACATTGAGCCTATAGAAACGGGACCACATTGAGGAAGAAGCCCAGCCAGTGGTTGTGCATACATTTTCCAGGGGTGCACCCCTAAACAATGCGCATGCAGCGGCCAATCCCCGTGTCAAGCGAGTCACCAGCCCAACTGATGGTTCCACTCCAACCTGCACATACGTGAAGGCAATCAGATTGACTATCCAATGGGACAGGCACTGTTTAGAAGCAGGCTTGCCCATTGTGAACTCCCCATAGAACACAAAAAGCTTGTCTGAAGAGTGGACAGACCTCGTACAGTCAACATAACCTAAAAGGCCCTACCGACACAACGAAGGAGCCTCTTAGCCTCCGAGGAAGTGTGTGGGGGAGGGTAGAAAGCTTTAAGCACAAGACGGCAGGAAAAACAACCCCACTAGTAGCACTTTGGGTTGAAAAGTTGGGTTGGGCCACAGGTGGGCCACCCGATCGCCATCAAACCTAAGACATGCTGCGTCCACAGTGACCACATTCAATTCATTGACCCTCTTGGCCGAGGCAATTGCCAAGAGAAAGCAGTCTTCCCAGAGATCCGACGAAGGTCAGCAATGGAGAGTGGCTCAAAAGGGGGCAAGCACAGAGCCCTGAGAACTGCCTGGAGATCCCCAAGTGGGCAGCAAGGAGGCCGGGATGGCTGGCTGTCTCACGCCCCTTAAATATTGCTTAGCCAAGGAATGTGCCGCAGGCAACAAGCCATCACATTTCTCATGGGCAGTTGACACTGCTGCCAAGTGTAGACCTTGATAATTGACTCCCCCAACCTCAGTGAAGAGATACTGGAGGAAAAAAAAAAAAACCAAGCTGACAGAGATGTGACATGTCAAGTGATTCTCACCCTTGGTCTGACACCAGTTCAAAACACTTTCCACTTCACAAGGCATTGCAGCTGGGTAGATGGACCCGTGAAGCCTGCACGACATCTATAACCTCCTTCTCTAAGCCAAGTTTACACAATCACTCCTGTTCAAGGGTCATATATGAAGCCTCAGGACCTGGGGATTCATATGCCAAATCCTGCCCTGTGCCTGTGAGAGCACATCCCATCTGATTGGGAGAGGCCAAGGATGGCCCCCCAACATCTTGTGGAACTCTGCCATCCATGGTCTTTGTGGCCAATTTGGTGCCATCAAAATTACTTGAACAGACGGTAGCCTCACCTTGGCAAGGAAAGCTGGCAGAAGAGGCAGTAGTGGAAAGGCAACAGTTTCAGTGGAGGCCAGGCAACACCCAGAGCATCTGCATTAAGTGGACCTGGCAGGCCGTGCACTGAGGCCTGGAGAGCACAGTGGGTGTTCTCCGCCATCGCAAACAGGTCTGCTTCCACCTGGCCAACCAAAGCCAGATCTGCTCGACTATCACTGTGTGCAGTCGCCTCCATCCCCAGATGATTATATGCCAAGACTGCTGAGCTGGAGCCCAATGTCCTCAAACAAACCTGCCCTCCTAGACTGCACCCCAGCCTGTTAGGGAGGTGTCGACTGTAATGGTCACCCTGGAGCCCTCTTGGCCCAGGGGAACACCATCTCAGACTGCTGAGGAGTGTCTCCACTACCTGAGAACCATAAGGCCCTCTTTGGAAAGAACTAGCCTCCTCCTTTTGTCTCTGGGCAAAACCACCTTCTGAAGCATGAACCACCGCTGAAGGGGACGAGTATGTAAAAGACCCGGTGGCATCACCTGGGCAACTGCAGAAAAGAGACCCAAGATCCTCTTTCACTGCTGCACTGACACAGTCCTCTGTGAGACGCAGCTCTTGATGCATTCCCTGATAGTATGCCTTCTCTTTGGAGTCAGGGATGCTCTCATGGCAACTGAATCCACGGTGAGCCCCAAGTACTTGACAACCCTGGTTGTAACCAGGCAGCTTTTCTCCGCATTCAAATGCAACCCAAGTGCCGCCAGGTGAGCCAATATGGTCTCCATATGGCTCCTCGCTATGGCTTCTGATGGCGCACAAAACAATCGTCTAGATAACTGAACTCGAATGCCCTTCTGCCACAGTGGGGCGAGTGCAACATCCATGCACTTGGTGAACGTTTGAGGCGACAGGGACAGACCAAAAGACAGGATGTTGTAACCGAAGTCTTGTCCTAAAGGAACCCTGAGGAACTTCCTATGGAGTGGTTTTATGAGAATATGGAAATCAGCATCACGATGGTCCACTGTTGTGAACCAATTGCCTGGCCCTATGACCTGAATAATGTCCTCAGCCTGAGCACCGGATAAGGGAGCACCTTGAGATACCTGCTCAACTGCCTCAAGTCCAAAACCGGACGGAGAACCCCAGTTCACTTAGTTAGTTAATTCAGTATATGGGACACCATATGGTGTATAGGGTGATGCCTATCTCCATTTCTCTGACCTTAGGCCACACAGCCCCTGTAAGTAGCGAAAGCTACTGTGGAGGGGTCAGTCCTCTAGTAGCTCTGTATGTCACGCACCAGTTCACTTGGAGTCAAGAAATAGGCAGTGGAAAAAGCCTCGCCTCTCTTCTCCTGGAGACAGAGACCATATCACATTCTTTCCCAGCAGGGCAGAGACCTTGCTGCCCAGAACCGCGGAAAGAGTGTCCTCCTTACTTTTGCTTCCAAAACCCCTTGAAGTTGGGGAATGAGATCTGACTTGTAGGCGGTATCCACACTCCAGTGTATCAATCACCCATGGACATGAGGTGCACTGACGTCAACTCATGAGGTGCGCTGCGGAGAAGGTTGACATCAGGGGAAGCATACCATCAGAGATGCTGGCAGGGCTTGGCAGGACCACCGCCTACACGCTCCAAGAGTGCGGACATGAGTGTTGCTGAACCTGCACCGCTGCCGAGAGGGCCTCTGCCTTGGGTGACCTGGGCTTTGAAAGGAACCTGGCTCTGTGAAGCGAAGCCGTTGTGGGTTCTCACACCCCTCAAGAGGTCTCCGGACACTCGACCTGGATGGTCCTGGTTGATGAAGGATTGTGTGCGCAGTCTCACCTTCTGCACCTTGTCCAACACCGCCTCTGCTGAAGGCCCAACGACCTCACCAGGCACTACCGCGGCCTCCAAAACAGCAACCTTGTCCATACAGCCAATCCGGACTGGCTCAACCACACATGACGCTGGGCCATGGTCAGCTGGGCCAGGGAGTTCCAAGTGCTGTAGCCTGTGAGCTAGCTCCTTGAATCACAGTGTCCACCACCTCTACCAACTCCAGTAGAAGGCCAGTTCCGCTTTTGACTCTAGGTCCCTTATCAGACCTTCTAAATACACTAAAAGAAGTATATTAACGTTTGCCAGCCTAGAGGCCATAGCCACACACTAGTAGGCACTAGCCACTCACCCATCAGTGGCACGACACTTGCCATTAGAGTGGCATACAGACTTGCTGCCTATGGGGGGAGCTTCAGCCAGCAGTGCAACAGGAGAGCGACCTTCAACACACTATCCAAGCCCTGCTCCACAGCACCACTCAAAATACTGAGTCTAGAACAAGGGGCAGCAGCCTTCTTAGACGTGCTCACTACCTCTGCAAATGCTCCACACAGTCAGGATAACCTGGCAAGGGAGCCTGCCTCTGGATTGCAGGACCTCTGTTCAAAGCCGAAGCCCTAGGCAGAGACGATGGGGGAGGAAGCCCAGCAGCTGATGCTACCCTAGAAAGCCATGCCCTGACAGATATATCATTGGGCTCAGAAAGGTCTTCTAGACTGGAGAGCCACCGTCGACTTCATCATCATCCTCAGAGAGACATCCACTCTCCCAATGGTGCCACAGCCATAGCTGATGGTCTTACCCAAGTTATCAGAGGCCATGAGAGACACTGCATCAGGATGTGGTCTCAGGGCATATACGGTAGCCTGGTGTGGCATACCCAAAGGCAACGGTGATTTGCAGCAATATGTTCAATGGTCTTACGCACTTTCTCCAATTGGCTCTGGATGAAATCCACCCACTGGATCCCGTGGCTGGCTTCCTTCAATCCGCTTCTGCTTCCTGCTGGCCTTCCCAGTTCCAGCTGGAGCACTTAAACCGGGAGGGATGGAGCCCTGGGCTGGTGGCATACCACTGTCCGGGCTAATTCCCCCTCCTTCACTCCCCACAGAAGTCATTATTCCTCCAAGAGAACAACAGGAGAGAAAACAAGACAGTTATTATTATTAATAACAGGCCAAAGGGCTGTTCCATGAGGTAGAGTGCTAGTCAGAAGACAACATAGCAATATCAGATTTCAGTTCCCACCTGTATGCAGTACCACTCCCCCACAAAAGGTGGCAAGAGTGCACCAAGCACAGGGGCACTCAGTACCTAGACAAAGAAGATGTCTCCCCCTTTTTTTTTTTAAGAAGACAACTGTCAGACGAGAAAAACAATACAGAATTAATGGCAAACTGTACTGTGCTGTTAACTGTTAAGCAATTCCTGCTTGACGAGGGCAAAAATATATCACATATCCCAAGCAGATAAAGCATATTGCGTGCTGTTAAACTGTTCTTCTGCCCGAAGACAAGGCACAAAATACATCACAAACCTTAAGCAATAAGGGTCATGCTACCTCACGCTGCTACAGTTCCGACTGAAAAGGCAAGTGTATATTACATATCTCTAAGCAGGCACGGACAGTGCACGTCACGCTGCACAGCCGCTGCAAACCTTCTCTCATTCAGAAGAGAAAACAATAATTTTATGACACAGCGATGGGGCACCCAGGGTAAGGCAGCCCAAACAGCACAAAAAACACAATGTTAAACAGATGGTATAAGCTCTTACCGACCAGGAGGATAGAAGAGGAAGAATGGGTGGATGCAAGGGGAATATACCTATATAAGGTGTGCATCCACAGGTGTGATTAATTTGGTATAATGCTCCTGTCCCGAGGATCATATTCATGTGGTTACAGGTTCACTGAAATAAGATAAGATAAGATAAGCCTTTATTAGTCCCACAGTGGGGAAATTCCAGGATTGGAACAGCACAGGGATAGCAACACTCAGAGCAATAATTTAGAAGATAAGAAAATAAGAGCAGTGAATATACATACTGTATGTACACATAAATACATAAATATATATACACAGCGCGAAGCATTGTAGCTAGATGGAATAAACAGATAACAGTCTATTTAGTTACCCCACATAGTATGAATATGTACCCATACATATTGTCACCCTCTGTAGTGATTGATATCGTCCCAGTTGTATACTGGAGGGAACCATTTTGTGTAAGTTTGTTGCGTCTTTTGCATTCAATACTATTAGGTCGTAATGTTGTTTTTTTTTTAAACTATCTCTGTGAGCAGCCCTGCTTAAGTTATAAAGTCTGACTGCTGTAGGTAGGAAGGACCTGCGGAACCTCTCGGTCGCGCACCTAGGATGATGTAGCCTACTGCTAAATGAGCTCCTCAGTGCATTCAGTATGTCCTGCATAGGGTGGGACTCGGACTCCAGCAGAGATGACAGCTTAGCCACCATCCTTCTCTCTCCTATCTCCTCCACTGGATCAAGGCGCTGCCCCAGGACAGAGCTAGCTTTCTTGATCAGTTTGTTCAGTCTCTTCCTATCGGCTGCTGTGATGCCGCTGCCCCAGCAGACCACTCCAAATGTGATGGCTGATGCCACCACCGAATCGTAGAAGGTCTTCAGGAGCCCCCCTTTTACACCAAAAGACCTGAGCCTCCTCAGTAGGAACAGCCTGCGCTGTCCCTTCTTGTAGAGCGTGTCGGTATTGTGTGACAAGTCTAGTTTATTGTTCAAATGAACACCCAGGTACTTGTAGGATGTCACCATCTCAATGTCTGTTCCCTGGATGTTTACTGGTGCTGTGAGGGGTTGTCCTTGCCTGCGGCAGTCCACCACCAGCTCCTTAGTTTTCCTCGCGTTGATCTGGAGGCAGTTCCGATGGCACCAGTCCACGAAGTCCTGGATAAGTCCTCTGTACTCAGCTTCATCTCCGTTGGAGATGAGGCCGACGATCGCAGAGTCGTCAGAGAACTTCTGTAGATGGCAGTGTGTTGTGTTGTGTGAGAAGTCCGCAGTATAAAGGGTGAACAGGAAGGGAGCCAAAACTGTTCTCCGGGGGGCCCCTGTACTGCCGATGATCATGTCGGACACACAATCCTGGGTTCTTACAAACTGTGGCTGGTTTGTGACGTAGTCCAGGATCCACGATGACAGGTGCTGGTCCACCCCTGCGCACAGCAGCTTGTCCCTCAGGATCACTGGTTGGATGGTGTTGAAAGCACTGGAGAAGTCAAAGAACACGATCCTCACCATGTTCCCAGGCTTCTCCAGGTGGAACAGGGAACGGTGAAGGAGGAAGATCACTGCATCCTCCACCCTGATGCCATGCTGGTAGGCGAACTGGAGTGGATCCATCGCTGGTCCCACCAGGTGGCAGAGGTGAGCAAGGAGCAGTCTCTCCAGGGTCTTCATCAGGTGAGACGTCAGGGCCACTGGTCTGTAGCTGTTCAGGTCTCTGGGGGGGAAGTCTTTGGTACGGGTACCACACAAGATGTTTTCCACAACTGTGGTACCCTCCCCAGCTTCAGGCTCAGGTTGAAGATGTGCTCCACAATCCCACACAGCTGGTTTGCGCAGGACTTGAGGAGCTTCGCGCTGATGCAGTCCGGACGCAAGGCCTTCTTCGCCTTGATCTTCCTCAGCTCCGCCCTCACCTGGGTCTTAGTGAGGGTCAAGTTGGGGCTGGGGGGCTGTGTGCTGGGAGTGGGGGAGTGTTGGTGGAGGGGGGGGGTGGACAGCAGGTCTCGATGACGATAGAGGCAGCAGTGGTTGTTGTGCAGTCGGGGGGGAGGGCGGTTGGTCAAACCTATTAAAAAACAGGTTCAGATTGTTCACCCACCCCCTGCCCCCCATGGCCTGGGAGGAGGTATTCTGGAGCCCAGAGATGGTTTTGAGGTTTCTCCAGACCCCACCGATGTCGCTCTGTTGCAGCGTGTCCTCCATCTTCTTCCTGAAGCTGCGCCTTGCCTTCTCTGATCTTCCTCCTCAGCTCCCTCTGTACGGACTTCAGCATCTCCCTGTTCCCCGACCTGAAGATCCTCTTCTTCTCTCTCAGTAGTGATTTTATCTTAGGGTTGATCCACGGTTTGTTGTTCGAGCAACACCGTATGTATGGTCTTGGTGGGTACAGTGTTGTCCACACAGAAGCTGATGTAGTTCATGATAGTGTGAGTGAGGCCGAAATGAAATAAAACTGGCCTCTTGTGTGCATTACTGGAAGAAGGTGAATATTTCTCTGACTCACCTGCTCCTGTTAATACCATACAATAAACTGAAAAGGTACAAGACTGCCAAGGTCCTCTATAGATAAAACAAACCATCACACACACATGAAATGATATTGAGGGGGATCAGAATTGTCTAAAGAAGAGAAATAATTTAATATAAGATTAAATCTCATCTTTTTTTATTTTCAATTGTGTTTTCTCTCTTTGCTTTGACAGAATCCCGTTTATAATTCTGATTACCAGGAATCAACAGTGACAACTGTAGGATGTACACAACAGTGCACCTCTGTAGAGCAGCTGAGGTTCATTTAACTGCTTTAAAGGCCAACTTATGATCACCTTTAATTTTCATGTTTTCTGTTTGTTGATTACCAGCTCCAGATTGTTTCCTTCACTGACCAACCACCCCTCCTGCTCTCAGAACACTTGACATATTAATAAGGTTTAATAAGTTGTGGCTTAAATCATCCATCCATCCATCTTCTTCCGCTTAATCCTTTTTGGGTCACGGGGGGGCTGGAGCCTATCCCAGCATCTTTGGATGAGAGGCAGGGTCCACCCTGGACAAATCGCCAGTCCATCGCAGGGCCAACACAGAGAGACAGACAACCATTCACTCTCACAGTCAGACCTAAGGACAATTTAGAATCCCCAGTTTGATGCCAATTAACCTAACTTGCATGTTTTTGGCATGTGGGAGGAAACCGGAGAAATCCCAGAGTAAACCCACGCAGACAAGGGGAGAACATACAAACTCCACACAGATCACTGTTGGTCGGGGGCTGGGATCGAACCCAGGATCCCCCGGCCAAGGGTGAGCTGCTGTGCTGCCGCAGCGCTAACCACTCCGCCACCGCGCTGCCTGGCTTAAATCATACAATCTTAAATGTTGCTACAGCTTAACAGTGATCTCCATACATAATTGCTGCCTTGCTCTTTGAACAGCTTTGTACACAATGTTACTATAATAAAGTACAAGAAACTGTCAGCCCCAACTGATGGTCACTACATTAGCAATATATCCCATCATGCAATACACACAAAATGGACCAGCGGGAGGAGAACATCACAACAGTAACAAAATCTGAGAGTATTATTCATTTATTAATGTAGCAAAATAGACATTTACAATAAAATACACGTCAATGTTTCCTTTTAAATCAGCATCGATCTGTTTCACCATCTCACAGGAAAAGTCAGAGCCGTCTCTGGCTATAAAACAGAGTACACACATGCAATAGGCCCCATCAGCCACTAGGGGGACCCCAAGTTGCAGGCTCACCCTCAACAGTTTTTGGGGGGAATAAAATTACCTCCAACGTTTTGCTCGTAAATTTGCAGCTTTTTTTCGTATAAAAAATTGCTTCTTTTTAGTTATAATTTTGAAACTTTTTTCTCACAAACTTGATACTTTTTTGCTGTAAATTTCCAACATTTATATACGTGCTGGTTAAATTCTTATTCTTGGTAATGGTTAATTTTTTTCTGTTCATCTCAACAATGACCCAAGCTTATTTTTAATGTTTTGTTGGGAGGGGGGAGATTTTTCATTTTAATGCATGTGAATGCTTCAACAGCCATTACAAAAATAGGGGCCTCCAAACACAATCATGCAGAGGACCCCCAAACATCGAGAAATAGTCCTGGCCTGGAGCCACGGGTTGCAGACCCCTAACCTCAGCCCATTGCAGCCACCACGACATCACATAAATTCGTCAGTCGTCCATGCAGCTGCGTGCTCTCTGTCCGCAGCAGCATCGTCATGGCGACGGCGGCCCTTTGAGGACAGAACCTCTCCCCGGTCAGGACACTGCTCAGCTCGCCGGACAGCCTGGCGGGCAGCCAGTTGGACGGCACGTTCAGCTGACAGTTCTGGATGAGGCCGTCCTTTACCTGCATGTGCAGCGCGGCGGTGGAGCAGGCAGACGATCTGTCCCTCAGCACCAGCGGCGTCTCCACGGTGAATTTTGGTGTCTTACCGAACGTCCAGTCCCAGCTGCGTAGCTCCGCTGCCATCAGGCTCAAACCAGGGAACAGAGACTCGTCGGATGGGTGGACAAAGACGGGCGGAGAGTGGACACCAAACTCTGTGGGCAGGACAAAAAAACATTAAAATGTGATAAATCAGAGCTATTTCTGGCTAGAAAGCAGAGTGTGTGAATGATATGAGCCCCCCCAGCCACTAGGGGCCTCCAAATTACAAGTTCACCCTCAACATTTTTGGAGGGAAGAATTAAAATTATCTCCAACTTTTTTTTCCCTCATAAACTTGCAGTTTTTTCTCATGAAGTTGCTACTTTTTTTTTTTAAATTGTGACTTTCTCCTGTTAAGTTGCCAGTTTCAGTCATGACCAGGGCTGTGTGATATGGCAAAAATTTCATACCACGATACAAGCCATCTTATATCACGATAACAATATACAGTCATGTGAAAAAATTAGGACACCCCATTAAATATTCAGCTCTTTATTAAGAAATGTTCACATATCTATGTCTAACCTTGTTTTTGTTGATTTGCATTTTTTTTAACATTTATTTTAGCCATTTTAAGTGAGATTAAATGTGGGGGTGTCCTAAAAAAGATGGGGTGTGTCCTAGTTTACTCCTCACTATTTGTTTAGAATTATATTTTACAGAAAATTTGAGAAAAGTCTTTAATTTTTAACTGTTTAGTCGTATTACATGAATCTCCCAGTATTTTTTAACATTAATATCCATATGTCCAAATATGTTAAAAAAACAGGCTTCTACAGGGTGTCCTAATTTTGTCACATGACTGTATATCACAATATACATTTTCTGTAAATTCTACAGTTAAGATAATCACATAAAATGGACCATGTCTTTTTTTGTTGTTGTTTACAGTACATGTACCATTTCCCTCATTACTATGCAGTGTTATAAAATAGTTTTTTAATGTGCATTTGAAGCTTGATTCTCACAAATTTCAGGCTTTTCTTCTTCATCATATATGAATATGTAGTAAACAACAATAAGTTAAATATTTCCTGAGCCAGAGGAGAATAGCAAAAAAACAAAACAAAAAAAACAAACACATAAAAATGTCTGAAAATGAGAAAATAACAAGCCATCTACAGATATAAATTAGCTGTTAGTTTAAATCAGTGAAAATTTAGGTGTAGAGCTACACCCTCAAGATGCCATTCTGGCCTGATTTAACCGGTTTGCTTCTTAGTAAAAAATATTTCAGATTGGTCATGATCTGAAAATCACAAGACACAAAAAGTAATGTAATAAAATACAGTGGTGTGAAAAAGTGTTTGCCCCCTTCCTTATTTCTCATTTTTTTGTATGTTTTTCACACTTAAATGTTTCAGATCATCAAACAAATCCAAACCTACATGATCCTGTGTGAAAAAGTGATTGCCCCCTAAACCTAATAACTGGTTGGGTCACCCTTAGCAGCAGCAACTGCAATCAAGCGTTTGTGATAACTGGCAATGAGTCTTTTACAGCACTGTGAAGGAATTTTGGCCCACTCATCTTTGCAGAATTGTTGTAATTCAGCCACACTGGAGGGTTTTTGAGCATGAACCTCCTTTTTAAGGTTATGTCACAGCATCTCAATCAGATTCAGGTCAGGACTTTGACTAGGCCACACCAAAGTCTTCATTTTGTTTTTCTTAAGCTATTCAGAGGTGGACTTGTTGGTGTGTTTTGGATCATTGTTCTGCTGCAGAACCCAAGTGCGCTTCAGCTTGCGGTCATAGACAGATGGCCAGACATTCTCCTTCAGTACTTTTTGGTAGACAGCAGAATTCATAGTTCCATTTACCACAGCAAGTCTTCCAGGTCCTGAAGCAGCAAAACAGCCCCAGACCATCACACTACCACCACCATATTTTACTGTTGGTATGATGTTCCTTTTCTGAAATGCTGTGTTACTTTTACGCCAGATGTAATGGGACACACACCTTCCAAAAAGTTCAACTTTTGTCTTGTCAGTCCACAGAGGATTTTCCCAAAAGTCTTGGGGATCATCAAGATGTTTTCTGGCAAAATTGAGATGAGCGTTTATGTTCTTTTTGCTCAGCAGTGGTTTTTGTCTTGAAACTCTGCCATGCAGGCCATTTTTGCCCAGTCTCTTTCTTATGGTGGAGTCATGAACACTGACCTTAACTGAGGCAAGTGAGGCCTGCAGTTCTTTGGATGTTGCTGTGGGATCTTTTGAGACCTCTTGGATGAGTCATCGCTGCACTCTTGGGGTAATTTTGGTCGGCTGGTCACTCCTGGGAAGGTTCACCACTGTTCCATGTTTTCACCTTTTGTGGATAATGGCTCTCATTGTGATTCACTGGAGTCCCAAAGCTTTAGAAATAGCATTATAACCTTTTCCAGACTGACAGATCTCTATTACTTTGTTTCTCATTTGTTCCTGAAATTTTTTTGGATCACATCATGATGTCTAGCTTTTGAGGATCTTTTGGTCTACTTCACTTTGTCAGGCAGGTCCTATTTAAGTGATTTCTTGATTGAAAACAGGTGTGGCAGTAATCAGGCCTGGGTGTGGCTAGAGAAATTGAACTCAGCTTTCCAAAGAAGTGATAAACCACAGTTAAAGCGTACCTGTGGTGGTCGTGAAAAAAAAGATATTATATTGAGCCCCTGTCTCACGTTCTAGTTCAAGTTTAAGTTGAAATTCATGTTCAAAGCAATTTGATATAAATCCATTGCTGATGTGCTGGTTCAGCTATGTCAGCAAAACATGAGTGCAGCCATACTAGCGGCTACATGGCCTTCCAGGACGCTTCCTGTGACGTAATTTCGTTGACACCGCGATCTGGATCAGTATTGGCTGAGTCTGCAGTGCCCGGACGTGCAGTGGCTTTCGGGATATTCAAATTCAAATGTTTATTTCAAACTCAGGGTTCATATTAAATGCAGAACTAAAACGATTAGAAAATAAATAAATAAATGCTTAAATTCAGCGGGTCGTCTTGTCTGATCTGAGCTCGTAAAGGCCGATGATTCTAAAACTATGCGATCTGGATCAATATTGGCTGAGCCTGGAGTACCCGGATGTGCAGTGGCTTACGGGATATTCAAATTCAAATTCAAACGTTTATTTCAAACTCAGGGTTCATATTAAATGCAGAACTAAAACGAGTAGAAAATAAATAAATAAATGCTTAAATTCAGCGGCTTGTCTCGTCTGATCTGAGCTTGTAACAGCTGCGAGACGGGCTGGGCTCCTCCCTCGCCGCGGGAGCAGCAGAGAGAGAGAGCAGCAGAGCAGAGCAGCAGACACTCGGCGCTCTTGTAACAACAAAAACATACAATGCGATATGGATATCGCAACATGGCGGAATGTAAAGCCTTTGGATGTCTCAATAATAAGCGAAAAAACAAAGATAAACACTTCTTTTGTGTACCCAAACCCAGCTCACCTTGTCAGAAGATCGGAGCGGAAAAGTGATCTCGGAACAGGGCACAGACGAATCCTTTCAGACAAAACTGCGTTGTGTGTGAGGACCACTTCGTGACTTTAACCCTCAGAAGACCTTTCTGGCTCAAACCTGTAGCCATGTTGGACAAATTCTTCCCCAGAGTCCGACAATTCAGCCATAATAGAATAAAAACACTCACAAAAGCACCCTAGTCTGTCATACAGGCGGAGCACTGACTGTTGAGTATCAACGAAGTGACGTCATGGCGCCATGACGCAGCCATGACGCATGTGTCATGGCTGTGCTCAGAGTTTTCATTGGCTGGCCATGCCTGCGGTCGTATTTGCATATTTCTCTGGTGGTATTTGGCTGGCAAGAATTATTTAACCAAATAACGAATAATTTGCCTAATGTTTTCAAGCTGAATGCGTTTAGACGACCACCACAGGTACCCTTTAATTTATGTTTTAACGGGGGGGGGGGGGTGTCACTTTTTCACTTCACTTTTTTACTTGTGTTATCTTTGTCTAATATTTAAATTTGTTTGATAATCTGAAACATTTAAGTGTGACAAACAAAAAAATGAGAAATCAGGAAGGGGGCAGACACTTTTTCACACCACTGTACATGTGATGACTAACTTTATTCATTATCACTACTTGACTAATTAAAATTATTAAAAATCAAATAAATTATGTTAAGCGCCAACTTGCTCCTCCGACCCATTTTAATTTATTTTTTATTTTGCGTGTATGTGCCACCATCATGCACTTGTGCAGCTTTAACACATTTTTTACAGACAAAACTAAGAAACTCAGCAGTAGAAGGCATCTCGGTTGTCATTCAGTCCATACAGCCAGTCATATACAGTAGAACGAAATTACGTTTCTCCTATCTACAATGTTAATCTCATGTAGAATCAGAGGGGTCGCTGCCATGCAAGGCAGTAATTTTAAACTAAAAAAAGATGATCTGCTACATGTTTCCAGCTAGCACAACTTAGCATCGTCATGTAGCATTTTATAATTAGACATGGTGTTAACATTACTTACCTCCTATTAAAATGAGGTTAGCAATAGGGGTGTGCCATATTGTATCGCTCATGATAATAGTGGTATAAATTTTGATACCGATGTAAAAATAAATATCGCGATATTTGGGGTCTGCTGCGTGACGATGTCACACCACATAGAAATGGCAAAACAAACATGGCGGGAAGCTGCTGCTCCAAAGTCAGACTGTCTCCAGTTGAGTGGAAATATTTAAGTTTCACCTTCTGTTTCAGACTGCTGCCATGTTAAAAAAAAAAATTAAAAAAAAAATGGTGCAGCCATGTGGATAATCTGTCTGCATTTTTTCCGCATGTTAACAACACTGCTGGAGTGGTATTAATGTTGGATAATGTGTAGCTCGAAGTGGCTGTAGATTTTTACTTCCATTTTGACTGCTTCATCTTGATTTTATTCAACCACCCAAAGAGAACGAAAGAGAGAGAGAGAGAGAGAGAGAGAGAGAGAAAAACATTCTTTGAGTGCAACGAGAGCCAAAAAGCCCCAGGTCAGGTCCATGCAACGGGAGTAATGCAGGTGAACTGATTCAGCATAAAACCTCTGTGTGCAGTTAAGATGCAATGGTTTATATTATTCTCTTGTAATATTTGATACAAAACTAAAAAATATTTAAAACTAAATCTGAGCTGCTGTTTATAAAATGGAGAAATAAGAGTTTTTGTTCTATTTTTCCTGAATGTGTTGAAGGCAAATAATGTTGGCCTGTGAAACTGTCCTTTTTGCAGAAATTTGAAAGAAAAAAAAAACTATTCTGTAATATCGCAAAAAATGTTATCGTGAAAATTCATAGAAATATCATGATATCATTTTTAGGCCATATTGCCCACCCCTAGTTAGGGAACTATCCTCTCTGATGCTGCACGATGGAAAACAGTCCCACATCCCTGTCAAACAGGAGTAGCAGTTATATGAACCAGTAGTTTGGAGTTAGCATTAGCAACCACAGGACTGAAGCCAAGCCACCCACCTGTTCCGCTGCATACAGTAGCGCACTGCAGGGGAGAGACGGGGCGCTGACAAGTAGTGGTGAGGAGCTTTACTGAATAAACGGGAGTATGTGCATTTTAAATTACGGTATAAACGATAGCGTATTCTATGAAACGACAAACGTTTTTATATTGTCATCTGATATATAACATCATATCGCACAGCCCTAGTCATGACCATAGATTCTAGGTATTTTACTTGAATAATTCCATGTCAGGTCAGGCATTGGTTTGTTTGCTACTGGATAACCATGAAAACCACAAAAACTGGGACTACCTGTCTCATGGTTGGGCCGTCAGTGACTCAACTGGCAACCCCGCCCTTCCAAGGGTATGGAGAGTGAAACTGGGCTTCCTGGCAGAACTAAAAACAATACCTGTCACAGGTCTGTGGTGGACCACTCCCAGCTACACGGGGTGAGACTGGACATCCTGGCAGATAAGCACATCTGTCGCAAGGTCTGTGGTGGACTTTTGCCAGTCGGTGCATGGTGACATGCACCACACAAAGAGCAGAGATAAACAAACCTATCATCTGGTCAGCCACTGCAACAGATACTGGAGTCAGTTTGTCTTGGCCTGTCCTTGCAACTGATAATACCTCTATCTGCCAAGAATGTGCAAAAGCTAGCAGTACTCAAATACTTTGCAAGCAGTTTCATGAAATGGTCAGTCAGAAAGCAACCTAAATCATCATTCTCGCCCCCGACAGACTGCTATGATGATGACTTGAATAACTGAATTATAAATTTAATTATATAGCACCAACATAGATCTTAGGAAGTCCAAAGCCATAGATTAACGAGATAATTGTTCCATTAGGGTAGTTTCTCACTGGGCTGCACCAACTCGCAATTAGTTGGAGACAAAAAATTTGTGCCAGTTTTCACTTGGAATCACACTGAATTGGCACTTATGACACATTTTTGTACATCTCACACATGTTGCAACAATGAGGCACATACTCCCAAGGAGGGGCCAAAGTTCACTGGGAGTTCACATAAATGTCATTAGAGTGTTGCAGGACATTCTCGCAACACGCGTGAGATGAATTTGAGATTCACATTAACATTACAGATATCCATGCCAATTGCGCAATCGGGACCTTATAGCCTGTCCCACAGGTCGGGCTGGGCAGTATTGACTAAAAATGCTATCACAATATTTCTGTGAATTGTCACGAAAATATTTTTCACAATATTGCAGAATACAGGATTTTTCCCTTTTAAACTGATGCAAAAAGAAGTTTCACAGGCCAGCATTATTTACATTCAACATCCATCCATCCATCTTCTTCCGCTTAATCCTTTTCGGGCAGTGTGCGTGTGTTGGGGGGGGGGGGGGCTGGAGCCTATCCCAGCATTTTGGGCGAGAGGCAGGGTACACCCTGGACAGATCACCAGTCCATCGCAGGGCCAACACAGAGACACACAACCATTCATATTCAAGAAAAACAAAACAAAAAATCTTATTTTTCTAGTTTATGAACAGCAGCTCAGATTTAGTATAAAAATAGTTTTTTGTTCTATATCAAATATTACAAGAAAATAATATAAATGGTTACATCTTCAGTGCATACAGATGTGGGGTTTTATGCTGAGTCACTTCATGGGGGACATGTTTGGTGAACATGCCCCACCCTTTAAGTTATATATTTTTATTTTTTTTATTTTTTTTTTTTTATTTAAGTTTTTGTAAAGGGTATACAGGTCGTTACAGCAATGCAGTGTTTACATTTTCATCACATGTTCCCTTATTTTCTGATATCTGACAACATTGGAAGATTAATTCTTACAACACCCCTTTTTTTTTTTTTTAAAGTGAAAGAAAAAGTGAAATTAAAGAGAAAAAAAAAACAAGAAACAAATAAAAAAAAAACAACAAACCAGTAAAAAAACAAACAAAAAGAAAAAGTAAGTAAATAAAGATAAAAGAGCATCTGAGTAGCATTGGAACAAAGAGCGGAACCATTATTGAAATGGTATTTGTCAAAGATTAGATCTAATGGAAGACACATATGCGGTCCAGGGTTGCCAAAAGTTCATGAACACATCCATGTCCTGTCTCAGTGCGAATGTCAACTTTTCCATCGAGTAAATGTCTTGGATCACGTTAGTCCAATCTTCAGGTGTAGGACAGTCCTTCAACATCCATTTTTTAGTTAGAGCTTTTTTGCTTGCCAATATTAAAACATTGAATAAGTATTTTTCTCCTCGTCTTTCCAGTGAGTCCGGTAGTAAACCCAAATACAAAGTTACAAAAGAAAAGGGAACTGTAATTTTGAATATTTTCCCCAATATTGTCTGTACCTTGGTCCAATATTGGTGGATAACTGGGCATGACCAAAACACATGAAAATGATTTGCAGTCTTTTCACCACACAAGCGCCAACAGTTCAATCCCTTATGGGTAAATTTGTTTTGTGCAGGTGTTCTGAAAAATCTTGCCAAGTTTTTCCATCCAAATTCTCTCCACTGCAGGGATGAGGTACTTTTCCATTGCTGTTTATTTAGCTTTTCCCATATTTCCAGTTGTAAAGTGAAATTCCCCTCTTTTTCCCATCTCTCTTTTATATAAGATGTGTTGTCTCCTTTTAAGTCTTGAAGACCTTGGTATATTTTAGAAATGTATCTGATCCCTGGGATCCCTTTATATGCCATTAAGAAGACCTTCAGAACACCTGACTGGGCCCTTTCCAAAACCTCCTTTTTAAGTATATTGTTTATGTGGTGTCTAAGCTGGAAGAACCTGTAAAGGTCTTGATTTATTAGGCCTTGTTTTTTCAAATCTTCAAAACTTCTTAAGATTTGCCCTTTAAAAAAATCGTAATATTTTATCAGCCCTTTCTCCTTCCACTTTTTAAATCTGGTGTCTGTTTTATTAGGAGTAAAGTCCTGATCATAGGCGATCCATTGCAGAAGTCGATAGGGCTCTTTAGTTTGATTCTCTCTGACTATCTTAAACCAAATTTTTAGCGGGGTCTCTATCCACGGGTTAGTGTTATTCAAAAGCTTAGGTAAGACATTGTTCCCTATTATCGCCTGTAGGGGGATGTCACTTGTTATTTGGCATTCGATCTCCTTCCATTGTGCAGTGTAGACTGGGTTACATATCTCTACTAAAGTTTTAATTTGTGCGGCTTTAAAGTAGTCCCTGATATTTGGCAGCGCGAGCCCACCTTTGTCTTTGTTTAGCTGTAGGGTTCTATATCTGATTCTAGGTCTCTTGCCCTGCCATATGAATCTTGAGATCCTTCTGTCCAGCTCCTGCCATGTTTTTTTGGGAGGTTCTACCGGTATTGTTTGGAAAAGGTATAGAAGACGTGGAAGTATATTCATTTTGACTGCTTCAATTCTTTGTGCAGTACCCAAGAATGGTATCATATTCCATCTTGCTAGGTCAGATTTTATTTTTGTCACCAGTGGATCATAGTTTAGTGATATAATTTTGTTGAGTTGTTTCGGGATATTGACCCCTAGATATTTCATAGATTCCGACTCCCAGTTAGTTTTGAGTTTGCTTAGTGAATAATGATTTGGGTCATAGTTGAATGTTAAAACTTGGGTTTTATGCATATTTAATTTGTATCCCGATAAATCTCCATACTCTGAAAAAACTGAGGTTAGTTCTGGTAAAGAAGTGTCCGGCTGCCCTAGGTATATTAAAATGTCATCAGCAAAGAGTGCTATTTTATGTTCCTTCTGACCAAGTGTAATACCTTGAATTTTTTGGTTTTGTCTTATCCATTGGCTCAGAGGTTCTATGAAGATTGCAAAGAGCAGTGGTGACAGGGGGCAGCCCTGACGACATCCTCTTTCCAGTTCAAAAGATGATGATAAATTACCGTTAATCCTTATTTTAGCTGTTGGTTTTTTATATAATGCCTGTATAGTTCTAATGAAGTTGTTATGAAAATTGAAACTGGATAAGATTCTATATAGAAAAGACCAGTCAACCGAATCGAATGCTTTTTCAGCATCTAATCCCAATATGACTGCATTTAAGTTATATTTTTTTATATGATGAATTATGTGTAAAGTGCGTCGAATGTTGTCTTGTGTCTGTCTTTGTCTTATAAAACCTGTTTGGTCTAAATGAATTAGGTCTGTCAGTATATTTTCTAACCTTTTGGCAAGGATAATGGTAAAAAGCTTATAGTCCTGATTTAGTACACTGATTGGTCTGTAGTTGGAGCACTCTAGTTTATCCTTTTCAGGTTTAGGTATAACTGCAATGGCCCCTTCTCTCCAGGAGGGGGGGATTTCCCCTGTGTGGAGGACATAATTAAATGTTTTCAGGAGGAGAGGAGATAGTTGCTGTTTAAAGGTTTTGTACCACTCTGCTGTATAGCCATCAGCTCCTGGGGATTTGTTAGCTTTAAGTTTCATAATTGCTTTTTCCAATTCTTTAGGATGTATTTCTGACAGTAGTGTTTTATTTTGTGACTCCGTAAGTTGGGGAAGGTTTAATGTGTTTAGGAATGCCTCGGATGCGTTTTTATGTTTTTTGCGGGAGTATAAGTTCTTATAGTAATTCTCGAAGTTTTTAAGAATATCCTGAATTCTGAATTTTATTTCCTTTGATACTGGGTCTCTGATTTTGTAGATTGCTCTTTCTGTTTGATGTTTCCTCAATTTATAGGCTAGCAATTTTGCCGATTTACTGCCTGCTTCATAGTATTTTTGTTTCAGAAATGTAAGTTTCTTCTGGATTTCTATTGTGTAGATCTCATTTATTTGGTTTTTAATTTCCTTAATCTTGAGCGAGTCAGTAGAATGAGTGTTGCCTTTGTGTTCTTTTTCTAGGTTCCTAAGTTCTGACT
Source organism: Pholidichthys leucotaenia (assembly GCA_020510985.1). Lineage (NCBI taxonomy): Eukaryota > Metazoa > Chordata > Actinopteri > Cichliformes > Pholidichthyidae > Pholidichthys > Pholidichthys leucotaenia. The sequence continues at coordinate 334,324,138 of CM035845.1, forward strand.
CTAATGTGGATAGTTTTTCTTGTCTTAGTTTCTTTTGGGTTGCCAGTTTTGCAATAATCTTTCCTCTTATTACAGCTTTACATGCATCCCACAGTATTAAAGGGGATACTTCTCCATTATCGTTATCTTCCAAATATCTGAGAATATCTGATTCCAATTCATCTTTCAATGGTCCTTTCAGGACATTTGAATTTAACCTCCAAGAAAATGTATTATTTGTGTATTTTTGGATATTTAAGTCCATGTAGATCGGACTGTGGTCGGAGAGATCCATCAGTCCTATTTTACATGTTTTTACTCTTCCAATGTCTCTATTAAACATAAAAAAATAGTCAATCCTTGAGTAAGATGAATGTGGAGTTGAGTAAAATGTATAGTCTTTTACACTGGGGTTGAGTTCCCTCCACACGTCACAGATTCCCAATTCTTTTAGTAGCATCCGAGTCTTCCTGTTTTGGGTGTTATTTTGATGTGGGGAATTACCAGAAGCATCCCAGTATGGATTCAGTCTAAGATTGAAGTCCCCACCACATATCACTAAACCTTGAGCTTTAGTTATCATTAGGTCGAATACATTTTTATAAAATTTCCAGTTAGCCCCTGGGGGAGCATACACATTCAGCAGGGTGATATCTTCTCCCTCTAGCCGCCCAGTTACCAAACTGTATCTCCCTTCTTTATCTTTGTGTTCTGATTTTTTTTCAAATGTAATTTTGGTTGATATCAATGTCGCTACTCCCCTCCTCCTCCCTGATTTATATGAAGATGAAGAGATCATTTTAAACCCTTGTCTACTGAGTTTATTGTGTTCCACGTCTGTTAGGTGGGTTTCTTGTAAAAGTATTATTCCTGCTTTGTCTTTTTTCATTTTGCCTAGAATCTTGGATCTTTTAACTGGATTCAGGATTCCTTTTACATTATATGAAATTATTTTGGTTACACCCTGTTTCTCCATTGTGTTGTTTTGTTTAGTATAACTGTGTGGTGGCCCTCTTTTATGCTACTCAGAAACTGAAAGAACATTAAAAACAAGAAAAACATTAAGAACATAGTGTAAAAAACTTTAAAACAAAAAGCTGTCATAAGAACTTCCTGAGCTGAGGTCTTTTTAAAGACCCTGTAAGAGCCTTGATGGAGTGAAGGCTCTGAGGGAAATTCCTCAAACTCTGTTACGTGTTGAGGGCCCTCTCTTACCACTGAAAGTAGTCCCATGCTTTTAACGTGAGTTTCAGAACCCAATCCAAACTTGTAATGATTTTTTTTTTTTTTTTTTTTCCCTTTATGCCTAAACCCTGTGAAATTGTGTGCACCCTCCCACCCCCATCACATCAAACATTCACGCAAAAACAGTATTTGTTAGTATGAGGAGAACATGTGGATTATTGTCACATTTCTATTTTAACCAGTTTTTTTTTTTTTTTTTTATTACAAAGACTTATTTGTTTCAAATAATATGATTGTTCCATGAAATGTTTTACCACATGCTGAATATGCATCTCCTTTAATGTTTGTTACCTTGTATGAGGGGGGATGGATGTGCGGATTGATTCAAGAGAAAAAAAAAAAGGTCGCTATTCCAACCTGAAAACGGATAGTTTATCCGCGACGCTCTGGTGCTGGGTTTCCCGCTGCTGGTCCGTGGATTTTGAAGGTCTTTGTGTTGTCCATGTTTGCGTTGGACAACAGCGTAGTCCCATGCTTTTAACGTGAGTTTCAGAACCCAATCCAAACTTGTAATGATTTTTTTTTTTTTTTTTTTCCCTTTATGCCTAAACCCTGTGAAATTGTGTGCACCCTCCCACCCCCATCACATCAAACATTCACGCAAAAACAGTATTTGTTAGTAAGAGGAGAACATGTGGATTATTGTCACATTTCTATTTTAACCAGTTTTTTTTTTTTTTTTTTTATTACAAAGACTTATTTGTTTCAAATAATATGATTGTTCCATGAAATGTTTTACCACATGCTGAATATGCATCTCCTTTAATGTTTGTTACCTTGTATGAGGGGGGTTGGATGTGCGGATTGATTCAAGAGAAAAAAAAAAAAAAAAAAAAAAAAAGGTCGCTATTCCAACCTGAAAACGGATAGTTTATCCGCGACGCTCTGGTGCTGGGTTTCCCGCTGCTGGTCCGTGGATTTTGAAGGTCTTTGTGTTGTCCATGTTTGCGTTTTGATCTTCTCACTCGGGTCTGCTGGGGGTTTAAATACCGTTACCGGGAGCCCTCTTTTCGCCATGTCAGCTGTTGCTTCTTCCGCCGAATTATAGAGACACGTTTCATCGCCGTAGAAGACCCTTAACTTCGCAGGAAATGGTGTCTGAAAGCGCAATTTCTTCTCTCTTAACACCTTTTTCGCGTCGTTGTATTCCCTGCGCTTTTTAAGGACCTCCGGGGCGTAATCGTGTTCCACGTAGACTTTTCTCTCCTGGTGCATAAATCCTTTTTTCTGCCAGGCCAGTCTTACAACCTCTTGTTTTATTTTGAAATTGGAAAATCTTACCAACACCGAACGTGGGGGCGCTTCCGCCGCCGGCCTAGCGGCTAATGAACGATGTGCCTTTTCTATCTTCAAGTCGGTGGTTTGTGGAATATCCAATTTCTCTCTTAGTAAGGATTCCACGCATTCTGCCATTGAGTTAAAACCATTTTCGGTTCCTTCTGTCAGACCATGAATTCTTATGTTGTCTCTTCTTTGTTTTCCTTCTTGGTCGGTTAGCTTAGCCTCTATAGCTGCTTGTCTTTTGCGTAGGTCTAGCACAGAATCTTCGAGCACTTTTATTCGATCCTCTGTTTCCAAGATTCGGTTCTCGGCCTGGTCCACTCTGCTGTTTGTCCTTTTCAATTCTTCTCTGAATTCCCGAAATTCGGCCGTAACATCTCGGCGAAATCGTCGTAGCTCCTCAAATAGTGATTTCAGGCTAACCCTTTTGTTAGCTATCACCAGTTCCTCATCTTCTGAACGGAGATCTTCCAGTTCGGATTCTCCGGCCGATACGTGTCCTGGCCTGGAGAATTTCAGTTTCTTCTGTTTTCCTTTAGACATGATGATTTTGTCTTTTGATTTTCACTCCTCCAAAAATCCGTTAAGTTTGATTTTCAAGGTGTTATCCTAGATTGGGTCTGAGAACTTCAGTGTTAAGCTGCAGTCGCCATGGCGTCCAGACCGGAAGTCTAAGTTATATTTTTGTCATTCATTATTATTATTATCACAAGTATTTTCCTGGTCCTCGGTTTATTTAGTCGTGTTTCTGATATTATTCTCTGTCCATTCTTAGGTTTGCTCTATTTTGAAGTCATTCCTGTTCCATTTCCTGTTAGCCTTATTGTAGTAGTCCTCCTTCTGTTTCATGTTATGATTTATTATTTACATTTCTGTTATTAATCTTCATTAGTGGTTTCTCATTTCTGCTCATTAGCAAACAGCGTTCCAAATTATTAGGCAAATGATATTTGTCTCAGATTTTCCCAAATAGTCGATGCAAGTGACAGCCATTATAATTTTCAAGTCATCAACCGTTAGAGCATAATTTCAAATTTGATTGAACAAACCTCCCAATGATAACTATTTTTTTGAAAAACAAAAAAACAAACTGCACTGTTCCAAATAATTACGCACAACAGAGTTTTGAAACATTTTACTGGTTGTAAAGAACTGAAAATGGTCTTTTGTTGAATTTGCAGCATTAGGAGGTCATATTAACTGAAATCAAAAGCTACTAGTGCATTGCCCGTAGAACCAAGTCTTCCTGTCTGAAACAGGGATCCCAATCCGGCTTTTCAGGCCCATCGTAGGCTGTTTGAAAGGGGAGTACAAAGAGGTGTAGCCTATATGTTGGCAATCACACGTTAGACTTGGACAAGTATAAAAGGGAGTAAATGGGACTAAGATTTATTTGATTGTGTAAATATTAATTACAGAATACCTCAACATTGAAAATGAATAGGACATCCAATATTAGCAACTGTTTCAGATCCCTTGTTTATTTGTTTGTCAGAACACTTATTTGTCTGATCTTTTATCACACACGTGGACAAAATTGTTGGTACCCCTCTGTTAATGAAAGAAAAACCTACAATGGTCACAGAAATAACTTGAATCTGACAAAAGTGGTAATAAATAAAAATTCTATGAAAATTAACCAATGAAAATCACACAATGCTTTTGAATTGTGGTTCAACAGAATTACTTTAAAAAACAAACTCATGGGACTTCCGGGAAGATGGCGGAGAGACATAACACTTAAACAAAGAGCTCTCCCTAGCCGGATTAAAAATCATCGGTAAATGGCCAACTCGACATAAACGAATCAATAAACTAAGGGATGAAAACACGAAGGAACCGGGCACAAAGACAAAAACAGGGTAAAATTGAAGAATTCCTCTCCAACAACGCAGGAAAAACCGCTGTACGCAAAGCCCAAAAAAACGAGATGTCCACAGCAGAGAAAATGGAGGACACCAGACTCGACAACATGAACGCTGGCATCGCCAGTTTGGGTGAAGAGTTGAGAGAATTCAAGCGACAGCTACAACAGGATTTAGCGGCTCTTAAGGAGGAACTGAAAAAAGAAATTAAGGAGGAAATCATGGACCTCCGAAGAGAAATGGAGCGTAAATTAACGGAAAACATGGAGGAGCTGCGCTCCCAGCGGGCGTGTATGACAGAAGCGCAGACCCGAATTTCGGAACTAGAAGATTGGAAAAGCGAGGCAAACGAACAACTACAGACCCTGACGACGCAAACGCAGAGGATGCAGGAGAAAATAAACGACTTGGAGAGCAGATCCCGACGAAGCAATATGCGCATCTTTGGAATTCCGGAGGGCATTGAAGGCAACTCGATGACAAAATTCATGGATCAGTTCTTAAAAAAAGAACTGGAAATACCCGGAGAAACGGATCTGCAGATTCAACGGGCGCACAGAACACCGGCACAGAACCCGAAAACAAACTCTCCACCCAGGTCAGTTGTGGTAAACTTTGTGAAATATGACATAAAGGAAAGAATCCTGACGCAAGCATGGAAAAAAAAGATACGAATCGGCGACAAACAGGTATTTTTTGACCATGACTACCCAACAGAAATCGTGCAGCAGCGGAAGAAATATGCCAATATTAAAAAAACGCTGAAAGAGAAAAAAATTAGATTCCAAACGCCGCTAACGAAAATGAGGATTCATTGGGAGGAAGGCACAAGAACCTACAACACGGCCGAAGAGGCAGCGCGGGATATGATGGAGCGGGGCCTTGAGGTGAGCGTGCCGAAGGAGACGGCTGGAGCAGCGGCGGCCCTGAACGCACCACGACAGACGGAGTGGAGACGAGTGAACGGCGGAAGAAGGGGGAGAGACGTAGAGCAGCGGGCCCAGGACAAGCTACAAGGCTTTCAACTGAAAGCCTAGATCATAACAAAGATTAAGAAAGGCACAGAAGAAATGAAGGCCAAGAAGACAAGGTAAAAGAGAAACAGACGGCTAGGAGAGGTTTAAGTGATATTTGTTGGACATTTCTAGACTTATGACTATTACTTTGATAGTAATTAGAAGTCTAGGGAGGGCCCTTCACTCTGTGAAGACAAACCCCCCACCCACCAACAGGGACCAGTGGGCAGAAGAAAGGCCCAAAGTACGGAGGTCGAGTTTTTTTAATGTGTTTTTATATAAATATGTGTTATTTTTGTTGTTAAAGGGGCTAGGAGCACAAGTTAAAAAAATGGAAAAACATGAATATGGGTAAAAATCTTAAGATAATGACACTAAACGTGAATGGTCTGAACTCACCTGTTAAAAGGGAAAGAATAATAAGAAAATTCAAGAAGGAAAAAGCTGAAATTATATTTATGCAAGAGACACATTTGAGCAAGGCAGAACATGTGAAACTAAAGAGATTTGGCTATAAGAACTCCTACTACAGTTCATTTAAGGGAGGAGCAAAAAGGGGGGTTATGATACTAATCTCAAACAAAATACAATTTGAAAGTGAACAGGAAATCCAGGATAAAGAAGGCAGGTATGTAATAATAAAGGGAAGAATAGATGGTATGCAGATCACATTAGTGAACATCTATGCCCCACCAGAAAGTGACAAGGGTTTTTTTCAACATCTGTTTGATCTCATAGCAACACACAGTGAAGGAGTCCTAATTTGTGGAGGAGACTTAAATGCTGTCATGGATCATGAAGTTGACACAACAAGTGTTAAGAAGACAAAAAAACATGTAACAAAGTTCATAAGAACCTCACTGGCAGAAATGGGTATGGTAGACATATGGAGGGACCTACACCCACTCGAAAAAGACTATACACATTATTCAGCAGCCCATAAAGTACACTCTAGAATAGATTACTTCCTTATGAATGAAGGTGACAGACACAGGGTGAGAAATTGTTGGATTGGAGGGGCAGAAATATCAGATCATAATCCTATATACATGGAAATATATTTAAACAATAGAAAACGACAAACAACATGGAAACTTAACGTAGGACTGTTAAATGATGAGAAAATGAAAGAAAGAATAAAAATAAACATAAACGAATATATCCAAGAGAATGACAATGAAGAAGTGGACCCAACAATACTATGGGACGCACTAAAAGCCGTGTTAAGGGGTAAATTAATTGTTGAAACAGGAAAAGCAAATAAGACTAAACTGGAAGCATATGAACAAAGATGTGAGAGACTGAGGGAATTAGAACGTAAACATCAAAGCACAAATGATCCAAAAATATATCAAGAAATTAAAGAAGAAAAAACAAAGATAAAAGAAACACAAATGGATGAAATTGAAAGGAAAAATAGATATCTAAAGCAAAAATATTATGAAACGGGGCCAAAAGCCACAAAACTGCTGGCAAAACGGTTAAGAAAACAACAAACAATGAATAATGTATACAAGATTAAAGACCCCACCACAAATAAAACCACAGTTAACCCAGAAAACATCGAAGAAATTTTCCATAATTTCTACCAAGAACTATACTCGCAACCTGAAGAAACAAATACTAAAGATATCAAAAAATTTCTAGACACATTGGACTTGCCATCAATAGGAAATCAACAAAATGAAAAACTAACAGCAGAAATAACAACACAAGAGATCAGAGATGTGATTAAGTCACTTAAAAATGGTAAATCACCAGGTAGTGATGGATACCCATCTGAGTTTTATAAACTGTTTATAGAAGAACTCACGCCACAACTCCTAAAGTCATTTAATTGGACGCTGAACAACAACAAAATACCTCCAACATGGAACGAAGCAATCATTTCAGTTATTTTAAAACCAGGGAAAGATAAAGAACAATGCGGAAACTATAGACCAATCTCTTTATTAAATGTAGATTATAAAATATACAAAACAATTATATGTAAACGAATAAAGACATTCTTGACGGAATTGATAGAAGATGATCAAACTGGATTCATAGAGGGACGCCAAACACATGACAATATCAGGAGAACAATACATATAATTAACCAAATACATAAAGAAAAGAAAAGCGCAGTAATAATGAGTTTAGACGCAGAAAAAGCATTTGACAGGGTTAACTGGAAATTCCTATATAGTGTACTGGAGCGCTTTGGATTTAACGAAAAATCAGTACAATGCATAAGGACGCTATATCAAGAACCTGTGGCAAGAATCAAGATAAACGGTAGCTTAACAGACAAAGTAAATATACAAAGATCAACTAGGCAGGGATGCTGCTTATCGCCCACCTTGTTTGCTCTGTTCATAGAACCATTGGCTCAAGCGATACGACAAAATAAGAAATTAAAAGGTGTAACAATAAAGGGGGCGGAACACAAGATTGGGCTATTTGCAGACGATATTATAGTTTACCTTGAACAACCAGATAAATCAATAATGGAAATGATGAACTTGATAGAAAATTTTGGAAAATTATCAGGATACAAGATAAACATAACAAAAACACAAATACTGACATTCCACTATAACCCTCTAAACCAGATAACTGATAAGATCAAACTAAACTGGAAGCAAAAAGAAATAAAATACCTTGGAGTGAACATACCTAAAGACCTAAGCAAAATATATAAAGCAAACTATGATAGGTTGGAACAAGAAATAAAAAAAGATATTGATAGATGGTCAATCTTAAATATGGATCTGAATTCAAAAATTGAGACAGTCAAAATCAGCATACAACCTAGATTACTTTACCTCTTCCAGGCTATACCAACAGAGATTCCAGATGCCCAATTCTCAAAGTGGGACAGGATGATATCGAGATTTGTTTGGGGAGGTAAAAAACCAAGAGTGAAATATAAAACCCTCCAATTACCAAAAGAGAAAGGAGGCATGGGCCTACCGAGTCTAAAGGAATATTACTACTCAGCACAAATAAGATATATCATATGTTGGTGCGACGAGGGATATGAGGCAAAATGGAAAGAAATGGAAAAGGAAATTGAGGGACTCCCAGTACAAAGCATAATAGGGGATAAAGATGCATATAAGCAAATCAAACAAATAGACCCAATCACTAAATTTACTTTAGAACTGTGGTATAAAATAGTACAAAAATATAATATAAGGGAAGACATAAAACTATTGAAATGGGTAGCATTTGACAGTCAGTTTGAACCGGCAAAACAAGATAGGGGATACAAAAATCTGGTGAACAAGGGAATCACAGCATGGGGCAATATCGGAAAAAAAGATCTCGGGAGCTTTGTAAATATCAGGAGAAAATTTAAATTAGAAAGATCGGAATTTTTCAGATATCTGCAGATGAGAGATTACTATATGAAGAAGATTAGGCATAACCTCCAAACAGATGTGAACGAGATTATACAACTTATTTTAAGCTCATATGCAGGAAATAAAATAAGAATTATTTCAAAACTATATCAGAAACTTATGACAAACAATCATACAAGTAACTATATAAAGGAGAAATGGGAGAAAGAGCTCAATTTAAACATAACAGAAGAAAGCTGGCAGGAAATATGGAAAACACAACACACATCAACAAATTCAAGGGCATGGAGGGAATTTGGATGGAAAAACCTGATTCGCTTTTTCATTACACCACAGATTCAAGGAAAATATTCAAATACCCAATCTTTATGCTGGAGGGGATGTGGGGCTCAAAATGCAGACCACTCACATATGTTTTGGAAATGCTACAAAATATCATCATTTTGGAAATCTATGCATGTGACAATACAGAGGATATTAGGATATAATATACCAATGAACTGTAACCTGATGTACTTATGTGATCTTAAAAAAGACAATGTTATACAGGCTGAGGACAGATATCTAGTTAAAATCTTGTTGATTGCATGTAAAAAAACTATCACAAAAAAATGGCGATCAGAAGTTCTTCCTGACCAAGAACAATGGACTGACATTGTTGAGGACATACGTATGATGGAAAAACTAACATATCGACGAAGAATGCAAGAAGGAATATGGGAGAAAAAATGGCGGAAATGGACACACTACAAAGTGCAACAACGAGGCAGAAATTGAAAGAATAACCAAAGACACTGAAAAAACCAGAAGAATTAAGAGATGGAAACTAAAAACTTGATGCTCCAACATTTGTCCCCCCCCCCCTTTTATTTTTTATTTTTTATTTTTATTTTGTTTATTTTTTTTTATTTTTCCCTACCCTAACCCCTTTGTTTTTTAAATGTAGAATGTGATCTGAATGCATTATATATGATGAAAAATGAATAAAAATCTAAGTTACAAAAAAAAAAAAAACCAAACTCATGAAACAGGCCTGGACAAAAATGATGGTACCCCTAGAAAAGATTGAAAATAATGTGACCATAGGGACATGTTCAACCAAGATGTGTCATCTAATTAACATCACAGGTGTCTACAAACTTGTAATCAGTCAGTCGGCCTATTTAGGGTGACAAGTAGCCACTGTGCTGTTTGGTGACATGGTGTGTACCACACTAAAATTAATTAAATTAAATCACCCTTCATTTTCATTCAACCATACAACCAATCATGTACAGTAGAACGAAATTGTGCTTTATCCTATCTACAGTGTCAGTCACACACACCCCATGTGTAGAATCAGAAGGGCCGCTGCCATGCAAGGCGCCGCCACAGATTTCCCTCCTCCATTCCATTATTGCTGAGCACCAAGCTGGACGGCAGGAAGTTACGCTTTTTTTTATATGGTCTTTGGCATGACCCAGCCGGGATTTCAACCCCTGCCTCCCGGGTGTGGGGCGGATGCTCTACCAACTGAGCCACCACTCCGGTGGTGGCTCATACCATCGGAGTATGGTCCATGGTAAACATGGACCAGAGGAAGGAAAGGAGAGAGTTGTCTCAGGAGATTAGAAAGAAAATTATAGACAAGCATGTTAAAGGTAAAGGCTATAAGACCATCTCCAAGCAGCTTGATGTTCCTGTGACTACAGTTGCACATATTATTCAGAAATTTAAGATCCACAGGATGTAGCCAACCTCCCTGGACGTGGCTGCAGGAGTAAACTTGATGAAAAATGGGAGAGACGGATAATACAAATGGAAACAAAAGAGCCCAGAACAACCTCTAAACACATTCAAGGTGAACTCCAAGATCAAGGTACATCAGTGTCAGATCGCACCATCTGTCGTTATTTGAGCCAAAGTGGACTTCATGGGAGACGACCAAGGAGGACACCACTGTTGAACACAAATCATAAAAAAGCCAGACTGGAATTTGCCAAACTGCATGTTGACAAGCCACAAAGCTTCTGGGAGAATGTCCTATGGACAGACGAGACAAAACTGGAACTTTTTGGCAAGGCACATCAGCTCTATGTTCACAGACGCAAAAATGAAGCATACCAAGAAAAGAACACTGTCCCTACTGTGAAACATGGAGGAGGTTCTGTTATGTTCTGGGGCTGCTTTGCTGCATCTGGCACAGGGTGTCTTGAATCTGTGCAGGGTACAATGAAATCTCAAGACTATTAAGGTATTCTAGAGAGAAATGTGCTACCCAGTGTCAGACAGCTTGGTCTCAGTCGCAGGTCATGGGTCTTGCAACAGGATAATGACCCAAAACACACAGCTAAAAACACCCAGGAATGGCTAAGAGCGAAACACTGGACTATTCTAAAGTGGCCTTCTATGAGCCCTGATCTAAATCATATAGAACATCTGTGGAAGGAGCTGAAACATGTCGTCTGGAGAAGGCACCCTTCAAACCTGAGACAACTGGAGCAGTTTGCTCATGAGGAATGGGCCAAAATACCTGCTCAGAGGTGCAGAAGTCTCATTGACAGTTACAGAAATCATTTCTTCTGTGTATCGTCAATAAACTCATGCAGTACTATAACAGGACACGTTTACAAATATTTGAGACCCACTGTAGCACATCAGTTTATATTTTAGCAATACTTTGTTATTAAAAGGTTTTTAAAACTGTAATCAACCGAATTAACTACAAAACACCCAACATTATTATACACAGCAGAAGCACCTGTTTGACAGCAACTGTTGCATCAGTGTTGCCCATTTAACTAAAAAGGATTTATTTCGTTATTTGGACATTTTTATGCCCCACGTTTAGGCCCCGTCACACCTAGAAGATTTAGGCAGCGTTTGCAAAACGTATGAAAACTTTGGAGAATACGCTGGCGTACGTGGAATCAGTTATGGCTAAGTTTTGTCTAAGAGCACGCTGAAGAATGCTGAAGAACCCTGAAGCACACTGGTATACAGCATAGTTTGCTGAGCTCCTCTGAAAATTTTGCACATGCTGAAAATTTTCCGATGTATCCAGCGTATGGTTGATACATCCTGCATTCGTGGAGCAAAGGTTGTAGGGAAGTTATGCATTCGTTCACACACATTACTTGTCAGCAACTCATAGTTACTCAAAAGTCGACGTACGTATAATATTGGCATATTTGAAGCATTGGTTTACAGGAAAAACCCATACAGAGCTCTGCTCAGTTGTAGCCTGCAGCGCACGCGCACACACACACACACACACGTACTTGTTCGTACAACGGGACCTGTCGGGGATGTGTCTGAGCACTTTCAAGCTACAGGATAAAGATCCAAATCGCTGTTTAGCCCTCCCCCATGTTTTTTTTCTTACCTTTGACGGCAGTCCAGTGCTGTTCTGATAGATATGCCAAAATGTCAGAACACCAGAGGAGGTGGATCCAATCAGCTGATCGCCCAAAGCAATCAGTTGTTTTCCATGATAAATCACATTTTGCTGTTGGCTGCGCCTCCCAGCAAAAGCATACTCCATGCATCATCTTGTTTTTTTTCCCACTTTGTTGAAAATAAACTTTTTTATCACCATCAGTCAGTGTGCCTTAGAGCCAGGTCGCGCCGGGCCGCTGCTTCTCCTGGTATGTTCTGTGTTGATACACTGGTGTTCTTTATCAGACCCGGTCCCTGCTGATGCTCCGCCCAGTCTGCTCGCATGTTCTCCACGTATGCCGAATCATCCTTTCAACCTACGCAATCACTGCAACTTCATGGTATAATTTTTCTAAGCATTAAATCTTCAGTATTATCTTTTTACAGTCAAATTTGTCATTTTTCACTTCCTTGTTTTGTTCAGTGAAGCTGTGGTGACTGAGCGATGCCGCGTATTATCCAATCAGCATGGCCGTGATGCCGCCTATTCTCCAATCAACATGGCTGTGATGCCACATATTAGCCAATCAACATGGTCGTGATGCCGCGTATTATCCAATCAACGTAGCCGTGATGCCGCGTATTATCCTATCAACACGGAGTCAATCCGAAAACCCGTCCATACTTCCTGAAGCCAGGGCATGAAGAGACACAGTGGTGACAGTGCGGTGGCTAAACTTTTATTGATAAAAATTACAGATTTTGACTGAGCGACTCCATACGAGGGGATGCACACCCTTGTAACCTTAGCCAAGCACGTATAAAATCTTAGGTCAGTTTGATGAATGGTTCAAGAGATATGCCTGGAACAGACATACACAAACACAGACAGAGATTCCATGCATTTATAGATAGATTTCAATCAAAAACATCTTAACAGGCCAAGTTAAATGTTAACATAGGACCCCTTCTTTGATATAACCTTCACAATTCTTGCATCCATTGAACTTGTGAGTTTTTGGAGAGCTTCTGCTTGAATTTCTCTGCAAAATGTCAGAATAGCCTCCCACAGCTGCTGTTTTGATGTGATCTGCCTCCCATCCTCACAGATCTTTTGCTTGAGGATGCTCCAAAGGTTCTCAATAGGGCTGAGGTCAGGGGAGGATGGGGGCCACACCATGAGCTTCTCTCTTTTTATGCCCATAGCAGCCAATGACACAGAGGTATTCTTTGCAGCATGAGATGGTGCATTGCCATGCATGACGATAGTTTTGAACGGCACGGTTCTTTTTCTACCATGGAAGAAAGTGGTCAGTCAGAAACTCTATATACTTTGCCAAGGTCATTTTCACACCTTCAGGGACCCTAAAGGGGCCAACCAGCTCTCTCCCCATGATTCCGACCCACAACATGACTCCGCCACCTCCTTGCTGACGTCACAGCCTTGTTGGGACATGGTGGCCATCCACCAACCATCTACTATTCCATCCATCTGGACCATCCAGTGTTGCACGGCACTCATCAGTAAACAAGACTGAAAATTAGTCGTCATGTATTTCTGGGCTTTTGCAACCACTTCTGCTTATGAGCATTGGTTAAGGGTGGCTGAACAGTAGGTTTATGCACAACTAGAAGCCTCTGGAGGATCCTACACCTTGAGGTTTGTGGGACTCCAGAGGCACCAGCAGCTTCAAATACCTGTTTGCTGCTTTGTAATGGCATTTTAGCAACTGCTCTCTTAATCTGATGAATTTGTCTGGCAGAAACCTTCCTCATTATGCCTTTATCTGCACGAACCCATCTGTGCTCTGAATAAGTCACAAATTTCTTCACAGTACGATGATTACACTTAAGTTTTCATGACGATCACACTTAAGTTTTCATGACATATCTAATGTTTTCATACCTTGTCCAAGGCATTGCACTATTTGATGCTTTTCGGCAGCAGAGAGATCCTTTTTCTCTCTCATATTGCTTGAAACCTGTGGCATGCTTAATAATGTGGAACATCCTTCTTAAGTACTCTTCTTTTAATTGGGCTCACCTGGCAAACTAATTATGACAGGTATCTGAGATTGATATCAGTGATCCAAAGAGCCCTGAGACATAATACATTTCCATGAGTTTAATTGAAAAACAAAAAAATTGAGTGTTTATGACACTAAAATCCTATTTGCATAATCATTTAGAATGCGGTGTATTTGTATATACGTAGCCTCCCTCCCAAAAGATGAACCCATGTTGTGTTTCTCATTGCCTCGTCTTCCACCATGTTCCCAGTCTGGTTTGTACTTTCTTTTTTGTTCTTGTATTTACGTTTAGTTTTGTGTTTTCCAGCCTCCGTGCTGTGCCTTTGTTTATCACGACATTGCTGAAAACTCATAGCTGTGCTCTCGCTGCACTTAAGGGATGTTTTTTTTCCTCCTCTTCGGGCGTTGAATAAAACCAAGATGAAGCAGCCAAAACCGAACGAAAATACAACTACAGACACTTCCAGCAGCACATTGTTGGCATTAGCACTGCTCCAGCAGTGTTGTTGATGTGTGGTAAAAATGCAGGCAGATTATCCACATTGCTGCACTGTTTTTTTTTTTTTTGTTCTTTTTTTTTTTTTTAACATGGCAGCAGTCTGAAACAACCTTAAAACTTGAATATTTCCACTCAGCTGGATGCAGATGCTCCAACTTCATAGTGGCAGCTATGTTTGTTTTGCCATTTCTATGGTAGCGTGTCACTTCCATCGGCGGTGTGACGCTGATGGATACAACAGTATCAAAATTTAGACCGGTATTATCGTGAATGATACAATATGACACACCCCTACCCAGAGGTGCATTTGACAACAGGGTACAGTGGGGCAAAAAAGTATTTAGTCAGCCACCAATTGTGCAAGTTCTCCCACTTAAAAGATGAGAGAGGTCTCCAATTTTCATCATGGGTATAACTCAACTATGAGAGACAAAATGAGGAAAAAAATCCAAAAATCACATTGTCTGATTTTTAAAGAATTTATTTGCAAATTGTGGTGGAAAATAAGTATTTGGTCAATAACAAAAGTTCATCTCAATACTTTGTTATATACCCTTTAGGCCCTTTTCCACTAGCACGCTTTAGCGCAACACGGGACGGCTCAGCACACTTTGTACGCTTTTCCACATGCCCCAACACGGTTTAACAGCCGCGATTCTCAGCCCTGCTCCAGGGCAGGGTACAGCAGTGCTGAGCTGGGCCGTGTTGTGACGTTAACAGACTGGTCGCCGCTGATTGGTCAGGTCGTAACCGGCGCTGACTGGTCAGGTTGTAACCGCCCCTCTCCTCCTCCTCTTCTGCCGAATCTTCACGACCTTCTCAATAAAGTTTTTGAAAAAAAAAAAAAAAAAAAAAAGAATCTTCACGACCGCCATTACTCAGCGCGCAACCACTGTTGGCGGTTTATTTTCAGTGTATTGCTGTGCTATTTTCATTTATTCGCTATCAAAAATGGCTTCGCGTAATAAGGGTGTTCCATGGACCAATAAGGAGGTGCAGTGTCTGCTCACTGCATTGTCAGACGAACGCATCCAGCGCGAGTTAGACGGAGCCACCCGGAATGAAAAAATATACCGGGAGGTCTCGACATCGGGGTCCTTTAACGGTGAGTTTTAATTTTTTTTTATTGTGCGTTTTTTCGCAAATATATTCGGTAAGACGCTCAGTTTATTTATGCGATAAAAAAGCTGTTCATTTGTGGATGATGATCGCTCTGCTTTATTGCAGCACACGCTTTTCTTTTAATTATTCATGTGAACAATACGCTGAAATAAGCTTATGTAATCTTGTTAAAAACTATTGTCTTTTCTGTATATCTTGCACTTTCGTGCGGTATTTTATTGTGTGCATTTTCCTTGTAGAATCATCCCACGCGTCCGCCGCGCCAGCCCGCCCGGATTCTCCAATGTGAATCTGTCCTGCCACCAGGCGCAAAATGTATTCAATGATAAATATTTGCAACATTTAAATGAGGTTGCAGAAAACGCGAGGGTATCCCAGGAGCTGGCAGAGACGGCTTCATTCAACCGAGCCTTCCTGACTCAGTTTGGGAAGCTGGTGTAGAGGCACTTAGTGGTCGGCGTGTATAAAATGTCGATTAACCTTCATGTTGTGTTGCAAAGTTTTTTTTTTATTTTAATATTTTGTATATAATAAAATGGAATTGTTTTGGAAAGTGTGGTTTGTCTGTTATAATACTGAATTATAAAACAGTATAATTACATAGAAATTCCATTGCCTAGTCTGATGAAAATGATGCTGATCATCCTGTCAGGGGTCAACCATTGTAAAGGTAATGTAATTTTTAACTAGACCAAAAAACAAATGTTTTTGTAAGCTTTCTGTTCTTTTTATTGAATATATCATAAAAAATTAGCACCACATGATCCAGTTCTAAACTTTGGGTAAATTTTTTATGTTAACTTATAAGAAGTTGCACAGTTGGACTTTAAAATGCAGCAGGAGAGACTGATCAAGCTTACAAGTCAAAGTAGGTAAAAAAGTAAGTATATGTAAATTGAATGTTCTATCGGCATTCCAAATTCAGAGAATTACAATACTTTAGAAGGAGTGTAGCATCATCTAAACGGAAAATACTAATACTGTTGTTCCAAACGTTGACCTGAAGGTGAAAAACACGAATTTTTTTTATTCAGTACATCCAAAATGCCCTAGGATGTAAAAAATAATACAATTTGGTGTTGGCCAGTGTGCCACTGTCTCATTATTTAATACAAATAAAAACAAGTTTCAGCTCATTATTTCTAGGTCATTTGGCAGTTAATTCAAACCAAAAGTGACTTGTGTTGTTGCAGCTTTTTTATCAGAGAGTTTCTCCAGTTTTGGAGCATATAATCATCCGTCCCTTAACTGTTAAACATTAAATAACAGCAGACAGATTGGCAAAGGATACACAATTGTGTTGCTGTTGCCCAAAACCGCTGTGACCCACTGCTTGTGGTGCTACCTTTCATGTGTGTGCTTTTTATGAATATTCACACGTTTTTGTAAGTACAAGTGGGATAGTATTAAATTGAAATATAACATATTTCTAATAATGTCTGCTTTTTGCAAATATTTACACTTATTTTGAAAGTAAAAGTTGGATACTGCGGGGGGGGGGGGGGGTGTCTAATCATGTGCCATGGAGGGCCAAGACCCTGCAGGCTTTATCTCCAACCAGTGTCTTCAACAGCAGATTCCACTGAACTTCTTCCACTGACTGACCAGTGATAACACCTGCTGAAGAGACTGGGTAGAAGCGAGAACCTGCAGGGTCTTGGCCCCACATGACACATGATTGGAAGCCCCCGGATTAGGTTTAATGGGATTTAACATTTTAACACAAACTGCTTTATGGTTCATAATTCTGTTGACAGACTTACACCAAACCAAAAGTGATTTCTCAAACTGCTGGATTATTCTTAGCTTTTCCAATCTTTCAGTATTTAATTTATGCCACATGGTGGTAACCTTCACATATTAAAAAAAAAAGAGACATCTGCAAAAACTTCATAGGTTTATTGTCAGTGCAAATCCCAGTGCAATACAACATGAATGCATATCTAGTACATTGTTGATGCAGAGAATATATATTTCTACAGTACATGTTTCCATGTAAACTTGTGACTGCATTATTTTAATTGCTTTTAATCCTAGATCAAGTTTGTTTTGGCCTAAAATGCATGATAACTGTCAAATATATCTTATTATACCTAACTCAGTAAAGTTTACTTTTTGAATATATATTTTGTGGCTAATATTAACCTGGCAATCAAGTTGTGTCAGCTGATCATTTTTTTCTATGATACCATCTCAGAATCTGCTGCAGAAGCAGGTAAGTCCATGATGTCTCAACAGTCTCTCCATGATTTTCAAGCAGATCAGAGCAATTTGTTGTACAGGAAATAAAACGTTTCTACAGACATTCTTAAGCTCAATACTGCTTGTTTGTGAAGCTGTGTTGACATCAGTGACAGGCTGATCACATCCGTAACAGGCACGCCCAGAGCGAATGAAGCAGTAATTTCCCCGCAACAGAGCCATCTGAAACACACACAGCGTACATATTTTAGTACCTAACAGCGATAACTTGCAGACATTAAAGTGTAGCACGACGTACTTATAGCAAACTAGCATTAGCAACCATTAGCTTACCGTCATATACGACCTAGTTTGTATCCTCACGCCTTTGGCTCTCCCAGAAGCTGCAGAACTATTCCAGAGTGTTTTCATCTCGCTGCCTGTACCCTTGTCTGGCGGTCCTTTTTGGCGTTTACGGTGAAAAATGCCACAGACCGAGGAGTGGCCTTGTACAGCTATGTGTTATGTTTTGCTTGGGTCTTCTCAATAAAGTTTTGGAAAAAAAAATGTTTTGCTTGGGTTGCGTGCGTTACGTCACGGGAGTGTGGCACCGCCTCGCTGTTATAAACCCACCCACCCCAGCACAACACCCATGCCCAACACCGTGCTAATGGAGACAGAAGCATTCCAAGCCGTACTGAAGTGAATCGAGCCGTACCGAGGTGTGCTGGGCTAGTGGAAAAGAGGCTTTTGTTGGCAATGACAGGCCAAACGTTTTCTGTAAGTCTTCGCAAGGTTTTCACACACTGTTGCTGGTATTTTGGCCCATTCCTCCATGCAGATCTCCTCTAGAGCAGTGATGTTTTGGGGCTGTCGCTGGATAACACGGACTTTCAACTCCCTCCAAAGATTTTCTATGAGGTTGAGATCTGGAGACTGGCTAGGCCACTCCAGGACCTTGAAATGCTTCTTACGAAGCCACTCCTTCGTTGCCCGGGTGGTGTGTTTGGGATCACTGTCATGCTGAAAGACCCAGCCACGTTTCATCTTCAATGCCCTTGCTGATGGAAGGAGGTTTTCACTCAAAATCTCACGATACATGGCCCCATTCATTCTTTCCTTTACACGGATCAGTCGTCGTGGTCCCTTTGCAGAAAAACAGCCCCAAAGCATGATGTTTCCACCCCCATGCTTCACAGTAGATATGGTGTTCTTTGGATGCAACTCAGCATTCTTTCTCCTCCAAACACTACAAGTTGAGTTTTTACCAAAAAGTTCTATTTTGGTTTCATCTGATCATATGACATTCTCCCAATCCTCTTCTGGATCATCCAAATGCTCTCTAGCAAACTTCAGACAGGCCTGGACATGTACTGGCTTAAGCAGGGGGACACGTCTGACACTGCAGGATTTGAGTCCCTGGCGGCGTAGTGTGTTACTGATGATAGCCTTTGTTACTTTGGTCCCAGCTCTCTGCAGGTCATTCACTAGGTCCCCCCGTGTGGTTCTGGGATTTTTGCTCACCGTTCTTGTGATCATTTTGACCCCACGGGGTGAGATCTTGCGTGGAGCCCCAGATCAAGGGAGATTATCAGTGGTCTTGTATGTCTTCCATTTTCTAGTAATTGCTCCCACAGTTGATTTCTTCACACCAAGCTGCTTACCTATTGCAGATTCAGTCTTCCCAGCCTGGTGCAGGTCTACAATTTTGTTTCTGGTGTCCTTTGACAGCTCTTTGGTCTTGGCCATAGTGGAGTTTGAAGTCTGACTGTTTGAGGTTGTGGACAGGTGTCTTTTATACTGATAACGAGTTCAAACAGGTGCCATTAATACAGGTAACGAGTGGAGGCCAGAGAAGCCTCTTAAAGAAGTTGTTACAGGTCTGTGAGAGCCAGAAATCTTGCTTGTTTGAAGGTGACCAAATACTTATTTTCCACCATAATTTGCAAATAAATTCTTTAAAAATCCTTCAATGTGATTTTCTGGATTTTTTTTTTTCTCATTTTGTCTCTCATAGTTGAGGTATACCTATGATGAAAATTGGAGACCTCTCTCATCTTTTAAGTGGGAGAACTTGCACAACTGGTGGCTGACTAAATACTTTTTTGCCCCACTGTATGTGTAAAATAACTTGCAAACTCATATACTGTATACAACACATTTCCACATGCCTGGGAACCACAGCACACAAGAAAATAATGACATTTTCACTGCTTGTCCACCGCAGTTTCTCCCCAGCAGAGTACTGCACAGAAGCGCACATGCAGTTGTGCAGCCACTTTTAAAAAAACCTAACCTTGATCCATCTGTTTTTAAAAACATCAGGCCAATTTCTAAGCTTCCTTTTATTTCTAAGCTTTTAGAAAAAGTTGTTGCCAAGCAGCTCACTGACTTTCTGATTGAACACAATATTTTCGACAAATTTCAGTCAGGTTTTCGTCAGAAACACTCGACAGAGACCACTCTTCTCAGGGTGTCAAATGATATTTTAATGTCATCACACTCTGGCAAATGCTCTGTTTTAGTGTTATTAGATCTTACCGCAGCATTTGATACTACTGATCATTGTATTTTGTTACAAAGGCTTAGAGATTGGGTAGGTATTTCTGGAAAAGCTCTGGATTGGTTTTTCTCCTACCTTTCTGGTAGGAGTTTTTCCATGGCTGTTGGCTCTTATTCATCTGACTCTGCTCCTTTAACCTGTGGAGTGCCTCAGGGTTCTATTCTGGGTCCACTTTTATTTGCCCTATATATGCTGCCACTTGGTTCTATCATCAGCAAATTTAAAGGTGTGTCTTATCACTGCTACGCTGACAATTTACAGCTACTTTTCTCTTTTAAGCCTGACCATGTTCACAATTTAAAAATTATTCATGATTGTCTGTCTGCAATTAAGGACTGGATGTCTAGTAACTTTTTGCAACTTAATGCTGATAAAACTGAAGTCCTTATTGTAGCACCTGATAATCTAATTCCTAAATTGGTTAACAGCATTGGTTCATTAAGCTCTAACGTACGGTATAATCTAAAAAATCTTGGTGTCATTTTCAATCAATCGATGGGTTTTGATCAGCATGTCAAATCTCTGACCCGGAGTTGTTTTTTCCACCTTAGGAATATATCCAAAATTAGGTCATTGGTTTCCTACAGTCAGTTAGAAATCATTATTCATGCCTTTGTTTCTTCACGTTTGGACTACTGTAATGCTCTTTTCACATGTCTTAGCAAATCCTCTTTACACCGCCTACAGTTAGTCCAGAACGCTGCTGCAAGATTACTAACTAGGTCCAGTAGATTCTGTCATATCACTCCTGTTTTGGCCTCCTTGCATTGGCTTCCTGTAAATTATAGAATTGATTTTAAAGTTCTTGTTCTTACTTACAAAGCCATTCATGAAGAGGCGCCTTTTTATATTAGTGACCTGCTCTTTCTACACCAGCCCAGCAGGTCTCTCAGGTCTTCTCATCAGAATCTATTGGTAGTCCCTAGCACTAGGCTAGGGGGCAATGGATCAGCGTTCTCGTCGCGCCCTCCGCCAGTACCCGGGCTCGCCTGGGGAAGCTAATGATCCTACCAGCAGACTAAATTCGAAGAGACGACGCCTCTGTGCCAAGTCAAAGAAGAATCCTAGTCACAGTCCTAAAGCCGAAAGCAAACAGCCCCAAGAGCACTTTGTGGTAGGATCTGCCCTTCGCATATTACAACTAAACGTTGAAGGCCTATCTGCAGCCAAGCGAAGCCTTATCGAAGTCCTCGCCTTCCAACATTCGATTGATGTAATCTGCCTCCAAGAGACTCATATTGGCACAGAGGAAGCTGGCCGCTTCACCATCAAAGGCTTTGACCTCCTGTGCTATGTTCTACATGCTAAACATGGACGTGCCACCTATGTGCATTCTGACATAGTTGAAGCAAATCACCTGATAACAACACATTTCTCAGACACCATAATCATTGGTGGCTTCCATATTGTCAATGTGTACAAGCCCCCTAATGCCAACTGGGATCTGCAGGTCTTACCCACCCTACCCCACCCTGTCATCTATGTGGGGGACTTTAACAGCCATCACCCTGACTGGGGGTACCCAGCAGTGGACAGTGATGGGGAGGCACTTTCAGACTGGGCATCCAGAAATGACCTCGCTTTGATATACGACCCCAAACAAAGAGGAACCTTCCACTCTGCTAGGTGGAAGGAGGACTATTCTCCTGACCTGTGTTGGGTCAGCTCTTTGAATGGGGAGCCATATCCTACACAGATCCTCATTCTTGATGATTTTCCACATAGCCAACACCGGCCCCTGCTTGTACACATTGGCCTACAACTTCCAGTCATATACAGTCCAAGGAAGATGCGCTGGAACTTCCGCAAAGCCAACTGGAAGAAATTCAGTGAAACTCTGGACCGGAGCGTTGTTACCATCCCACTCCACACCATCACTGTAGATGAAGCATACAACCGCTTCTGCAGCGCAATCTTCAAGGCTGCCCATACTGCAATCCCACGAGGCTACCGACCCCTCTATGTCCCATGTTTGGACGGAGAAAGTGCTGCCCTCCTACAATCCTATCAAACATCAGGGGACCCAGAGATAGCAGACCATCTCATTGAATCGCTAAATACAGCCCGGCGAAAGAAATGGGAGGAGACAGTTGCTGACCGGAGCTTTACCCACTCTAGCAGGAAATGTTGGAGCCTCATCCGTCGCCTAGGAGCTGCACAGAAGCCCCCTAGCCAAAGCTGAGCATCCGTCACACCCAACCAAGTTGCATCCCACCTACTGACTATCGCCAAAGCACCCCAAGACAAAGACACCAGAAGAGCAGTTACAACTGAGCTAAAAAAAACACCAAAAAATGCCTGTAGAGGAAACGAACCCTGAACCCTTCGAGGCTGCTGAACTGGAGAAAGTCCTACAGGGCCTGAAATGTGGAAAGGCAGCAGGATACGATAACATCTTCCCGGAATTCATGAAAAATCTTGGCCCCCGAGCCCTAACCTGGTTGACACAATTCTACACAAGGATCACACAAACGAACTCGATCCCAAAGAAATGGCGGACAGCAAAGGTCATTGCCATCCCAAAACCTGGCAAAGACCACAAACTACCAGCAAGCTACCGCCCAATCTCCCTACTCAGCGTTCCTTACAAAATCATGGAGCGCCTAATACTGCAACGCATTTCCCCAGAAATAGAGGATATTCTAAGTGTGGATCAAGCAGGTTTCCGCAAGGACCGCAGTACAGGAGAACAAGTACTGGCCCTAACCACCTTCATTGAAAATGGCTTCGAGAGCAGACTGAAGACAGGGGCTGTGTTTCTCGATCTTACAGCCGCCTATGATACGGTCTGGCACAAAGGCCTCCTCCTGAAACTTATAAAGGCGATCCCTGCTTGGGCAACAGCAATTATAAAAACCCTGCTGACCAACCGAAGGTTCAGAGTCCACCTCAGTCAGAACACAAGTGCATGGAGAATGCAGAAAAACGGACTCCCACAAGGATCAGTTCTAGCTCCAACTCTGTTCAACCTCTACATAAACGACCTGCCTACTACAAAATCCCGCAAATTCATCTATGCAGACGACATCTGTTTGGCATTCCAAGCACCAGACTTTGAACCACTGGAAAGGGTGCTCACGGAAGATCTTGCTAAACTGGACCAGTTCTGCAAAATCTGGCGCCTAAAACCAAGCCCAGCAAAAACCGTCTCCAGTGTATTTCATCTCCACAATGCAAAAGCTGCCAGAGAACTAAACATCCACCTGAGCGGACTCAAGCTTAAGCATGCCCCAAATCCAACTTATCTTGGAGTGACCCTTGATAGGACCTTATCCTTCAAGGAACATCTAAAGGGGACGGCTGCTAAGGTGAAAGTACGAAACAACCTGCTCTGCAAGCTCGCTGGTGCAAAATGGGGGGCGGCAGTGTCCACCCTGCGCACCTCAGCACTGGCCCTTTCATACTCTGTAGCAGAATATTGTGCCCCTGTCTGGTCCAGGTCATCTTACACACACCATGTAGACACCCAGCTCAACTCAACCATGAGAACTGTAACTGGAACAATCCGCTCAACACCACTCCCCTGGCTCGCTGTACTGTCAAACATAGCCCCTCCACACATCCGGCGAGCAGCATTAACTCAAAGGATGCTCCAAAAAGTTAAAGATTTTCCTCACTTACCAATCCATGCAGATATCTACACCCCACCCACTGCCCGACTTTCATCCATACGGCCAATTTGGAAAAACCCTCCCCCAGCTGACTTTACCATCCAGACAGCTTGGCAAGAGGAATGGGAGACCAAGGAGGTCCCAAACAAACAGCTGGTGATAAACCCCAACCAACAGGTCCCGGGCACCAACCTCTCAAGGAGACAGTGGTCTACACTCAATCGCTTCAGGACTGGACATGGCCCCTGCTTGGCCAGCCTTCACAGATGGGGCAGTAGCCCTAGCCCACTGTGCGCATGTGGAGAGGAGCAAACTATGGAACACATCATAGAGGCTTGCCCGCTCCAAAGACTGGAAGGAGGATTACACACCCTCCATACAGCAAACCAGGAGGCAACTGCTTGGCTTAAGGACTTTGCATTCGCTAAATAAATAAATAAAATCAGAATCTATTGGTAGTCCCTAGCACTAGGCTCAGAACCAAAGGCGATAGAACCTTTGCCGCTGTTGCTCCCAGACTGTGGAACTCCTTACCTTTTGAACATAGATCTGGTGTTTTTAAGAAGCAACTAAAGACCCACCTTTTTAGCCTGGCTTTTTAATTACCTCCGCCAAAGGGGGAGGTTATGTGATCATCGACGTTGGTTTGTCTGTCTGTTTGTTTGTTTGTTAGCCAGATAACTCAAAAAGTTATGGACGGATTTTCATGAAATTTTCACAGATAGTCAGAAATGGGGTATCCTACAGATGATTAGATTTTGGTGGTGATCCAGATAACCATCCACAAGAAAACCGCCATTACGCAAAATGCCATTTTTGTGAATAACTACTAAACCACTAATCCTATCATTGTCAATCCAATTGCTTGTCATATG
This sequence comes from Pholidichthys leucotaenia, assembly GCA_020510985.1. NCBI lineage: Eukaryota > Metazoa > Chordata > Actinopteri > Cichliformes > Pholidichthyidae > Pholidichthys > Pholidichthys leucotaenia. The sequence goes on from CM035845.1 coordinate 334,349,109, forward strand.
TTTTCATGGTCAAGGAATCTGAAGACTGTATGGGGGGAACTGTGGCGCTAAACCGTCATTACAGAAAATGCCATTTTCGTCAATAACTACTGAACCACTAATCCTATCATTGTGAATCCAATTGCTAGTCATATGTTTTCATGGTCAAGGAATCGGAAAACGTACACACAAACACTGTATGGGGGGAACTGTGGCACTAAACCGCCATTACGGAAAATGCCATTTTCGTCAATAACTACTGAACCACTAATCCTATCATTGTGAATCCAATTGCTAGTCATATGTTTTCATGGTCAAGGAATCTGAAAATGTACACACAAACACTGTATGGGGGGAACTGTGGCGCTTGGCGGAGGTCTGCGCTCTCCGAGTGCTTTTCTAGTTAACTATGTGTTGATTGTATTTTTATGTGCTTTTACTGTCTACTTTGTTTTTTTTTTTTTACTGTTTTATGTGCCTGTGTTGTTTTTTACCATGTTAAGCACTTTGTGACTCTGTCTGTGAAAAGTGCTCTATAAATAAACTTATTATTATTATTATTATTAAAATGACACACACTTGATCTCTTCAACTCCATCCCCATTCCCCCATCAGGTCCAGCATAAATAAGACAGTTTAAATAAAGTTAGTATACAGCAAGAGGAATCTATAAATATTACTTTGTGGTGGCACACCAGGAGGTCTTACTCTCACCCAGTGACTTTGGGAATAGGAAGAAGGGGTGAGAAATGGAAATGTGTGCGCCTCAGGCGGGAGAGGCGAATATAGGTGCTGTGGCACCCAGGTGGAAGAGCTGAAAGGAGGAGATGCAGAGGTAGGTGCCAGAGCGCCGGGGGGGAGAAAAGATGTTAAGAATGCGCCTTCATACCTGGGACTGCAGGTGTGAATGTACTGTGATGTTACGTACGCTATTGTGATGATATGTACTCTTGGTGCCAAAGAAGAGAAGTGTAAGATGTATAAAAGGTTCGCTTTGGCATGCAGAAGTCAGTCTGGTTTTGAGGATGGAGTAATAAAGTCGGAATCTGCAAAGCTTGTGTTTTGTCTCTTTAATCCTCCACACTGGTGACCTACGCACGACGTGAGAATGGGTTAAAGGGCGCAGCTCAGACTTTTCAGAGGACGTAGTGCTCCTCAACTTGCCATTCGTATTCGTCTACTTAGATGATATTCTGGTGGCTAGCCCCTCAGAGGAGGAGCACCTCTCCCATCTGAAGCAAGTTTTCCGTCAGTTGGAAGCACACGGGCTGATAGTTAACCCAGCCAAGTGTCAGTTCAGGCTGCCGGTGATCATTTTTTGGGCCACAGCATCTTGCTGCCGGATAAGGTAGGAGCAGTCTCAGATTTGGGGATGGTCAGTTTTTACAACCGTTTCTTTCCCTGGGCAGCCCAGCTGCTGCAACCGCTGTACGGCGCGCTCAAGAAAAAGAAACCTGCGGATAGCGTTGACTGGACCCCTGACCAGGTCCAGGCGTTTACAGGCGCCAAAGCGGTACTCGGAAATGCAGCTCTGCTGGCCCACCTATCCCCGTCAACACGGACAGCGCTCACTACAGACGCGTCTGACATTGCAGTAGAAGCGGTGGTGGAACAGTACGTCTCCAGTTCGTGGCAACCTCTTGCCTTTATCAGCCATACTTTGCACGACAACAAGCGTAAGTATAGCACTTTTGACAGAGAGCTGTTGGCCCTCCACCTGGCCACGCGTCACTTTCAGTTCTGGTTCGAGGGGTGGCTGTGGCACAGGTGTAGTGTGACCGACTACTGATGGATGGTCATGGGTTCGATTCCCACTCTGTCTCCAGTCCGCATGTCGAAGTGTCTTTGAGCAAGACACTGAACCCCCAGTTGCTCCTGGTGGCCAGGTTAGCGCCTGTGTGTGTATGGCAGCTCTGCCGCCATCAGTGTGTGAATGGGTGGATAGCAGGATCTGTAAAGTGCTTTGGTCATCCAGAGATGAGAAAAAGCGCTATATAAGTGAACACCATTTAATTTACCACGTTTGTCAACCACAAACCCCTAACCTACACAATGTCCAAAGTCTCGGAACCGTGGTTCGCCCGGCAGCAATGGCACCTAGCCGCAATTTCAGAGTTCACTACCGACATTCAACATGTAGCCGGTAAACTTAATGTCATGGTTGACTGCCTGTTGTGCGCGTTAGTTTTCCTGGTCTACGTGGGTATTGATTTTTCCGCCATGGCCGCCGAACAACCAGGGGACGCGGACATTTGCATGCTCCGATCCGCGGGTACCGGACTAAAACTGGAAAGTAGGGCAGTACAAGAGGGTTGCCCCCCCCTTGCTTTGTGACGTCTCCACCGGCTGTTCCCGCCCAGTGGTTCCGAGTTCTTGGCGCCGCCGCGTTTTTGAGGCCGTCCACTCTCTTTCACACCCGGGCGTACGTGCTTTGGTTAAGCTGGTGAGGTCTAAATTTGTCTGGCTTCGCTTACGCAAGGGTGTGAAGGAGTGGGCTGCAGCGTGCGTCACGTGCCAATGGGCTATAAGGTCCAGAGGCATACCAAGGCCCCTCTCAAACCTTTCCGGATTCCAAGCAGGAGATTCAATCACATACACGTGGATTTGTTGGGCCCCCTTCTGCTGTCGCAGGGGTTCACGCACCTATTAACAATAGTGGACTACACCACACATTGGCCAGAGGCGGTGCCCCTGGCTTCCACCACATCTGCCGACATTGCCCATGCATTTTTGTCATCCTGGGTCGGACGTTTCGGTTCCCCGTCGGACATCATTTCTGACAGGGGTCCCCAGTTCGTTTCAGAACTCTGGTCTGCGATGGCCAAGAGCCTGGGGGTCAAAATCCACTGCACCATCGCGCACAACCCACAGGCTAACAGGTTGTGCGAGAGGTTCTACAGGTCGCTTAAAGAAGCGCTCAGAGCCTCGTTGACAGACGTAAATTGGGTTGACCACCTGCCTTGGGTCCTACTGGGGTTGCGCTCCATGTCCAAAGATTTGGCAGCTTCCCCAGTGGAGCTCATTTTTTGCCAACCGTTACAGCTACCAGGTGAATTTTTGCTGGAAAATCCCGTGCCTGGTACCGACTCATCTGCATGCATTTTTCCCAGGGCAGGGGCTAGCAGCGTTCCAGGGCCGGTGCACCATTGTTTCCTCTACTTTCGTTCCGAAGCGTTTGGAGAACACCAAGTTTGTTATCATTAGACACAACACCAACCAAACCCCGCAGCATCCGCCTTACAATGGTCCTTTCAGTGTTTTGGAAACCGGGGCGAAAAATTTCGTGTTAGATTTTGGGGGTGCGTAAGGAAACCATCTGTATAGACAGGCTGAAGCCCACTTATGTGTTGGCAGATGAGCAGGTGATGCTGGCCCAGGTTCCCCGGCATGGTTGCCTGCCTGCGGTGGGTCCACAGGTTTGTTTTCCCCCTTCAGAGAGCTGTTTGCAGGAGACCAAATCTTTCCCCTCCCCACCTTTTCCCCCTACAGAGGACTGTGCACCAGAGACCAAGTCTTCTCCCTATCCACCCCAAAAGGAAGGTCCTTCGGCCAGCCCGGCAGCTCCATGTTACAGCCGGTACGGGCAATTGCTCAAGCCCAAGGCACTAAGGCCCCTTCTGGGTGTTCGGGAGGGGGGCCGTGTAGTGGCACACCGGGAGGTCTTACTCTCACCCACTGACTTTGGGAATAGGGAGAAGGGGTGAGAAATGGAAATGTATGCGCCTCAGGCGGGAGAGGCAAATACAGATGCTGTGGCATCCAGGGGTAAGAGTTGAAAGGAGGAGATGCAGAGGTAGGTGCCAGAGCACCAGGGAGGAGAAAAGATATTAAGAATGAGCCTTCACACCTTGGACTGCAGGTGTGAATGTATTTTGATGTAATGTATGCTATTGTGATGATATATACGCTTGGTGCCAAAGAAGAGAAGTGTAAGATGTATAAAAGTTTCACTTTGGCACCCAGAAGTCAGTCTTGTTTTGAGGATGGAGGAATAAAGTCTGAATCTGCAAAGCTCGTGTTTTGTCTCTTCAATCCTCCACAACTTAAATAACACAACAAGGCAATCACATATCTGTTCTGCTTGCCAAGCTGCTGGAGAGGACAGGCTAAAAAAGAGAGTGAGGCCCTGCAACTCATAAGAGGAAACTGCAAACCCCCACGAACATTTGTCACAGCCCAGTGAGATACTCCCCTTATATGTTTGAATTTGTATGTATTATTGTTTAATTATGAAATTATAGTTAATTTATTAAATTAAATGCTAAGTTAAGCGATGTTATGAATTTACAAAAGTCACAAATTATTACAGACACACTACGGTGGCTCTAAAACCACCTCAAAAACAAATGCCTATTGCCCAAAATAATATATTGTGGATTTTTATACACAAAAAAACCCTTTCATTGCCATAGAATTGCTTAGAAAGAGCTTTTACATCTTTCACCGACTTGTGGAGATCTATGAATATTCTAATTAGCTCCACCCACACTCCCACCCATCAGTAGTGGATGCTGCAAAGCCAGCCCGCCACTGTCCTCTGACCTGTGAACACTGAAGACTGCCTCGCTAAACAATGGCTAGTCAAAACATGGGAGTGGTTCAGCCATACATGTTTGAGCTCAAGTAGGTTCATTTTGTCTTCTTTTAATTATTTACCTTTTGTTCTTATTAAGACAAAAATAGAAAGGAGATGTTTTTACCTTTTTTCATGTTTCGACTGTTTCGGCTGCAGTGAAACAGAAGGCAGAAGGCTTCTGACGAAGGTTGCCGTGAAACAGTCGAAACATGAAAAGAAGGTAAAAACATCTCCTTTCTATTTTTGTCTTTAATAAGAACAAAAGGTAAACTTACATGTTTGAACCCGAGAGCCACTCACAAGAAGAACAGGAAGAAGAGGACATTGAACAAGGCTCTGAGAAGGCGATCCAACTTGACTATCTAGAGCAAGTAAAAGTTGTAAGAAGGTTTCTGTAAGGTGAACTTGTGGAAGGATCATTCTTGGTGGAGCGTACGGTTGCTGTCCGGCCCCACGTGAAGGTTGGAGGGCTTCCCGCCGGTCTCTGGTTGCCCACTCGCCAAGAGTCTCCCCAGCTTACTGTCCGAGTCTCTCCCATGTGGGAGTGAAGGAGGCAACCGGTGTTGTGCCGAGAAATGCAGGTCTGCTGTGGAACGCCTCCCCCTCTTTTTTTACTTGTAATATAATATGAAGGGTTACAGCACTGGCTGCACGGTTATATTCTCTTTTGTGTGTTTTATAGCTCTGCTTGTCAGATACGGGCTTTGGCAAGTGGGGATGCTTTCCGCAGCAGACATGCATTTTTTAGCAGAACACCAGCATCCCCTCTGGCTGGCTCACTGTCCGAGTCTCTCCTGCGTAGGAGTGAAGGAGGCGAGCCAGCACCAGGGGGCTGACAGTTGCCTGGGGGCCGGTGGTCCGGTGCGCCCGCCTGCCGCCCTGGAACCACGACCTCAGCACACGCCTTAGCTACTGTTAGCTTTCCTGAATCCTGCTGCTCCTTGACCCCTCCCTCTTCCCCCGAGGGAGTGAACTCAGGTCTGTAGCCATGCCCAGTGCTTAGCCTGATTGGTTATTACATTAACCAATCAGGCTAAGCAGGAATGCTTACGTAGCTAGAAACACTCCATCCAAAGTCCCATTTTTTGGGGTGGGGGTGGGGGTGGAGCTTAACTTGACATTCACAACAGAAAAACACAGACTTGGGACTGATTTTGCTCTTGATATGTCTTGTAAGTCACAAAAAAAAAACATGTTACAGACATATTAACAACAGAAAAAAACTTCATTTTTGGCAGAGTCTCACTTTAAAAAAGGTCCATCTTTACATTAAAAAGTCTCAAACCTTCACAAGATCATCACCTGAGCTGTACTGCTGCGCCAGAGCCTCCAGAAGCTCCTCCAACTGTAGATCAGGGGCGTGGTCCACCAGGTTGGCGACAGGCGAAGGGACACTGGGTGTGGCGTTGCTCTGGATGCCGGGACAGGAGGGGCGGAGCACAGAGGAGAGGGTGGAGCGATTGGCAGAGTGGAGTAAGGTGCAGTGGTGATAAGACGACTTCCTGCTGAGTCTGGATGCTGTGCCTGAGAGACAGCACGGAAAAGATAAAATTCTTTTACATCACAGAGTCCCTTTAGGGCCCCTTCACACAGCATGGAAGTGTTTGAGAGATTGGGCCAATTTTTGATCTTTGGGATCATTTGGGAGATCCTTGTGTGTCTTGGACTGAGTCAAAACTTTGAGGAGACCATGGCGACTGTGGAGATCACTGAAGATCATTGATTAATCAAAAATTGTCCAGAACTCTCGATAATCTCCACCCCTGTGTAAAGTGGGTATTAGGGTCCCTTTGTACAGCACAGAGATCCTTGGGTGACCACTGAGAGATCAAACAGTGGCCCAATCTTTCAACGATCTCGAAAAGCCTCAACAAAGTTGTTTCTGTGTAAATGTTTTAGGAGATTCTTGTGCTTTCGCTGATCAAAATTTTCAGTAACTTTCACGGTTATCTATAGAGATCTTTGAAAGAACCTTGAAAGATCACTGAGAGACCACTGGGAGATAAATGAGACTGTTGAGTGCTACCAGGTATTTTCAGAGAAGATGAGACGGTGTTTTGGGGGAAAAAAGATGAGCAATGCCACCTGAAAATGATCACAGCTGATGAGAAGGACAAACATCCTTTTAAATGAAGACCTGGATAATACTCTGGCCTCACGAAGCTAGTTCACCAGCTAATATGATGACGTCTGAATCAGTGTGGTTACCGATGTGCCCAGAGCTGCAGAAAACAGCTTGGAGGGTGAGTAGCATGTTTGCCAACTACTGATCTGTACTAACTTGTGTTGTAGTGAAGATCTCATCAAGATCATCTCCCAAGAACAAGACCAAGAGGTCAAGACCAAGACCTAAATACACAGTGGTCTTGGTCTCAGCCTGGCTGAGTCTGGGTCTCAGCCCCTTGAAGTCTTGATCTTTCTACAATCAGGTCTCAACTACAACACTAATGCTAACAATACAAACGCTGTCATGACAACAAGACGTAGGCACATCACGTCAAGTTGTTTAGTTCGCTTAGAAAAGGAGCAGTGTGAAACTAAATCTAACCAGAACAGAAACATGAACCTTGGTGCGGACTTCCAGGTATAAAAACACCCTCAGACATTTTTCCTTATAAATATGAATCCTTTTTATTTAAAATTGAATGTTTACCTCAGACAAGGAAGGAGGTAATGTTTTTAGAGGCGTTGGTTGGTTTGTTGGTTTGTCTGTTGGTTGGTTTGTCTGTTGCAACGTAACTCAAAAAGTTCTGAATGGATTTTGATGAAATCTTCAGAAAAGGTGTGTAATGATACGGGCGACAGATGATTAGATTTTGGTAGTGATTCAGATAACGATGTGGATGCAGGAATTTTTTGAATATTATTTTATATACTAATCTGACACTTCTCATGTACTGCCCCTTTAAGATGTGTCCACTGAGTTACGTGCATGGTCACGCCATAGGGCCATACGCCTCGGCAATCCGGAAGCCAGACACTGCAGAAAAAGTATCAGAGGGCATGTGCACTAAACTTGTCGTTTCTGCTGTGGGCGACTATTTTCTATTCATTCTCTATGTAGTCCAGTGTTTACAGCGCTGAGTGCCCTCGGCGCTGAAACGCTTTGAGCGGTGGCCACTTTTTGTTCATGGCACTCGGAGCTGAAAAAAAGTTCAACTTGTCAGATTACTGTACAGCTGCGCTCGTCAATGTCAGACCTTTATAAGCAGCCAATCAGAATTAAGGAAGGGCGGGACATAGGACGCCGGAACAGGAAGACAAAGACAGTAGGTGACAGACAGTGGAGGCTGAACTTTGCTGCATCAAACAACCTGCTACTCTTTGATCTGACATTAAAAGGATATCATGATCAAAATTTGAAAGCAAATACTTGAAGGAACATGTCCGCATCTGTCGGTGTGCCAAGTGAGTGTTTTTGCCTTTGTCATGGTCATATTTCTTACAAGTGTGCTGTGGTAGATAATATGGATACTATGTGAATTTGTAGTTGATAATTGCAAAAAATAGTATATCGCACTGTTGTGTAATATTGCTTAATAATTATGAACCTTGTCAGTAAACTGTAATGGAGAAGAGAGGAGGAAAAAAACACAAAAACCGACCTGAAAGATTCAATAAACCATGATGCTGATTTAAGGTGGAATTGTCCAGCCCCAATGTATGGTCAGTACAGTCATGACAGTCTTGTTATTATTATAATGTAGTCATATAATGGAGTCATATTGTTTTGTTCCACAATTTCATTGTGCTGTATAACTGTACAATGACAATAAAGCCTATTCTATTCTTTTGCTGTTGTTCCTCTATCTGTTAATAATAATAATAATAATAATGGATTGCATTTATATAGCGCCTTTTATTCACATTTTCAGGAAAGGTGTGTACTGGCACACTGAACACATGAATAGATTTTGGTGATGATCTGAGAATGCATACCTCAGCCAGGGCTCTTCGCTTTCACAGTGTGTTAGCAACAATACTCCAAAACTAGTGGACAGACTTTGATGCAGTTTTCACCTGAAGTGGCTCTCGGCCTACACACAAACTCATTACATTTTGGAGGTGATCCATGAGGGACGGAAGGAACCTTGGAGGAGGTCTCCACTCTTTGAGTGCTTTCTAGTTTTCTTCTAAATTTGGGTTTTTTTCTCAAAAATTTGCAACTTTTTATGTGTAAATTTGTGACTTCTGCTATCATAAAGGTGACAGATGTACTCAATGATGAATATGACCAAAAAGACAAACAAACTTAATTTGTTACCCCTCCTTCTTCCCACCTGAGATCTTGAAGTGTCCATTCAGTAAAATGTCCAATCTCTCAGTGGCTCTGACATCCAGTTCTGGTCGGATCCGCTTCAGCGCCTCGGTGACGACGTTCAGATTCCTCTGACGGTTGTACGCCTTCTTGGAGCAGAAGAAGGTCAGGTTTAGGTTCCCGAGGTCATGGAAAACCGTCCCGCCGCCACTCCGCCTACGGGCCAGGGAGATCCCCGCCTTTTTCATGGCCCCCAGGTGGCACTCGGCCCAGGGGTTCTGGTGGCGCCCGATGACCACGGTGGGCCGATTCCTCCACAGCAGCAGGACGCCGTGCTGCTGCAGGTCCACATTAGTGTTGATCCAGTCCTCCAGAGCCAGATTCTCAAACACGTCGGTGGACTGAGACCGTAGGACCATTTCACTACCAGAGTCTGCAAAGAGGGCGGAGCTGGACCAGAACCGGGCTTGGACCGGTTTGACCGTTAAAAGAGGAAATGTCCGTCTTAATTGTGCCATCATCCTGTTTCATGGTCATCTCCATATGCTGAGATCATCTATAGGGTTAAAATGAAATATTATCAGAGCTTTGCCAGGGTCATCGGAAAATGTATAGTAATAAAACAAAGTGAGCTGCATTAGAGTGGAAGTTTGCCAGTGTTTCCTCTGGTTTAAAGACCTTGGCGCAGTGGCAACATATTTTTTTCCGGGGGGGGGGGGGGGTGCAGAAACACACATATGAATGAATATGTTAATTTTATACTATTTATTTCTTTTTTTTATTTTGCACAGTAACTTTGCATATAATAATAATAATGCATCAGATTTATATAGCGCTTTATCATAAATACTCAAAGACGCTTTTTATAGATACATTATTCATTCCCTCCAGACAGACAATGGTAGCGGCAAGCTACTACTGTAGCCACAGCTGTCCTGGGGCAGGCTGACGGAAACGTGGCTGCCAATCTGGGCCAACAGCCTCTCTGGCCACCACCAAATATTTATACACATTCATACCCAGTGTCATGGACACTGGAGGCAAGGTGGGTAGTGTCTTGTCCAGGGACACAACGGCAGGATATCTGGGGAGAGCGGGATTCGAACCACCAACAATGTGGTTATTGGATGACCCGCTCTACCTCCTGAGCCACTGCAGTGCATATGGAACTTACAGTGTTAAGTATTGTACAACCAAGGCTTGAATGCTAGAATATTGGGCCAGTTGGGGTCCCACCCAGACGTCCTGTGTTTGGACTTTTTCATGGTGTCATCCTTCTCTCCTTCCTCTGCTCTCACCTCTCCTGGACCCTCTGCCTCAACACTTTCCTCTCCTTGGCTCCTCTCTTCTGTCTCATCTTGCCCTCTCTGAGCTCTGTCTAATTCAGCTTCTCTGTCTATGGTGGTATACAAACAGGTTAGAAAATATCAAGTGCCATGTAAATTAAAGGAGACAACCAAAAATTTCTAGTTAAAGATACAAAGAGCACCCACTTAAAACTTGAGTAATTACTTCAGTCTTGAAGGTTTGAGGTTTTTCTCCAAAATTTATACAATTTTTTTTTTATAGTTTTCTGCTTTTCTCTGTAAATTTATCTAAATTTGAAACCACTTTCCTCAAATTTGTAATTTCCTCTTGTAAACTTGACTTTTCTTGTACATTTGAAACTTTATCATAAATTTGTGGATTATTTTATGGCTTGTTTTTGTCTGTTTTTTTTAAATAAAATTACTGTTTTTTAAATAAATAGGAAACAGACTGTGGTATTTATTTTTTTTTTTTTACTTTTTACTTATAACAATTTATATTTTTGACCATAACTTTGCAGTCAGAACAGAACAATAATTTAACTCTCATTACAAAGAAAAAAATATTAATAAAACTGCTCGCCCAAAGATGCTGGGATAGGCTGCAGCTCCCCCGCGACCCGAAAAGGATTAAGTGGAAGAAGGTGGATGGATGGATGTATTTAATGATTTAAATTAACTTAAATGACAAAGGATGCCGTAATTTCTGTTATAATATTTCTACATATTTATAGTTTTTTTGAGAAATCTCCTCACCGCCAAGAAAAACCACCCTTATTTTGAAATCCAAATGCTGGCACGTTCAGTTTGTCTGAAGGCTGCTGACGGATTAAAGTCACTGACTTCGTGAATTTCGGTCATCTTAACTTGCCAGGTACATAATTGGGAACATAATATTGTAGTGGCTGGTGAAATATATCCTCAGCAATTCATCAGTCCCCCTTGCCTTTCCCTTTATATGAAGCCGGCTGCATATGAATTCTAACCACATCTCTTAGCTAAGTGACTCTTCCATTATGGCTCCCATTTCCACAGGGATGGCAACAGGAAATTCTGATTTCAGCTGAAATCTAATTTGGTCGGTTGACTTATGGGGGGGCCGGGGGGGCGCAGCCCCCCTGAAGCTGAGAGGTTTTCAGTAAAACAGAAGTAATTTAGACTGAAAAAAATGATAAAAAAAAAAAGAAATACCAGACTTAGATAAATCATTAAATTTAATGAAAAGTTAACTTACAGAGACCAAAGTTAAGTTAACTTCGGTCTCTGTACGACCGTTGTGAGAGTTTGGTTCGTATTGCCAACACTCGGTCGGAGTCATTCCCAGTGAGAGTTGGACTCCGCCAGGGCTGCCCTTTGTCACCGATCCTGTTCATAATTTTTATGGACAGGATTTCTAGGCGCAGCCAGGGAATGGAGGGTGTCATGCTTGGTGACCACAGGATCTCATCTCTGTTGTTTGCAGATGATGTTGTCCTGTTGGCTTCATCCAGCAATGACCTACAGCTCTTGCTGGGACAGTTTGCCGCTGAGTGTGAAGCGGCTGGGATGAGAATCAGCACCTCCAAGTCCGAGTCCATGGTCCTCAGCCGGAAAAAGGTGGATTGTCCTCTCTGGGTTGGGGACAGGCTCCTGCCCCAAGTGGAGGAGTTTAAGTATCTTGGGGTCTTGTTCACGAGTGAGGGGAAAATGGAGCGAGAGATTGACAGACGGATTGGAGCAGCATCTGCAGTGATGCGGACGTTGTACCGGTCTGTTGTGGTGAAGAGGGAGCTTAGTTCTAAGGCAAAGCTGTCGATTTACCAGTCAATCTACGTTCCTACTCTCACCTATGGTCACGAGCTTTGGGTAATGACCGAAAGAACGAGATCGCGGATACAAGCGGCTGAAATGAGCTTTCTCCGTAGGATTGCTGGACTCACCCTCAGAGATAGGGTGAGGAGCTCAGTCATCCGGGAGAGGCTCAGAGTAGAACCGCTGCTCCTCCACATTGAAAGGAGTCAGTTGAGGTGGTATGGGCATCTGCCTCCTGGACGCCTCCCACTTGAGGTGTTTCAGGTACGTCCCACTGGGAGGAGACCCCGGGGCAGACCCAGGACTCGGTGGAGAGACTATGTCTCCCAGCTGGTCTGGGAACACCTGGGTATCCCCTCTGAAGAGCTGGAGCAGGTGGCTGGGGAGAGGGAAGTCTGGGCTTCTCTGCTTGAACTGCTGCCTCCGCGACCCGGACCTCCGGAAAAGCGGTAGAAGATGGATGGATGGATGGATGGAAAAGTTAACTTACTTTTTCTTCAATGTTGTCTCACTGTCTTTAGTCTAACATATTTAACAGTTCTATAATTTTTTTTTTGAATTTGAATTTTGTATACTTTATTGATCCCCAGAGGGGAAATTGAGGGCATCCACCTGGATGGATGAAGCAGCCACGATACGGCGCTATCCCTTAACCATTCACACACACATTCACACCTAGGGCCACTTTAGAGTCTCCAATTAACCTAACCTGCATGTTTTTGGCCTGTGGGAGGAAACCGGAGAAATCCCGGAGTAAACCCACGCAGATACGGGGAGAACATGCAAACTCCACACAGATCACTGTTGGTCAGGGGCTGGGATCGAACCAGGGATCCCGTGGCCAAGGGTGAGTTGCTGTGCTGGCGCAGCGCTATTTACACTGATCACCAAGTCACTTCTAATGTGAAACTTTCTTCCTTTTGGCAGCAAGCTGTGTCAGTCTCTGAACTTTGAGCTTCATCTCCTTTTCTGGTTTCTTCAGAAACTGTCCGAGTGTTTGTTACTTCGTCGAACTTTGAGCCAATTTTCACCTTTACAGTCACTTTTCTCTCAAGCCAATTCCATCGGAACTTATTTTTGACACTTTTGTCTATTTCTAGCACTGATGACTCCTGATCCCTAGATAAAAATCTCATAATTCTGCTGAAAACGATACCGAAAGCTCAGAATTCCAACATGAACCAGGGATGTGATTTGGGGTTGGGGAAATTATCTGAAAATTTAGCAGGGGGTCTGGGGGACTGAGTCCCCCAGTGGACTGAGTCCCCCAGTGGGGTCCGGGGCAGAGCCCTGGTGGGGGGGGCAAGGGGGGCGAAGCCCCCCGAAGCTCCTGGGTTTTTATGATTTTTAAGTACCAGAACTGTGCTTAAATGACATAAAACAAACAGCTGAATGCCACTTATTACTGTATAATATTGACTTATGTTCCAAGAAGATAGCATTCCTAAAATATTCCAACAAGCATTATCCATCACATGGTTTAACACTTGATCAAATCAAAATCAGTTAATTTTATCTATTCCATAATAGAAATAAAATTCATTCATACCATTACTTTTTATAATTTCAGCATTCATTTCAGATCACCAGTTTCAATCTCCATTGAGTCTTGAGCAGTTCATTTTGCACAATCACTGATGTAGCCAAGTCTTAGAAATATTCAAAAGTTATGAGTCAATGTCCACTGTGCAATGTCAATTTCAAACTGTTTGGAATCATAAAAGTAATCTAACTAAATTGTTTTGCTATTTTTTTCTCCTCAACATCAATGTCAGGGCGTTGCAGGAGTTTTTGGGGATGGTTAACTTTTATAACCGTTTCCTCCCCCGCTCAGCCCAGCTCATACAGCCGTTGTACGCCGCACTCAAGAAACGGAAACCGGCGGACAGAGTCGACTGGACTCCTGAGCAGGAGCAGGCGTTCTGAGGTTAAAACAGCTCTGGCAAACGCTGCACTACTGGTGCACCCAGACCCGGCGGCTCGGATAGCGCTCACTACCGACGCCTTGGACAATGCCCTAGGGGCCGTCGTGGAGCAATGCGTTGCCGGTTCTTGGCAGCCGCTCACCTTTTTTAGCAGGTCTTTGCACGACAGTGAGCGTAAATACAGCGTGTTCGACAGAGAGTTACTGGCTCTCCACCTGGCCATACGCCACTTCCAGTTCTGCCTGAAAGGGCGCACCTTCACTGCGTTCGTGGACCACAAGCCGCTAACGTACTTAACGTACTTTATCTTCCTGGAAGATAAAAAAAAAGCGGAATTCTGCGAATTAGCGGAAAAATCACATCCCTGATGAACATGCCGCCATGAATTTTTGACAACGCATACAACGAGCCATTTGATTGGTCCAATCGTTTGCAACTATCCAATCGCAGGGCTGTTTACAATACAGCAGTAGCCTGAGTACAAAACATCCGGGTTATCACAAGAGACTTGACCCGGAGAAGCACTGAGCGCTTATGTAATCGTGTTGATTTTCGCTAAAATTGGTAACAATAAGGTACCTTACCCCCCCCCTAAAATTTTTTCAACGGATTTAGACGATTCACAGAAATGATCAATTTGAAAATAAATCAGCGGAAATCCGTGGATCGGCGGAAAACTGCCATCCCTGTTTCCAGCGGGTTAAAACCATGATAAATGTCTCCAGTGCTTACATAGCTCTTTTGATTTTTTTTTCCACGTTTAAAGTACTTTAATAAACTCATGTTTCTGTTGGACAGTCAAGCCTTATTCATGCTGCACTTCCCCTCTAGTCCGCCTTGGTCTGCGTACGCTTTGGATGAGCCCGGCACACACTCGGCACTGTACATTCTCACTTTTTTCATCGACATAGGCCAAGCGGTTGATGCATGCACACAACCATCATTTGTAGTTTTACTCCCGCCCGATAGGTAGCACCAAGGTGCTGATGCGCCAGGATTTTCATCAACGAAGAACGGCGGACTTCTTCACAAAGTTTCTCTTCAAATAAAGTCCATTTCTGCTGTTTGACTTCCCAGTTGTCACTCCTTTTCCATGAAGATGCTGCTGCCGCTAGCGAGACACTGCCTGCTGACTGACTGGAAAGCTTGCGTGGGCGGGGCACTTCTAAACTCCGTGCAGATGACGGCCACGTGCGTTGTTCGTGTGCGCGCTTGTGGAAAGTCATTGCTTCATATATTTTTCTTAAATTCATATCTCCTTCTTGGCGTGACGGTAATATTTCTGGCGAGGCGGCCCGCCACCGAGAAATGTTACCAGAGGAAACCCTGGTTTGCTGAGAGGAGAAAACTAAAATTTAAAAGAAAATATGTCCAAATTTATGAGAAAAAGGCCACACATTTACAATATGCCATAAATTTATAAAAAAAAATAAGATACGATAATCCTCTACTGATCCCCATAGGGTAAATTCAGGTGTTACAGCAGCAGGAGGGAGTCAGGAACAGCAAAGACAGACAGACAGACAGACAGACAGACAGACAGATAGATATAGATGTACTTTATTGATCCCAAACTGGGAAATTACAGTGTAACAGCAGCATGACAGTTGACAACCAAACAACAGAAACACACACATGACAGACAAAGGGATTACCCATGGAAAGTAAAAACTAACATGACTATAAAACCTATATACATCATAGCTTAATATATGATGACCCATATAAACACATGAATCATCCCATTGCACAAAGAAGGACTATCAGGAGCAGAGTGAAAAGTGATGTACCAGTTAGTCTGTAAGATGCAGTGTGGCAGCATAGCTAAGACCAGAATACAACATCATAGTGAGTTATTGTACAGTGAAATTGTATGTGGCAGGAAAGATTTCCTGTACCTGGCTGTTCGACAACGAAGCTGTAGTAGTCTACTGGAGAAAGTGCTTCGCTGTCTATCTAGTGTGTGGTGGAGGGGGTGATCAGGATTGTCCATGATGGATCACAGTTTATTTAGTGTTCTACTCTCCATCACTATCTCAAAGGTCTCCGGTCTGAGACCAATTACAGAGCCAGCCCTCTTGATAATCTTGTCAAGTCTGTTGGTATCTCTGTCCCTGATACTGCTACCCCAACAGACCACAGCAAAGAGGATGGCACTGGCGACAACAGTCTGGTAGAAAAGCTCCAGCATCCTGCTGCACACGTTGAAGGATCTCAGCTTTCTCAGGAAGTAGAGTCTGCTCATCCCCTTCTTGCGCGCAGCATCGGTGTTGGATCTCCAGTCCAACCCGCTGCTGATCCTGACACCCAGATATTTGTAGTCCTCAACCACTCCCACATCCTCCCCCCTAATCTGCAGTGGCTGAGAAGGAGCCTTCCTATTCCTGAAGTCAATCACCATCTCTCTGGTCTTGCTGACATTCAACCTCAGGTGATTCTGCTCCGTCCACTCCACAAATCTGTCTACCAGTGCCCTGTACTCCCCCTCCTCTCCTCTTCTTATACACCCCACAACAGCTGAGTCATCAGAGAATTTTTGCAGGTGGCATGACTCAGTGTTGTACTGAAAGTCAGTGGTGTATAAGGTAAAAAGAAAAGGAGAGAGCACAGTCCCCTGTGGCGCTCCCGTATCACTAGCCACCACTCCAGACAAGACACTGCCCAGCCTGACAAACTGTGGTCTGCCTGTCAGGTAGTCAGTAATCCAGGAGATCACAGAGCTGTCAACCCCCATCACCCGCAGCTTCTCACCCAGTAGCAGTGGCTGGATGGTGTTAAAGGCACTGGAGAAATCAAAAAAGTGATTCTCACAGTATCTCCTCCACCATTCAGGTGCAGATGGGCTCGCTGCAGCAGGTAGATGACAGCATCTTCAACTCCTAAATGGGGCTGATATGCAAACTGCAGAGGGTCCAGCCACGTCTTCACCTGCGGCCTCAGGTGGGCTAAGACCAGTCTCTCCAGGACCTTCATCACATGAGATGTGAGGGCAACTGGTCGGTAGTCATTCAGATCCGATGGAGATGACTTCTTGGGGACAGGAACCAGGCAGGATGTCTTCCCCAACACCGGTACTTTCTCCAGACACAGTCTCAGGTTGTACAGGTGTTTCAGTACCGGAGCTAGTTGGTTGGCACAGGTTCTCAGGGTCCTTGCGGAGATGCCGTCAGGGCCCGAAGCCTTCAGCTGACGGAGTCTCTCCAACTGTTTCTCCTCCTGATCTGTAGTCACCGTGAAGTGAGGGAGGGTCCTGGTGCCCCCTGAGGAGGAGGAGGGGGGAGATGGAGAGAGGTTCTGCACGGGAGCGTGGGTGGAGAGGGGTGCGTGGGGGTCTGGTTGTGTTGCTCGGGTGACAGACTGTGAGTTGAACCTATTAAAAAACAGATTCAGTTCCTCAGCTCTCTCCTGGCTCCCAGATGGCTGCCTAACTCTCCCCTTGTACCCAGTTATTTGTTTCATTCCCTCCCACACATCTTTAGTGTTGTATAAATATAACAGAAGAAGAACGTATGTTCAATATGTAAGAGAAATGATCAGATTTTCATGATGAAAACTGCAAATTTATGACCAAAAAATCTGAAATATACAAGAAAAGGCGAGGAAGGCGTCGGGACCGGACGGCATCAGCGCAAAGCTCCTCAAGTCCTGTGCAGACCAGCTGTGTGGGATTGTGACGTATATCTTCAACATGAGCCTGAAACTGGGGAGGGTACCACAGCTGTGGAAAACATCTTGTGTGGTACCTGTACCAAAAACTTCCCACCCCAAAGACCTGAACAGCTACAGACCGGTGGCCTTGACGTCCCACTTGATGAAGACCCTGGAGAGACTGCTCCTTGCTCATCTCCGCCCCCTGGTGGAACCAGCGATGGATCCACTCCAGTTCGCCTACCAGCATGGCATTGGGGTGGAGGATGCGGTGATCTTCCTCCTTCACCGTTCTCTGTCCCACCTGGAGAAGCCCGGGAATATGGTGAGGATCATGTTCTTTGACTTCTCCAGTGCTTTCAACACCATCCAACCGATGATCCTGAAGGACAAGCTGCTGCGCGCAGGGGTGGACCAGCACCTGTCATCATGGATCCTGGACTACCTCACGAACCGGCCTCAGTTTGTGAGAACCCGGGACTGTGTTTCCGACACGATCATCAGTAGCACGGGGGCCCCCCAGGGAACGGTGCTGGCTCCCTTCCTGTTCACTCTTTATACTGCGGACTTCTCACACAACACAACACATTGCCATCTACAGAAGTTCTCTGATGACTCTGCGATCGTTGGTCTCATCTCCAACGGAGATGAAGCTGAGTACAGAGGGCTTATCCAGGACTTTGTGGACTGGTGCCATCGGAACTGCCTCCAGATCAACGCGAGGAAAACTAAGGAGCTGGTGGTGGACTGCCGCAGGCATAGGCAGCCCCTCACAGCACCAGTAAATATACAGGGAACAGACATCGAGATGGTGACATCCTATAAGTACCTGGGTATTCATCTGAACAATAAACTAGACTGGTCACACAATACTGACGCACTCTACAAGAAGGGACAGCGCAGGCTGTTCCTGCTGAGGAGACTCAGGTCTTTTGGTGTACAAGGGGTGCTGCTGAAGTCATTCTATGACACGGTGGTGGCATCAGCCATCACTTTTGGAGTGGTCTGCTGGGGCAGTGGCATTACTGCAGCCTATAGGAAGAGACTGAACAAACTGATTAAGAAAGCTAGCTCTGTCCTGGGGCAGCGCCTTGATCCGATGGAGGAGATAGGAGAGAGAAGGACGGTGGCTAAACTGTCATCTCTGCTGGAGTCCGAGTTCCACCCTATGCAGGACATACTGGATGCACTGAGGAGCTCATTTAGCAGCAGACTACATCATCCCAGGTGCACAACCGAGAGGTTTCGTAGGTCCTTCCTACCAACGGCTGTCAGACTGTACAACCTAAGCAGGGCTGCTCGCAGAGATAGCAAAAAGACGTAACAAACTAATAGTTTTTTTGAATGCAAAAGATGCAATAGACTTACACAATGGTCCTCTCCGGCATACAACTAGGAACATACCGGTCGCTATGGAGGGTGAGAATATGTATGGGCACATAATCATACCATGTAGGATAACTAAATAGACGGTTATGCTGTTTCATCCCACCTAGCAACAATGCTCTGCACTGTGTGTGTTTATATATTTACATATTTATTCCATCTAGCTACAATGCTCAGCACTGTGTTTTTATATATCTACATATTATTCCATCTAGCTACATTGCTCCGCACTGTGTGTGTTTATATACTTGCATATTTATTCCACCTAGCTGCAATGCTCCGTACTGTGGGTGTTTATATATTTACATATTTATTCCATCTAGCTACAATGCTCTGCACTGTGTGTTCATATATTCATATATTTATTCCATCCAGCTACAATGCTCTGCACTGTGTGTCTGTGTGTGTGTGTGTATATATATATTTTATAGTAATATGTACATATGTATATTAGCTGCTCTTGCTTGCTTGTTTTTTTTCTTGCCTTCTGATTGTTGCTCTGAGTGTTGCTATCCCTGTGCTGTTGCAATCCTGGAATTTCCCCGTTGTGGGACTAATAAAGGCTTATCTTATCTTATCTTATCTTATCTTAAAACTTGCAGAAAAAAGGGAAGAAATGCTTTAAATGTCTATGAAAAAATGCATTTGTATAGAAAAAAAATGCAGTTACAAGATTTTACATTTACAAGAAATGATGCAAATTTACATGGAAAAGTTCTAACTTTATAAGAAAAGTCGCACCTCTAAAAAAACATTGGTTGACTGAGGAAGACAAAACAATGTATTGAACATATACAGATGTACTTTATTGATCTCAAACAAGGAAATTACAGAATATATATACATACACACACACACACACACACACACACACACATATATATATATTTTAGGGGTGTAACAGTATATGTACTCGTATTTGGATTTTTCGGTACGGCACCTTCAGTTTGGTGTAGAGGCGTACCGAGGTTCCACACGGACCATGTTGAGTGACGGACAGGAACTGCCTCACACTGTACATGTAAACAAACAGTGCAGCCCAGGGAGAAGCCAGAGCTTGAAGACCCTGGGAACACTTCGGCTTTCCGGTGAAATATGTGAACGGACCAAGGCAAGTGAATGAGTCAAAAACAGCATCGGATATGCTTTTGGCAGTATGTTGAACTTGTTAACTCATTTGAAACAGCGCCACGCGAATGTGTAGCACAAAAAAAAACCTAACGTGATACAAGTGCAGCTTCCAGCAACATTTAGGCAGCCTCTCCAGGGCTTTTCAGATCGAGCCAAAGCAATAACAAATGCCATTGGTGTTTTTACAGCAGCGGATCTAAGGCCATATTCAGTTGTTAAGAACACTGAGTTTAAACACATGCTGAAGGTAACTGAGTTCCAGTATGAAGTTCCTTGTTGTGCCCACTTCAGCCAGAAAATAATACCATCCTTTCAAGAAAAGGCAAAATCTGTTAATGCTGCACATTAAGCCAGTGTTTTTCAAGGGTGCCCTGGTATGTTCAGATTTTTGTGGGACATTATTTAATTTAACTTCTTAATTGTCCAAAAAATTGCAAATAATTTGCTGTTGTTGTACATGAGTGCCTTCAGAACCTATGCACAACAATGACAAATTATTGACCAGTTAACAAGTGAAATGAGATAATTAATTTCCCACAGAAACCTGAACATACCAGAGCATCCTGGTGAAAAACACTGTTTCAGGCAATAAGGAACTTTAATTTCCTAAAAACAAAAGAATAATTCAGACTATTCAAACTTCTAATGTTGCACTTGTCTGCATCGTTGATTTGCTAAAAAGAGAATTTACTTGTTTTAGTGTATACATTTTATTTATTGAAGAATTGATTGCTGGCAGTTTGCAGGGTTTTTTTTTTTTTGGCAAAGCTGTTCCCGCTTAAACAAAAGATAAGCCGTTTAATGTTTTGCATTTTGTTTCCTTACTGGACCGAAAATGAACCAAACCATGACCTTAAAACCAAGGTACGTACCAAACCGTGATTTTAGTGTACAGTTACACCCCTAACATATATACAGATATATACTGAAGAGTTTGTTTGCAAAAACAGGTAAGTCCAATTGTTTAAATAATGAGAAAAACAACTTTTCATCTGTTGGTTTATATGTGTTAGTATTTCCATTTCAGCTTCTAAGACATGGTCACTTGAAATATGAGTATCTCAGACATAATAAAGCCAAAAATTGAACATCAACTCATTGTTATATTTTGGCAATTTTTAAGTACTTCTTGCCGCAAAAACAGACAAGTCCACAACATATACTTTTGCAAAAACTGACATGTCCCGAAAACCATGCTAGTTTTGGTGAACATATCACTGGTTCATCTGCTTCATCAAAAATGTCCATATCTGACATAAAATCCAACAAAACTGTAAAAAAAAAAAACTGGCAGGGAAATCACGCAAAGCGAGCAGCTCCAAGTAGGGGTTTCTGCAGAACGCTGCTGCAGCAGATAGACACATGATTGGCTGATCTCAGCATCTAGACATGTTGATTGGCTGATTTTTGCTACACCATTGAGTCACGTCACCAAAATACCAAGCACTGATTTGCCATGTGTGGAGTTATCTGGTTTTGTAAAAACTGGGTCCCAGCGTTTATCAGCTTTCGAAAAAAAAACCAACCATGAACTTCATAGTGTACATAACAGCAGATATAGCGGATTTTTAGAAAAAACCATTTGAACTTCTGTAAGTAGGTAATGTGAACAGTTGTTTGTTGTACAGTGGGAAATTTTCTTGAAAGTGGTGTTTGTCGGTTTTTGCAAACAAACTCTTCATACACACACACACACACACACACACAAATCATGAGCAGTTTGGTAGATATTCTCTTGCTAAGCTTGAACTGTTAAATAAGCACAACAAATATTGTGTGGTTTAATAGAGTTTTTTTTTTTACACCTATGCTACTTTTACCTCTGTTCCAGTTTTTACTCTGTTGGGCATCAATAAAGTTCACAGAAGAGAACTACGGGTACATCTCAAAAAATTAGAATATCATGAAAAAGTTCAGTACTTTTTGTCGCTCATTTCAGAAAGTGAAACCCATATATTATATAGATTCATTACACAGAGAGTGATATATTTCAAGTGTTTATTTATTTTAATTTTGATGATTATGGCTTACAGCCCATGAAAATCCCAAATTCAGTTTCTCAAAAAATTAGAATATTACATAAAATTAATTTTTAAAAAAGTTTTTTTTAATACAAATGATGGCCAACTGAAAAGTATGTCCACGTACCACTCAATACTTCGTCGGGGCTCCTTTTGGATTAATTACTGTATCAATGTGGCATGGAGGTGATCAGCCTGTGGCACTGCTGAGGTGTTATGAAGGTCCAGGTTGCTTTGATAGTGACCTTCAGCTCGTCTGGATTGTTGTGTCTGGTGTCTCTCATCTTCCTCTTGACAATCCTCCATAGATTCTCTATGGGGTTTAGGTCAGGAGAGTAGCTATTTCATTCTCACTTAATTATGCTATAAGTCTGTATTGCTGTTGCATAAAAGTTTTTCTGTATAGTAGAAGTTCCTGCTTAAGTTACAAATAACTGTTTAATTGGAAATTCAGGCTTTTTGAGCCGCAACAGTCATAAAAACATCTCAGGAAATCCTGGAGGGACTGTCAAGAGGACTTTATCCAGTACCAATATGACGCCCAAATTTGTCGTCAAAACGTTAGCCATGAGCACTCTATTCTATATTCTATCGCTGTGGGCTCACAGGGATCATGGATGTTAGCATTAGCTTCGCTCCGACTATCAGCGGTTTTTTTTAATCTAGAAATTAAACGCAGTACTTTATTTAATTAATGTATCCTGACTGTCGTCAACAAACACACTAGACGCAGAAAGTTAAAACAACGACAGGAAGGCAGTATTTTATCTGTGCTGACCTGACCAGGCGCAGAGCTGCTACCCCGGAGACGGAAAGGAGTACTTCCGCTAATGACTGTCAAAATAAAAGCGCCACTACAGCGAAAAGAGTATTTTAACCCTTTAACAACCCCACCAAGAAAAAAGCAATGGTGTGGAGAGCGTGAAAAGATGAGGCTGGGTTTATTTCTCAAATCAGGTTTATTCACGTATCTCCAACATCTTTCAAACAGAAAAGAGAAACATCCCCCCATGTCTGTCCCTCTTATACCTAGGACATCAAAGCACAGAGTCACATTGTCTTTTAATCCCAAGACACAATACTTCTCCTCCCAGGTCTTCTCCCCCCCACCTAAAGTCACTGGTGGTCAGGAAATCCCTCACGGTCCTCTCTTTGCATCACAAAGATCACATTTCGCATCCTCCTGTTATCTTCCAGGAGACTCCGTCCTATTGTTCATTCTGAGACGTGAAGCAACAGTAATATACTGTACATATGAAGTCTATGAACCCCTTATGTGTCCCACAATGGAAAATGTTTTGTTTTCATTACTTTTTCCTTTAGGTCAGTATTAACCACAATCAATATTTTTTTTTTAAAAATCAATAGTCCCTGTAATTTTTAAAATATTGACCTCTACCAAACGGTTGAGATTTCATTTCATGAAATGTCATACACATTTATTTATTTATTTATTTTATTTATTTATTTCGGATAGTACATTACAGGTTAAAAGAAACTGTATAATATAACAACAAGGTCAAATTAGACAAAGACTCCTTCTACTATACAATTCCACGTGAGTTATCCAAAATGGGTGATGGCTGAAGCCGCAGCTTATATTGCCCACCCATATTCCATCCAAGAATTCAAAGGAGAAAAAAGAGAAAAACAAGACAAGGGCGATTACAATTTAAAACAAGGCTAAGACAAAATGTGACTGAGAGAAAAAAGAAAACTGAGCTAGTCTAAGTTAAGCGGTTACTATTCAAAAACAAATCTAAGACATAATGTCACAGAGAAAAAAAGAAAAACTAAGCTACAACACAACACAGGCTGGAAATGTCAATCCTTATGTGAGTTTACATGTCGTCTTGTAAATATGTTTGGAGTATTTCTTCCTTTAGTTTTTGTTTAAATTGTTCAAGCGTTGTACATGATTTTAATTCAGGTCCAAAATCGTTCCATAATCTGACTCCTTGCACTGAAATACAGTGTTGCTTGGTGGTTGTTCTCACTGTAGGCTTTTGAAATATACATGTTCCTCTGAGGTGATATCGTTTCTCCCTTGTTTGGAACAACTTTTGGATATTTGCGGGCATTGATAGATTCTTCACTTTGAACATTATTATTGCAGTTTTAAAGTCAACCAGATCTTTCAACTTGAGAGTTTTTTGTTTAAGAAAAAGTGGGTTTGTTGGTTCCCTGTAAGCTGCTTTGTTGATTATTCTAATAGCTCTCTTTTGAAGCATAAAGAGTGGATATATGTTTGTTTTATATGTATTTCCCCATACTTCATTACAATATGTCATGTATGGGAGTATTAATGAATGATACAAGGTGTATAGTGTGGGTTGATTCAGCAAATTTTTCACTCTGTGTAATATTGCAATTGATTTGGATACTTTACCTTTAATATAATTAATATGTGGCTTCCAACACAGTTTGTTATCAATTATTACTCCAAGGAATTTAGTTTCGGATACCCTTTCAATCTCTACACCATTT
The DNA here is from genome assembly GCA_020510985.1 of Pholidichthys leucotaenia. NCBI lineage: Eukaryota > Metazoa > Chordata > Actinopteri > Cichliformes > Pholidichthyidae > Pholidichthys > Pholidichthys leucotaenia. The sequence continues at coordinate 334,373,618 of CM035845.1, forward strand.
ACACTGAGTTTGGGTACTGGGTTGTTGTGATGGTTGTTAAAGACTATAAATTTTGTCTTGCTTAAATTGAGCGTTAATTTGTTTGAATCAAACCACAGTTTAAACTTTCCTAATTCCTTTCCGAGTGTATCCAGAAGTTGTTCCAAATTGTTTCCACTGCATAGCAGATTAGTGTCATCAGCAAACAATATTAAGCCCATTTTTTCTGAAACTTTACATATATCGTTTATATACATATTGAATAATAATGGTCCCAAAACTGAACCCTGTGGGACTCCACAGGTGACCTTCAGTAACTCTGAGTTTTTGTTGCTAACACATACATACTGATATCTATTCTTTAAGTAACTACTTAACCAGGACAGTGCTACCCCTCTTATACCACAGTTTTGTAATTTCTTTAATAATAGATTGTGATCTACTGTATCAAATGCTTTTTTAAGATCCAGGAATACTCCAACTGAATACTCTTTATTTTCAATGGCTGTTGATATTTTTTCTGTAAATTCCATTAAGGCATATGCTGTTGTCCTTTTGTGTCTGAACCCATATTGCTGCTCACACAATAAATCATTCTTCAGTATGAAGTTGTCAATTCTCTCATAGAATATTTTTTCAAGTATCTTGGAAAATTGCGGTAATAGTGAAATTGGTCTATAGTTTGAGAGTTCCCCTCTGTCGCCTGTCTTGTAAATCGGAATTACTTTAGCTATTTTCATTGCATTGGGAAACATGCCTGATTGGAGAGACAGGTTACAGATATACGTCAGTGGTTTTACTATGCATTCGATAACAGTTTTGACTAGTAGCATGTCAATACCATCGCAGTCAGTAGATGTTTTACTTTTGAACGATTTAACAATTTCAATGACCTCTCTTTCGTCTGTGTTCTTTATGAAGATGGTGTCTTTTACAGCAGTGTTATTGCATATTGTATCACCTGTAGGCACCGTAGTGGGTATTTCTCGGGCCAGTTTAGGTCCAATGTTAACAAAAAAATTATTAAATTCATCTGCAGGTGAAGCTATATTCACACTCGGAGTCGTTTTATTATTTTTTGGAATATTAGTTGGGTAGCTAGTATTTCTGCTTTTATTTCCAAGGATACTGTTGATTATTGTCCATGTATTTTTAATATTGTCTTTGTTTTTTTCCAGTTCTTTACTGTAATAGTCTCTTTTACTACATCTTATTATATATTTTAACTTATTTTTGTATGTTTTATACCGTTGCTCTGTTTCTTTTGTCCTTTTCTTTAGGAAAGCTTTATATAATAAATTTTTCTTTTTACACGCCTTTTGTAGTCCTTTGGTTAACCATGGTTTGTCAGCAAATTTGTGTTTAAGCTTTTTTTTAACTAATGGGCAGTTTTTTTCATAAAGAGTGGTTACAATGTTTATAAATGTGTCATAGGCTTCATTTACATCTGATACATAGACTTCTGTCCAGTCTTGCTTCAGCAAGTCCTCTTTAAAAGAGCTGATTGCATTTGGTGATTTGTGTCTGAACGATTTTGAAATTTTTTCTGGGTTGGGCCCCGTGTGGCCATGGATAAGTGCAAAGGTTGGCAAGTGGTCGCTTATATCATTTATCAATAATCCACTTTCTATTTTCTTATTGAGAACATTGACAAACAGGTTGTCAATAAGTGTAGCAGAGTGAGCTGTGATTCTACTGGGATGTGTTATTGTGGGATATAGACTCATGCTGTACATAGAGTTCATGAACTCTGTAACTACATTTTGTTGATGTGGATTCAGTAGATCAATATTGAAATCTCCACAAATTGCTACCATTTTCTTACTAGTAATATTATTGTACAGCTCGACTAATTTATCTCTGAATGTCTCAATGCAAGTTCCCGGCGTTCTATATATGCATCTTATGATTAGATTTTTTGTTTTGTCTAGGTCAATCTCAACAGTAACACATTCCAGAATCCCTGGTAGTGCTGAGGACATTTCATTTACAAGCTTACATCTATATAGGTCATCAATATATAGTGCAACACCACCACCCTTTTTTTGAGATCTGTTAATGTAAAACATCTGATATCCCTCTATTGCCATCAGGGGAGCCTGATCTTCATTAAGCCAGGTTTCAGAGACTGCAATAGCTGTGAATTTTCTGTCTAGCTGTTTTAAATAGTCCTGAATCTGTGAGAAGTTTTTGTTGAGACTTCTGCTATTGAAGTGTATTATTGACAGTTTACCATCTATTTGCACTTGACTTTTGAATTGCTTTTCAATGTAATATTCACAGTGGTTTTGAATATTATTGAAAAAGTGGTTATCAGGATCAATATCATTCTCCATCTCTTGTGGTTTATGTTCAGCATAGTGGCATATTTTTAGAGTTTGAGTTTCCTCACTCTGTGTTTCATAGTCAGTGTTCATCTGTATTTATCTAAGTCAGTAGCATCTCTGATCATTATACTCTTTGCTTGCTCAGGTGTACCATTTAGTTTAATCCAAATTCTACAATTTCTTGTCCATGTTGTCTGTATCTTATTTTGTTTTTTTAGCATCCGTGCCTGCCGTGCTAATTCAGCGGGTTTTTTTGTCAGGTGTTCATTTAGGTAAACTTGAGTTTCCTTTAGCTTTCTGGCCTGCCTCAGTATGTCATTTTTCACCCTCCTGTTCACAAAGCGCATCACAATTGATTTCTTTGTTTTGTTATCTTTCTTCGGTAAAGCATAACAGGCTGAGATTGCATTGGCTTCTACCTTAATGTCTTTATCATTAAGGAACTGAAGCACTTGGTTTTCTAAGGACATTGATTCACTTATGGAAGCATGTTCACCATTCAGTCCTGTTGTGGCATGGGCGTATGACTGATATCTGATGTCTAGTCCACTTATAACTAGGTCATCAATGCGAGAACCTTGTTCAAGATCCTCGACGCGTTGCTCCAAAAGACGCCCGTGTTGCTCCAGGTCCATAATTTTTTTGTCTTTTTCTTTTATTATTGAATGTAGAGCTTGTACCTCTTCTGTTCTCCCTTGATATCTGTTTCCTATAGGCCCTTAGAGTAGAGGGTTAGTATTAGCGAAAGCACTTTGAGTGGTCTTTGTGACTAGAAAAGCGCTATATAAGTGCAGGTTAGTTAGTTAGTAGTTAGTATTAGGTTTATTATTTTGGCCTGTTGGTTAGTCATTTTGGCCAATTCTTCTAACACAAAGTTCAGAGATTTTTTAATTTCTTCCATTTCCTCTTTTTTGGGTGGCATTTTACTGACCTGTGAATAGAAATAAACAGGGAATCCGGCTAGGCCTCAACTAGCTCGGCCGCTACTGGATCTGTCGCAATGGAGCTCCTGCGCAGCTTTTCCGCCAAGTGACACTGCACAGCTCCGCAGATCACCGCCTTCTATCGCCGCCGCCTGCCTCCGTCTACCTGGCCAGTTATGCCGCACACCGCCAGCGCAGCCAAGATCCACCGATCACCGCCACTCGTCGCCGTCTGGCTGGGTGGCTCCTCCGCTGGGCCCCGTCACCGCCAGTTATGCCGCACACCGCCGGCGCAGCTGAAATCCACCGATCACCGCTGCCGATCGGTGGCCGATCACCGCAGCTCGCTGCCGTCTGGCTGGGTGGCTCCTCCGCTAGGCCCCGTCACCGATCGCCGTCTGTCTGGTAGTTCCTCGGCTGGGCCTCGACTCAGGCCACTGTCCTGCTGGATCCAGGTGGCCCCCGTCTCTCACCAACGCCGCGCCCGAGCTTCCAATCGCTGTCTCGGTTGGTTCGTCCGGTAAGCCCTCACCGGGGACTGAGCCGCCTCGGTTGGTTCCTCCGGTAAGCCCTCACCGGGGACTGAGCCGCTTCGTGTCGGAATTAGGTGACGCACTGGGGCTAGTGTTAAGCTAGCAAGCGTTAGCTTGGCAAAAGCTTCAGATAGAGCGCAGCAGTTCAGCCCGATTAAAGGGGCATTCCGACGGGATTCTGACGGGGGTGGAAATTCAGCCCGTGGGTGTCCGTCACGAGCGCCGATTGCTGTTTAGGTACTTTTAATGGGAAGAAATCAGCGACTTTGTCTCAGCGTTGAAAAAGTGTGACCATCCCGGTCGCCATCTTGTTTCATAAAATAAACATTAGAAAAAGTAAAATAAAATGCTAACTTATAAAGAAATAGATGTAGAGAATGCGTTCAAAGATGAGGCAGAGTTTATTTCTCAGGTTCGGCTTTATTAAGAGAACACATCTCTAGCAATCTCTCAACAAGTAAAAGAGACCGAGCAAAGAAATACCACACTTTTATACTGCCTAAGTCACATGGTGCTTCAGCAAACATACAATCACATGGCATTTAATTCCCAGTCACAATGCAACTCTTTGATGTCCATCTCTTATCCCTCGATGTTCCGGGAATCCTTCTGGGGCATCCTCTCTGAGACAAAGGCCAAAACTCACACCTCCTCGTCATCTCCTGTAGATCTCTGCAGACCCAGACCTTCTTTGTCCCGCGAGACGTGAAGCCCCCAATACACATACAGCCATACATTTGTGGGGAAATATGAACTCAACATATGTGCCACATAACCCCCCCCCCCCCCACAAACGTCTATTAAGGGACAAAACATAATCAGAGATGCATGACAAAAAACATCACTGCATATCACAAATCAGTCCGCCGAATGCTTGGGTTTTAACCTCCTTCCATATCTGCTGTAAGCCGGCTTGGTTCCTTCTGCCCCGGCTTGCTGCATCTGTGGATCAGAATCATTAGCACATCTCTGTGAGGGCTGCGGAGAATGCCTTCTCGGCGGCCTGCCACGGCGGGGGGCCCTAGCCAACTGCACATGTTCATCAGCCAGAACAAAGGCGGGTTTGAGTCTGTTAATGCAAATCAACTATTTTCTGCTTCCTAAATCAAGCAAAAAATGTTTCTCTCCTGTTTCCAACACTCTGAAAGGCCCGTCGTAAGGCGGTCGCAAGCCTGGGCGTTGGGCATCATATCTAACAAAAACAAACTCCGCATTTTTTAAAGCCTTTGGCACAAAAACGCGTGGAAAACTGTGATGAACTGGGCCAGGATGGGTATTTGATCCTGTGCCGCTCTGCAACAGCTGAGCGGGGGGGCAATTTGGCGCAGGGTTGTCAGGAAGAAATTCCCCTGGCAAACGGAGGGGTTGTGCAAAAACTAATTCAGCCGGAGAAGCCTGCAAATCCTCCTTAGGTGTGGAACGCAACCCCAATAAAACCCATGGAAGTTTATCCACCCAATTTGTATCCGTAAGAGACGCTCTGAGGGCTGCTTTCAATGACCTATGAAAGCGTTCGCACAAACCGTTAGCCTGGGGGTTATACGCGGTAGTGCAGTGAATCTTCACCCCTAGGCTGTGGGCCATCGATGACCAGAGTTCGGAAACAAATTGGGGACCTCTGTCGTGTGGTGTAATTGAGTTATTTAGAAAGAACTACAAAGTCGTGCAGGGATGACGTCACAGAGGCGACTGGCGGGAGAGTGACAGACTAGCAGCGAGGTTGACATTTGGTGCAATAAAAAGTGACGTTAAAAACTACAGTTGGACTCACGCAGTGTTTTAATAACACGACATGGTGTCAGAAGTCCTGTAGTTAACGTAGAGAGGTAAGCCCGGAAAGAAAAGGATCGTTTGTACACCGCGGAGGAAGAGAGGGGAGTTTGCGGACACGATGAGTGGAGACGAAGATGCAAATGGAGGGTTAGCAACCGCTCCAGGAGCCGCTGTGGCAGCGGGTCCGTGCGCTACGTTCAACATCCAGCCGCCGGAGCCCTTCGACTTTTCTAAGCCGCAGGAGTGGGCCAAATGCATCCAGAGATTCGACAGACTTCGCCTGGCAAGTAACCTGAATGCAAGCTCTGAAGAGAATCAGGTTAATACTCTGATATATTGCATGGGAGATGAGGCGGATGATGTTTTACGTGGGCTGGCTCTGACTGATGCTCAACGCAGCTCGTATGAAGCGGTGTGTGACGGCTTTCAAAGCTTCTTTGTGGTTAAAAAAAATGTAATTTATGAACGTGCCAAATTCAACCTGTGAAAACAGAGAGAAAGTGAGACAGTAGATTCTTTTGTCACTGCACTATATGCGCTGGCTGAACACTGCAATTATGGTGTGCTGCATGATGAGCTACTTCGGGACAGACTCGTCGTCGGTCTGTTAGACAAGAGGCTGTCTGAACGCATGCAGCTAGATGCAGAGCTGACTTTGGAGAAAGCAATCAGGATGGCACGGCAGAGTGAGGAGGTGAAAAAGCAGCAAGCTTCTCTGAGAGGAGACACCAGAACTCAGGCAAGTGAGGCAATGTCTGTTGATAGAGTGTTCAAGGGAAGTAGAAAGCCTGCTAAAAACAAACCTCAGCGTGCTCTCAAACTGCACAGTACTCAGAACAGCAAGGAAAAGGGGACACAGTTAAAATGTCATAAATGTGGCAGCTCTCCATCACATTCAAAACGGGAGTGCCCTGCAAATGAAGTGAACTGTCATGCTTGTGGGAGAAAGGGTCACTATAAACGTGTGTGCAAGACCGTAAAATCTGTACTTGAGGTGGAAGAGGTTGAGGATGCCATCTTCCTTGGCAGTGTTACAACAGACGGTGATCCTTGGATGGTCAACATTGACATTCATGACAGCAGCGTGACATTCAAAATTGACACGGGTGCTGATGTCACAGTTTTGCCACATGCTGTGTTCCAGAAAATACTCAGAGAAAACCCACCTGGGCTCCACAAAGCACCTAAGCCGCTCCTGGGACCGGGGAGGAGGCCACTTGATGTTGTGGGCGTTGCCAAGCTGTTGTTGAGAATTGGTGAGAAAGAGGAGATGGAGGAAATGTATGTTGTCCGTTATGTGCACACTGCCCTGCTAGGGAGGTCTGTGAGCTGCAGACTAGGGCTTGTTGCACGCCTTGACAGTGTCACTATAGAGACATTAAAGGAGAACTATCCAAAACTATTCAGTGGACTAGGTGAGGTGCGCCAGGCATATGCCATCAAGCTCAAACCAGGTGCCAAACCATTTTCACTCAAGACACCAAGGAGGATCCCATTGCCACTAATGGACAAAGTCAAGCAAGAGCTGTCCCGCATGGAAAGCCTCGGGGTGATATGCAGAATTGAGGAGCCTACAGACTGGTGTGCTGGCATCATGGTAGTGCCCAGAAAGAACAAGATGGATCCTGTGCGAATATGTGTCGACCTCACTAACCTCAATGAGTCCGTGTGTAGAGAAAAGTTCATTCTACCATCAGTAGAGGAAACACTTGGGAGACTGGCTGGAGCCAAAATATTTAGTAAGCTGGATGCAAATATGGGGTTTTGGCAAATCCCATTGACAGAAGATTCAGCGAAACTGACAACGTTCATCACGCCCTTTGGACGCTATTATTTCAAACGGCTACCTTTTGGCATTGCGTCCGCCCCTGAACACTTTCAGAACAGAATGGTGACGGAGGTCACAGAAGGGCTCGAAGGCGTGGTTTGTCACATTAACGACGTGCTGGTGTGGGGTCGTACGCAAGAGGAGCATGATGCTCGCCTGCATACCGTGCTAAGAAAGATTCAGAAGGCAGGTATCACACTTAACATTGGCAAGTGTGATCTGTCAAAGTCTGAGGTGACCTTCCTAGGCCACGTGATCTCCGCCAGCGGCATCAGTCCAGACCCGAGCAAGACGAAGGCTGTGAGGGAAATGCCTGAGCCAAAAACAGTGAGTGAACTAAGATCTTTCCTTGGAATGGTAAACCAGCTAGGCAAGTTTATCCCGCAGCTAGCTGAGAGGGATAAAGCCCTCAGAGATCTCCTTTCAAAGAAGAACTGCTGGGTGTGGGGCGCTGACCAGGCTAAATCCTTCCAGGACTTAAAGGATGCCCTGATGTCGCCACCGGTGCTAGCCGTATATGATCCTAACAGAGAATGCAAAGTTACAGCAGACGCATCGTCCTATGGACTTGGAGGAGTCCTGCTACAAAACTGGGGTGAGGAGTGGAGACCAGTAGCCTTCATGTCGCGGTCTCTCACGCCTACCGAGCAGAGATATGCACAAGTGGAAAAGGAGGCTTTGAGCCTGACCTGGGCTTGCGAGAGGTTCAGCAACTTCCTCATTGGAAAACACTTCCAGTTGGAGACAGATCACAAGCCTCTCCTGAGTCTCCTGGGGTCTCAAGCACTGGATGTTCTACCCCCTCGGATACAATGCTTTCGAATGCGTCTTATGCGCTATTCCTACTCCATATCTCATGTGCCAGGGAAGTGCCTGTGGACAGCTGATACATTGTCGCGAGCGCCTGTCACAAGAAAAGGGACACCAGCTGACAAAGAGCTGTTCGAGGACACAAATATCTACGTGGATATGGTGATGGAGAACCTACCTGCAAGCACTGCCTATCTGGAGGAGCTGAGAGAGCAGCTGCAGAGGGACAGTGTGTGTGCTCGAGTGATGCAGCTGTGTGCAGAAGGCTGGCCAGCTCATGGCATAAATGAACCTGCACTCAAGCTATACTGGACTGACAGAGCATTCCTTACTGTCCAGGATGGTCTACTGCTAAAGGGAGAAAGGCTTGTCATACCCTCAACCATGAGAAATGATGTTCTCGCTAAGCTGCATGAAGGACACCAGGGTGTGGTTAAGTGTAGAGAACGGGCACGACAGTCAGTATGGTGGCTGGGGTTGAGTCAGCAGCTGAATGAGTTGGTTCTCAACTGCAGAGCATGCTGTCAGGAGAGACAGAACCACAAGGAGCCACTGATGCCGACACCATACCCAGACAGACCATGGCAGAAGTTGGGAGCAGACTTGTTCGTGTTAGGGAGCAAGACCTACTTGCTAGTAGTGGACTACATGTCAAGATATGTGGAGATTGCCCTGCTAACTCCCACAAGATCTAATGATGTGATCCACCACCTTAAGTCGATCTTTGCACGTCATGGAATCTGTGAAATCCTGGTGACAGACAATGGGCCACAATTCTCTGGAGCAGCTTTTGCAGCATTTGCAAAGTTGTACGGGTTCCAGCATGTAACCAGCAGCCCAAAATATCCCCAGGGCAATGCTAAAGCGGAACGTGCAGTGCAGACAGTGAAGGGGCTTTTGAAGAAGTCAGATGATTCCTATCTTGCTTTACTGGCCTACAGGGCTACCCCTCTCCAAAATGGGTATAGCCCAGCTCAACTGCTCATGGGAAGGCAGCTTCGTACAACTGTGCCTATTCTTCCTGCGTTGTTGAGTCCTGCTCTTCTGGATAGAAATGCTGTTATGCTGAACGAAGGGAAGAGGAAAACAAAGGATGCACAACGCTACAACCTGAGACACCGTGCAAAGCATCTCAACAGACTCACTCCAGGACAGGACGTGTGGGTGGCCGATCAAGGAGCAGCAGGTGCTGTCATTGGAAATCACACCACACCGCGCTCTTATCTGGTGGAGGGACCCCATGGGACCATCAGGCGAAACTGTCGTCATCTCATCCCCTGGAACTCCTCATCGGAGCAGAGCAACAGTGCTGTAGCAGAGCAGTTCCCGGAAGGTGTTCCAGAACAACCTTCAGCAGAACAACCGGCAGCAACATCATCACAGCAGAACGTTCCTGAACCACCATCTACTCCTACTCTTAGAACCAGGTCTGGGAGAGCGGTTGTAAAACCAACCCGGTTGGACTTATAAACAATTATGAAGATTGAACTTTTGAAAATAATAGTGGAAAAAAAAAGTTGCAAATGTATTGCACTATTTTTCTGATTTTGCACTCGTTTATATGTAAATGTTCAAGTTTAGAGTTTAGAGTGAGGACAGAATAGTATAGGGTTTAGGATGGATGTATTGTATTTGATTTTGCACATATTGTTCAGTGCTAAGGGTAAACTGCAGTGTGTCTGTTGTGTGTGTGAATGGTATTAGGTAGGACCAGATCTTCCAGCCACAGAGGCAGAATAATCCTCTAAGGTCTGTTGAATCAATGGCAGTCTACCCATTGATACTAGAAAGGGGAGATGTGGTGTAATTGAGTTATTTAGAAAGAACTACAAAGTCGCGCAGGGATGATGTCACAGAGGCGACTGGCGGGAGAGTGACAGACTAGCAGCGAGGTTGACATTTGGTGCAATAAAAAGTGACGTTAAAAACTACAGTTGGACTCACGCAGTGTTTTAATAACACGACATGTCGGACGTTATGTCCGACGGAACTCCAAAACGTGCGACCCAAGCTGTTAAAAACGCGCGTGCAACGTCTGCCGCTGCAGTTGACCCCAAAGGGACCACTTCTGGCCAACGCGTGGTGCGATCTACCATCGTCAAAAGGTGTGTACACCCCTGCGACAACGGAAGGGGGCCCACCAAGTCAACATGCACATGATCAAAACGCTTAGCCGGGATGTGAAAAGGCTCCAAAGGGGCTCTAGTGTGCTTGTGTATCTTGGCTTGCTGACACGCCACGCAGGCTGCTGCCCACTCCTTGACCTGTTTACGCAACCCAGGCCAAACAAATTTCTCCCCCACCATTTTAATCGACGCGCGCACCCCCGGGTGCGCCAGGAAATGGATTGAGTCAAAAATGCGGCGGCGCCACGCAGCTGGGACCACAGGGTGAGGCCGCCCCGTGGAGACATCGCAGATTAGAGGGGGCATACCTATTTGCTGCACCCTGTGCTCCAGCCTTAACCCTGTTGGTCCAGACTGGAGCGCGCGCACATCCGCATCGTTAGCCTGCTCCGCGGCCATGGCTGCGTAATCCAAACCTACGCGGACCGGGGCTGTGAGTGCTTCCGCTCCACAAACCTGGCCCGCGGCCACGGCTGCCGAGTCTGCCCCCACAGGTCCTGGCGCTGCTACCGCGCGCGAAAGACAGTCTGCCACTACATTATGTTTGCCCGCGACATGCTGAATATCGGTGGTGAACTCCGATATCGCGGCCAGCTGTCTTTGCTGCCGGCCTGACCAAGGCTCTGAAATCTTGGCCATTGCGAATGTTAGCGGCTTGTGGTCCACAAACGCGGTGAAACGGCGCCCCTCCAGCCAGAACTGGAAATGGCGGATGGCCAAATGCAGGGCCAACAGCTCCCTGTCGATCGCGCTGTATTTCCGCTCGTTATCGCGCAAGGTTTTACTGAAAAATGCGAGCGGCTGCCAGCTCCCTGCCACAAACTGTTCAACGACCGCCCCTACTGCTAAATCGGAAGCGTCCGTGGTGAGCGTCATGCGGGCCGTTGGCACCGGGTGTGCCAACAAACCGGCGTTCGCCAGGGCTGATTTGACTTGGGAGAATGCGCGCTCCTGCTCCGGGGACCATTCGATCTTATTCGCAGGTTTTTGTTTTTTAAGTGCCACGTACAATGGTTGCATGAGCTGCGCTGCGCTTGGGAGGAAACGGTTATAAAAATTAACCATTCCCAAAAATTCCTGCAACGCTTTGACTGTCTGAGGTTGGGGAAAATCTGTTATTGTGCGCACTTTATCGGGCAGTGGGACTGCTCCTTCTGGCGAAACGCGGTGCCCCAAAAAATTGATTTGCACTACCCCAAACTGGCACTTCGTTGGGTTAATTATTAACCCGTGCTCTGCCAGCCTTTGAAAAACCGCTGTGAGGTGGGTTTCGTGTTCGTCTTCGGACGCGCTGGCTACCAAAATATCATCCAAGTAGACAAACACGAAAGGGAGGCCGCGTAAAACTGCATCCATCGTGCGCTGGAAGGTCTGCGCAGCCCCCTTGAGCCCAAACGGCATACGCAAAAACTCAAAAAGCCCAAAAGGAGTTATAACCGCTGTTTTGGGTATGTCCTGAGCGCGGACTGGGACTTGATGGTACCCGCGTACCAAATCTATTTTAGAAAAAATGCGCGCCCCTGCTAAATGCACCGAAAAATCCTGGATGTGCGGAATCGGGTAGCGGTCGTGTGCTGAAGCGTTATTCAACCTGCGGAAATCACCCTAAGGCCGCCACGAGCCATCAGCCTTGGGGACCATATGCAGCGGTGAAGCCCAGGGGCTGTTAGAGCGTCTAATGATGCCCAGCTTTTCCAGGTTGGCGAATTCCTCGCGTGCTATGGCTAGCTTAGCTGAGTCCAAGCACCGAGCTTTTGCAAAAACGGGGGGCCCGGTGGTAGTTATAAAATGTTCCACCCCATGTTTAGCCACTGACGCCGAAAACGTTGGGACTGTGAGTGTTGGAAACTGAGTGAGTAGTGCTTGGAACTTACCACCCGCAGCTGTGACGTTGGGCTGTGCAGTCGGCGGGACCACCCGGGCTGTACAGGAAATAGAGTGGAAAGACAGTGCATTAACCAGACGTCTATTAGCAAGATCAACCAATAAACCATTCGAGCACAAAAAATCAGCACCTAACATGTTATGACTGACTGCCGCTACGACGAAAGTCCACTCGAATGTCCAACCGTGGAAAGACAGGGAGAGGGTCTTCTCCCCGAAGGTCTTGATCGTCGAGCCGTTCGCCGCCAACACCAGGGGTCCGCTGGAAGGCGCTAGCCGGTCAGCATAGGACGGTGTGATGAAACTCAGCTGGGAGCCTGTGTCCATCAGGAACTGTCTCCTCGATTTCGCGTCCGTCAGGTAGAGCAGCCTGTTCTTCGCGCTGAGAGCCACGGCTGCTACCGGCTCCCGGTCTTGGCGTTTCCCAAGCGCTTGAACTGGCACGGTGGAATGCACCTGCGTGCCCTCTCAGCGAAACGTCGGTGATAAAAGCAGAGGACGTCGCCCTCTCCGTGTCTCCTGGCCTCTGCTGCTGCTCACAAGCACAAGCCAACGTCACAGCTACAGGTGGTAAGTTCCACACACTGCTCACTCAGTTCCCAGCACTCACGGTCCCGACGTTTTCGGCGGCCAACGCTAAACACAAGGTGGAGCACTTTATCACCACCACCGGGCCGCCCGTTTTTGCAAGACCTCGGCGCTTGGACGCAGCTAAACTGGCCATAGTGCGCGAGGAGTTCGCCAACCTGGAAAGGCTGGGCATCATCAGGCGCTCGAACAGCCCATGGGCATCCCCGCTACACATGGCCCCTAAGGCTGAAGGATCGTGGCGACCGTGCAGGGATTTCCGCAGGTTGAACAATGCCACAGCGCACGACTGCTACCCAATTCCCCACATACAGGATTTTTCCATTCACCTCGCCGGACCGTGCATTTTTTCCAAAATAGACCTGGTCCGCGGGTACCATCAAGTCCCAGTGCACGCTGAGGACATACCCAAAACAGCGGTAATAACTCCATTCGGTCTATTCGAGTTCCTGCGCATGCCATTCGGGTTAAAAGGAGCGGCACAGACGTTCCAGCGCATGATGGATGCAGTGCTGCGCGATCTCCCGTTTGTGTTCGTCTACCTGGACGATATCCTGGTAGCCAGTGCGTCCGAAGACAAACACAAAACCCACCTCACAACGTTTTTCCGGAGGTTGGAGGAGCACGGGTTAATAATCAACCTGGCGAAATGCCAGTTCGGTGTGACGGGGATTGATTTTTTGGGGCACCACATCTCTCCTGAAGGAGCGATCCTGCTGCCCGACAAAGTGCGCGCTGTGGCGGATTTTCCCCGGCCTCAGACGGTCAGGGCGCTGCAGGAATTTTTGGGGATGGTGAACTTTTATAACCATTTCCTTCCCCGCGCGGCGCAGTTCATGCAACCATTGTATGCTGCATTCAAGAAACAGAAACCCACGGATAGGGTCGAATGGACACTGGAGCGAGAGCGGGCGTTCTCGGAAGTTAAAGCGGCCCTGGCAAACGCCGCACTGCTGGTGCATCCAGACCCGAACGTCAGCATAGCGCTCACCACCGACGCTTCAGACGTGGCCATAGGGGCGGTCGTGGAGCAGCGCGTCGCCGGGGCTTGGCAGCCGCTCGCCTTTTACAGCAGAACTTTGTGCGACAGCGAACGTAAATACAGCGCGTTCGACAGAGAGTTGCTGGCCCTCCACCTGGCCATTCGCCACTTCCAGTTCTGGCTGGAAGGGCGCAGCTTCACCGCGTTTGTGGACTACAAGCCGCTAACATTCACGATGGCCAAGGTTTCAGAACCGTGGTCGGGCCAGCAGCAGAGACAGCTGGCCGCGATCTCAGAGTTTACTACCGATATTCAGCATGTGTCTGGTAAACTGAATGTAGTGGCGGAATGCCTTTCGCGAGCCGTGGTGGCCCTGGTCTGCGTGGGGATAGATTACGCAGCCATGGCCGCGGAGCAGATTAGCGATGCAGACGTGCGCGCGCTCCAGTCTGGACCAACAGGGTTAAGGCTGGAGAGCAGGGTGCTGCAGGATGGCGCACCCCCCCCCCCAATCTGCGATGTCTCCACGGGTCGCCCGCATCCGGTGGTCCCGGCCGCGTGGCGCCGCTGCGTGTTTGAGTCTGTTCACACTCTGGCGCACCCAGGAGTGCGCGCATCGGTCAAAATGGTGGGAGAGAAGTTTGTTTGGCTGAGCCTGCGCAAACAAGTGAAAGAGTGGGCTGCAGCCTGCGTGGCGTGCCAACAAGCCAAAGTACACAGACACACGAAGGCTCCCTTGGAGCCGTTTCGTATTCCGGCTAAGAGGTTCGACCATGTTCACGTGGACCTCGTGGGCCCCCTCCCGCCATCACAGGGGTGCACGCACCTCCTGACAATGGTGGACCGCACCACGCGCTGGCCAGAAGTGGTCCCGCTGGCAGCAACCACGTCCGCGGACGTAGTGCGCGCTTTTTTAACAGCATGGGTGGTGCGTTTTGGCGCAATTTGTTTCCAAACTCTGGTCCGCGATGGCCCGCAGCCTGGATGTTACAATTCACCGCACAACCGCGTACAATCCACAGGCCAATGGGTTATGCGAGCGTTTTCATAGATCACTGAAAGCGGCACTCAGGGCTTCATTGATGGATGCAAATTGAGTAGACAGGCTGCCATGGGTTTTATTGGGGTTGCGCTCCACGCCGAAAGAGGATCTGCAAGCTTTCCCGGCAGAGCTCGTTTTTGCGCAGCCCCTACGGCTACCCGGGGAATTTCTGCCAGATAATCCCGCGCCGGGCAGCTGCCCATCTCAGCTTTTGCAGCTTAGCGCAAACACAGGCATGCTGCCGGGCTCTGCCCACCACTGTTTTTCGCGTGTTTTCGTGCCTAAAACTTTGAAGAGCGCGGAGTTTGTTTTCGTCAGACACGACGCCCACCGCCCTCCATTGCACCCACCCTATGATGGACCGTTCAGAGTGCTGGAAACAGGGGATAAGCATTTTTTGCTAGACTTGGTGGGTAGGAGGGAAAAAATTGGCATAGACAGACTCAAACCCGCTTTTGTTGTGGCGGACGAGCAAGTGCTGTTGGCTAGGGCCCCTCGGCGTGGAAGAGCCCCACAGAGAGCTCCCCAGGGAGACGATTCTCCAGAGCAGCCACACGGACAGACCGAAGTGCCCCCCGCCCCCCCCCCCCAGCAACAGCCCACCCGCAGTCAGACACACTTCCAGCAGCTCCCCACCGGCACAGCAGCGCCGCGGAGGCGGTAAACCCCAGTTACAGCAGATACGGGAGGAGACGGAAGCCCAAGCAGCATGTGGACTGATGTTCAATTGTTCTATCACAGCATGTGGACTGTTATTCTATTGTCCTATCTAAGATGCTGGTGGGGTGTAGCACCTTGTGTGAGCCAGATTATCTAGCATCTCAGACAGGAGACAGTGATAAGCTTGGGAGAACAAAGAGCGGGAGATTCCTGGTGAGATAGCAGGAAGGAGTCAGGGATGAAGGTTGTGGAATGCAGTGTGATGCAAATGTCATGTTGTGTGTGATGTAAATGCCATGAAACTTAAGGGGAGAGTTTCTGCTTGAGAATTCATTCTGTTCTGTGCTTGAAAGATGTGAGTGTGTAATAAATCGTCTGAAATGAATCTGCCTGTGATTTCACACACTCCACAATGGTAAAATACCTGAGTGAAGGATGAGGCAAGATGACTGGACGAACACAGCTTTACTGAATGGTGTTGAACAGCGGTTACACAGCAGGCACCTGGCAGAGGGCACCAGTCAAAGAGGCCACAATATGGATACCCTCTGTTTGATATAGGGTGGTGCAGTGACGTGACGGGAAGTGCACATCACTACACTGCACTTCACAATAATGTGTCATTTCCCAATATAACAAAGAGGTCTCTGACACTGATCAGAACATCTATCCATCCATCTTCTACCGCTTAATCCTTTTCGGGCCACAGGGGTGCTGGAGCCTATCCCAGCATCTTTGGGTGAAAGGCAGGGTACACCCTGGACAGATCATCAGTCCACTGCAGGGCCAACACAGAGAGACAGACAACCATTCACTCTCACATTTATTCCGAAGGACAATTTAGAATCCCCAGTTGTGATCAAAACATATAAGGCTTTAATTATTTCTGCATCATTTCCGTGGTGTTTCATGGCATTAATGTTAGCTGGTTAGCCGTTAGCTCTAGATGATGAAAACCACTGAGCTAAATCATCTAACTAATGTCTGAATGTGATTAAGTCCAAATGAGACATTATTAGGGACAGGGATGCACTGAAATATCCATAACTCTGCAAATGCTAGGCGGGCTAGTCAATTTTCCTTTTACAGTAGACAGACCAACCCTGGCCAATGTGAAGGCCTATTACTTACAAAATGAATTAAAATAAAGTATATTGTCAGCTGTGCCTTAGTGAACCAGGTGGGAAGTGGGATGTCTAGTGGGGTGAAAATAATTTTAAGAAAATAGAAATATAAACTGTGGTCCAAGCCAAAAAGGCTAGCAGCTGTGGTTCCACTGTTAGTGGGTCAGCTGAAGCTGGGATGGTGGTACTGTATCATTTCAGTGAACCACTCATTTACACAGAGGTACTGAGACAAAGCTTGACAATAACAAAGTGGAAGATTTTTCAGAATTTTTCCACTCCAAGGCAGCAGCGGCTCAGGAGGTTGAGCAGGTCATCCAATAACCAGAGGGTTGTTGGTTTGATTCCACTCTCCCCAGCCATCCTGCCATTGTGTCCCTGGACAAGACACTTTACCCACCTTGTCTCCAGTGTCGATGACACTGGGTATGAATGTGTTAAATATTTAGGAGTTGACGGAGAGGCTATTCTCATGGATTGGCAGCCCCAATTCCATCAGTCAGGGCAGCTGTGGCTACAGAAGTAGCTTACCACTACCATTATCTGTGGAGTGAATGAATAATGGACTCATTGTAAAGCATCTCTGGGTGTCATGAAAATTGCTATATAAATGCAATCCATCATTAATAAGATAAACCTTTATTCGTCTCACAATGGAGAAATTACAGGATTGCAGCAGCGAAGGGACAGCAGCACTCAGAACAATAATAAAGAAGATAAAGAAATTGGGAGACAAACAGTAAATATGTATATATACACAGTGCAGGAGCATTGCAGTTAAATGGTATGTACAGCATTGAAGTTAGTTCAATTTCTCGGCAATATATAAATATAAATCCAGACAGTATATTTCACAGTTGAATGAACAGTGTTGTTGCCACCTTCAGTAATAATTGTAATTGTATTAGTAGTGTATTGGAAGGGAACAATCCCTATTGTGCAAAGGAGTGGTGTTATGTACGGTCTCTATGAGCAGCACAGATTAGATTATAAAGTCTGACAGCAGCAGGTAGGAAGGACCTGCGGAACATCTCCCTTGAGCACCTAGGATGGCACAGCCTGTCACTAAATGAGCTCCTCAGTACATTCAGCATCTCTTATCTCCTCCACTGGGTGGAGGCCCCAGAACAGAGCTGGCTTTTTTGACCAGCCTGTTCAGTCTCTTCCTGTTGGCTGCTGTACTGTTGCCCCAGAAGACCACTCTGTACGTGATGGCTGATTCAATTCAATTCAATTCAACTTTATTTATTCAAATTCAAATTCAAATTCAAACGTTTATTTCAAACTCAGGGTTCATATTATGAGCAAAACTAAAACGAGTAGAAAATAGATAAATAAATAAATAAATAAAAGTATATACAGATCAGCAGACACTTGGCGCTCTTGTAACAACAATAACATACAATAATGGGCTCAGTATAAAATGGAACGCCACCACTTCCAAATGCTGGAATGAAGTGTGAGTGACGAGTTGACAATTGCTGATATAAGATGATTGTTACATGCCAGCAACCTTCTCAAAAAACTGTAAACATTCTTACGTATCAATTCGCCAAAAGACGGAATGTTCACAGACACAAACATCTTGCTTGCACTCGACCTTCGTGGTACATCTAACAACCTTCTTAGGGAGTTATTATATGCAATGCGGATTTTGTTCCTAACAGCAACATTGCTATTAAACCCTAAAGGCGAGCAGTACATTGAGGTACAGAAGGTCTTGAACAACATACATTTGACGTCAGGAGAACATCTATGGAAATTTCGCAACAGTAAATTTGTTTGAGCGTACAGTTTCCTGAGATGCCTGTTACAATCAACATTGGTCTTATCAGATTCAATCCACACACCTAGGTATTTGACTTTTTCAACAAAGTTCAAGCTATTACCACAGAGTGGCATAACAGGATTCGACGTATTGACACCCTTTGGTTTGAAAGCCATACACATAGATTTAGTACAGATGAACAAGATGTCATTTTTTTCACCAAATTTTTCACATACCGAAAGGAGATGTTGCATCGCTGCAGTAGACAAACTTAACAAACAGAGGTCATCAGCGTAGAAAATGTGATTTAACAGTGCACCGTTAAAGGAGCCGCCCACATTAGTATTGTTCAACAGTGCACTGAGATCATCAACATAGACATTAAACAACAAGGGTGACAGTATACCACCTTGTTTAACACCGTTGGTCACATGAAATTTGGATGAGGTGACATTGCCCCATCTAACAACCATAGACTGCCTTCTGTACCAGTATAGCAGGATGCTAACAATGTAAATAGGAATACCTCGATCGATCAGTTTTCTGAACAAACACCAGTGGTTAATCCTGTCAAAAGCTTTGCTAGCATCTAGGAACGTAGCATAGACACTAGTGGAGTGGCTTCTGAAGTAGTCAACAAATTCATGGAGTAGGTAAACAGCCTTGTCAGTTGAAAGAGCTGATTTGAAACCAAACTGATTGTCGTTTGTCCACAGATAATCCTCAATTCTGTTCAGGAATAAACCCTCTAACAGTTTAGATATAACATTTGCAATAGCTATAGGTCTGTAGTTGTTCATATCAGAAAGACTGGCACACTTGTTTTTCACTAAAGGAATAATAACAGAGTCCATCAACATATCTGGCATGTAACCATGAAGAAACATACAGTTAAAACACAATGACAACAGAATACACAAATTGAAATCAGCGTTGATGAGGCATTCACTGGTGAGACAGTCAGGGCCAGCTGATTTGCCTTTCTTGAGAACTTTGATCAGTGAATCAACTTCAACAGGAGTAACAGCAGAAATATCAGAGGCATCAAACATGTCGTTATACAGACGAATATCATGCATAACAGAATCCTTCATTGAAACATTCTTGACTGAGTTGAAAATAGCTTCATATTGACATTTCCACTTTTCAGCAATATTAGCGTCACCAGTCACACCATCAATAGTGTTTGATCTGACAGACCGGTGGGAGCTCATAGCCTTCATTTGTTTCCAGAATTCTACCATGTTCAGTTCACTCATGTGATTAGCTAGCTGGTCACATTTGATACTTTCTTCATTGCGCCTGCATGCTCGTAGAGCATATTTGAACCTAGCCCTGCAATTTTTCATGTTTTCAAATATTGGACCAGAACGTGGTTTGCTATTACTCCTCCACCACAAAAAAGCATCCCGAGCAGCTGTGTGAGCCTCGCTAACGACATCATTCCAGCCTGGGACGTTATATTGGGTGGTCACACTGTGACTAGGAATGCATTCACTCACACAGTAATTTAGAGCATCAACAATATCACTGTAGAACCTGTCGATATCGTCCCTGTGTGCAGCACAATTACGGTTGTGACACCTGATGGCGTCCATAGGAGCACGGATGTTACAGAGTTTCCTACGAGTAAGTTTCTTATATCTGGACAGGTCTGACGCTGTGGCATCATGCCATTTGTATGTTCTACTGCCCGTTGTGGCTGAGGGAGCTTCCCGGGGGCCACTTACAGCACTAGATACCTCAATATCTATAGATAAAGGTACATGATCAGAACTCACATAGTCAAACAGAACTTTGATATTGGACACGTTATCATGGCCTGAGGATGTAGTCACACAGTGATCAAGCCATGATGTAGAGCCATGAGCCAAGCTAACATGAGTAAAGGTATCACCTGGTAAGATAATCCTGTCCGAGATGTGTAAGGAGTAACTCTCACAGAAAGACACCAGTTCGTCTCCAAAACAACTTGAACGTGCTGTATTAGCGTTGAAGTCACCAATTGTGAACACATATGGAGTTGGAAAGTCCTCGGTGATACATTTAACAAGACTCAGGCAGTGCAAGTATTCATCCAAGTTTTCAACACTGTCATAGGGGAAATATACACATAATATAAGACAGTGAAAGTCACCCAGGTTGACTTCAATACCTGTAACTCTTAAGCAATCGTAAGTTTTCACAACACAACTGTTCGCAAGTGACTTCCGCCATAGGATACCGACGCCGCCATAAGGGCGACCTAAGATAACACGTTCTTCCGTATCCATAAAAGAAACCCCTTGTCCTATAAAGTCACTATGTAATCTGCTCAGAAAAGACAATTCGTTTTCGAACAACCAGTGTTCCTGCAACAACACAATGTCATGGTTATCACATAACCTGGAGATCTCGTTAGATGAAGTTTTTACATTCTGGCAGTTGAATGAACATATTCTAAGGTTGGTCCTACTATTGAATGAGTATAATGACAAACACAATAATGACAATCACATGTAGATCATTTCCTCTCAAAAAACTGTCGAAGGTATAAACCAGATGGCCACACATTTTTGTCAAG
The DNA here is from genome assembly GCA_020510985.1 of Pholidichthys leucotaenia. NCBI lineage: Eukaryota > Metazoa > Chordata > Actinopteri > Cichliformes > Pholidichthyidae > Pholidichthys > Pholidichthys leucotaenia. The sequence goes on from CM035845.1 coordinate 334,394,528, forward strand.
CAACTTCTTGCAGCAGCTGGCAGGACATGTAATCTTGAAGGAGGCATAACCATCGTACTTGGTTTCTAGTTGCTCAATCTTGAGATTGTCTTTTAGTTTAACGTGAGTATTGATATGGGAGCGTACATGGTGGGGTCTGGTGGTGGGGTCAAGTCGACTGATGAAGACGTGGTGCTTCTTCTGACCTTGACCTTGACCCTGAAGACCGCCAGCCCTCCTACCAGACTTCGGTACAACGCGTAACTGTGAGTGGGGGCGTGACTTGTTGACGACCTGTAACTGGTTCGCGGTCTGCTTGGTGGTCGGTTGTTTGTCCGATGATTGGAGTGCATCGGCGTAGGACCTCTTCATCTTCTTCATCTTCTTGGCACGGCGACTCTCAACTTCCTTGAACTCCAACTCGCGTTCTTCAGCATTTACAGCAGCTATGGTGGCTTTGGCAACCCCAGAAGGGCTGCTGTCGACAGCGTCATCAGGACAGGCCTCTGTGGGGATGGTGGCCACGACCGCATTCACATCGTCGGCCATGACAGTAGGAGGAGGACCACAGGCTGCACTGGAGACCGAGGCGTGGTCAACAACTGATACCACGGTCTCATCTTCGCTGGAGATGCTGACAGCACTCTGAGTACTGCCGGCCTCTTCCTCACCTTCTTCGTCCTCGTCTTCCTTGACCGGGACGTCAGCTGGAGGGGTGTGTCGCCGAGTTTGGACAATATTGCCGCCACGTCGATCTGGATAGCAGATATCGTTTTGAACACGGTGACAAAGCTCTCTCCGAGGGACATCACACGGCGCACATTGTTAGACAGCTTGGCAAGGTCAAACGACTCCAACGAAGCTGGTGGCAAAGCCTTGAGGTTCTGGGCAACGTATTGTGGCGCCTGCTGAGCAGCCTCATTCAGCTTGTTGTAGATGTCGGAGATGTTGCTTTTCTTCTGGTTTGGGCCGGACCTCTTTATCATCCGCGATGAACCCTCTGGGCACTGCTTGAACAGCAGCTTCTTTGCACTTTCAACCTGGTTGTCGTCGTAGAAGTTGCCAACCCATTTCGCAAGAAAGTCCATCGAGGTATTACCCATGTAGTTCTGCATAAAGCACAGCAGCTCACAGACGGGCCTCTGACGTGGGAGTGCTAAAGTTGGCCCATGCTGGGGATGGTCATCACCATGGTTGTCTCTAGCCATATCTGACTTTAGTCCATTTAGTCCAGGAGACATTACTGACAGTTATCTAACAAGATACTATCATGTATATAGCGCACCAACTTAGGTTTACCGAGGTAGCTTTGAAGCCCAACAGGAGTGCCGTTCAGCGAGGCTGATCATTAGACTGGCGGGGGCTAGCGCTAGCTTAGCATTAGCATTAGCTTAGCATTAGCTTAGCATTAGCTTAGCAATAGCGTTAGCTTAGCATTAGCGTGATAGAGTCTGTGAGTGCACTCTTGTGCGAATTAATACACATGCGCTCTTGGTTCCACCTCACTTCGGATCAGTTCGCCCTCCGGGGAATAACGGTAGACGACACCAGTATTTACTTTAACACACGCAAATGACCTTAAGCCCGACTTCGTGAATACCTTCTCACTGCAGCCATTTGTCTGGGGTAGCAGCAGAGGCGGAGAAGCGGTCTTTAGAAGTCTGAAACAGGGCCAGAGCCGCCAGAACCTTCACCGGGTCAGCGCTGATTGTCGTAAGAGTGTTCCCCACATTTGTTGGTGGCCAACAAAAGTCCTTATTTTGACGGTTTTACTTAAAATTCTTGGCTCATTTCAAACATCGCAGCCGGAAGCTGACCCGGAACCGGAAGTTTTCCAAATTTATATAGCACCATTCACAACAACAGTCATCTCATAGCACTTTCAACTGTAGGGGGAACCCCCACAATTGCAGAAAGACCCCAGCAATCAGGCGATCCCCTGTGAGCAAGCACTTGGCGATGGTGGAGAGGAAAAATTCCCTTTTAACAGGAAGAAACCTTCAGCAGAACCAGGCTCAGGGAGGGGCAGTCATCTGCCGCGACTGGCTGGGGGGTGAGGGGATAGAGAAGACGAAGAGAACAGACATGTAGAGAGCAAACAGCATGGCTGGGAACTCAATCTATGGGAGAGAACAAACAGATGTTAAGCAAAAATATTTCATTGAGAGTGAAGAATGGAATGAAGCCCAGTGCATTATTGGAGGTCCCCTGGCTGTCTAAACCTATTAGCATGTGCTCCTGAACCCTCCCTTATGTAACAATATTGATGATTAATAATTATGATCAGGTATAAAAATTATTTAATTTATATTAATGTATTGGAACCTGAGATGAATTCTCGGTTCATACACACAGGAAAAATTAATATACATTCGTAAAGGGGCACCAGCTCCTTTCTGAAGGAGCAATTTTAACCTTTATAACTTCACTTTATACCTGTTTAATCACTCAATAAATTAATTAACAATCAGTCTCAAAATTTTAGTGAATTCGATACTGGGGACTTAAACCAGACTCAGAATGAAATAAATTCCCAACAACTTCTCTCATTTTCACATATTTATTAAATGAAATGATGATTAAAAGACATTGCAGTGATTTCATTAATCATTAAATTAAGATAAGATAAGATAAGATAAGATAAGCCTTTATTAGTCCCACAACGGGGAAATTCCAGGATTGCAACAGCACAGGGATAGCAACACTCAGAGCAACAATCAGAAGGCAAGAGAAAAAAAAAAAAAAACAAGCAAGCAAGAGCAGCTAATATACATATGTACATATTACTATAAAATATATATATACACACACACACACACACAGACACACAGTGCAGAGCATTGTAGCTGGATGGAATAAATATATGAATATATGAACACACAGTGCAGAGCATTGTAGCTAGATGGAATAAATATGTAAATATATAAACACCCACAGTACGGAGCATTGCAGCTAGGTGGAATAAATATGCAAGTATATAAACACACACAGTGCGGAGCAATGTAGCTAGATGGAATAATATGTAGATATATAAAAACACAGTGCGGAGCATTGTAGCTAGATGGAATAAATATATAGATATATAAATATAAACACACCCAGTGCTGAGCATTGTAGCTAGATGGAATAAATATATAGATATATAAATATAAACACACCCAGTGCAGAGCATTGTAGCTAGATGGAATAAATATGTAAATATATAAACACACACAGTGCAGAGCATTGTTGCTAGGTGGGATGAAACAGCATAACCGTCTATTTAGTTATCCTACATGGTATGATTATGTGCCCATACATATTCTCACCCTCCATAGCGACCGGTATATTCCTAGTTGTATGCCGGAGAGGACCATTGTGTAAGTCTATTGCATCTTTTGCATTAAAAAAAAAAACTATTAGTTTGTTACGTCTTTTTGCTATCTCTGCGAGCAGCCCTGCTTAGGTTGTACAGTCTGACAGCCGTTGGTAGGAAGGACCTACGAAACCTCTCGGTTGTGCACCTGGGATGATGTAGTCTGCTGCTAAATGAGCTCCTCAGTGCATCCAGTATGTCCTGCATAGGGTGGAACTCGGACTCCAGCAGAGATGACAGTTTAGCCACCGTCCTTCTCTCTCCTATCTCCTCCATCGGATCAAGGCGTTGCCCCAGGACAGAGCTAGCTTTCTTAATCAGTTTGTTCAGTCTCTTCCTATCGGCTGCAGTAATGCCACTGCCCCAGCAGACCACTCCAAAAGTGATGGCTGATGCCACCACCGTGTCATAGAATGACTTCAGCAGCGCCCCTTGTACACCAAAAGACCTGAGTCTCCTCAGCAGGAACAGCCTGCGCTGTCCCTTCTTGTAGAGTGCGTCAGTATTGTGTGACCAGTCTAGTTTATTGTTCAGATGAATACCCAGGTACTTGTAGGATGTCACCATCTCGATGTCTGTTCCCTGTATATTTACTGGTGCTGTGAGGGGCTGCCCATGCCTGCGGCAGTCCACCACCAGCTCCTTAGTTTTCCTCGCGTTGATCTGGAGGCAGTTCCGATGGCACCAGTCCACAAAGTCCTGGATAAGCCCTCTGTACTCAGCTTCATCTCCGCTGGAGATGAGACCAACGATCGCAGAGTCATCAGAGAACTTCTGTAGATGGCAATGTGTTGTGTTGTGTGAGAAGTCCGCAGTATAAAGAGTGAACAGGAAGGGAGCCAGCACCGTTCCCTGGGGGGCCCCCGTGCTACTGATGATCGTGTCGGAAACACAGTCCCGGGTTCTCACAAACTGAGGCCGGTTCGTGAGGTAGTCCAGGATCCATGATGACAGGTGCTGGTCCACCCCTGCGCGCAGCAGCTTGTCCTTCAGGATCATCGGTTGGATGGTGTTGAAAGCACTGGAGAAGTCAAAGAACATGATCCTCACCATATTCCCGGGCTTCTCCAGGTGGGACAGAGAACGGTGAAGGAGGAAGATCACCGCATCCTCCACCCCGATGCCATGCTGGTAGGCGAACTGGAGTGGATCCATCGCTGGTTCCACCAGGGGGCGGAGATGAGCAAGGAGCAGTCTCTCCAGGGTCTTCATCAAGTGGGACGTCAAGGCCACCGGTCTGAAGCTGTTCAGGTCTTTGGGGTGGGAAGTTTTTGGTACAGGTACCACACAAGATGTTTTCCACAGCTGTGGTACCCTCCCCAGTTTCAGGCTCATGTTGAAGATATACGTCACAATCCCACACAGCTGGTCTGCACAGGACTTGAGGAGCTTTGCGCTGATGCCGTCCGGTCCCGACGCCTTCCTCGCCTTGATCTTCCTCAGCTCCGTCCTCACCTGGGTCTTGGTCAGGGTCAGGATGGGGGGCTGTGTGTTGGGAGTGGGGGGGGTGTCGGTGGAGTGGGGAGTGGGTAGCAGGACTTGATTTCTTAGAGGCAGCAGTGGTTGTTGTGCAGACAGGGGGGAGGGCGGTTGGTCAAATCTATTGAAAAACAGATTCAGGTTGTTCGCCCACTCCCTGCCCCCCGTGGCCTGGGGGGAGGTATTCTGGAGCCCCGAGATGGTTTTGAGGTTTCTCCAGACCCCGCTGATGTCGCTCTGTTGCAGCTTGCCCTCCATCTTCTTCCTGAAGCTGTCCTTGCCTTCTCTGATCTTTCTCCTCAGCTCCCTCTGTACGGACTTCAGCATCTCCCTGTTCCCCGACCTGAAGATCCTCTTCTTCTCTCTCAGAAGTGTTTTTATCTCAGGGTTGATCCAGGGTTTGTTGTTTGAGTGACGCCGTATGGTCTTGGTGGGAACGGATTTGTCTACACAGAAGCTGAGGTAGCCCGTAAAGGTGTGAATGAGGCCATCGATGTCCTCACCATGTGGATCGCAGAGCTGCTTCCAGGCAGTGGCTTCAAAACAGTCCTTTAGAGTGTCCATTGTCTCCTCAGACCATAACTCCACAGTGTGCATGGCCGGAGGTTGTCTGTGCACTAGGGGTTTGTACACCGGTCGGAGATGAACCAAGTTGTGATCCGATCTCCCAAGTGGGGGGAGTTGTGATGAGGTGTACGCCTCCTTAGTGTTTGCGTAGAACAAATCCAGTGTTTTATTGTCTCTAGTGTGGCATGTGACATACTGGGTGAAAGTGGGCAGAATGGGAGACAGTGAAACGTGGTTGAAATCGCCTGAGATGAGGAGAAGAGCATCTGGGTGTTCTGTCTGCAGCCTGCTGGTTACTGAATGGATGACGTCACGCGCTGTCCCAGCGTTCGCCGTCGGATTTGCATAAACAACAATGCAGATCACGTGTGAGTGTTCTCTCGGGAGATATGTAGGCCTCATGCTAACAGCTAGCAACTCAATGTCTTTGTTGCAGTGTCGTTGTTTAACAGTGATATGTCCCGGTCTACACCAGTTGTTGTTAACATACATTATCACTCCACCGCCCCTAGTTTTGCCACTCTCTGGTGTTCGGTCAGCTCGTATCATGTGAAAACCCTCCAGCTCAATGTTAGCATCTGCTGCTAGTTCAGTTAGCCACGTCTCAGTAAACAAAAGGAGAGAGCACTCCCGGTAAGTGCTATCATAACGGGAGATAGCCGCTAGCTCATCTAACTTTCCCAGTATCGACCGTACATTTCCCATGACAACAGATGGAAGGGAGGGTCTGTACCTTATATTTTTTGTCCTCCGCCTTACTCCAGCCCGGCAGCCGCGGCGTTTTCGCCTCAGTTCTCTCGGTATGTCGAGTTTTTCCAGTGGGACCGGGTGGCGGTTAAATGCTAGCAGCTCTTCCCTGTTGTATCGAATCCTGCTATAAACAGTGGCTCCGTCCACCGGCTCAGGAGACATTTGGGATGATCTGTGTGTCCGTGATATAAGTGGGGTGAAAAAAAAAGTGATCAAAAGAGAGAGGAAGGGAAAAAAAAAAAAAAAAACTCGGAATCGAGCCGCTGTTGCAAAAGGCAGCCGACTGGTGTGGCGCCGAGAGATATATGCCATTTCGAATCACCTTATTATACTTGTATAAATTATACTTGTAAATGATAGATTAACCATGTAAACATTTGCAGAACCAGGGTGAAACCTTAAAATGAATTTAGATCAGTTTGAGTTAACATATTATGGAAAACGTTGCAAATTTATGGGGAAAATTGTACTAATTATATGAAAAGTTCTGGATTACCCTTAACGAAATGAAAATGGGATTTTAATGAAAAGAAAGGTTATGTTAATGGATCTTTAATATGCATCTGATTTTGATATCAAATTATTTTCAAATCTCAAACGTTTAACTCAGCAGATGAATCAGAATATGGCTCACGTGACTGGCGTGATGGTTGAAGTTGAAGAGTTCTTCCATCATCCTCGTGAAGCTTTCGTGGATGTTAAGGGGAAATATCTGCCCGCAGATATTTCAGGGTCCACAGTTCGACCTTTATAGTCAAGCGGTCAACAAGGCTGGATTTTGACTGTATGACTCACAGTTGGAGCTTAGGTTGAACAAAGATGGCGATGATGGTTTCTTCAGCGCTGGGTAATGAGGCTGCGTGTCTTCTTCGTAGTGAATTCTTCAGGCAGCTGTGATGGCAGGCGGCTTCCCATGAGGAATTCGAGAATAATTAAAAATATTCAATCCGATAGCAAATCAAAAGAGTTTCGGACTTTAGATAAAAGAAATTCTGGTGTGGGAATGGTCAATAAAAATTTATAAAAATAAAATCAAGATTAAAACTTAAATTAAAATTAAAATGGCGGTTTTACAGAAAGTTTAACAGGAGAAAGTTATAGAAATAGAGAAGTCTAGGATTGGAGTTTTAACTCCTAATTAGAATTGAGCTCAAGAATAATGTATGTCAATAACAGCTGGTGATAATGACATACATTACAGTGATAATGTATGTCAATAACAGCTGGTGCAGACCGGGACATATTACGGTTAAACAACACTGCAGCAAAGACATCGAGTTGCTAGCTGTTAGCATGCGGCCTACCTATCTCCTGAGGGAATACTCACACGTGAGCTGCATTGTTATTTATGCAAATCCAACAGCAAACGCGGGGACAGCGCGTGACACCATTCACTCAGCAACTGGCAGGCTGCTGACAGAACACCCAGATGCTCTTCTCCTCATCTCAGGTGATTTCAACCATATTTCACTGTCCCCCATTCTGCCCACGTTCACCCAGTATGTCACATGCCACACTAGAGACAATAAAACACTGGACTTATTCTATGCAAACACTAAGGAGGCGTACAACTCATCACCACTCCCCCCACTTGGGAGATCGGATCACAACTTGGTTCATCTCCTGCCGGTGTACAAACCCCTAGTACACAGACAACCTCCGGTCATGCGCACGGTAAGGTTATGGTCTGAGGAGGCAATGGACGCTCTAAAGGACTGTTTTGAAATCACTGCCTGGGAGCAGCTCTGCGATCCACATGGTGAGGACATCGATGGCCTCACTCACACCATCACGGTCTACATCAACTTCTGTGTGGACAACACCGTACCCACCAAGACCATACGGTGTTGCTCGAAGAACAAACCCTGGATCAACCCTGAGATTAAAACACTTCTGAGAGAGAAGAGGATCTTCAGGTCGGGGAACAAGGAGATGCTGAAGTCCGTACAGAGGGAGCTGAGGAGGAAGATCAGAGAAGGCAAGGACAGCTTCAGGAAGAAGATGGAGGACAATCTGCAACGGAGCGACATCGGCGGAGTCTGAAGAAACCTTAAAACCATCTCTGGGCTCCAGAATACCTCCTCCCAGGCCACAGGGGGCAGGAAGTGGGCGAACAATCTGAACCTGTTTTTTAATAGGTTTGACCAACCCCCCCCCCCCCGACTGCACAACAACCACTGCTGCCTCTAAAGTCATCAAGACCTGCTGTCCACACCCCACTCCAACAACACCCCTCCCACTCCCAGCACACAGCCCCCCAACCTGACCCTCACTAAGACCCAGGTGAGGACGGAGCTGAGGAAGATCAAGGCGAGGAAGGCCTCGGGACCAGACAGCATCAGCATGAAGCTCCTCAAGTCCTGCACAGGCCAGCTGTGTGGGATTGTGGAGCACATCTTCAACCTGAGCCTGAAGCTGGGGAGGGTACCACAGTTGTGGAAAACATCTTGTGTGGTACCTGTACCAAAGACTTCCCACCCCAAAGACCTGAACAGCTACAGACCAGTGGCCCTGACGTCTCACATGATGAAGACCCTGGAGAGACTGCTCCTTGCTCACCTCCGCCCCCTGGTGGGACCAGTGATGGATCCACTCCAGTTCGCCTACCAGCATGGCATTGGGGTGGAGGATGCAGTGATCTTCCTCCTTCACCGTTCCCTGTCCCACCTGGAGAAGCCCGGGAATGCGGTGAGGATCATGTTCTTTGACTTCTACATTGCTTTCAACACCATCCAACCGATGATCCTGAAGGACAAGCTACTGTGCACAGGGGTGGACCAGCACCTGTCATCATGGATCCTGGACTACCTCACTAACCAGCCACAGTTTGTGAGAACCCAGGATTGTGTGTCCGACACGATCATCGGCAGCACGGGGGCCCCCCAGGGAACGGTTTTGGCTCCCTTCCTGTTCACCCTTTATACTGCGGACTTCTCACACAACACAACACACTGCCATCTACAGAAGTTCTCTGACGACTCTGCGATTGTCGACTTCATCTCCAACGGAGCCTCCAGATCAACACGAGGAAAACTAAGGAGCTGGTGGTGGACTGCCGCAGGCAAGATCAACCCCTCACAGCACCAGTAAAGATCCAGGGAACAGACATTGAGATGGTGACATCCTACAAGTACCTGGGTGTTCATCTGAACAATAAACTAGACTGGTCACACAATACCGACGCACTCTACAAGAAGGGACAGCGCAGGCTGTTCCTACTGAGGAGGCTCAGGTCTTTTGGTGTACAAGGGGTGCTCTTGAAGACATTCTACGACACGGTGGTGGCATCAGCCATCACTTTTGGAGTGGTCTGCTGGGGCAACGGCATTACAGCAGCCGATAGGAAGAGACTGAACAAACTGAGCAAGAAAGCTAGCTCTGACCTGGGGAAACGCCTTGACCCAGTGGAGGAGATGGGAGAGAGAAGGATGGTGGCTAAACTGTCATCTCTGCTGGAGTCTGAGTCCCACCCTATGTAGGACATAGTGAACGCACTGAGGAGCTCATTTAGCAGTAGACTACATCATCCTAGGTGCGCGACTGAGAGGTTTCGCAGGTCCTTCCTACCTACGGCTGTCAGACTGTATAACCTAAGCAGGGCTGCTCGCAGAGATAGCAAAAAAACGTGACGACCTAATAGTATTGAATGCAAAAGACGCAACAGACTTACACAAATGGTCCCCTCCAGTATACAGCTAGGACAATATCAGTCGCTATGGAGGGTGACAATATGTATGAGTACATATTCATACCATGTAGGGTAACTAAATAGATGATTATGCTGTTTATTCCATCTAGCTACAATGCTCCGCACTGTGTATATATATTTATATATTTATGTGTACATATGTATATTCACTGCTCTTATTTTCTTATCTTCTAAATTATTGCTCTGTGTGTTGCTATTTTATTTTTTCTTCCGGCTTTCAGAGAGAGCAGTCGCATTTTCACTCCTCTCTTCCTCTCCTCCTCTCGCCTCCCTGATGATCTGATCCCAGCTTGCTGCTTCGTCTGTGTCTGTGTCTCGCTCCTTCTCGCTGATCTCAATCCAAACGGAAAACGGAAAAAAATGGAATTTCAGGCTTTAATGCAATTGACACCACCTTTTCAACAGGAAATCAGGCCCGGGGGAGCCCAAATGTGTGACTCATGGTTAACTGGAACTCATGTGTCTGTGTGATTCGACTGAAGATACAGAAGACATCTATCTGTTTGGATATGATCGCAGGATTCTACTGTTTGGCTCCGGAGTTTCCTAGTGTATCGAAAATTAATAAAGTTGGAAGAGCTGGTCAAAATGCGGATCCCGGCGAAGCTCCTTCAACAATTCGACCAGCGATTTAAGCCTGTGAATTGAATTGAACTATTTGTGATGCACAGAATTGCATGAGAGTGGAAATTATTATGCTCCAAGTGACTGTGCTCATCTGGCCTTGATTCGACGTCCTTGGGAACTCATTCCTCCAGGTGCAGAGATTGTGCTGGAAGCTGTTTTGGCTTCTCTTTAACCCAAACAATAACAACAATTGCTGTTGTTCAGCAAACCGGACTCTTCAAGGACAGCGCTATCATGTGTCTAATACAGAACTTTGCCATCTGGCATGCACGAAGAGAGAAAGACTGTGGGACATGCTTATCTGTGTTTTTGAATACATGAACATAACAACCATCCGTTGCCAGGAGGCGCCCCTTTGTTGTACAATAGCAACTGATACACTCAACACTGCACTCACACTGATTATTACATGCTGAATGCATACACTGGTCTCTCTTTGCTCCTTTGTATTGTGTGATCTGTATTAGTCTGCTAATTGTGCTTAGAGGGTTTTTTTCTATGTAATCACAATTTAGATTATCTATGTAATCTTTATTTTGATTAACTATGTTTTTTCTCTCTGCCTATTGTGTCATTCCCTCCCCCATTCCCCCCTCTTTACCCTCCACTGATGACAGGTGCCTTCAGGCTGCCGCGGCCCTGGGATGCGCTTCTGCGCACCCAAGGTCAAGTCAAATTCCTCGTATGTTTATTTTGTAAACATGCTTGGCAATAAAGTGATTCTGATTCTGATTCTGATTTTATTTTATTTGTCGGGGCAGCACGGTGGCGCAGTGGTTAGCACAGTGGCAGCACAGCAAGAAGGTCATGGGATCGATTCCACCCTTGACCATCGTGGGTTCGATCCCACCCCCAGACCATCGGTGACCCTTCTGTGTGGAGTTTGCATGTTCTCCCCATGTCTGCGTGGGTTTACTCCGGGCACTCCGGTTTCCTCCCACATGCCAAAAACATGCAAGTTAGGTTAATTGGCATCAAAAACTGGGGATTCTAAATTGTCCTTAGGTATGAATGCGAGAGTGAATGGTTGTCTGTCTCTCTGTGTTGGCCCTGCGATGGACTGGCGATCTGTCCAGGGTGTACCCTGCCTCTCGCCCAAAGATGCTGGGATAGGCTCCAGCCCCCCCGCGACCCGAAAGGATTAAGCGGTAGAAGATGGATGGATGGATGTATGTTTATTTGTCAGGGACAGTGCAATAAACATAGACAAAAAAGAAAATCTGATGTGTTGCACAGAGAGTGTATAGCATTAATCTAGTTTGCAACTCTTGTCCCTGGATGGGCTTTAGAGCCTATCCCTGTGCTGTTGCAATCCTGGAATTTCCCCATTGTGGGACTAATAAAGGCTTATCTTATCTTATCTTATCTTAAGAAAGAAAGAATTAATTCCTAGGCGTTTAAAGAAACATTAAGATACAAAGAAGTTACAAAAAAAACATGATACATCAGGCTCTGTGATCGTAGAAAAGAAACACGTGGGAGAAGGCGTCTTTGTTCGGCAGTCTTTTGTTCTTCCAAAAAGTTCTCCGCTGTGTAAACAAAGTGAACAGGACAAAGGACAAAGGAGAAGAGCGGATCCGAAAGAGAGAGAGGCGAGGGGTCTCCCTCCTTTTATAACTTCAGTCGAGTTTTCGCGGGCTTCCAGGTTGACAGAAACCCAGACCAATAGCCTTCCTTCATGGGCGGGCTTTATGAACTTTAGTCCAATGAACAAACAGTCTTTTGTCTGAACCTTGAGAGAGCTGTTGTCAAGCAGAGATTGGCTGCTGGAGGTCACATGATTTGAGAAACTTTTTGGCAAATCTTATACACACATTCTAATACTGGAATGAGATGAGATGAGATGAGATTCAACTTTATTGTCATTACACATGTATGAATACAAGGTAACGAAACGTGACTTGGCATTTGGGCACGCTCTGCAGAGCGCATCCAAGGCCGGGGCAGCCGCTAGGCGCCAGTCATAAAGAAGAAAGGAAAAAAAAAAGAAAAAGAGTGGATATGACACAGTAGGCGAGGGAAAAAAACATGTTTTATCAAATTGACGCTTAAGTAAGTAAGCGAAATTTTGATTACAGGCAAAAAAACCCTCAATGCTTATTTAGCAGACAGTAGACAAATCACACAGCAGGGAGAGAGCAGTGTGTGTGTATCAGTATGATGATATCGGTGTGTGTGCAGTGTTGAGTGTATCAGTTACTGGAGCACAACAAATAGTCTCCTAGGCAACGATAGATGTTATAGTTCATGAACGCTGTCCTTGAAGAGTTCTGTTTATTGCACTGCAGCGGTGTTTGGGTTAGCGAGCCGGCTGACACATTCGCTTATCTCAACTCTGGAGGAGAGACTTATCCAGGGGCGCCGATCAAGGCCGAATCTGCTCAGACAGAGTATAGGAGTAGATTTTCCTATTGTCATATTCTGAGCTTACAATTCAAATTACATTCACTGGCTTTAAATTCATATCATTCCCTGGAGAGCACGAAGCGACTCCAGATGTTTCCCCTTCTAAACACAGATGTACATGTCCGATAAGAGTCCATTTCTCTGCATGCAGATGGTAAATTCCATGTTGGTCATTTGCCGCTACTTCGTGCACTCCCCATCTGGTCGAATTATTGAGAAGCAGCTCCGCCGGGTCCGCATTTTGATTTGCTCCTCCAGTTAAATTTTCGATACACCAGGAGAACTCCAAAGCCCAATCGGCAGAAATCCTGTGATCGTAGCCAAAACAGGTAGATGTTTTTCCACATCCTCAGTCAAATCACACAGACACATGAGTTCCAATCCATGGGTCTCTCCACATTTGGGCTCCCCCAGGCCCAGTTTTCTGTTTGAAAAGGTGGTGTCAATTGTGTTTAAAGCCCAGCTTATATCCATTTTCCGTATTTTCCATTTGGGTTGAGATCAGCAAGATGGTGAGACGGCACAGACACTCACTCAGACGCAACAAGCTGGGATTAGGTCAGGAAGGCAGGATAGGAGGAGGGAGGAAAAAAAAGCGACTGCTCTCACTGAAGAGCAGTTTTTGCATATGACGTCAGGGGGCGTGCCGCACTGGCCCGTTAGAGTGTGCTGCCATATTGGATGGCAAGAAACAACAGCAGCAGCAGGGTGAAACAAACCACATAGCTCACGTGTACCTACAAACTCGGCAAAATGGTGTACTCCTGTTGTTCCCCCTGATAAGGGGATAAGCGGGGAATTAAATGGCTGGTGTGAAATGCAAAAAAAAAAAAAAAGTTGGATTTTTGAATAATTACCTTCACTGACGTAATCTCTCGCTTTCTCATAATGGGCTGCACGGTGGAGCAGTGGTTTAGCACTGTGGCAGCACAGTTTACCCTCGGCCGGGGGATCGCGGGGATCATGAGACCGTGGGCTCGATCCCAGCCCCCGACCAACAGTGAGCTGTGTGGAGTTTGCATGTTCTCCCCGTGTTGCGTGGGTTTACTCTGGGATTTCTCCGGTTTCCTCCCGCATACCGAAAACATGTAGGTTTAGGGCGCTCGCGCACGCAGCGGCCGGTGGCTTGTCACCAGACTGCAAACCAAATCTACCTACAGGTACAAATAAGTAACAAAAAAAAAAAAAACTTTCTGGTTTGGGGGCGCCTCTCTGCTTGCTACAAAGGACAATGCACACATGAAAGGGGAGAAAACTATTGTAAATGTGCATAAAATCAGGTACGTTTTAACACGGCGCGCCGTGGAGAGCCTTTAAAAAAAAAAAAAACACGCAGCGCGCTTCACTCACCTCTGAGTCCGAGGAGCTGCTGTTGTTTTCCGACTCGTTCACCAGCGAAGACTTCACATCATCCACATCCCTTTCCGCTGACACGTTTTCCGATATCTTTTCCTCCTGCTCCCCTTCGTCTTTGAAAGATATCATTTCATCGTTTGCCCCCAAATCATCCCCGCTGAGCAGATTACTGGCAGTCATTGTTCTGCTAATTGCTCCAGCTGAGCGCTCTGCTTGTCCGTGGGGGTTACTCCACGCCCCCCCCCCCACCTCCGTTCAACTGAGGCATTTCGGCACACCAGAGGAGTGCACGGGAGCAAGATTAAAAACATTTGTCTGCTGTTATGACTGCTGACAATGACTCCACTGAATCTCACAGAGACATCGCAGACACAGTGTCAGAGGCCACAGTGTCAGTTGTTGAAGAGGATGATAGGGATGTTATTATGTCAGACTGTGACTGTGTGTTCTCCTCACTCATTCTGATCGCTAAACAGTACAAGTTACGCCTGGGTTGTCACAGTGCAACTGCTGCTCTTGCCATTCAAGATGGCGGCACCTACGGCGTGTTTATGTTTACCCCCGCGAGTCACGTGAATTTTACGAGCCTACGCAAAAACTCTATACCCTTATGTATTCAGTTGTGGCCTGGGGATGAAAGAGCAGTTCTTGACTGTCCTTTTCCTGGGAGAAACAATGTCTTTAAGCTGAAGAATAATTTTATTGATGAGCCAAAGTGAGATGATGCTACACTTAAGAGGCCACATGATCCCTCCCTAATTATAGGCTATATCAAAAAGGAAGGTTTTAACCCTATTCTTAAAAACAGAGATTGAGTCTGACTCCCAAATCCAGATTGGCAGCTGGTTCCACAGGAGAGGAGCTTAATAACTGAAGACTCTGCCTCCCATTGTACTTTGGAGATTCTAGGTATTACAAGTAATCCAGCATTTTGGGAGCGTAGTGCTCTGTTAGGATGATAGGATAGTATCAGATCTTTTAAATATAAAGGGGCTTGATTATTTAGAGCTTTGTAAGTGAGAAGAAAGATTTTAAACTTAATTCTAAACTCAATGGGAAGCCAATGAAGGGAGGCCAGAACCGGAGAGATATGATCTCTCTTTTTAGTACCTGTTAAAACTCTTGCTGTGTGGGACCACATGTGTATCACTTTAAGCTTCACATCTCAGAGAGAACAAAGAACTGGGCCTCCTGTGAGATAACAGGAGGATGTGAAAATTTAGTCTTTGGTATGCAAGAGACGACCTTGGGGGATTTCCTGGTCTCCCAGAGACTATGAGGAGGATGTTATAGGATTTAAGGAAGGATGTATTGTTGCTTGTGATTAAATGCAATATGACTGTGAGCTTTGAAGGTCCTGAATATATAAAGGACGAATGTCTGTGTTTTTCTCTCTTTCTGTTTTGCTGATGTTGGAAGATGTGAATAAACCTGACTCGTGAGATAAACTCTGCCTCGTCATTTTCACATTTCCACACTGGTGACCCTAAGACGTATCATGGATGAAAGAAATTCCCCCGGGCCAGCCGAGTCAGGAGCTCCCAGCCAAGCGTATGCCGCTACCATCCAGCTACCGGACTTTTGGCAGGACAACCCGTGCTCCTGGTTCCACTTGGTCGAAGCACAGTTCGCCCTCCGGGGGATAACGGTAGATGACACGAAGTTCTACCATGTGATCGCAAAGCTCGACAACCGCACGGCTTGGCATGTGCAGAGCCTATTGGAGTGGCCACCTGCCAACGACAAATACGGCGGGTTGAAGGCTGCGCTTATCCAGCGTTTCACTCTCTCAGTCGAAGAGAGAGCGGAGAGGCTCCTGGCTCTGAACGACTTGGGGGATGGCACGCCCATTGACCTGATGGAGAACATGCTGAGGTTGAGAGGCTCAGACGGCGACGACATCCTCTTCACCCACATTTTCCTCAGGACCCTACCGTCGGCCACCGCGGCAGCGACAGAGTTCGGCGCGACGGCCGGAGATGGCGGGGGGCCAGAGACGGCGGTAGCAGACCCACCGACGACGGCGGCGGCGGGGGCCAAGGATCACAGAGGAGACACCCTCTGTTTCTACCATCACTGCTTTGCAGAGAAGGCACGCAAATGTATACCACCGTGCCAGTTCAAGCGCTCGGGAAACGCCAAGACTGGGGGTCGGTAGCAGCTGCGGCCCTCGGG
This sequence comes from Pholidichthys leucotaenia, assembly GCA_020510985.1. Lineage (NCBI taxonomy): Eukaryota > Metazoa > Chordata > Actinopteri > Cichliformes > Pholidichthyidae > Pholidichthys > Pholidichthys leucotaenia. The sequence continues at coordinate 334,410,931 of CM035845.1, forward strand.
GAGGAGAACGAGATGCTCTACTTGAAGGATGCGCGCTCGGGGAGGCAATTCCTCGTGGACACAGGCTCCCAAGTGAGTTTCATCACGCCTTCCTCCGCTGACCGGCTGGCAGTTCCCAGAGGTCACGGGGCGTCAGCAGCGAACGGCTTGGAGATTAAGACCTTTGGTGAGAGGGCTCTGCTTCTGTCCCTACACGGCCGTACATTTGAGTGGACTTTTGTTATAGCTGCAGTGAATTTCAATATGTTGGGGGCTGATTTTCTGTGCTCACATGGTTTGTTGGTTGATCTTGCTAATAGGCGCCTGGTTAATGCACTTTCTTTTTATTCTATTCCCTGTACAGCCCGAGTGACCCCTCCAACAGCACAAGCCAACGTCACAACGGCAAGCGGTAAGTTCCACACACTGCTCACTCAGTTCCCAGCACTCACGGTTCCCACATTTTCAGCAGCCGTCGCTAAACACGGAGTGGAACATTTTATTACTACCACCGGACTGCCCGTTTTTGCAAAATCTCGGCGCTTGGATTCAGCTAAACTGACCATAGCGCACGAGGAGTTCGCCAACCTGGAAAGGTTGGGCATCATCAGGCGTTCGAACAGCCCATGGGCTTCCCCACTGCACATGGTCCTGAAAGCTGACGGCTCGTGGCGACCTTGCGGAGATTTCCGCAGGTTGAACAACGCCACAGCACACGACCGCTACCCAATCCCGCATATCCAAGATTTTTCCGTTCATTTGGCGGGGGCGCGCGTTTTTTCTAAGATAGACTTGGTCCGCGGTTACCACCAAGTCCCAGTGCGCGCTGAGGACATTGCGCGATAGTGAACGAAAATACAGCGCATTCGACAGGGCGTTGTTAGCTCTCCACTTGGCCATTTGCCACTTCCAGTTCTGGCTGGAGGGACGCCGTTTCACCGCGTTTGTTGACCACAAGCCGCTGACATTCGCGATGGCCAAGGTTTCAGAACCGTGGTCGGGCTGGCAGCAAAGACAGCTGGCTGCCATCTCAGAGTTTACTACCGATATTCAGCACGTAGCGGGTAAACTGAATGTAGTGGCAGACTGTCTCTCACGCGCCGTGGCGGCCCCAGTCCACGTAGGGATAGATTATGCAGCCATGGCTGCGGATCAGGTTAGCGACGCGGACGTGTGCGCGCTCCAGTCTGGACCAACAGGGTTAGGGCTGGAGAACAGGGTGCTGCAAGATGGTATGCCCCCCCTAATTTGCGATGTCTCCACGGGGCGACTGCGTCCTGTGGTACCGGCCTCGTGGCACCGCCGCGTTTTTGACTCGATTCATTCTCTGGTGCACCCGGGAGTGCGCGCGTCGGTCAAAATGGTAGGAGAGAAATTTGTATGGCCGAGCCTGCGCAAACAAGTTAAGGAGTGGGCAGCAGCCTGCATGGCTTGTCAACGAGCCAAGGTACACAGACACACGAGAGCTCCCTTGGAGCCGTTTCACATCCCGGCTAAGAGGTTCGATCATGTTCACGTGGACCTCGTAGGCCCCCTCCCGCCATCACAGGGGTGCACACACCTTCTGACAATGGTGGACCGCATCACGCGCTGGCCGGAAGTGGTCCCACTGGCGTCAACCACAACCGAGGAGGTGGCGCGCGCGTTTTTAACAGCATGGGTAGCGTGTTTTGGAGTCCCGTCGGACATTACGTCCGACAGAGGTCCTCAATTTGTTTCCGAACTTTGGTCAACAATGGCCCACAGCCTGGGGGTAACGATCCACCGCACAACCGCGTACAACCCGCAGGCTAATGGGTTATGCGAACATTTTCATAGGTCATTGAAAGCGGCTCTCAGAGCATCGCTGACGGATGCAAATTGGGTGGACAGGCTATTGTGGGTTTTATTGGGGTTGCATTCTGCACCTAAAGAGGACTTAGAAGCCTCCCCGACTGAGCTAGTTTTTGCGCAACCACTTCGGCTGCCCGGGGAGTTTCTCCCAGATAATCCTGCGCCAGAATGCTCCCCGTCTCAGCGGATGCAGCGTGGCACGGAATCGGGCACGCTGCCTGGCCCCGTTCACCACAGTTTTCCGCGTGTTTTTGTGCTTAAGGCTTTGAAAAACGCAGAATTTGTTTTTGTCAGACACGATGCCCATCGCCCACCGCTGCGACCACCTTATGATGGACCATTTAGAGTGCTGGAAACAGGGGACAAACATTTTTTGCTAGATTTGGGGGGCAGAAAGGAAAAGATTGGCATAAACAGGCTCAAACCCGCCTTTGTGGTGGCGGACGAGGATGTGCTGTTGGCCAGGGCTCCTCGGCACGGCAGACCCCCCCCGGGGACATTCCCCAGAACACCCACGGAGAGTGACAAACAGTTCTCACCCCAAGACAGCAGCGCCCCAGTGGGATGGCGCCGCAGAAGTGGCGAAGCCTTCTTACAGCAGATACGGGAGGAGACTGAGGCCCAAGCAGCACGTGGGTTAATGTGTAATGATTTTATCATGACATGCAGACTGTATTCTGTTGTTCCATCTTAAATGTTTGGGGGGGGGGGGTCATGTGGGACCACATGTGTATCACTTTAAGCTTCACATCTCAGAGAGAACAAAGAACTGGGCCTCCTGTGAGATAACAGGAGGATGTGAAAATTTAGTCTTTGGTATGCAAGAGACGACCTTGGGGGATTTCCTGGTCTCCCAGAGACTATGAAGAGGATGTTATAGGATTTAAGGAAAAATGTATTGTTGCTTGTGATTAAATGCAATATGACTTTGAGCTTTGAAGGTCCTGAATATATAAAGGACGAATGTCTGTTTTTCCCTCTTTCTGTTTTGCTGATGTTGGAAGATGTGAATAAACCTGACTCGTGAGATAAACTCTGCCTCGTCATTTTCACATTTCCACAGCTGCAGCATTTTGGATCAGCTGAAGACTTTTAAAGATGTTTTAGGACAACCTGATAATAAAGAGTTACAATAATCTAATCTAGAGCTAACAAAAGTGTGGATCAGTTTCTCAGCATCACTCTGACACAAGATGCTCCTAATCTTGGCAATATTATGCAAATGATAGAAGGCAGTCTTAGATTAATATGTGAATTGAAAAACAGATCTTGATCAAAATGCCACCACAGAGTCGTAGAAGGTCTTCAGGAGTGCCCCCTGCACTCCTGAAGACCTGTTTCCTCAGGAGGAACAGCCTGCGCTGCTCCTTCTTGTAGAGCGCGTTGGTGTTGTGTGAGTGTGTGTATTGAGTTTATTGTTCAGGTGAACACCCAGGTACTTGTAAGATGTCACCATCTCGATGTCTGTTCCCTGGATGTTTACTGGTGCTGTGGGGGATTGTTCATGCCTGCAGCAGTCCGCCACCAGTTACATGGTCTTCCCTGCATTGATCTGAAGGCAGTTCCGCAGGTACCAGTCCACAATGTCCTGGTTCAGTCCTCTGTACTCCGCGTCATCCTACTCGGGGATGAGGCCGACGATTGCAGTCATTAGACAACTTCTATAGATGGCAGTGTGGTGTGTTGTGTGAAAAGTCAGCAGTACAGAGGGTGAACAGGAAGGGAGTCAGAACTGTTCCCTGGGGGGGGACCGGTACTGCAGATGATGGTATCACACACAGTCCTGGGTTCTCACAAACTGTGGTCGGTCTGTGAGGTAGTCCAGGATCCACAACGACAGGTGCTGGTCCACCCCTGCGCACAGCAGCTTGTCCCTCAAGATCACTGGTCACTACCTTGTATAATAGGGATTGTTCCCTTCCAGTGCACATTTTTATTTATATATTGCCAGGTAATTTATTTAACTAACTGTAATGCTGTAAATACCATTTAACGGCAATGCTCCTGCACTGTGTGTATATGTATATATACTGTTTGTCTACCCAATTTCTTTATTATGCCTCGGTAAAACTGAGAGGCATACAGTAATCAGTTAATGCGTCTCTGTGTGTGGTTGTATCTGTCTGTCTGTCACCAGCTTTTCAGCTCGCCCAGTCAAAATTAAATCACCCTTTATTGTCATTCAACCATACAATGTACAGTTGAACGGAATTGTGTTTTTCCTATCTACAGTGTTAATCACACACACCCCATATGTAGAATCAGAGGGCCGCTGCTATGCAAGGTGCCGCCACAAATTTCCCTCCTCCATTCCTTTATTGCTGAGCACCAAGCTGGACGGCAGGAAGTTCCGCTTTTATATGGTCTTCGGCATGACCCGGCCGGGATTTGAACCCCTGCCTCCCAGGTGTGGGGAGGATGCTCTACCAACTGAGCCGCCACTCCAGTGGCAACTAAAGGCTTGTATCATTGTATGACCACATTTTCTTGACTTTTTAATTTGCCAGAATTTTGAAAGAACACTTTGTTTTTGAAATAAATATAAATTTAACTCACCATTTCTGTCAGTGCCACAGCGAAAAAAAAAAGGTATTGTAATAACTATCCCAGGCCACTACAGGTCGGAGTGCCACTATTTTCAGCCACCTATGCTACCATGCCACAGGCATCAAGGCACAGCACCTTGGTGAGTTCATCTTATTCATTATCTTATTTATTATCCCTTTGCTGCTGCAATCCTGTAATTTCCCCATTGTGAGACCAATAAAGGTTTATCTTATCTTAATTTGTAGAAAAGTAAATCATGGCTGATAACAGGCCTGTTGTCAGGGATTCTGCTGACAGACAGAAACCAAATCAAAGTGATCACATAACCTCCTGAGAGGAAATAAACATGAGGGAAGCTTGAGACAGATTCTGTCTGGGCTGGAGTCCAATTTTAGTCGTCTTTGAGGATGTGAAGCATCTCTAAAACCAGCTCAAACATGCCGCAGACACACAGATAAGATTAGTTCTGTTTATTAAAGCCCCACTCCCCTCACATTTACATGACAAAAGTTGCAAATTAATAAGAAAAATGTGACAAATTTACATCAAAAAGTTGCAAATTAATGAGAAAAAGTTACAAATTCACATGGAATAAGTTAATGAAAAAAAGCTGCAAATTTACATGAAAAAATTGCAAATTTACATGAAAAAAATTTGAGATTAATGAGAAAAAAGTTGCAAATCAATGTCATAAAAAGTGCAAATTTACATGAAAAAAGTTGGAGATTAATAAGGAAAAAGTTGCAACTTTAAGAGGAAAAATTGCAAATTTACATGAAAAAGGTTGCAGATTAATGAGAAAAAAAGCTGCAAATTAATGAGAAAATGTTGCAAATTTACATGAAAAAATTGCAGATTAATGAGGAAAAATGTTGCAAATTTAAATGAAAAAAGTTGCAGGTAAATGAGAAAAAGTTGCAAATTTATGAAACATACATACACAGAGTTTTATTATGTGTAATAAAAAAACAATCCAGATGTGCTTCCATGCACTGTGGTTCCTCCTATGATTCAGCAGTGGGGCTTATCCAGCTGGCGGGGATCCACTGCGGCTCGTCCTGGGCCTTCATCACTGCCGTCAGCAGCTGCACACAGGAGTCCTGCAGTGCGTCGTTGATGATCACATGATCAAAGAACTGCCCATAGCTGGACTCCATCTTACGGGCCGCTTCCTCCATCTCCTGGAAGTCGTCCTCCTGTCGGAGGATATCAGCTTGCATTTAGTTTTCACTTATTTTGTTGATCTTTTCAGGCCTGAAATGAGCGGGTATTTCATGTCACTGTTGAGGGGTGGGGGGTGGGGGGGATAAACAGAACATTTTTTTCCAGAGTAAAGACTGAGGGGGGACTATCAGTATTATTGGAGTCAGGGCCATTCCTAGGTTTTTGGAGGCAATATGCAAGATTTTGTATTGGGGAAGAATTAAAACCCTATAAAATGTAGAAAAAACATCTGTGTGTGTGTGTGTGTGTGTGTGTGTGCGCATGTGTGTGTGGGGGTGCGTGCGTGCGAGCACGTGTGTGTGAAACTTAAATAAAATAAAATGGGGTCATTCTCTAGACCAGGGGTGTCCAACCATGTGCCATGGAGAGCCAAGACCCTGCAGGTTTTCTCTTCTACCCAGTCTCTTCAGCAGGTGTTTTCACTTATCAGCAATCAGTGGGAAGAAGTTCACAGAAATCTGCTGTTGAAGACACTGGTTGGAGGTAAAACCTGCAGGGTCTTGGCCCTCCATGGCACATGGTTGGACACCCCTGCTCTAGACAAACACACAAACAAAAAAATGAACCATTACAATAAAAATGTAACCAACGTTCCACGTGAATGTTTCGAAATTCACAAGAAAAAAGTCACAAATTTAAAAAGAAAAAGTTGCAAATTGACAAGAAAAAATGTCCAAAATTGTTGCAAATTAACAAGAAAACATTGCAAATTAATGAGAAAAAAGCTGAAAATTTACATCAAAAAGTTGTAAATTAATAAGAAAAAAGCTGCAAATCAATAAGAAAAGCTGAAAATTAATCAGAAAAAAGCTGCAAATGTACATGAAAAAAGCTGCAAATTAATAAGAAAAAAGTTTCAAATTGACATGAAAAAGTTGCAAATTAACAAGAAAAAAGTGGCAAATTAATGAGAAAAAGTTGAAATTTACATGAAAAAAACTTACAGATTTACATGAAAAAAGTTGCAGATTAATGAGAAAATGTTGCAAAAACCAAAAAACGACAGGAACTGTTGTTGTGCTGCCCTCTCAGGGTGTACTTTGAACGGCCGGTTGACGTAGTAGTTGGTGGTGATGTACGAGTCCCGTCTCGTCTCTCGGAGGCATTCCAGAGGCGGAGGCTTGACATAAATGACGTAGGCCTTCAGTTCATGGGTCCTCGCTGCCGGAAGGGCCTGAACACACATTTAAAAATATCAAGTAAACCTTGTTCACAACATTTAGAACAGCTGATCAATCTGGATCGGTGACTTACATTTGGCTCTATGTCGATGACACAGATCTTTCCGCTGTTTAAAACCTCCCTGACAGAATCGACACTGGTGCCGTACAGGTTCCCCTTGTACTCAGCGTATTCCAGGAACCTGCAGGACACCAAACACACCAGCAGGCAGCAGAATGCACAGAGGTGTTAATTCTCAGTGGTTAAATCTTGCAGCACCATTTTATACCCAGATTAAGTAGCCTTTCACAGCGGGACCTGTTTCTGTGCACATGGCTTTAAGATGTTAATGAGCCCAAGTTTGCCCCACCCCTCATTCTTCTGTCGCTCCTGAAGTCTGTGGTTGATATCATCACCACCGTTTTGTTTTTTTTTTTTTGTTTTTTTTAAGATCCACTCTGGCGGCTCTAAAACCGGCGTTTTAGGTGGTCCTTTAGGGCCCTGATAATATATGTGGCCGCTTGGTAAAGTGCTGTGCACATGAACTGAGTCCTGTATTTCATTACATTTTCAATAAGTCCTTACAGACACAACATGTGCCCAAGATCTGGAAAGATGCCGTGGTTGTTCCTGTTCCAAAATCCAGCTGTCCTAAAACGGTAAACAACTTTAGACCAGTTGCTTTGACTTCAATTTTAATGAAAATTTTTGAAAAACTGGTCAGTTTAAAAAAAAAAAAGAAAAAAAAAAGATGTGAGGTCCTAAAGCAGACTGAACTTGCATTGGATCCTCTGCAGTTTGCCTATAGGCCTCACAGAGGAGTGGAGGATGCCACTGTCACTCTGTTTAACATGCTTTTTAAACATCTGGATTTTAATGGGACACATGCCAGGCTTTTATTTGTGGACTTTTCCTCCGCCTTTAATACAATCCAACCTCATATTTTAGTTGAAAGGCTCCTGCAACAATTTGATTTGAGCAATAATCTGGTGGGTTGGATTCTGGATTTCATAACCAACAGGACGCCGAGAGTAAGGGTCAATGGTACATTGTCTGACCTAAAGTGCTCTTCTACTGGCTCTCCTCAGGGGTGTGTGTTGTCACCACTACTCTTCATCCGGTACACAAACATGTGTCAGAGCAGACATGACAACAGACACATTATAAAGTATGCTGATGATTCAGTTATTGTCAGTCTCCTCCAGGATGGTGAGAGTGCCCACGGCACAGTAGTTGATGATTTTGTTCACTGGTGTGAGGATTCCTACCTGCAGCTAAATACGACAAAAACTAAAGATATGATTATTGACTTTAGGAGGAAAACTCCCAGGCACAAAGTCACCGTACTAAAAGGTCAGACCACTGAAAGTGTACAATCCTACAAATATCTTGGTGTGGCGTAATCCCCACAACAGCTGGGACAGGCACAGCAATGTGTGTATTAATGTCTACAGACAGCCCGCTTCTCCTGGCTTTTTCCGGCTCACTACTGTGATGTTAATGTGCCATTCATGCATTGTGTTCATGCTCCCTGTCCTTACTGTGTCTACACACTGATGACAATATGTAGATGTGCCTTGTAACCTCTTTTGTCCTGCAGTTCTGGAGCAGAGGCGAATCCTGGCTTGCAATCTCCTTATTGTTATGTGTGTCTCTCAAATGCAAATGCCCATACCTACTGCTGTGAATGCCTTTCATGTATTGTCTGTAGTTGGGTATATAAGCTGCATTATTCTGTAAATCTTTCTCTTACTCTTTGACTACTGCTGCTGACACACACACACCCTGTGTCACTTTGCTGGAGAGCCCGAGGGCTCGCTCATGGAGCGAACCCCGTGACGGCGGTATGATAATAAACCTATTTAAAACCTTCACTTCGCTGCCTATATTTTATCATCCGCCTCATTGGTGACCCCGAGAAAGCACACGCTTTGTGCGACGCAACTTTCTGGTCCGGACAGTTACGCTGGTGACCCCGAGAAAGCGCACATTTTGTGCGACGCAACCTTCTGGTCTGGACAGCTACACTGGTGACCCGTTCTTCATGGTGAGATCTGCACGTCTGAGATCTGCACATCCACGCTGGACCGGCCGCTCTCACAGTTTCTCTCCATACGAGAGCGCACGCACCTTGTCCTCTCTCCACGACGGCAACCTCCATGGCTGACGGAGAATGCAGCGCGTGGACCTGAACGCACCATGGCCGAGCGAGTGACAAAGATCGTCTCCTCCCTCTCACCGCTCCAACGCAGCTACACGAGCTCGAGGGACAAAGATCATCTACTTCCTTTCACCGCTCCAACACATTGAACAGGGATGATTAAGCTCCCTGACCCTGGTTCTCCTCCCCAGCTGGCCCACCCACGCACGGAGCCCCGGCACACACACCGGGGAGTTACGAGGACGGCGCACCACGCACGGGACGCATACGGCTCTACAGATCCCCATCCTCCTTCGCCGCTGCACACAGGCCCTTCAGGGTTGCTCGTACACCTGAGGCACGCACGCAGCTTGCTCACTGGATCTTCTTATGGTCTTAGCCATGGCACACAACGGGAATTCAGCAGTCTGCAGTTCCCGAGTGCTTTAGGGTTGCGCCAGCACCTAAAGTCAACACGCCAAGTCCCTTTGCTTTTGTTTTTTTCTTACAGCTGCCCCTGTTTTCTTCATGGCCGCTGTTAATCCTCGCCGGTTCCTTTTTTTTCACAGCCGCTATTAATCCTTGCAGGACTTAATCGCGAGAGGAGTCAGTGACTAATTTTTCTTCTTGTGGATCTCCGCACATTCAACGGGACAGCCCCTCGACATCGCGGACCAACAAGCAATTTTTGCGCGGCCCAGACGATTTCACCGTCCCCGGCCGGCATTTACTACCCCCCACCCCCCTCCACCTCCGCCTGCACAGAACTTTCCCTGCTCGCTGACAAAGCCGGACTATCGAGGCCTCGGCCGCCTGCCGAGCCCTCTGGGGGGGAGGGAGCGTGTGGCGTAATCCCCACAACAGCTGGGACAGGCACAGCAATGTGTGTATTAATGTCTACAGACAGCCCGCGTCTCCTGGCTTTTTCCGGCTCACTACTGTGATGTTAATGTGCCATTCATGCATTGTGTTCATGCTCCCTGTCCTTACTGTGTCTATACACTGATGACAATATGTAGATGTGCCTTGTAACCTCTTTTGTCCTGCAGTTCTAGAGTAGAGGCGAATCATGGCTTGCAATCTCCTTATTGTTATGTGTGTCTCTCAAATGCAAATGCCCATACCTACTGCTGTGAATGCCTTTCATGTATTGTCTGTAGTTGGGTATATAAGCTGCATTATTCTGTAAATCTTTCTCTCATTCTCTGCTACTGCTCATCTGCACACTTTGCTGGAGAGCCCAAGGGCTCGCTCATGGAGCGAGCCCCGTGACGGCGGTATGATAATAAACCTATTTAAAACCTCACTTCGCTGCTTATTTTTTATGCCGCCGCATTGGGATGATTATTGATAGTAATTTAAACTTTGAAGAGAACTGTGAAAAGGTGTGCAAAAAGGGTCAGCAACATTTGCATTGCTTGAGGAAACTTGCACGCTTCCAAATTGACCGAACCATAATGATAATGTTTTATCGGGCTTTTATTCAATCTGTTTTATCCTTTTCTTTAGTGTCATGGTTTGGTCAGATAAAACTGAAACAGAGGAAATCCTTGGATCAGGTAGTTAGATGGTCCAGTCGTTTGCTTGGTGAGTCACAGCTGAGCCTGACATCCCTGTACACCAGACAAGTACAGAGGATGGCTACCTCCATTTTAAATGATGACTCCCACCCTTAGCACAGCAACTTTCAGCTTCTTCCCTCAAGACGGAGGTTTGCTGTCCCAAAAAGCAAAACCCAGCGCTACAAAAACAGCTTTGTTCCTGCTGCTGTCAAAGAGCTGAACAAGTTGTAACAATATATTGCACATAATTTAGGTACCTATTTATTAACTCCATTTTATATTTACTTATTTTTGTAGGATTTTATTTGGGTTCTAAATCTTTTATTGGGTTTTAGACCTTTGAGTTTTTAACCTCTTGACTAGTCTTTAACTTTTTAATATGACCCTTCTCTCTTATCTCTGGTTTTTCTCCCATCTCTTTGTCTTTATATCCTGATTGATGGAGCCTTGAGTATTTTTATCATGTTTATAGTCAGCTTCATGTGTGCCTCTATTTGTGTCTATGTTGAATGTAATTGTGGCTTATTATATGGATGTCACCAGACTGCAAAACAAATCTACCTACGGGTACAAATAAAGTAACCTGAACCTGAACCTGAAACTACCATCAAAAACAAATGTGTATTGCCCAAAATAGTATATTGTGGCTTTTTACCCACAAAAAAAAAAAAAAATTGCCTTGGAATTGCTTGAAAAGCACTTTTAAATCTTGCACCTACTTATGTATGTGCAGATCTATGAATATTCTAATTAGCTCCACCCATACTCCCGCCCACCAGTAGCTGATGCTGCAAGGCCAGCCTCTCACAGGAGAGAGAAGGGCTCTCCTCTGACCCAAAGACTACTATGCAAAACAGAAGCCTTCATCCCCCTAAAACTATGTGTCCACCAACACGTGCGTTTTCATGCTTCCCAACCACAAACTGCACGGAGAGTATCACTGTCTGGTCAGAGAACTTCGGCCAGTATTCAAGCACTATTTACGGCTACAAAAGTGCAATTTGAGGAACCTTTTCTGTCTACCCCAACCTGCTCTGCTCTCTCCGACGTACAGGGTTTGCACGTGATTGGTCGCCTTGCTCCCTGATCTCCAAGGCTTGCACGTGATCGGTCGCTGCGACTCCTGGTGGGCGAGCTGCCAGTCTGCTCACAACGCTTCCAGACGTTAAAGTTTTGCCTACAGAGGGGATGCACTGGAACAGAATTCTTGGCAGTTGCAGGGCAGTTACCATAGTTACCCAGCACTGAGTGGCAAACACATGTGATAGCTTTAGCTTGTATGCAGCCAAACATAAAAATCACACAAAATATGTTGTCACAGTAGTACACAGAGTTCCTTTCTTAACTTTAGATGTTAATATCACACTGTTTACTTGACTGTAATGATGTGTGGGTAAGAGCACACATAAGTGAAGAACTGGTTCTGAGCCTTTAAATATTAATTTAGCTATTTTTTGTCAATTAATACAAGATGGAATGATAAGATTAGCTCTCCACAATGCAAGCAGATACTCTGTGTACTGCTGTGACTGAATACTGTATGTATTTTTTGTATTTTACTGCATACACCCTAATGCTGCCAATCATTTTTGCCACTCATTGTTTTGTAACTGCCATAAGTTCTGTTTGGTGACATCATATGCATACCCTCTATGTCTTCAAAAGTAAAAAGCGAAACATTTTTCTGAAAGCGTCTTGCCCCAGCGCAGTGCCCCGTCCACCAAGCCACATTCAAGCCGGGTCCCCCCTCCCCTCCTCCACTTCTTCGTTATGGAAAACTGACGCTTTCATCCCCATCAATCCTGCTGCTCCTAAGCTCCTCCCTCTTCCCCCAAGGTAGCCAAGAGTATCCATCTGATTGGTTTATGTTATAACCAACCAGGCTAAGCAGGAATGCCTACCTAGCTAGAAACAGTCTGTCCAAACTCGCTCGTTAGAGGGGGGCATTACCAAACTGGAAATTCACAGCAGAAAAACACAGACTTGGGACTGCAGTGAGATTTAAGATAAGATAAGATAAGATAAGCCTTTATTAGTCCCACAATGGGGAAATTCCAGGATTGCAACAGCACAGGGATAGCAACACTCAGAGCAACAATCAGAAGGCAAGAGAAAAAAAACAAGAGCAGCAAGTATACATATGTACATATTTTACATTTGTAAAATTTATTTTACATATGTAAAATTTATTTATTTTACATACATATTTTTATGTACAGATTTTGCTCGTGATGTGTCTTGTAAGTCACAAAAAATATGTTACAGACATGTTAACAACAGAAAAAACTTGATTTTTGCTGGAGTGTCACTTTAAATTATGTTACATAACTGAATAAAATTAATTTCAGGCATGGAAATGCAAAAAAGAGAAACTTATAAATTTGCAGCTTTTTTCCTATAAATGTGCCACTTTTTTTCTGAAAAATTTGCAACCTTTTTCTCATACATTTGTGATTTTTTTTTCCTCAAAGTGTCAGTTTTCAGTTTTTTCTTATACATTTGCACTTTCTTGTAAACTTGCAACTTTTTTCTCAAGTTTGCGACTTTCATGTTAAATATTTGCTACTTTTTTTCTTGTAAATTTGCAACTCTTTCTCAAAAATTTGCTACTTATGTGCAACTTTTTTCCCCTCAAAAATTGGCAGCTTATTTCTTGTAAATTTTCAGCTTTTTTTTCAAAAATTTTCAACCTTTTTCCCCTCAAAAACTGGCAACTTTTTTTTCTTGTAAATTTTCCAAGCTTTTTCTTGCAAATTTACAGCACTTTTTCTTGTAAATTTGTAATTTTTCTCTTTGAAATTTACAACTTTTTTCTGTATATTTTACAACTTTTTTTCTTGTAAATTTGCAAGTTCATCTGGATGCTGGTTAAATTTTCATTCAAAATAATTAAATTGTAATTTGTGACTTTTTGAATTTTTAAATTGGCATCTTTCATCACATCTTTGCACGTTTATTGTCACAGATTTGTACCTAATTTACATTTCGACCTTTGTACCTCATGCTAAGTTTGTGAACACCCTCATCTCCCCTTGTTGAAAAATGACGAATGGCCCACTGGATTTACAAGCAGTGAACACTAACCAGGCCCCCATCCTATAATAAAAACGGTCAATGCTAATGATGGCATTACTATAAATAGCTGCACCTGTTTTGATAAACCATCCTGTCGAAAACTTCTCGGCTGATGAAGAAATACTCTCTGCCGGACTCCTCATATCCTCTGGGTGCTCTTGTGGTGTCTGGAAAACACAGAAGTTACTCAGCTATTCTCCAGCTGTTGGTTTTTTTTTTTATGTGTAGTCGTGCTACTTTTGATCATTTTAGCGGTTTTAGCACTGTGTACGTACGAGGCACAGCTCCCTGGAAGATGCTCGGGTTCATTTCAATCAAATGCCTCCGAAGTTCATTTACGCCCACGCCGGATGGACCTGTGGGGGGAAAAAGGTTTGATATTTGATGACTTGACTGTCGGCTTGATGTATCTAGAAATGAAATCATTCAAGTCATGTCTAGCATTAAGCTCAGTTCTATTCGCTGTCAGTCACAGTTTAGAAGGCACTGGTACAGTTGTCTTTTTAAGTCTTTTTAAAGTCTGTACTGTCTTTGTACTTCTTTAAGCAGTTATAGTGTTTCTTGTAACCTTTTGATTGTTTCAACTGTCTTGTTTTTTACTTTACTTGTTTACTTTTCTCTTGATGGACCTTGAGTCTGGAATAAAGTCTTTGATTGATTGATTGATTGACTGACTTAAAGGCTCCATCCAGTGAAAAAAATGTTTTTGTAGGTTTTAACCTTCTTAAATGTGTCAAACCTAGCTGTCTGTCTGCAAACATGTCGATGAACAAGGAGCCCAGGCATTAGCTTCAGAGCTAACAGTACTACCAGGAGTTAGCCTACCAAGCACGGTTTATGCTATTATTTTCTTAAATTTCAGTCACCCAAACCAACATCCCTTTTTCCACCCGGTTCACTCATCTACAGTCAATAATATATCTCACATTATTCTTGCTTATTTTGTTACATTTTCACTGTGATGCTACATTGAACCGCTAGCATTAGCTTGGCTAGATGATTGGAGTCGGTCAAACTAACTAAATTAAAAATCTAACACTTCCTCCATAGCCTGAGTGGGCCCACGTTGCCTGAGACAGATCTTTTTTTGGTGTAATCACTGGGGGTCAGCAGATGTGGCAGGTGTGGCCTCAGTCCTGACTTTAGCCACCAACAACAAAAAGCTGTGTGGTTGGCTGTTGGGACTGGGGTCGTGATCGCGATGGTTGTGGCCTTTTCAGTGTTCCTACAAGGACCAGGAAAATTACATAGTGCTGCTTTAAAAACTAATGTATAGCACACCTTGTGTTTTAAATGCTGTTGCTAAACAAAACAAGACTTTGAAGTCTACACCTGCTTGGAACCCGATGAGTGCTGCTTGTGGCTATATTTGTTATATTGAGTTTCCTATATATTCCACCATATGTGAATTTACTATATAGTGAGTAGGGAGGTAGGGAGTGAGTGAACATTTCAAACACAGCTTTAGACATTATTTTAAACTTTGATCTAGCAGCCGGTGCATTGTGACATGCACTACACAAAGAGCAGAGATAAACAAACCTATCATCTGATCAGTCACTGCAATAAATACTGGAGTCAGTTTGTCTTGGCCTGTCCTTGCCACTGATAATACCTTTACCTGCCAAGAATGTGCCGCTACTCCAGCAAAAGCTAGCGGTACTCAAATACTTTGCAAGCAGTTTCATGAAATGGTCAGTCAGAAAGCAACTCATATCGGCTCGGACGTCACCCGGGTTAACAAGGTCAGGAGTTCTTGGCAGTGGAAGGCGAAGGACAGAGCTGCGTGGAGGAGTCTGATCAGACCTAAATGAAACCGTCATTGTCGCCTCCGACAGACTGCTATGATGATGAATCTAGCAGCTAAAAGGAAGAAGCTTCAAAGGAAGAAGTTCCCTGCTAGAAAACCCAGGATAGACCAGCATTTTCATGCTGGTCTATGCTGGTATGACCAGCTTCAAAACACAACAAATTAAGCTGGTGACCAGCATGCTGGTCCATGTTGGTTTTTCCAGCAGGGTTAGCAAAGAAAAATTGGGATAGTCAGGGAGATGAAGAAAGTAGACAGGAGTATTTGGAATCTATGCACATGACAAAGAGAGAGGTGGCAAAGACAAAGGAAAAGGCATATAGTGAGTTGTATTAAAGGCTAAACACTTAGGAAGAAGAAAAGGACTTGTATCGACTGGCTAGACAGAGAGATGGAACTGGAAAAGATGTACAGCAGGATAGGTTGATTAATGACAGAAATGGTAATGTACTCACAAATGATGAGTGTGTTGAGAAGGTGGAAGGAGTACTTTGAAGAGCTGATGAATAAAGAAAATGAGAGAGAGGAGGATGGATGAAGGAAAGATGGTGAACAAAGAAGTCCCAAGGATTAGCAAGGCAGAAGTGAGGGCAGCTTTAAAGAGGATGAAGAATGGAAAGGTGCTTGGTCCAGATGACATACCTGTGGAGGTATGGAGTGGTTAGGAGAGATGGTAGTGGACTTTTTAACCAGATTGTTTAACACAATCTTGGAGCGTGAGAGGATGCCTGGGAAGTGGAGAAGAAGTGTTTTGGTACCAATTTTCAAGAACAAAGGTAATGCTCAGAGCTGTAATAACTACAGAGGCATAAAGTTGATCAGCCACACTATGAAGATATGGGAAAGAGTTGTTGAAGCCAGGTTAAGAGGAGAGGTGACAATCAGTGAGCAGCAGTACAGTTTCATGTCAAGAAAGAGGACTACAGATGCAACGTTTGCTCTAAGAGTCCTGATGGAGAAGTATAGAGAAGGTCAGAAGGAGTTGCACTGTGTCTTTGTGGATCTAGAGAAAGCAGATGATAGGGTATCAAGAGAGGAAGTGTGGAACTGTATGAGAAAGTCAGGAGTGGCAGAGAAGTATGTGAGGGTGGTGCAGGACATGTATGAGGACAGCAAGATGGTGGTGAAGTGCGCTGTAGGAGTGACAGATGGGTTCAAGGTGGTGGGATTACATCAGGGATGAACCCAAGCAGGGTTCAGGTGAGGACAAGGGGGAAGAAACTTCAGTACTCTGGCAACAAGAAATGAAAATAACAGCCCTTAAATAAGGCTAGAAACAAATGAAACAAGTGATAGAAGGTGTGGGTCACTGAGTGGGCAGGAGAAAACAAAGATGCAATTTAGACCAGCTGGGAGTAATGAGAAGGGAGAGAGTGGGTTGATAGCTGACAGGGGCCCTGCCTACGCGGAGCAACAACCCGGAAATGTCACCGACAGCTGTTAACCTAGAGGAAGAACACAACAGAATAAAAATATAAAGAGATGGCAAAATAAAGACAAGTAACCTCAAAAATGTGAATAACAAACTATAATGACTGTAAACAGGAAAATAAATCATACTAAGAAACACAGAATACGTGACAAATCAACCAAGGATAAAATAACAGGAATTGCAACTCAAAACGACAACACTGTACAAATATGAAAAAAGGCAAAAAGACTGAGCCTGGTGGAATCCCCCCACGCTCAGATCGTGACAGACCCCCCCCCCCCGCCAAAGGGGTGGATACCAGAGACCCCGGCAACGTCGAAAGAAAAGAACCCCTCCACACAAAAAACCCACCCCAACAAGAAAACAACCCCGCCCCAGGTGGGAGGAGGGGGACCCAGGCACAGAGGGACCGAATCAGACCAGAGAAAATAAGAAAAACTCTTAGAATTAACACCCCAGCAAAGCCCAGACTAAGAGGAAACAACAGAAAACAAAAGTCCTGCTCAGGACCCACAGAGAACTGGGCACCTAGGCCCCCTGAACAAAGAACTAGACTGTTCCGGTGGCCGAGCGAAGTCCCAGGCCTGGCATATGGTGAGGTGGTAAGAGTCAGGTGGCTTGCTGGAGAATATAAGCCACCCAATCCAATGGCACAGTTTGTCAGGCAGTTGGCCTGAGTTCTTTAACCACCAACACAGAGAAGGTGGTCCAGGGGGTGGCCGCCCAACAGGGACGACCAGAAATGAGGAGGCTAGAGGAATAGGGGGAACCGCAATGATGTCAGGCGGAGGAGGGGGAACCATGACCATGTCTGGTGGAGGAGGGGGAACCACGACGGCGTCTGGCAGAGGAGGTGGAACCAAAACGGCATCTAGCAGAGGAGGTGGAACCATGACGGCATCTGGCAAAGGGGGGAACCACGACGACATCTAGCGGGGGGCGGGGGGAGACGATGCCCTTGGACTGGCCTACAGCACCCTCATGGTCCCAGACAGAAGAAGACATGGATGCACCCAAGATCCAAGCACTGGCACTTATTAGACTACATCATAGTCAGGCAGAGAGACAGAAGGGATGTATTGGACACCAGAGCAATGAGAGGTGCGGACTGTGGCACTGATCGTGTTATGCTGAGATCTAGATTAAGGATTTGCAGACGAAAACAGCACTGCAGGACGGGTGCAAAGCCACCACGGAAGCTAAACACTAGTGCACTGAAAGGCCAAAAGAAGCAGGAAGAACTTACACAGGAAATGGATGAAAACTTGAAAGACTGGGACAGCAACAACTCAGAGAATGACATAGAAGAGAAATGGGCAACACTGAAGGATAAGGTGTATCAGACTGCGAGTGACGTATTAGGCCACCCTGAGAGGAAGCATCAAGATTGGTTTGATGAGCATGATGAACACCTGAAGAAACTACTAGAAGTGAGGAATACAGCTAGGCAGGAAAACCTACAGTGTAACACAAGATTGAAGAAGAAGAAATACTCAAAGGCTCAGAGTGAGCTACAGAAGTACACCAGAGAGATGAAGTCCAACTGGTGGGATGAAAAAGCGGAGAAACTTCAAACTGCAGCAGACAGGAAGGACATGAAAACATTCTTCACAGCTTTGAGAGAAATCTACGGCCCTAAACCAAGAGAACTGATCCAACTAAAGGCTATGGATGGTGAAATGGTTTTGCAGGAGAAAGACAAGATCCTGGACAGATTTGCAGACTACTTTGACCAACTACTAAACAACCCTGGAGATCTCACTGAAGAGGCTAAAGAAGCTCTAGTGCAGTGACCAGCTGTATCAAGTCTGGATGAACCACCAAATTTTGATGAACTAATGGCAGCTATCAGGACAACACAGGATGGTAAAGCTCCAGGAAGGGATGGAATTCCAGCACAAGTGTGGAATTTGGTGGTGTTCAGCTGACCAACTGCCCGCACAAGCTCATCTAAGAGATATGGGATGCCCAGAAAGTACCTCAAGACTGGAAGATGCAAGTATTGTGCCTTTGTTCAAGAAAAGTGACAGGAAGGATTGTGGAAATTACCAAGGTATATCACTGCAAGCCACTGTTGGTAAGATTCTCTCATGTGTACTACTTAACAGACTCAGTGAACACATCTCGCAGAATGTACTACCGGAAACCCAGTGCCGCTTTAGAAGTGGAAGAAGCACAATGGACATGATTTTCTGCTTGAAACAGGTTCAAGAAAAGTGTATCGAACAGAACATGCCGCTTTATGTAGTCTTCATAGACTTCAGTAAAGCCTTCGATACTCTTTCGCGACAAGGACTTTGGCAGGTACTCAAGAAATATGGTTGTACAGAGAAGTTTGTCAGCCTGATCGAGGCACTCCATACAGGTATGCAAGCAAACGTGGCAATGAGTGGTTCAGTATCTAAAGACTTTTCAGTAAGCAACGGGGTGAAACAAGAGTGTGTGCTGGCACCTGACACTCTTCTCGCTACATCTGGCAGCCATGCTTGAGGTGGCCTTCAAAGACACTTCAGAAGGAGTATACATTCAAACAAGGAAAAAAGCAGACTTGTTCAATGTGGCACAGTTTAAAGCCAAGAGTAAGACATCGATAAAGGTAGTAAGAGAAATGCTCTTTGCCGATGACAGTGCTCTAGTTGCACACAGCGTGGAAGATATGCAATCTTTAGTGGAGAAATTTGCAAGAGCAGCTAGCCAATTCAGCCTCCAAATCAACATCAAGAAGACAGAGTGCCTTTATCAACCACCAAAGTTCCAATTATCAACATCACTACCAGAAGAGATCAGCGTTGGTACAGAGCCACTAGTCAAGTGCAAGACTTTCAAGTACCTAGGGAGTACTGTTTCAGAGAATGCTAGGCTGGAGGATGAACTATCTCTCAGAATGGGAAGAGCGAACGCTGTGTTTGGAAACTTGAGGGAGAGACTGTGGAACAATCGACGTGTCTATCTGTGTGAAATGCAAAGTGTACAGAGCGACAGTACTGGCTACTCTATTGTACAATGCTGAAACTTGGACTGTCTACAGAGTGCAGGTGAAGAAATTCCACGCGTACGTGATGAGACACCTTCGAGCCATAATGAACATCTCATGGAAAGACAAGATAACCAACATAGAAGTGTTGAAACGAGCTGGTCTACCATCAATGGAGGACATGCTAATACAGATGAACCTGAGATGGCTCAGTCACGTTGAGAGGATGGACCACCAGCGTCTCCCTCAGCAGTTACTCTACTCACAGTTATGCGAGGGCAAACGCAATCAGGGTAGACCAAGGCTCAGATTTAAAGACACTGTAAAAAGAAACTTGAAGAAGTTGGACATAGACAGGAGTTCCTGGCAGCGGAAGGCTAAGGACAGAGCTGTATGGAGGAATCTGATCAGACCTAAATGAAACAGTCATTGTCGCCCACGACAGACTGCTATGATGATGATGAGTGAGACCTGCGATGATGTATGGTTTGGAGATGGTGGCGCTGACAAAAAGACAGGAGGTGGAGCTGGAGGTGGCAGAGTTGAAGATGCTAAGATTTTCATTGGGAGTGACTAGGAGGGACAAGATTAGAAATGAGTATGTCAGAGGGACAGCTAAGGTTGAGTGGTTTGGAGACAAAGTAAGAGATGCAAGGCTGAGATGGTTTGGACATGTGCAGAGGAGGGATAGTGGAGATATCGGACAAAGGATGTTGAAGATGGAGCTGCCAGGCAGGAGGAAAAGAGGAAGACCACAGAGAAGATTCATGGATGTAGTGAAGGAGGACATGGAGAGGGTTGGTGTTACAGAAAAATATGCAAGGGATAGGGTGAGATGGAGACAGATGATCCGCTGTGGAGACCCCTGAAGGGAGCAGTCAAAAGAAGGAGAAGAATTTAAGCAGCTAGCTAGCCACTGTGGGCCACTCATTCATGAATGGTTCTGTGCCTGCTGTAGGATGGTCACATCCTATCAACCACTTAAACCACACACTCCTGTCCTCCACTGATGCTTTTTTTCATTAAATTTTTATCAGTTTACTCAGGCTTGCTATCTAAGCTAGGAGCTAGCCAGCCATCTGACCAGGCATAGGAAGTTTTCTGTACCTAGCAGGACGATGAGGCGGTGCGCGTCCTCTGGGTGTCGCTGGTAGCGGACCACCTCCTCATAGGGACAGCTGAGGGCACCGTAGCAGCTGCTGGAACAGTGGGTGTGGCAGGACTGGTGGGTGGTGCCGTGAGACCGCCGCCGAGACAGACGCATGCTGCGCCTGAAGCCCGCTGCGGTCAGAAGAGCAGATCAGAGGAGATAAGTGGAGGTGTGATGCAGATTACGAACCGAAGCTGCTCATTAAAGATTTCCCCTGACCCACTTTCTGTTATTGTAGAAGGCTGAAAGCGTACCACAATTACCGGGGCTTACCACGCTCAGTCCATGGGAGATGAGTCAGGGGGAATCTTTAATGAACAGCCCTCGTGGTAGAGACCACGGCAGCTCTCTGCTGCCATACAGTTGGAGAGTTTGAAGACGTACCTAAATATGTTCCTTCAATGTCGCTGATGAAGTCCTCATCCACTGATTTAGACATGAAACACAGCACAGACGTGACGTATGGAAGAAAGATCATGAACGGTGAAAATAAAACAACTCACCAAATACAGACGCAGAGCACGCTTTTCTCATTTGAACAGCCTTTTAAAATACACTAATGACCAATTGGTGTGTGTGTGTTTGTGTGTGTGTGAAAAACTTTAAAATGTTTAACAAAAAGCTGCTAATTTACAGGAAAAAACATTGAAAATTTACCAAAAATTGAAAAAGAAAAAAGTTGCAAATCTATGAGGAAAAAATGGCAAATTTCTGAGGAAAAAAAAGTTTAAAATTTGCAAGAAAAAGTTTAAAATTTGTCAGAAAAAGTTAGCTAATCTCCAAGACAAAAAGTTCAATTTTTTTTTAAAGAAAAAAGCTGCTAATTTACAAAAAAAGTGGACATTTTTTTAATAAAAACTTGCTAATTCACAAGAAAAAAGTGAAATTTTTTAGAGAAAAAGTTGCAAATTTACAAGAAAATCTTTGAAAATTTACTAGAAAAAAGTTGAAAATTTTTAATAAAAAAGTTGGTAATTTACAAGAAAAAAGTTGAAAATTTACAAGAAAAATTCTGAAAACTTGTAAGAAAAAGTTAGCTAATCTACAAAACAAAAAGTTCATTTTTTTAAAGAAAAAAATTGCTAACAAGAAAAAAGTGGATTTTTTTTATGAAAAACTTGCCAATTCACATGAAGAATGTGGAAAATTTTAAGAGAAAAAAGTTCCTAATTTACAAGAAAATTTTTGAAAATTATCAGAAAAAAGTTTAAAGGTTTTAACAAAAAAGTTGCTAATTTACAAGAAAAAAGCTGAAAATTTACAAGAAAAATGCTGAAAACTTGTAAGAAAAAGTTAGCTAATCTACAAAACAAAAAGTTCATTTTTTTAAAGAAAAAAGTTGCTCACAAGAAAAAAGTGGATTTTTTTTTACGAAAAACTTGCTAATTCACATGAAGAATGTGGAAAATTTTAAGAGAAAAAAGCTGCTAATTTACAAGAAAATTTTTGAAAATTATCAGAAAAAAGTTTAAAGGTTTTAACAAAAAAGCTGCTAATTTACAAGAAAAAAGCTGAAAATTTTAGAGAAAAAGTTGAAAATTGATCAGAAAAAAATTGAAAAAACAAAAAGTTGCAAATATACTGTATGAGGAAAAAATTCCAAATTTCTGAAAAAAAAAAGTTTAAAATTTACAGGAAAAAAAGCTGTAAATTCACAAGAAAAACATTGAAAATTTTTCAAAAAACTTACAAATTTACAAGAAAAAAATTGCAAATTTCTGAGAAAAAAGTTTATGAATTTACAAGAAAAACATTTAAAATTTAAAAGAAAAAAAGTTGAAAATTTGTAAGAAAACGTTAACTAATCTACAAAAAATTCAATTTTTTTAAAAGAAAAAAGTTGCTAATTTGCAAGAAAAAAGTTGAAAATTTACAACAAAAAAGTTGAAAACTTTAGAGAAAAATCTGAAAATTTACCAGAATAAAATGTGAAAAAGAAAAGTTGCAAATCAATCAGGACAAAAATTGCAAATTTCTCAGAAAAAAGTTTAAAATTTACAGGAAAAAAGTTGCAAATTCACTAGAAAAACATTTAAAATTTTCAGGATGAAAGTTGCTAATTTACAAGAAAAAGTGGAAAATTTTAGAGAAAAAAGTTGCAAATTTGTAAGAAAATTTTGAAAAAGAAAAAAAAAAAACCAAGAAAAAAGCTGCTAATTTGCAAGAAAAAAGTTGCAAATCTATTTTAAAAAAGTTAAAAATTGGTCATCTTTTTGCTTCCATACATTTGTGCGCTTGCATTAATAAATAAATAAATCTCCACAGACAGATAAAAAGAAACATTTTGAGGTTTTCATACCTTCTCTGAGCTCCTCTGACATTCAGACAGCAGCAAGTCAAGAAAAAAAACATCAAATGTTTCTCTTGAAGAGAGAAAAAAAGAGGGTGAGACTCCAAAGTCAGAGACAATTCAACAAAGACTTACCTACCAGATTCAAATGCCTCCTCGTCTGCATAAAGACACAAAACACAGCAGGAAATGTAAACACAAAAAGCCAAATGTGCAGTTAGTGTGAAACATATTAAAGGTACTAAAAGGTGTAAAATGTCTGAAATTTACCTGCTTCAACACATCTGTCATCAAGGGCCATGAGGTCTTCCTCTGCAGGTCAAACGAGAAGAAACCGTCAGAACAGCATTAATGGTCCAGTTTACGTCACTTTTCCCCCAGGACCACAGCTCCCATAGGTCTTAATGAAATCTTTGTGCCGTATTTGACCAATTTTTCTTAAATGATTTAATCGTTTAATAATTGCAGCATCACTGTGAATCATCTTTAAGGTTTGGTGCTGAAGTTCCCAATTTACAAGAAGAAAGTTGCTAATTTACAATAAAAAGTTTACATTAAGAAAAAGGTTGCAATATTACAAGAAAAAAGTTTAAAATTTTTAAGAAAAGGTTGATAATTTACAAGAAAAATGTATTTTTTTTTAGAGAAAAAAGTTGCAAATTTACAAAAAGTAGAAAATTTTAGAGAAAAAGTTACAAAAATTTTAGAGGAAAAAGGTGCAAATTTACAACAATAAAGGTGATTTTTTTTTTAGAAAAAAAGGTTGCAAATTTACAAGAAAAAAAACTGAAAAAGAAAAAAGTTGCAAATTTCTGAGAATTTTAAAAAAATTATTTAATCATTGCTGCATCATTGTGAATCATGTTTTGCAGCTTTAAATGTTTGTTTCAGTGCACATCTTTTTAAACAACCAAGAGCTGCAGTTAACGCGGCCTTCCCACTCATGTCTCCATCGCTAATCTTAGCTGGCTAGCTCCTAGCTTGGATCGTGAGAATGAGCCAACTAACATAAATCCGTATTAAACAAAGAAATGCCTCAGGTTTGGGCTATTTGGAACAGCGCAGAGTGGCAGGCAGTTCACCAAACATGGACAACTCCATGAAGGCACCTAAAAACTGTGTATGAACTGTTTTGCAGCCCTTTATGAACCCTGATGAAACCCAGGAAGCACCGTGTTCTTGAACATTCCTCAGCGTTCACTGCTCTGTGAGATGCTAGCCTGATTTTCGCCAACATTCGTCAGAAAAGTTGGAGAATCCACAAATGGCTACATTCGTCGGCATTCTCCACACTGTGAGATCCTAGATTTAGGGCTGGGCTCTGACTGGTCCATTCAGAAACAGTCATTCACAGAGACGAATGGAGAGAATGGCGACAGTTCAATTACTGGCCACAGGTGGCACCGAAAACAACGATGCACTGATAACTCACAACTCAGGTGTCTTACCTTCTTCTACGGTGCTCACTTCAGTCAGCGAGAAGAAGAAAACACAAAGACAAGTGGTCTGTGAGGCTGTACAGCAGCAGTCTGAGATGAAATCATGGAAACGTGAGTGGACTCACAGGTCTGTACGCAGGTGTGTGGCTGATAAGGCTGAGCCCACCAGAACTCCCTCTGCTTCCTGTTGGAAAGAACAGAACTGGGATGAAATCAGCAGTGACGTCCCATCAGAAAGAGAAGCTTTCAAAATGTGCCCAAAGACATGTTCAGATTCCCAAGCAACCTGAGTACCGACCAGTGATGCAGGATTTTGTGTGAGAAACAAATGACTCTACTTCAAATCTATTTTAAAAATTAAAAAATAAAAAGTCAAAAATTATAATTTAATTACATAGAATAAAAATGAAAAAAAAAGTGATAGGTGGAGGTATGACACAGACTAAAAATTTAACCAGTGATGGGAGTAACGCGTTACTTTAACGCCACTACTTTTGCAGTAACGTGTTGTGTAATGGAATTACTGTTTAAAAATTCAGTAATGGATTACAGTTACTAAAATTTGATGAGATGTGTTACTCGTTACTGGTTTTATTAAAATATGGATAGATATTTTTAGCGCAAATAAATGACTATACAAACTGACCCTACCGTGGCTGACGCAGCCGTCAGTCGATGTGACCTGTTGCAAAGAGCCTGTTCACTACTGAGCGGAGGAAAAGATGGAGCTACTTTGCTTTTGTGGAAATAGGCAGATTATTTTTCCTTTGTCGTGGTTAAGGACAAAAGTATATTGGTGGGTTGCTAGCTAAAGTGCCGGTTGAGACCTACTGCAATCTTCAGAAGTGCTTGAAAACAGCAACAAAGCTAGTGCTGTGCTATGCTAACAACACTGTGTTAGTAGAGCTACGCTATCTGAACACCCACGGCTGGATTTCAAGCACAGGAATGCATCTGGACAGTTTGTGACCCAGACCCTGGACTGTGATCCACTGAAGTTAAAACACATTTACTTGCTACCTGGATAAAGATTATTCAGAAATGGATTTTGAGCTCCAAAAGGCCTTTGAGGGACTGGATCATGTCACAGCAGACATCTGGACTGTGGATAATGGACATCTTCTTTGGATCACTGCACATCGGATTAAATCCATGTCATAAAGGAAAGATAAACATGGACAGCTTTATGCAGTGTTGCCAACTCTCATTATTTTGGAGTGAGAATCCAAAGTGAGGAAATTACTGGCAATATCATGTTGATTTTCTTCAGACTTTTCCAAGTAACTAATTACTTTAATCATGCAGTAACTGGTAAAGTAACTCAAAGCAGTAACTATTAATTATAATTAGTTACTATTTTTTAGTAAACTTGCCCAACACTGAATTTAACCAGCATCCAGATGAGCAGTGCACATTTACGGGAAAAAAAAATATATGAAAATTTACAAGAGAGAAATCACAAACAAGTTGAAAATCTGTAACAAAAAAGTTGCAAATTTATGAGAAATTTTTTTTTAATTTACAAGTTGCAAATTTTTGAGAAAAAAAGTTGGAAAATTTACAAGAAAAAAGTTGCATATTTATGAGAAAAATGTCACAAATCTACAAAAAAATTTAAAAGAAAAAAAGAAAATTTACAGAAAAAAATTGCAGATTTATGAGAAAGTTGCAAATTTTTGAGAAAAAAGTTTCAAATCTACAAGAAAAGAAATACCAACTTACAAGAAAAAAATTGGCAAATTTCTGTGAAAAAAGTTGAAAATTTTTAAGAGAAAAGTCACAAATTTATGAGAAAAAAGTTGCAAATTGAGAAAAAGTGGATAATTTACAAGAAAAATTAGCAAATTTATGAAAAAAATGTCATGAGAAACAAGTGATTTTACTCTTTGTGGAATCAAGCACGTATAGTACGATTATGGCACGCTTTTAGTCTCTCTTGCATGCATTTTTATGACTCGGTGCAACGGAGGCATACAGTAATCACTCAGTGTGTCTGTGTGTGGTTGTGTGTGTGTGTCTGTCTGTTACCAGCTCCTCAGCTTGCCCGGTCAAAATCAAGTGGAACTAAAAGCTTGTATCATTATATCACCATATTTTCTCGACTTTTAATTTGCCAGAATTTCGAGATAAGGCTTTGTTTTCAAAATAAACACAAATTTAACTCACCATTGTACCCTCAATGGAGCAGCGAAAAAAGGTATTGTAATAACTAGGCTGGGCCAGTAGGGGTTGCACCAAGGCAGCTGCACCTTGGTGCTTTCACTTGGGCCAGCTTTTGCCTTTTTATGAGTCTCTTATGATAAAAAAAAAAAAATGCAAATTTTTGCATGTGAATTTCAGAAGAAAACGACCGAGACACAACAGATAAGCCGAACTGGTAACGTTTGTGCAGGAAATCTTGCTAAATCTCTCGCTGTCAAACTTGAATTCTGAGCAAGCTAACATGATGGACAACTCTCCCGTCTCCTATCAGCTCACTCTCTGATTGATCACCACTTTGTTCAAATGACAGTTCCATCGACTGTATATTCTGAGTGGAATGCATAGCACTCCTCACATCTCAGGAAACTCTGACAAGCTAATCTGTAGGACCACCAAAATGATCAGGATTTTCCCCGTGACTGTCAGAAAGGGAGAATCAGCAACCTCCATACAACTCCCACAGTCTTAAAGGCAACCTCCCTATTCCTCTGTAGAGAGGAGACTCATGTTTGCTTTCAAATCACGCAGCCCTCACAGCTCCCTCTCCCTCAGTACAAACTTTTAAAATAAACACTGGACAAAAAACAATTTGTTTGCACTATGATTAGCAAAAAAAAAAAAAAAAACACAAATTCACACATTAGAGTAAAACAATGACAGTTCAGCACTGGTTCCGTCACTGGTCTGTGGACATGTCACACCTAGCTCGTGGAGGAATGGAGAAAGCTATCCAGACGTCACTGATTAAGACAAGAATTAACTAACTAACTAACTAACTAACCTGCACTTATATAGCGCTTTTCTAGTCACAAAGACCACTCAAAGCGCTTTCATTAATACTAACCCTCTATTCTAAGGGCCTATAGGAAACAGATATCTAGGGACAATTTAGAACAGCCAATTAACCTAACATGCATGTTTTTGGCATGTGGGAGGAAACCGGAGAAATCCCGGAGTAAACCCACGCAACACGGGGAGAACATGCAAACTCCACACAGATCACTGTTGGTCGGGGGCTGGGATCGAACCCACGATCCCCACAATCCCCCGGCCAAGGGTAAACTGTGCTGCCGCAGTGCTAACCACTGCGCCACCGTGCAGCCCACAAAAACATGAAACACAAAAAGCCTCATTTAACATGAAAAAGAAGGGTTCAATTGGCAATATTGATCTGACCGTCTGAGCAGGTTACTTGAGGGGATGAGGCCAGCGCACGCCGTGTTGCTGGGCAGCTTCCTGGCCTGCCACCAGAGGGCATCTGTCTGGTCCACAATCTCCAAGACGTCACCTTTCCTGAAGCTCATTCCGGCGTCGGCGCAGGGGATGGCTGGGTCCTGCTGGGGACTGTAGTCCGTCAAAGCCCGCATGTACAACTGTGACACACACAACAGGTTTGTTTATCACAATGTTATTGTGAGCAAAAGATGGAGGAATGTCTTAGACCTACCATGGTCTGATTGTGAACCGGCCTCTCTGTGATGGGAACCACCTTAAACATGATGGTGCCGCGTGACTGAGCTTGCTGATTGGACAGAAAGAAACAAAATGGGTGACAACTTACTTAAAACATGCTAATACTGTTATCCACTACAGCATTTAGTTCTGACTAGGCAGCTTGATTGGACAACAGGCATTTCAGGAGTGTGTATAATTCACTTCAACCGTACTCTGATGTAAACACATGCAACATTACTGGTGAGGATGAGAGTTCTGCTGATATGCCAAACAAAGATGCTGACAGATTGATCTTCAATTAGGCAGTTTAAAGGGGTCATTGAATGAAAAATGGTGCGTTTGTAGGTTTTAACGATCTGAAATGTGTCTATTGGTCACATTATCAAAAAATTTTCAAAACAGTCAATTCTCTTAAAAAAAACACAGCCTTTATCTCATTTTTCTCTCCCAGAAACAGCAGAAACATTTTTTGGCTCTTCTGGGCAAATCCTGTACGTCATGATTTGATAAGGCCAACCCAGTGCTGTCCTTGAGACCCACACACTGCTCTATTATTGGCCCGCCTATGTTAGAAGGGTAGTAGTTATATGTACGATTCATTATGTTCACTCTGGGATATTATGGGACACTATGGAATGGTGGGTAGGACAGCACTGTGTATATCTGTGTTGTTTGAGGCTGGTTTTGTTGTATGGACATCATTGTATGTTAGAATGGATGGGTGTTAATGTTGATTTGTAAAAAATACAGTAAATTGTTTACTTGGGGTCTTAAAGGTGGTAATTTATATAAAATTCACATGGGTGTATCTATGGAAAAGAGGAGATGGAATTAATAAGTGTTCACTTCTTCCTTCTCCCTTTCGAACAGTGTATAATGTTACTTTATTGCATTTGCCATTTGCTTGTATTTGTTATATTTTTGTGTTCGAAATAAACTATCTATCTATCTATCTATCTATCTATCGCCTAGCTGTCTGTCATGTAGATGGAAAAGGTGCTAAAGGTAGCCTGTTAGCCCCCCAGCTATCACTGGTACCAGGAAGCTCGCACCAAGTACAGCTTATATTGTTATTTTCCTCAGATCTTACTCACCCTAATAGCCATCCCTGTTACCACCTGGTTCACCAGTCCACACTAAACATTGCATCACTCCGGCCCATCTACCAATAATTTTGCCGCAATTCCACAGCACACCACCAGCACCAGCGCGCCGGTTGCTGCAACCGACCTAGCCCGGGACCCGAGGCTGCTGGCTCCCATGGCCAGCTCCTCCACTGTCCTCCGGGGCACCACACAACTCCACTCCACTCTTGCAGGCAGCGTAGGGGAGCCACCTCGTGGTGGGACGTCCCCCAGTTGTCCCTGGAAGCAGAGCGGCGTCCTATAGAGCGAGACACTGCCCTTTGAAATCCCGTGGCTTGGCTGGGCAAGCTTTGCCTCAGCTCGGCCCCCATCCAGCAGCCTCGGGCCTGGGCCCAGGTTGGTTGCTGCAACCAGGGGTCCACCGAGTGTGTGGTACTGGTGGTTTGCTGTAGAATCACGGCAAAATTATTAGGTGATGGGCCGGAGTGATGCAAGGTACACCATTAACTGTGGATCAGTCAACCAGCGCCACTCATCCGAGCTAGAAGGAGGCTAAAAGCTTAAGGCTATAAGCTAGTCAGCTAATGGCTAACTGACATAAGAGGGAGGGTGGAGTTGAATAGGTGAAGGATGTTTCTTAACGTGATAGTCTTTAAATCAGAGCGTTTTAAGAAAGTCAGGAAAAATACAAAACAAATTTGCTTCAGTAATCAGTCTCTCCAGGATTTTGTGATGTTGCGATCATGTCAATTCACATGAAATCAGCCAATCAGCACAACTACTGCACGACCTTGCAACTTTGTCCAATCACTGCAACATTCCTGCAATTTTGGCCAATCCTTGTCAATTTCTGCCAATTTCACCAATCAAATTAGTCTAACTGACACTCAAACGCTCACTCTAACCAATCAAATGCATCACTGCATCGCATTCACTTCCCTGCTTACAGTGAGTATTAACGGAACACATCTGCAAAAACGGAGTGTGTGATTTAAAAAAAAAAAAAAACACCCACCCACAAGGTTTCCAACACCGTCCCTTCCTCCATCTCCCCCAGCCTGCCAGTGGACATGTCACCACGTCTCTGTCCTGACCGCATGTACGAAGTGCTGGGTATGTGTTGAAAAACGTCTGCCTGCCCCAAAAGCACCCTGTTGTGGGAGCGTGCGTGAGGACAAACGCCACAAAACCACAAACAAAACAAGCAAATCTAACACTACAGCCAGTGTTTGAACATTTATACATCTTTAGAAGTAAAATCATTACTACATCTTGACAATGAGCTTTAAAGCTGTGAATCTCCGGGCTGGACATGCACCTCCCCCCTCCCACCACCCTGCTGTAAATGAAAGATGTGTGTCTGAAGAGACAAGTGTGTGTGTCAAGACGTGCGGCAGATAGACAGGTAGGAGTAAGGCACGGAAAGAGAGAATATTGTCTAATTTTTTTTCCAGAAAAACAGACTCCCATAGACAATACAGAGCAACAGTAAAACTTATTTCTTTTTTCCTCTCCACTCGGTACCGAGTAGTTGGGGACCGTAGGGAGTTTTCAAATGAAGGTGCTGCCAATAATTTCCAAATCTCTACTCTTTAACATGCATTCAATGCAATTTAGCTGTTGTAATGGATATTGTGTTAAAGTCTGTATTTGCTGTTGCACAAAAGAGTTTTTCTGTATAGCAGAAGTTTCTGCTTAATTTACAAATCACTGTAATAGGAAATGTTTGACAATCCTGTGCTTTTTTATATTGTTATATAGAAAATCACTGCAGTAAACTGGAAAAAAGCATCTGCTTTAAAATTTGTAATTCTTCCCACAACTTTTAGTACAACTTCCCACAACTTCTGGTCTGGGAACACCTTGGTATCCCCTCTGAAGAGCTGGAGCAGGTGGCTGGGGAGAGGGAAGTCTGGGCTTCTCTGCTTGAACTGCTGCCTCCGCGACCCGGACCTCCGGAAAAGCGGTAGAAGATGGATGGATGGAACTTTTAGTACAAAAAACGTCTAAAAACATCGCAACTTTTATTGCAGCTTCTTAAAAAAGCTCCTGCGAATTCAGGCTTTTTGGGCCGCAACAATCCTAAAAACATTGCGCAAAATCCTGGAGGGACTGAGTAATTTAAAAAAATTAAAGAAAATGTAAACAAAATATGTCACAAACACTTTATTAAGATGTGTGAGCTTTTAAAATGTGGAAAAAATGCAATCAATGACCCCTTTAATCAGCTATGGGAGATAGGAAAGCATCTCAATATTCCTACATTTCACTTCAACGTATATACTGGAGAACCTCCTCCCCATGCCTCCTTTTATTATCCAAAGCTCTCTCATGGCCTACACAAACAGTCCACAGATATCACATTCTACTTTGAAGTCTGGTTCTCATCCAGCTCTGCTGCTGGCTTCATCACAGTCACGCTATAGGTCAAAGTTCAACCACAGGCTTTTTATTAATCATTAATTATACTAACTGGCTTTCTCGTCTTATAATGTCAGTGTGTAATGCTGTGTTGTGTACTCCATTTTCCACAGTGAGGCGCTGTTTGAAAAGAAACAGCTTTCACAATCTATAAATTGTGTTGCCATGTTCCAGGACTGTGGCTAAGAGTTAGCCCCATTAGCGTCTGTATTTTAATTAAATGCTCACACAGTCTCTATCAGAGCCTAACAGTGTAATACTTGCTTCTTAAACAGAAGTTGAGACATCCTGGCTCTAGTACGGGCTTATTACCTCATAATTTAGCCTCTACACAGACAGGTAATCACTTCTCGGTAATTCTGTTGCAAAGGTGAGTTGAGGTTTTAGCTATCATCCTGATCAACCCCTCCCACAAGCTATGCAATGTTAATAATAGAATAGGCCTCATCCTGGAATGTTGAATGCAGCAGTCAAGCTAGCTAGCAGGTTGACCCTGTACATAAACCAGACCATCAATGATGGAGTAGCTTATTCTGGGCCTGATGAAATCACCCTGAGAAGGCTGAGATCTCCTGACCTTTCACCTTGACCACATCCTAGATACAGACCCATCCAGGATGTCCTTAACCCTCCTGTTGTCCTCGGGTCAAAATGACCTGCCACTGTGTTAAAAACCCAAAAAAATCCCCCTAAACAATATTTTTTCAACTTAAAATTTTATGACTTTTCCTAGATTGACCCCAACATTAGGATAAGTAAATTGTTGCCTTTATTCACATTTGCATGTAAGCCGTACAAAAAAAAAGGCACAAAGGTCGTCTTCGGGTCAAAATGACCCGACAGTCAAATTGAGTTGAAATCACAGTCACTGAGTTATTTACACACCACAGAATGTGAGAATGTTTTAGTTCTGTCTCAGATCAATCAGTAGCAGATGTAAACAACACAATAGCAGACGTAACCAAGACAAGACAGGTGGCCTTCTCGCGGACTGCAGTGCCTTTGATCGGTCTCAGATCAATCAGTAGCAGACGTAAACAAGACAAGACAGGTGGATTTCCAGAGGTTATAAAGGTGCTGCAGATGACAGTACCCCGAATTCTCTCTGTGCTGAAGCCATGAGTGTGCGTTATACCGTCGAACAGGCTATAGAGCTGATTTTTTTCAGATGTCCAGCAACACAACTCTGATTCAGAAGAGGAAGTGGAGGATGTATCAGAAGAAGAAGATAGGGAGGAATACAACCCAGAGCATGATGAATCATCTTCAGAAGAAGAAGAAGAAAACCCTGAAGCTGAAAGAGAGACTTTCCAATCAACAAACAAGAAACAAGAATGTAGTACTTCTGAGCACACAGCACAAAGACGCTGCCATTAGCGATCGTGAGGACAGGAAGCCAGCCATCATCCTAGATTACAACTGCAACAAAGGAGGTGTGGACAACCTAGATAAGGTGATTGGGACATACAGCTGCAGAAGGATGACTGCCCACTGGCCCCTGGTCATCTTCCACAACATCATTGATGTTTCCTCCTACAATGCCTTTGTGATTTGGAGAGAGCTCAACCCGACCTGGATGACTCGTAAGCAGAACAAGAGAAGGGTGTTTCTGGAGCAGCTAGGAAAGGCACTTGTAACTCCACTCATTGAAAGAAGGAAGCATGTCCCCCGCACAGAAGCCTCTGCAGCAGTTGTGAAAGCTATTCAGAGTGCAGGAACTCCTGATCAACCTGAGGATCCAGCTGCCACAGCCGCTGCCCCAGCTGGGGCAAGTAAGAGGAAGAGATGTCAGTTCTGTCCGCCAAAGAAGGACTGTAAAACACATACAGTGTGCTGCAGGTGTAAGAAAAAATATCTGCAAAGGCTGTGCACTTGCATACTGCCCTACATGTGCTAATTAGTTGAATGAGTTATGCTGTTTTTCACATTTTTGTATTGTATATTTTCTTACATTGTTCACTAGCAAAAAAAAATCAAAAGAAACTGAATCATTGGGATGAATAAAAATGCATTCAAAACTCATTTTTGCACATTTCTATTCTTTCTTATACAGATGAAGAGGGAAAACTATTTTGTGGTGAATGACAAGTTGTTTCTTCAAGCAAAATAAAATTTGGTGTTTAAAATTCAATTAAGCTGCTTATATTGGGGGTTTAGTGAAGACGGGTCATTTTGACCCGGAGGACACGGGGTGCATACAGAATATGAGGACAACAGGAGGGTTAAAGTCAAGGTCAATGGCCTAGGAGGAGTAGTGATTTTCCTGAAATCATGTAAGTGCCCAGATCTCCTGACCTTTGACCTTATGCACAATTTGGGTGCAAACCCATCTGAGGATCACTGTGAGAGAGTTTGGTGACCATTGGGGAAACTGCCTAGGAGGAGTAGAGATTCCTGTGAAATGTGGACGGACGGACGGAGGACGGGTGCCGCGTCACTGTGTTAGCTCCTTTCAGCTTCACCGTAATGAGCTAAAAACAGACACTTGGATAACATGATGTACGGGATCTAAAGTGTGCAAGCGCTAAGGGGGCTACAGTGAAAACTACAGAAGGTGAGTTCATCAAATAAA
Source organism: Pholidichthys leucotaenia (assembly GCA_020510985.1). NCBI lineage: Eukaryota > Metazoa > Chordata > Actinopteri > Cichliformes > Pholidichthyidae > Pholidichthys > Pholidichthys leucotaenia. The sequence continues at coordinate 334,445,282 of CM035845.1, forward strand.
TCTGCACACTTACAGTAGAGTGGTGCAGTGAAGCATGCTGGTCCACAGCCCAGAGGTCATTGGGTGTAAACCATCCTCTGCTACATTTGAACATGACTAGTGACTCACTCTTAACGAGATAACATCAAGATTTAAGGTTGGCAGTATACTGGTTACAAAGCATCAGCTTTTATGCAGGTGGTGTGGCTGAGCGGTCCAAGGCACTGGATTTAGGTTCCAGTCTCTCAGATGGCGTGGGCTCAAATCCCACCACTGCAACTGTCATTTCCTGTTTCTGTTTTTTCTTCCAAGTGAAGATGTGACCTTAGTTAAAGCTGCTCTTCTTGTCAGCGAAACAGATTATTGGTGGCAGAGTGAAGGTCACCTACACTAGTCGTAACTTGATAACGGAGAGTACAGATGGAGCAAGAACTAAGCTGGATCCATGGTATTCACTTATATTGTGCTTTTTCTCATCTCTAGATGACTAAAGTGCTTTATAGATCCTGCTATCCACACACTAATGGTGGCAGAGCCGCCATACACAGGCACTGGCCTGACCCACCAGGAGCAACCGGGGGTTCAGTGTCTTGCTCAAGAACACTTCGACATGCAGTCTGCAGACAGAGCAGAAACTGAATCCCTGACCCTCCAATCAGTAGTCAGCCACACTACACCTGCGCCACAGCCGTAGAACAACTGTGTGTGATGCAAAATCTGTCTGTGTGGACTGAACTGCACATTTTCCACAGTACTTCCGTTCTCCAGCAAAAGATCAAATATATTTTAACTACATGCCTATTTTTCCTCATCAATTGTCAACGACACCCTCTTCCTCTCATATGTCCACCATTGTTTACACTGAAAAGCCTTTATGCTGTTTGATTCACTGTTGCTCAAATCAGCTTCCTGGTGCATCACCGTCATCCATCAAGTGGAAATACACATGAACCTCAGATTATATCCAGTGTGAATGCTAAGCGCATGGCTGTGGAGCAGACAGCTTCTAGTGCCTGAAAAACTTCTTTGAACAGTGTTGTCTGCTATGGATTTTTTTTTTTTAATCATTGTCTGCTCATTCTGTCTCTTGTAATCACAAATGACATCACACCCAGTATGAGGATCCAGCCCCAGCATTGATCACTGCTGACTCAGCATTCTCCAAACCATGCTTATCTGTTTGGTCTGTTGTATTACAACTCTCTGTTCTGTTCTGAGACTTGGAATCTTCTTGTGGTACTCGTCTGCATGCATGACATTTCTCTTCTTGGCCAAGATGTAATAATAAATACTCAGAAAAGGCATCTTTGACTCTGCATTTCATTCACCAGATCAACAAGGGACATTTATCAATATAAAGAAAATCCACGACACGTCCATGTGGACACCACAAGTCCTGACTTCAGGTGACCACAGTGGACATTATAGAGGCTTTTCCTCCTCTGGTCCAGGTGAGGTCATCAAGTGAATCATCTGTAGACTTGCAGCAGAGCGGTCCAGTGGATGTATGCTGGACCCATTATCTGGAGGCTGATGGATCAAACCAGTCCTCTGCTACATTTCAGTTAAATTTCTTCTTTTAATTTGAAAGCTTCCCCACATTTAGGGCTCTCAGTCTACATGTTAAGTTTTATTTTGCTATGCTTTCATCATTCAAAATCCCTTTGTACAGTCTGATTATTGTCTCAAGAGGCAAAATCCTTCATCAGCCACACTGGGTTTAATGAGGTAGTGCGGCTGAGCTGTCCAAGGTGCTGGCTTTAGGTTCCAGTCTCTCAGGAAGCATGGGTTGAATCCCATCACTGCCATTTCTAGGTCAACTTATGTAAAAAAAAAACAAAAAAACAAACAAAAAAAAACAGTACACATCTGCTGATGTTCTTAAATTAGCAGTTTGACTATTTTGTGAGGCCACATACAGAAACAGCGATGCACACTCTGCATCTCAACAATCACACTGTGACCAGTTCAGCCCATCGTGAAGCTCCTGTGCAGCTGTCATTATGATAGCTGCCCACCCACGTCTGCAAGATGAGACAAGAAAATAGGCACCTTGACAACATCATGTATGAGTTATGGTGACCATTATAGAGGCTTTGTTCCAAGTTACTACACAACCAGGTGAAGTCATCATCATTCCTTGTACACTTGTAGCAGAGTGGAGCAGGGGACTCATGCTAGGACCGTAACCCTGAGGTTAATGGATCAAAACCATCTCTCCTACATCTGCACATGCTTACCAATTCACTCGTTGACCTAGATGTCAAAGCCATGTTTTATGGCTGGTAGTCTACATGTTTTTGGGAGAGACACTCTGTGAATTGCAATTGTTGCCTTGTAGGCTAAAAACACTCATTTGGCAGCTGCTTAGGAGGTAGTATGGCCGAGTGGACCAAGGCGCTGGATTTAGGCTCCAGTCTCTCAAGAGGCATGGACTTGAATCCCACCGTCGTCGGCCTCCATCGGTCTACGATGACCATGGAAGAGAATCCTAAACGTCTACTCTGCTGGAACAGCACCGCCTGTGGCTGAACAGGCCGATGCGCGAATGGCAGTCCCTGTCACACAGGTCGCACTTGTGGGTGGTCTCCGTGCTGCTGGGTCTGTGGCGGTTCTTCCTGCGGGTCCTTTTTTCATCTGCTGCAGCAGTCAGTCTCTCTTCACCCGCCTTGAGCTGTCTGGTCAGGGTGCCTCTCCATTTGGAGCGGTCCGTTGCAAGGTCCTCCCAGCGCTCTGTGTTGATCTCCAGGGTCTTCATGTCTCTCTTGCAGACGTCTCTAAAGCGCAGCTGTGGGCGGCCAACGTCTCTCCTGCCAGTCGCCAGTTCTCCGTAGAGGACGTCTTTGAGGATTCTGCCATCCTCCATACGGTGAACGTGGCCTAGCCAGCGGAGCCTGCGCTGCCTGAGTAGAGTGAAAATGGAGGGAAGGCCGGCGCGGGACAGAACTTCTGTGTTGGGCACTTTGTCCTGCCAGGATATGTCCAGGATGTGGCGAATGCAGCGCAAGTGGAAGGAGTTCAGTCTCTTTTCCTGCCGGGCGTATGTTGTCCACGTCTCACTCCCATAGAGCAGTGTGCTGATGACACAGGCGTTGTACACTGCCATCTTCGTCTTGACAGAGAGTTTGGGATTCTTCCACACTCGTGTGGTGAGGCGAGCGAGTGTGAAGTCTGATTTTCCAATCCTCTTGTTGATCTCTGTATCAAGGGAGAGGTTGTTGCTGATCATGGACCCCAGGTACGTGAACTGATTCACGACCTCCAGCTCGTAGTCGTCGATGGTGATGGTTGGTGGTGCTTCCGTGCCTTGCGCCAAGACATTAGTCTTCTTCAGGCTGATGGTAAGCCCGAAGTCCTTGCATGCCTGGGAGAAGCGGTCCATCAGGGTCTGAAGCTCCTGCTGTGTGTGGGTTGCGACTGCAGCGTCGTCTGCGAACAGCATGTCTCTGATTAGCGCCTCGCGTACTTTGGTTCTGGCTTTCAGGCGGGTGAGGTTGAAAAGCCTGCCGTCAGATCTTGTGTGCAGGTAGATTCCCTCTGTTGCTGTGCTGAAGGCATGCCTCAGGAGCATAGCAAAGAAAATCCCAAAGAGGGTTGGCGCAAGTACACAGCCCTGTTTCACTCCGCTGCGTATGTTGAATGGCTCTGAGACGTTGCCATCGTGCTGCACTATCCCCTGCATGTTGGTGTGAAACGCTTCGATGAGGCTTTGCAACTTTGGTGGGCATCCTATCTTTGGCAGGATCTTGAAAAGGCCCTCTCTGCTGACCAGATCGAACGCTTTGGTGAGGTCGATGAAGGCGACGTGCAGGGGCATGTTCTGTTCTCTGCATTTCTCCTGGAGTTGGCGGATGGAGAATATCATGTCTACCGTCGATCGCTCAGCGCGGAAGCCACACTGAGACTCAGGGTAGACACGTTCGGCAAGCTTCTGTAGACGAACGAGAACAACTCGTGCGTAGACTTTGCCAACAACGCTGAAGAGGGAGATGCCCCTGTAGTTGTTGCAGTCGCTTCTCTCCCCTTTGTTTTTGTAGAGGATGATGATCTTGGCGTCCCTCATGTCCTGTGGTACGGCACCTTCCTTCCAACACTGGCAGAGGACGTCATGCAATGGCAGCAGTAGGGCGGTCTTGCAGTGCTTGATCAGGTCAGGGGGTATGCCATCGTTGCCGGGTGCCTTGCCGGCGGCCAAGCTATCAATGGCCTTGCTGAGTTCGTCGATGGTTGGCTCGGCGTCAAGTTTGTCCATGGATGGCAGGCAGTCGATGGCATCAAGGGCTGACGGTGTCACAGTGTTCTGTCTGGAGTAGAGGTCAGAGTAGTGTTCCACCCATCTCTCCATCTGCTTGTTCTTTTCTGTGATCATCTCCCCAGTGGAGGATTTGAGGGGGGCCGTCTTGCTCTGAGCCGGACCAAGTGCTTTCTTGATGCCATCGTACATACCATGGATGTTCCCTGTTATGGCGGCGGTTTGAATGTCTTGGCTGAGCTGAGTCCAGTACTCGTTGGCACAGCGCCGAGCAGTCTGCTGAACTTTGCTTCTCGCAGCCCTGAGAATCTGGAGATTCTTCTCGTTTGGGTACTTCTTGTACTCAGCAAGTGCTGAGCGCTTGGCTTCAATGACGGGGGTCATCTCGGTCAACTTGGCATCAAACCAGTCCTGTGACTTCGAGGTCTTCCTCCCAAAGGTAGCCAAGGCTGTGCGGTGGATGGTGTTTCGCAGCTCTTCCCACTTCTGCTTTGCAGATTCTCCTTCTTGTGGTACACCAAGTTCCTTCTCAAAGGTGGAGGCAAACTGCTCAACAAGTTCTGGTTGAGCCATCTTGCTGGTGTCAATCCGTGCCTTTCCAGGCTGTCTAACACGATGGAATTTCTTCAGCTGCAGCTTGACCTTGCAACACACCAATGAATGGTCTGTGTTGCAATCTGCACTCTGGAACAAACGGGTGATTAGCACGTTCTTCAGTGAGGTGCGCCTGGTCAGGATCAAGTTCAGCTGGTGCCAGTGCTTTGAGCACGGATGTTGCCAGGAAACCTTGTGTTGGGGCTTGATCTTGAAGAACGAGTTTGTGATGCACAGATAGTGATATGTGCAGAACTCGAGCAGCCGCTGTCCGTTGTCGTTCATTCTGCCCACGCCAAAAGGTCCAAGACAGGAGGGCCAGGAGTCGTGGTCAGCACCCACTCTGGCATTGAGGTCTCCAAGGAGAATGAGTTGTTCAGAGTTGGGGATGATCCTGACAGTTGTTGCGAGATTCTCGTAGAACTCGTCTTTTGCCTCTGGTGTGGCTGTCAGTGTTGGGGCATACACACTGACGAGGGTGACTGGGCCTTGAGTGGTGTTCAGGCGGATGGTGAGGAGTCGTGCAGAGCCAGTGCTGCCCAGTTCCACCATCTTCAGCAAGGTGTTTTTCACTGCGAAGCCCACTCTGTGTTCCCTGTGTTCGTCACTGCCCTTTCCCTGCCAGTAGAATGTATAGTCCTTCTCTCTCAGTGTGCCTGCGTCAGCCAACCGTGGTTCCTGGAGAGTGGCGATATCCACTCCCAGTCTCTTCAGCTCATTATTGATGATGGCAGTCTTCCTGGTGTCGTTGATGTCCTTGAGGTTAGCAGCGAGTCCTGTCATCATAGTGCGGACGTTCCAAGTTCCCAGTTTTAGAGTTGGTCTCTTTTGTTTTATTGTCTTGCCTGGTGCAAAGGTTCTCAGCCTGCTGTTCGGACTTCTCCTCATCCCCATGCACCCAATGAGGAAAGCAAGCTGTGGCGGGACAACACCTTATTGGCTGGGGGCTGCCCAGCTTGAGGCGGGCGGTAGCTGTCCAGTGAGATTCGATGATCCCTCCCACCATCGGGAACAACCCCTGGCGCTGCGCTCTACACCAATTGAGCGGTGGCTTATAACCAGTAACTGTCATTCCCCGTGTTTTGTCTACGCCAAAGGCGAAGCTGGAGTGTCCTCTCCAGTGATCCGGTGTTCTACCTTCCAGCGTTGGGCGTTGGTAGGATTCAAGCCTGGACAGGAAGATATGGAGGACAAGATGTTGCCCATGCAGCATGTCCCCCCTCTCCACGTCACTGATGAATCCAAAGGAACAGCAGGGCTGCTACAGTTTGGCACCAGCGCCGTTGTTGGAGCTGCCAGAACGATGTTGAGCACAACATAGAACTGCCTTAGGGGCTCAGACTCCGGATTTTTCCTCAGGGTTGACTCCCGAAGCCTTTCCCGTGACCGGGTATGCCGCAAGGCAGCGGAGGTTTGAAATCAGGGTTTATCTTCCCCTAGATGGGCTACCTTCCCAGGTTGACGAGCCACCATCTACCCGAAGCATCTGGTTTTAAGGCGCCAGAGATCCGCCCTCGCCCCTTCTCCTATTAGTATAAGCAGTTCCGCCGGGCTTAGAGACTAAACCACACGGGCAGGCTAGGAGTTGGACTTAGTTGTCAGAGGCTTTTCGAGATGCACGCCGTAAGGAGCATTTTATCAGCACTGGGAGCTTAACCCTAGTGCCGCTCCTGGCTATGACAACCTTGGAACCAATACCACCACTACCATCTTTAATGATCACTGTTTAGTTTATGGGTTCTGATGTTATAAAAAAAAAGCATCAAGTTGGTTTCTTGCATTAAACACTCAGTGAGATAAGTTGTGTTGCTTAAGTCAGCCCAAGAATAAAGGTCTTGGCCCTTTTACAGTCCTACATGCTGATATACTCAGAGTCAGTTTGAAAGGGCAATTTTAAGGAAAACGATTAGGCACCAAGGAGACAGTGTTGGTCACTGAGTGGACTTGAACTACCACCCTCTCACTTAACAGCCAAGGACACTGGATGAGGGAGTGTTCACACCTGACCCATCCAGTCTGGACTTTCAGACTAAAACTTTTATTATTTATTTATTTGAAAGGGACAATGAATCTTTATGAAGATCAATGTAGATGTAAATCTGCCAGACTTAGCAAACCTTCTAAATTACATCTGCAGTCCCTCGGCAGGTCACAAAAATATACATCATTGGAGAGTCTAAAAACAAACACTCAGGCATGCATCACACAAACAAAGTGCAGTGCACGCACACACACGCACATACAGTATGCCCTGCACAACAATAACAATAGACAACGACAACAACAACATTGTGCAATAGTGCAAAAGGGATGCATATGTGTGCAACACACAGGCACACACATACCATATACAGTCATGCGAAAAAATTTGGACACCCCTTTAAATATTCAGTTCTTTATTAAGAAATGTTTACATATCTATGTCTAACCTTGTTTTTGCTTTTATTTGCATTTTTTTAAATTTATTTTAGCCATTTTAAATGGGAATGAATGTGGGGGTGGCCTAAAAAAGATGGGGGGTGTCCTAATTTATTCCTCACTATTTGTTTAGAATGACATTTTACAGAAAATTTGAAAAAAGACTTTAATTCATTTTTAATTGTTTAGTCGTATTACGTGAATCTCCTAGTATTTTTAACGTTGCTATTAAATATCCATATGTCCAAATATGTAAAAAAAAAACAAACACACAGGCTTATACAGTGTCCTAATTTTTTCACATGACTGTGTTCACATGCCGCAAAGCATCCCCTAATCATGATTACAGTGTTGATGATTTAAAAGCCAGTTTTTAAGATGAGTTTTGAAAGAAAGTTCTCTGACTGCAGGTGGCATGTTGTTCCATATCTTGGTGCCCCTCACTGATAGCACAGATTGAGCAAAAGTAGTGCATCTGTGGGGGACCTCACAGTCTCCTCTGGTGGCTGTACCGGCAACAGTCCTCAGTTTGATATATTCTCTCAGGGGTGGTGGTGCAGAACCATTTAAAATTTTATATATCAAACAAGTGAATTTGAAAGTTTGACAGTTTTCAAAAGACAAAAAGTTACATTTCTTGAGAATATGACAACAGTGATATGAAAAATCTTTCTTATCCAGAATTTTTATGGCTTTTTTGGAGAGTGATTCCATGGGTTTGATTGTAATTATGTCAGTAAGTGACCAGCTGGTAAAACAATAGTTAATGTAGGAAAAGATCATTGCATGCAGGAATATTTTTGCCACCTTGACTGTCAGCGATGGTCTGATTTGTTTAAAATTAAATATGATTATGTTTGAAATTTTTTTTTATGTGATTTTTAAACGTTAGAGTGGAATCAAGAGTCACACCAAGGTACTTAAATTCCTTGACTAGTTCCAACTCCTCCCCTTTTAAAAAATATTTGAGTTTGTAATTTTTAATGTTTGTTTAGCAAACATCATACAGTTTTTTTGTGTTTAACAGTAAGCATGAATTATTGAGCCAATTATGAATTTGGGGCGTCACTGATGTAAGAATATAAGTGGCTTCTTGTGTATTTTTTGCAGGAGTGAAAATAAGTGTATCATCTGTGTATATTTGTATGTGAATGTTTCTGCATGCATTTGGTAGATCATTTATGTATATGGAAAATAAAATCGGTCCAAGTATGGAGCCTTGTGGAACTCCCACCTGACACCTCAAATATGGCGATTTGACACCATTGACCACTACACACTGTTGTCTGTCTGTTAAATATGATTTCATCCATTTAATAGCATGTTCCAAGAAACTGAACTGAGTAAGTCTGGTTAATAATTTTTATTTTTTTTTTGACTTATTTTGTACCCGTAGGTAGATTTGTTCTGCAGTCTGGTGACAAGCCACCGGCTGCCGGTCACTGCGTGCGCAAGCGCCCCTTAACTCCCTAACCTGCATGTTTTTGGCATGTGGGAGGAAACTGGAGAAATCCCGGAGTAAACCCACGCAAACACGGGGAGAACATGCAAACTCCACACAGATCACTGTTGGCCGGGGGCAGGGATCGAACCCACGATCTCATGATCGTAAATCTCTCTGAGTAAGTAACTGCATATATTCCTGTATATATTTGCATCCTTTTATAGAAATGTGGACAGACTGTAATTTACTGTACATACTCCGTTGTCATTGAATCCTTATTTAAATCTTATTTAAATCCTCCACCTGAACAACGAGAGCAAGTTTTTAGCCAAAGTCAAATTCCTTGTATGTGTTGTGCATACTTGGCCAATAAAGCTGATTCTGATTCTGATGATCCCCGTGATCCCCCGGCCGAGGGTAAACTGTGCTGCCGCGGTGCTAACCACTGCGCCACCGTGGTCAAGAGTGTCAAATGCCTTCTTTAAATCTAAAAATATGGCACCTACACAGCTACACTTATCTTAAAAGGATTTCATTTTTTCTAAAAACAGGCTTATTGCTGATTCTGTTGAATGGTGGGCACAGAAACCAAACTGTGTGTGATGTAGGGGGGTGTCCCCATTGTTCAGATGTCCATATGACAATTTAACCACCCATTTTTCAATTATTTTGGAGATAACGGGTAATATATTGATTTGTCTCTAACTGCTTATATCACTTTTAGAAATTGGTCTGACCACTTCCATCTTCCAAGCAGTTGGGACAACAGAATGTTTGATTGACAAACTGATTAAGTGTGTAATTGGACAAATGAGATATTCTTTATGTTCTTTTAAAAAGTTGGTGTTAAAACCATATTCATCCATTGCTTTCAAGATGTTTAATGAACTGATGATTTTTCCAACTTGCTTTCAGTTATTACCGATAAACTAAAAACTGTTTTTAAAAAAAAAAAAAAAATTAAAAAAAAATGTTTTTTAGTGTAATGGAAAGCGAAGTTGCAAAAATCATCAGTTCATTAAACAGCTTGAAAGCAATAGATGAATATGGTTTTAACACCAACTTTTTTAAAGAACATAAAGAATATCTCATTTGTCCAATTACACACTTAATCAGTGTGTCAATCAAACATGCTGTTGTCCCAACTGCTTGGAAGATGGAAGTGGTCAAAAAAAAATAAAAATGGTTATAATGACCGAAAGAACGAGATCGCGGATACAAGCGGCTGAAATGAGCTTTCTTCGTAGGATCGCTGGACTCACCCTCAGAGATAGGGTGAGGAGCTCAGTCATCCGGGAGAGGCTCAGAGTAGAACCGCTGCTCCTCCACATTGAAAGGAGTCAGTTGAGGTGGTATGGGCATCTGATCAGGATGCCTCCTGGACACCTCCCACTTGAGGTGTTTCGGGCACGTCCCACTGGGAGGAGACCCCGGGGCAGACCCAGGACTCGGTGGAGAGACTATGTCTCTCAGCTGGTCTGGGAACGTCTTGGTATCCTCTCTGAAGAGCTGGAGCAGGTGGCTGGGGAGAGGGAAGTCTGGGCTTCTCTGCTTGAACTGCTGCCTCTGCGACCCGGACCTCCGGAAAAGCGGTAGAAGATGGATGGATAGATAAAAACTGGTTTGTAGGGTTAATGGGACTAAATGTGTGATCAAGTGGATTAAATAAATGACATATTTCTAACACAAAGTTTATGAAAAATGATTAAACTCTGTGGCAATGACCAAAGGATTCTGTAACAAATTGTTATTAACATAAAGTTCCATGTCGTATTTTTTGTTTTATTTGTATACTGTGGAGCAGTGGTTCTCAACTGGTCTGGCTTTGGGACCCACCATCACCCCTCAATGACAAGCTGCGACCCAAATCAAAGATTTTCAAATTCTCAAATTTACTGAATGTAAAGATTGTGCATTTTGAACCTGAGGTAGAAGAACAGAATATCACAGTATACACAAAACAAATTTAATGATTAACCAAAATGACCAGTAAGTGGCAATACAACAGAGGGAACAATTCCCTTTAATGCTGAATTAGCTGCATTTTAAATTAAAAATTAAACAAAAAGTGCAATTCAAAAGAATTCAAGTCTCAAAATTGACTTTTCTTCTGATTGTTTTTTCAGTATTTACCTACTGATAAGGTTATATGTTTTGAAGAAAATGAAGGAACACTCACTAAAACCTGTAACAGTGACATCATAGACCTGAGTCTGGAGGAATTAATGGGAGAACTGGGGATGTTTTTTGCTCTTGACAAGAGTCTCAATGTCTGGAGTTACATTAGACAAAGCGACTCTGAGGTCATGCTCAGTGTCCAGTCTGTTTCTCTGTTTTGTGTTTAACTGAACCAGAGCTGAGAAGCCACACTCACAGAGAGAGGTAGTGCTGAAAGGCAGGAGGGTTTTTACTGCTCGAATGGCAAGAGAAGGATACTCGCTCATCACAGCGCTGCACCAGAACTGCGAGAGGCTTACCTCCGTGAACCTCTTTTTCAGCATGCGGTCACATGATAGCTCCACCAGCTGACTCTCTTCGTTGCTTGGCAACATAACGCTTTCCATGTCGATTCCAAAGGGATCGCGTATCCAGTCGTCATCCTTCCGTTTCTCGGGAAAGTACTCATTAATATAGTCCATGTCGTATCTGTGTTTCGCCATGCTCAATTAGCATATACAAACAAATGTTGCGAGTCTTCTTCTATGGTGCGAAATATGATGTCGTCCGCCACCTACTGCCTACTCGAGACCTACTGAGCTGACGACACAGGTTTATTTCTCCTCCAATATAGAAACAGGCTCCCTCTGAGTGCCAAAGCGAACTGCTTTACACATTTTCTTCACGCCAGGATGATGTGGTCTGCCTCCTCTGCCAGCGTGCGGTAGTCCCTGGCCACCAGCAGCGGTGAGTTCGCGAGAATCGCTCTTGCAGAAGCCTGTAGGTTTCTGAGGAAGAGGTAGGTGAAAAGGAAAGATGCATCGTCCGTGCCCATCAGCGCAAGCATGCTCTCCATCAGGTCCACAGCATCTGTCTGCTAGCTCCGAGCGGGTGAGAAGCTTTTCTGCCCTCTGTGAAAGGGTATAACGGCACAGCAGCAGTTGCTTGAGAGCGCCGTGTTTTCCTTGGCCTGGTGGGGCTCAGAGGAGACTAATGGCATGCTGCGTGGATGTGTGTCCAGTGAAGTCACCACATGATAGTACTTTGTGTCATCTGCCACGACTCCGCAAAGGGCGAACTGGGCCTGACCAAGCGGCCAGGTCGTAAAGCCTAAAAGTCCAGGAGTCTGACTGCAACGGTACATGCAGTGGTGGAAGACTCCAACGGGAGTGTCTCCGTGGTGGTGGTGCTCGGTCCATTTTCCATTTCACGTCTCTAGGTCACCAATGTGGAGGATGAAAGCAGTCGAGACATGAGCTGACGACACAGAGGTTTATTTTTCCTCCAACACAGAAACATTCTCCCTCTGAGTGTCAAAGCGAACTGCTTTATACATTTTCTTCCCGCCTCTGGCGCTCAGGGTAAACACATTTACATACCTGTTACCAGGTGTGAACGCACATCAACATACACATTAACACATTCGCGCCCCTGTGTCCTCAGGTGTGAGCCTGGCACAGCGGGGGCGAAAGGCACATCTTTATTTACTACATACCCCCGGTGCTCTGGCGTCCCTGGCTAGCACCCCCAACACCCCAAAGTACTGGGTGGAGTGTCATCTCCTTTGTGTCACCACACAGCCCCCACCCCCCCAACACCCAGAAGGGGTCCTAACCCTCCAGACCTTTGGGCTTGAGCAAGCACCTGTAGCGGCTGTAACGTGGGCCAGTCGAAGCGCCTTCCTGTCGAGGCGGGTAGGAGAAAGGCTTGGTCTCTGGAGGCAGAAAGGTTGGGGAGGGGAAAAAGTTATTTTCCTGAAAACAGTCCTCTGTCAGGGGAACACTAACCTGCGGACCCACTGTAGGAGGGCGCCCGTGCTGGGGAGCTTGAGCCAACACCTTCTGCTCGTCTGCCAACACATAAGCGGGCTTTAGCCTGTCTATGCAGACAGTTTCCTTATGCCCCCCCAAGTCTAACACAAAATGTTTCTCCCCAGTTTCCAGCACTCTGAACGGGCAGTCGAACTGTGGACACAGCGGGGTTCTGTGGGTGTTGTGCCTGACGAAAACGAATTTGGCATTCTCTAAGCACTTTGGAACAAAAGTGCGGGGAAAACAGTGGTGTGCCAGGCCCGAAAAACTGGCAGCCCCTGTACCGGAAAAAAGGTGCGCAGGTAGATCAGTACCAGGCGTGGGGCTCTCTGGCAAAAATTCCCCCGGGATCCACAACGGCTGAGAAAAAACAAGTTCTGCCAGGGAAGCTGCCAAATCCTCCTTAGGTGCGGAGCGCAACCCCAATAGGACCCAAGGCAGGCGGTCGACCCAATTTGCATCCGTTAGCGAGGCTCAGAGCGCTGCTTTAAGAGACCTGTGAAAACACTCACACAAACTGTTAGCTGTGGGTTGTACGCGGTGGTGCGGTGGATTTTGACCCCAGGCTGTCGGCCATCGTGGACCAAAGTTCCAAAACAAATTGCGGACCCCTGTCGGAAGTAATGTCCGACGGGGATCTGAACCGTGTAACCCAAGATGACAAAAATGTGTGGGCTACCTCTGCCAACGTGGTGGAACTTAGCAGAACCACCTCTGGCCAATGCGTAGTGCGGTTCATGATTGTTAAAAGGTGTGTGAACCCCTGCGTTGGTGGAAGGGGACCCACTAAGTCCACGTGTATATGGTCGAACCTCCTGGCTGAAATTTGAAAAGGCTCGAGGGCAGCTTTGGTGTGCTTGTGCACCTTAGCCTGTTGGCACGCAACGCACGCTGCAGACCATTCTTTCACATCCCTGCGTAAGTAAGGCCAAACCATTTTGGACCCTACTAGTTTAACTGAGGCTCACACGCCAGGATGTGAAAGGGAGTGGATGGACTTGAAAACGCGGCAGCACCAGGAGCTCAGAAACACAGGACGGGTGCGGCTGGTGGAGATGTCACAGAGCAAGGGGGGGCACCCTTTTTGTACCACCCTGCTCTGAAGTTTTAATTTGGTAACTGCGGACTGGAGTGCGCAAACGTCTGGGTCTCCGGTTTGGTTGGCGGCCATTGCGGAAAAATCGATGCCCATGTATACCAGAGAGACCAGCGCACGTGACAAGCAGTCTGCCACAATGTTCAATTTACGAGCTACATGTTGGATGTTGGTGATGAACTCCGTAATTGCGGCCAAGTGCTGTTGTTGCTGAGCTGACCACAGTTCCGAGACTTTGGACACTGCATAAGTCAGTGGTTTATGGTCGACAAACGAGGTAAACTTGCGACCCTCGAGCCAGAACTGAAAATTACGTGTAGCGAGGTGGAGAGCCAACAGCTCTCTGTCAAAAATGCTATACTTATGCTCGTTGTTGCGTAAAGTACGGCTGAAAAAGGCGAGGGGCTGCCACGAACTGGAGACATACTGTTCCAATACGGCTCCTACCGCGACGCCAGACGCGTCTGTGGTGAGCGCTATCCTCACTGATGGGGCTGAGTGGGCCAGCAAAGCTGCATTATTGAGTATTGTTTTTGCATTTGTGAATGCCTGGACCTGCTCGGGGGTCCAGTTGATGCTATCCGTGGGCTTCTTTTTTTTGAGCGCGCCATAGAGTGGCTGCAGCAGCTGGACTGCACAGGGGAGGAAGCGGTTGTAAAAATTGACCATCCCCCAAAAGTCCTGCAGCGCCCTCACGGTCTGTGGACATGGAAAATCCGACACTGCGCACACTTTATCCGGCAGCTGGATTGCACCATCTGGCGAGATGCGATGGGCCAAAAAGTCGATTACCGGCAGCCCGAACTGACACCTCGCTGGGTTAATGATCAGCCCGTGCACTTCCAAATGTTGGAAAACTTGTTTGAGATGGGTGAGGTGCTCCTCCTCTGATGCGCTAGCCACCAAAATGTCATCCAAGTAGATGAAAACGAACGGCAAGTCCCAAAGCACCACGTCCATCATCCTTTGGAAAGTTTGTGCTGCGCCCTTTAACCCGAACAGCATGCACTAAACTCAAAAAGACCAAAGAGGGTTATTACCGCCGTTTTGGGGATGTCCTCGGCATGCACTGGGACCTGGTGGTAACCGCACACCAGATCCATTCATTCATTCATTCATCTTCTTCCGCTTAATCCTTTTCGGGTCGCGGGGGGGCTGGAGCCTATCCCAGCATCTTTGGGCGAGAGGCAGGGTCCACCCTGGACAGATCGCCAGTCCATCACAGGGCCAACACAGAGAGACAGACAACCATTCACTCTCACAGTCAGACCTAAGGACAATTTAGAATCACCAGTTTGATGCCAATTAACCTAACTTGCATGTTTTTGGCATGTGGGAGGAAACTGGAGAAATCCCGGAGTAAACCCACGCAGGGGAGAACATGCAAACTCCACACAGACCACTGTTGATCAGGGGCTGGGATCAAACCCAGGATCCCCCGGCCAAGGGTGAGTTGCTGTGCTGCCGCAGTGCTAACCACTCCGCCACCGCACCGCCCACCACACCAGATCCACTTTTGAAAAAATGCGTGTCCCGGTCAGGTGCATGGAAAAATCCTGGATGTGCGGGACGGGGTAACAATCGTGCTCTGTGGCATTGTTTAAGCGTTGGACATCGCTGCACGGCCTCCACGACCCATCAGATTTTGGCACCATGTGCAGCAGGGATTCCCAAGGGCTGTTGGAGCGCCTAACGATGCCTAAGCATTCTAAGTTAGTAAACTCCTTGTGTGCGATGGCTAGTTTAGCCACATCCAGGCAGTGAGGGTGCACAAACACGGGCGGACCTTTTGTGGTGATAAAATGCTCGACCCTGTGTTTGGTTACCATAGCGGAAAACGTGGGCACCGTGAGTGCTGGAAACTCGGAGTACGCTGGTACTTACCCCCTGGAGCTAGAATATTTGTGCGTGTTGGTGGCCCAACTCCCCGAGCTGTGCAGAGCAAGGAGGGAAAAAATACAGCGTCTACTAAATGCCTGTTGGCAACATCAACAAATAGTCCATGAGCACACCGAAAATCAGCACCTAAGATGGGGACCGAACATGCAGCGACCACAAAGCCCCACTGGTAATTGCATCCATGTAAACATACAGTGACCGTCCTTTCTCTGAACGTCCTGATGTGGGATCCATTTGCGGCCGTTAAAGACGGCCCACAACCTTCTGCCAGCCAGTCTGTGGTGACTGGCAAAATGTGGTTCTTCTGGGAGCCAGAGTCTACCAGAAAACATCTCCCCGAATGTGTGTCCGTGATGAAAAGCAGCTTTCCCTGTTGCCAACGGTCACAGCTGCTACTGACCGCTGGCTGTCTCGTTTCCCGGCTTCTTGAAGTGGCACAGCAGCAGACAACGTTGGGTTTCCTTGGGCAAGGACAACCCCTCACAGCACCAGTAAACATACAGGGAACGGACATTGAGATGGTGATATCCTACAAGTACCTTGGTGTTCATCTGAACAATAAACTAGACTGGTCACACAATAAAAAAGACGCAACAGACTTACACAAATGGTCCCCTCCAGTATACAATTAGGACAATATCAGTCACTACGGAGGGTGACAATATGTATGGGTACATATTCATACCATGTAGGATAACTAAGTAGACGATTATGCTGTTTATTCCATCCTGCTACAATGCTCTGCACTTTGTATATATATTTATGTGTACGTATGTATATTCACTGCTCTTATTTTTATTTTTCGTATCTTCTTAATTATTGCTCTGAGTGTTGCTATCCCTGTGCTGTTGCAATCCTGGAATTTCCCCATTGTGGGACTAATAAAGGCTCATCTTATCTTAAAATTGCGGTGATAAAAACACAGCATCCTGGTCCTGTTTCTCCAGGTGGCAGTCTCGGCCACCACCATCGGCTCCTCGACCTCACTGGGCTCTGTCGGAGATCCCGGTCTCATTGCATGAATGCTGAAAGCCTGGTTTGCCAGGATGATGTGGTCTGCCTCCTCTGCCAGCGTGCGGTAGTCCCTGGCCGCCAGCAGCGATGAGTTCGCAAGAATCGCTCTCGCAGAAGCCTGTAGGTTTCTGAGGAAGAGGTACGTGAAAAGGAAAGATCCATCGTCCGTGCCCATCAGCGCAAGCATGCTCTCCATCAGGTCCACAGCATCTGTCTGCTAGCTCCGAGCGGGTGAGAAGCTTTTCTGCCCTCTGTGAAAGGGTATAATGGCGCAGCAGCAGTTGCTTGAGAGCGCCGTGTTTTCCTTGGGCTGACGGGGCTCAGAGGAGACTCATGGAGTGCTGTGTGGACGTGTGTCCAGTGATGTCACTACATGATAGTACTTTGTGTCGTCTGCCATGACTCCGCAAAGGGCGAACTGGGCTTCCACATGAATAAACCAAGCAGCCAGGTCGTGAAGCCTAAAAATCCGGGAGTCTGACTGCAACGGTGCATGCAGTGGTGGAAGACTCCAACGGGAGTGTCTCCGTGGTGGTGCTTGGTCCATTTTCCATTTCACATCTCTAGGTCACCAATGTGGAGGATGAAAGCAGTCGAGACATGAGCTGATGACACAGAGGTTTATTTTTCCTCCAACATAGAAACAGTCTCCCTCTGAGTGCCAAAGCGAACTGCTTTATACATTTTCTTCCTGCCTCTGGCACTCAGGGTAAACACATTTACATACCTGTTACCAAGTGTGAACGCACATCAACATACACATTAACACATTCGCGCTCCTGCGTCCTCAGGTGTGAGCCTGGCACAGCAGGGGCGAAAGGCACATCTTTATTTACTACATACCCCCGGTGCTCTGGCGTCCCTGGCTAGCACCCCCAACACCTCGAAGTACTGGGTGGAGTGTCATATCCTTTGTGCCACCACAAAACTTTTATTATTCCCAGAGGGAAATTCAGGGCATCCACTGTGCGGTGCCAATCCTTTCACACCTCGGACCACTTTAGAGTCTCCAATTAACCTAACTCGCATGTTTTTGGCCTGTGGGAGGAAACCGGAGTACCAGGGGTAAACTTACGCAGACACAGAGAGAACACGCAAACTCCACACAGAAGGGTCACTGATGGCCAGGAGATGGGATCGAACCCATGACCTTCTTACTGTGCTGCCACAGTGCTAACTGTTGTGTTGTCAATGGGACATATTATTGTGTGACATGGATGTTGGCTCCACCTTTTTGGTTCCGCTGTCACCCGGGGTGTAAGAGGGCTGTGAGGGAGAGGGGCGGTCTCTTGACCTCCTCTCAGCTTGACGGGAGCACCTTGTATATTATCAGTGAGTCCACAATAAAGTCGTGTTCAGTTCACCATTCGGTCTCATCCTTGGT
This sequence comes from Pholidichthys leucotaenia, assembly GCA_020510985.1. Lineage (NCBI taxonomy): Eukaryota > Metazoa > Chordata > Actinopteri > Cichliformes > Pholidichthyidae > Pholidichthys > Pholidichthys leucotaenia. The sequence continues at coordinate 334,463,330 of CM035845.1, forward strand.
TCATGTTTTACCAACATAACATTTGGCGACAAGGATAAAAAGTATGGACGTGGGTGTTGCTTCAATTTGGCCGTTTCTGGAGTTTACCGGTGAGCCGCCTGTCCCTTGGGAGAGGTGGTTCGCCGCTTTCCTAAGTTATGTAGTGGCATTGGACCTTGGAAGACTGGAGAAGTTGCGGGCATGAGCACTGTTGGTTCACAACTTGGGAATGGAAGGACAACGTATCCTTAGTACCTTAGGCGTTGGTGATAGTTTTGAAGAAGTGGTTGAGCTAATGGCGTGACATTTTCTCGACCCAGAAACCCAGAAGCACGATTACACAAACTCTTTTCTGGGCGAGTTTTGACACTGTTGCTTCTCTGTGCTGTTTTGATATGTTGATATCGTCTTGGGCTGTGGGTTTTTGTTTGAAAACTGTAGGTATGGCAGTCGGTTTTAGAACCCGTTTGTCACAAACTTTCAAGCCTAAAGATTCCTGTATAGCAGGCGCCTCCTCAAAACTGTCTGCAGAGAAATAATCGCTACAGAGTACAGAAGATTGTGTTGGTTGCCATTTGTCCCGTGTTCTCTGTACTAGCTTCGCCCATTTTTTAAGAAGATCTGGCTCTTTTGGGGATGCAAACAGGCTTGCACGTTCACTGGAGCAATTAGAACACCCAGCCACCATGCAACGTTTCGGCATTTCTTCTCTGATATAGAAGCTAAACAGCTTGTTTACACTGACAGCACACAGATCAGCCGAGAGGAACTTCACCTCATGACGTCATATCCAGAAACGAGGCTCGTCTCAGGAGATCACATTATTGCAACACGGCGCTAAATTTGAATTCACTTGGAAATATTTTTCCACTTATTTAGCATTCTAAGTCAAAAGAACCAACTATGTGGACAACTGAAAATAAATTCATACTGAATATTGAGCCATAGTTCCTACATCGTGTCACAGATATTTTAATGTCAATGAAGCCGGGGAAAAAGGTATTGTTATAACTATGCCGGGCCACTAGAAGCGGCAGTGCAACTTTTTTACAGCACAACACAGCACTTTTTTTTGCAGCACGTGGAGCTGAAGTGTTATAAAACAGCGGTTACTGAAAAAAAAAACCACGTATTCAGCAACTACACCATTTATTTATCACATCGATTGTTTTCACACTGGTTTTGCTGTTTAGTTTTGCAGAGAAATGACAAGGTAAAACTCGTTAAAAACTTGCTAAAATCTACAAGTCCCAACATTCCTCACCCGCAAATGATTGCAGTGAACAGCATGCGCCCAGAAACTCCCTCCACAGGGAAGTACTGAGCAATCCACCAATACTGGGTGAACAAATGTTCGTCTTTTTGCCCGTTTGTTTTCTTCCTCTCCCACTAAACAGCAAAAGCTCTTGTTCGTCTTGATTGTCATTGTGTTCACGTACCTCCATTGCTTCCACCATTTAAAACGTTTGCCACCGTGCTCTTCTTTTGTCTGGATTACAGCTGTTCAAATCAGTTTGGCGGCTCTTGGCTGCCGCCGGCAGTATGGGCATGTGATCTGCAGATTATTTTCACTGCGCATGCATGTACTCCAAAACTGCTGAATGGATTTGGATGAAATTTTTACAAGAGGTGGTCCTTAAGCTAGAGATCAACCCATAACATTTTGGTGATGATCGAAGAATGCATACCTCCTTCAAGGCTCTAGCACCAAGGCATCAGCACCTTGGTGCTTTCATTTATATAGTGCTATTTATAGTGCCTGCAATCAAAATTTCGCTCACTCACTGAGCGCCATTTTGATAAAACATGTTTTTTTCTCTCGCCTACTGTGTCATATCCCTTCCCTTTTTCTTTTTTTTCCCCTTTCTTCTTTATGACTGGCGCCTAGCGGCTGCCCCGGCCTTGGATGCGCTCTGCAGAGCGTGCCCAAATGCCAAGTCACGTTTCGTTACCTTGTATTCATACATGTGTAATGACAATAAAGTTGAATCTCATCTCTCATCTCATCTCATTTCACAACAACAGTCATCTCAGCCACAGGCAGCCACACCTGTGGCTGCCTTCGTGCCACACCTGTGGATTACCTGCCAGTTGTATCTGGCATCGCTCCTCCTTCCCTTCGCAGAAAACACCAAACACACATGCTTGTGAAGAAGGCCTCTGAAGAAAACAAGCATCTTTTATATCATCGCATCCAAGCTGCCCAAGATCTAGGCGCTCAACACCTACGCTCTCGCAAACTTTTCAGTAAATATGTTGTCTCCCCTGAAATTTCCAACTTTAATCTTCTGGAAAGCTGGAGACTCACTTGGAAAGAGACAAGAAAACCACCTCAGCTCAACGTCACTCCAAGCACAAAACTACCACCAGATGCCCAGCTTGGCCGCAGAGACTGGGTTATACTCAACTGTCTGCGAACGGGAGTCGGCGGTTTCAATGCCAGCATGTATTGTTTGGGCCTTCGCTCGTCACCGACTTGTATTTGTGGAAACCCAGAGCAGACAGCACATCGTGTCCTATTAGAGTGCCCTGACCTTGGACTACCTGAGGGTATCCATGGAGATCTCACCAACCCCACCCCGGAGACAGTGATCTAGCTTCACAGCTTACATGACATTGCTTAGTGACTTTGAGAGTCATACGAAAGAAGATGTCATCTTATAGCATTTATAACTGTAGGGGAAAACCCCACAATTGCAGAAAGACCCCAGCAATCAGGCAATCTCCTATGAGCAAGTGTAACGGATGCCAACTAGTGCTGTTCGGCATAGAACGTTAGTAAACCTCCCTCCCAAAGCCTCATACAGTATCGGTAGCGCTGAGCTATCGGTCGGACCTTTAGCTCAGCGCGATCGTGCTGTGTCTCCCATGCTCGAACTGTGTGTTAGTTGACTGAGAGGTCGCGGGTTCGTGTCCCGTGTGGGGCGAACTGCGCAGGATGATCTCTGTCACACTGGTGCCGTGAACCCGGCATGGGAGTGAGGTTTAAGGGGGAGAGTGTAACGGATGCCAACTAGTGCTGTTCGGCATAGAACGTTAGTAAACCTCCCTCCCAAAGCCTCATACAGTATCGGTAGCGCTGAGCTATCGGTCGGACCTTTAGCTCAGCGCGATCGTGCTGTGTCTCCCATGCTCGAACTGTGTGTTAGTTGACTGAGAGGTCGCGGGTTCGTGTCCCGTGTGGGGCGAACTGCGCAGGATGATCTCTGTCACACAAGCACTTGGGGATGGTGGAGAGGAAAAACTTCCTTTTAGCAGGAAGATAGTATCAAAAGCTACAAGAAGGTCTAAAGGACAAGTATGTCTGGCCAATGTCTTGCCAATGTGCAAACAACCCCTATATGATGTATTATGACTGGCGCCTAGCGGCTGCCCCGGCCTTGGATGCGCTCTGCAGAGCGTGCCCAAATGCCAAGTCACGTTTCGTTACCTTGTATTCATACATGTGTAATGACAATAAAGTTGAATCTCATCTCATCTCATTTTCAATGTAAACTTGACCCTTCGAGACGGCAACGTCTTGCCAATGTGCAAATGACCTCTATAAAATGTGGTCCCAATGTAAACTTGACAACAATGGCCCGACATATGTGTGCTGTTGGACTGGGGTCATAAGGAAGTGTGGTGCCTCATAGACAAAATGATCAAATTTACACCCAACTCTCCCCAACACACAAAAACACCAACATTTATACACTCTTTAGCAAATAGTTCTGTGAAAAGGGGTTTTACGTTGGTGATGACGGCACAATGCTGTATCTACAGGAGGCTGACGTCCCAGCTATTGACGTACCACAACTTGGATAACCTGCTCAGGCTCCAACCCGTCCACAGGGAAACCATTCACCTCTACGATCCTGTCCCCGGCATGGAGGAGACCTACAGACACAAAAACAGCCTTTAATGACCTTTGACAGGGGAGTGAAGTTTTCAGATTGGTGGTGTTGTATAGAAAGATCACAACTTTAAAGGGGTCACTGACTGAAAAATTTGTGTTTTTGTGGGTTTTAACTTCCTGAAATGCATTTACTGGTCATGTGATTATTAGCAAACATCAAAACACTCACTTTATTAAAAACACATGCAACCTTTATCTCGTTTTTCTCTCCACAAAGCCGTTCTGAGTCTTCCGGCTATTTTCCTGTACGTCACTAAAAGGTAAACATCACTACCCTTGATACCCACCCGCTGCTCTATAACTGGCCAGCGTAGCCGTCTGTCATATAGATGGACAGGGAGCCAAAGGCGTTAGCGTCAGAGCTAACAGTGGTACAAGGAAGCTCGCATTTATATTGTCATCTGAAGATTTCAGTCAACCTAGTAGACATCACTGCCCAGCCAGCATGCCCGTGTGGGCCCACCAAAGGTTAAAACTGGGCTGTCTTATGGGTCCCATGTGGGTTTGTCTGTGGGTTCCACGTTGGCCCCATCTGTGTTTGCCCACATGGACTTTACCTGTGGTACAGGTGAGCAGGTTTCAGCAACACTGGTGCCAGAGGCAAAATTACACAAAAAAGTCACAAATTTAAAAAAAAAATGGTAGCAAATTTATGGGGGGAAAAGTCACAAATGTACTAGAAAAAAGTGAAAATTTAGGAGGAAAAAAGTTGCTTTTTTTTTTTTTTTTTGTATTTTGTATACTTTATTAATCCCCAGAGGGAAATTCAGGGTATCCACCTGGATGGATGAGGCAGCCACGGTAAGGCGCCAGACCCTTCACCCTTCACACCTAGGGCCACTACAGAGTCTCCAAATAACCTAACTTGCATGTTTTTGGCCTGTGGGAGGAAACCGGAGTACAGTACCCGGGGTAAACCCACGCAGACACGGGGACAACATGCAAACTCCACACAGAAGGGTCACTGAGGGCCAGGGCATGGGATCGAACCCACCATGGTCAGATTTACAAGGGAAAAAAATGGAAAATTACATGAAAACAGTTACAAACTTACAAGAAAGAAATAGCAATTTTTTTTAAAAAAAAGTTACAAATCTACAGTATGAGAAAGTTTCAAATTTACAAGAAAAATTGATCAAATTAGGGTGGAAACATCACAAATTTACAAGAAAATAACAAATTTATGAGAAAATCAGTTCAAAATAGGTTAAATAGATAACGTGCATGTGGACAAACCCCACATGGACCCATAAGACAGCCTAGTTTTAACCTTTGGTAGGGCCCACATGGACAAGCTGGCTGGGTGTTTCCACCTGCTGTGCTGATCCACATCGATAATATAGCTCGCGTCATTCTGACTTATTTCATTTTTGCAGCAATGCAACACCGTTAGCACCACCAAAGCAGCTCGCTGAAGCTAGCAGTTCAGCCACTCATCCATGAATGTTTCTGGTCTTACTGGACTTACCAGACATATCCTATTGAGCACTGAAACCAGACACTCCTGCCCACCAGTGATGCTTCATTTCATTCATTCTTTGAGACAAATCTACATCAGTGGCCCGGCTAGGCAGCTAAAGACAGCAATAGTGACCTAAGAGGGAGGGCAGAGTGGAATGTGGTCTGAGAAGACGAGCGCTGAAACCAGCCACCCTCAGAGAGGCTGAAAAAATGTGCTGCAGTAATTAAATAATTAAAGAAAATTTGAACAAAATATGTCACAAACATTCCATTAAGACGTGCGAGCTGTTAAAATGTGGAAAAAGTGCAGTCAGTGGGGGGTCAAGCCCAACACCACTGTGGATGTACGAGATTTTAGTCTTGGGAGACTCTGGTTTTGGTTTTGACTAGCTCTCGACTACAACACTATGGTTTGGTTTATTTAGGCAATATTATCCGATCCGACCCAGCTTTATTTATAAAGCACTTTAAAAACAACAGCAGCTGACAAAGTGCTGTGCATCACCGATAAACAAAATACAAAAACATAAAAACAATAAAATACAGCTAAAAAAGTACAAAACAGCACAAATAAAAGAGTAGTCATACAATACAGACAATAAGAACAAATAAAATCTGTGTCTCAAACTGGATCAAAAGCCAGAGGGAAAAAAATGGGTTTTAAGATGAGTTTTAAAGCTGGACAGTGACGAGGCCTGTCTGATGGACAAAGGCAGATTATTCCACAACTTAGGAATAATATTACACGAGACAGAGTGCAGTATCAATGAACATAGTAACTATAATCATGATACTGCGAAACCTTGACTGTAATATTGCTTTTATACATCAGTTCCACCAGCAGTTGATTAAATGACAGCAATACGGGCCAAATATTATGATTTGTTTGTTTAACCAGTTATTTTGCTCCACAGAGAAAAACGGTCCCTTCCAAATGTCCCCACTTAACTGTTGCCAAGCACCTCAATGAGCATAATATAGAGAAGAAGAGATCTATTGTCTTTTCACACATGTGTAATCAAATTAAATATTGTCCAGTGCAGAAGTCAGTGTTTATAATACATACCGGGTAACCATAACACCGTGCCGGTGGTTGGCTAGTTAGCATGCTAGCGATTTGGCTTAGGCACACTTCCCTCACTTTTTCTTGGCATTTTCAGATGAAATAAAGAGTCCATCATAAACAAAGGTACTGTGGTTTGCTAATCGAGACAATAAATCCAACTCTAGTTCATCTGTTTTTGTTAGCAGACGTGAAACATCTTGTGGATGTTTACAATGTTTACGGAGGTATGACTTCTTTTTAAACAACGCCTCACTGTCAATGGTAGTGTTGACAGTAAATAACAGTTAGCAATTAACGGTTACTAGAACACCTTTGAAGCGGACCAATACATATCTAATAAAACGTCAGAGTGCGATTAGATTCAGATTCACTTCATTCAGTGCCCCAAAAGGGCAACTTGGTTTGCAACAGTACAAAAACAAGTACAACCATGCATATAGAATAAAACATATCAGGAATCTTATTATGAAAATAGGCATACATAACAATTTAGTGCAAATTGCCATAAAATCTCAAAGGGAGCAGGTCACAGTAAGTACCCGGACAGTAATACATAAAATTGATTAAAAAACAAAGAAACAACAAATTACAATTTAAAATCACAAGAATCACAAGATAATAAAATAAAGGAAATAGATGAAATGAATAAGATAACAACAATAATAAATAATATAAGATTGTCAAAATTTTGCAAGAAACAAGTACAGTGAAAATCATTTCCTCTTAAACTTGGCATTTAGTAACTAAATGGACACAGGCACAAAAGAGAATTTATTTCTTGTTATGGAGGGAAGGATAACGTGACGGCCGTAAAGAAACATCTTGTACTCGGCAAGCAGAGGGTGAGATGTGTCTGAAAAAATGGACTATGCCTTCTCCCGTACATGTTTTTCATACAGTGGGGAAAATAAGTATTGAACATGTTAAAATTTTTCTCATTAAACATATTTCTGGTGGAGCCACTGACCTGAGATTCTCACCAGATATCAGTAACAACCCAAGTAATCCATACACACAAAGAAATCAAGCCAACTGTGTTCACAAAACAAGTTATATTTAATAAAGTGTAGTCACACAGGGAATAAGTATTGAACACGTTTGGTGGAATTCATTTAATATTCAGTAGAAAAGCCTTTGTTGGTAACAACAGCTTCCAAACACCTGCTGTACGGACAATCTAAGTGCAGGCATTGCTCAGGATGATTTTAGCCCATTCTTCCACACAGTCTTCAAACTTTGAAGACTTTGTGGGGGTCTTCTACAGTGGGGAAAAAAGTATTTAGTCAGCCACCAATTGTGTAAGTTCTCCCACTTAATAGATGAGAGAGGTCTCCAATTTTCATCATAGGTATACCTCAACTATGAGAGACAAAATGAGAAAAAAAATCCAGAAAATCACATTGAAGGATTTTTAATGAATTAATTGGTAAATTCCTTGGTAAAATAAGTATTTGGTCACCTACAAACAAGCAAGATTTCTGGATCTCACAGACCTGTAACTTCTTCTTTAAGAGGCTCCTCTGTCCTCCACTCGTTACCTGTATTAATGGCACCTGTTTGAACTCATTATCAGTATAAAAGACACCTGTCCACAATCTCAAAGAGTCAGACTCCAAACTCCACTATGGCCAAGACCAAAGAGCTGTCAAAGGACACCAGAAACAAAATTGTAGACCTGCACCAGGCTGGGAAGACTGAATCTGCAATAGGTAAGCAGCTTGGTGTGAAGAAATCAACTGTGGGAGCAATTATTAGAAAATGGAAGACATACAAGACCACTGATAATCTCCCTCGATGTGGGGCTCCACGCAAGATCTCACCCCGTGAGGTCAAAATCATCACCAGAACGGTGAGCAAAAATCCCAGAACCACACGGGGGGACCTAGTGAATGACCTGCAGACAGCTGGGACCAAAGTAACAAAGGCTACATCAGTAACACACTACGCCGCCAGGGACTCAAATCCTGCAGTGCCAGACGTGTCCCCCTGCTTAAACCAGTACATGTCCAGGCCCGTCTGAAGTTTGCTAGAGAGCATTTGGATGATCCAGAAGAGGATTGGGAGAATGTCATATGGTCAGATGAGACCAAAATAGAACTTTTTGGTAAAAACTCAACTTGTCGTGTTTGGAGGAGAAAGAACACCATACCTACTGTGAAGCATGGGGGTGAAAACTTCATACTTTGGGACTGTTTTTCTGCAAAGGGACCAGGACGACTGAACCGTGTAAAGGAAAGAATGAATGGGACCATGTATCGTGAGATTTTGAGTGAAAACCTCCTTCCATCAGCAAGGCCATTGAAGATGAAATGTGGCTGGGTCTTTCAGCATGACAATGATCCCAAACACACTGCCCGGGGAACGAAGGAGTGGCTTTGTAAGAAGCATTTCAAGGTCCTGGAGTGGCCTAGGCAGTCTCCAGATCTCAACCCCATAGAAAATCTTTGGAGGGAGTTGAAAGTCCGTGTTGTCCAGCGACAGCCCCAAAACATCACTGCTCTAGAGGAGATCTGCATGGAGGAATGGACCAAAATACCAGCAACAGTGTGTGAAAACCTTGTGAAGACTTACAGAAAACGTTTGACCTCTGTCATTGCCAACAAAGGGTATATAACAAAGTATTGAGATGAACTTTTGTTATTGACCAAATGCTTATTTTACCGAGGAATTTATCAATTAATTAATTAAAAATCATTCAATGTGATTTTCTGGATTTTTTTTCTCATTTTGTCTCTCATAGTTGAGGTATACCTATGATGAAAACTGGAGACCTCTCTCATCTTTTAAGTGGGAGAACTTGCACAATTGGTGGCTGACTAAATACTTTTTTCCCCCACTGTATGAACGCTGATCTTCAGTTCATTCCATAGATTTTCATGGATTCAGGTCAGGTGACTGACTGGGCCATTCTAGCAGCTTTATTTTCCTTCTCTGGAGCCAGTTGAGAGTTTCCTTGGCTGTGTGTTTGGGATCATTGTCTTGCTGAAATGCCCACCCTGATTTCATCTTCAGCATCTTGGCAGATGGCAACAGGTTCTTATCAAGGATGTCGCTGTACATGTGTCCAGTCATCTTTCCTTCAATTATATGAAGTTTGCCTGTACTGTGTGCTGAAAAACACCCCCACACCATGAAGGGGACAGTGCACATCCGTGCAGTACCATTTTTCCTCCAAACATTCTGTGTGTTGTGGCATCCAAAAAGTTCAATTCATCTGACCAGATTATATTCTCCCAGTATTTTACTGGCTTGCCCAAATGTTGTGCAGCAAACTTTAAACGAGCTTCAACATGCTTTTTCTTCAGCAATGGAGACTTGTGAGATGAGCAGGCATAGAGCCTATGTCAGTTGAGTGCATTACTTTTTTTTTTTTTTTTTTGTTACTTATTTGTACCCGTAGGTAGACTTGGTTTGCAGTCTGGTGACAAGCCACCGGCTGCTGGTCGCTGCGTGCGCGAGCGCCCTAAACCTACATGTTTTTTGGTATGTGGGAGGAAACCGGAGAAATCCCGGGGTAAACCCGCGCAACACGGGGAGAACATGCCAACTCCACACAGCTCACTGTTGGTCGGGGGCTGGGATCGAACCCACGATCTCATGATCCCCGCGATCCCCCGGCCAAGGGTAAAACTGTGCTGCCACAGTGCTAAACCACTGCTCCACTGTGCAGCCCACGGTGGCGCAGTGTTTTCTTATTGTTATTGTTTTCTTTGAAACAGCAGTACCTGCCAACTCCAGGTCTTTCTGGAGCTCTCCACAAGTGGTCTTTGGCTCTTGGATAACTTTTCTGATAATTCTTTTGACTCCTCTGTCAGAAATCTTGCAAGGAGCTCCTGGTCGTGGCCGTTTTATGATAAAATTATGTTCTTTCCACTTCCGAGTGATGGTTCCCACAGTGCTCAGTGGAACATTCAGCAGTTAAGAAATGTCTCTGTAACCAATGCCATCATTATGTTTTGCAACAATAAGGTTGCAAAGGTCTAGAGAGAGCTCTTTGCTTCTACCCATCATGAGTTCCTTGTGATGTGACAAGCTGATATTCACAGACCTTTGAAGGTTATCATTCAGGACTTAAACAGCTGAAATTAATTTGCACTGATATGCACTGGGATGGCTTCCTAAATTCTGATGGATTTCATCTGGTTTCTTGGCTTTCTATGCCTTTTTGCACCTCTTTTTCTTCAGTTGTGCAATACTTATTCCCTGTGTCATTCCACTTTATTAAATATAACTTGTTTTGTGAACACAACTGCCTTGATTTCTTTGTATGCACGGATTACTTGGGTTGTAATTAATATCTGGTGATAATCTCAGGTCAATGGCTCCATCAGAAATATGTTTAATGAGAAAAAAGTTGACGTGTTCTATACTTATTTTCCCCCGCTGTAAATATGATCAAGACTATTAAAATTCACGTTGGCTATCTTTGAGGCTGATTTAACAATCCTCCTCAGGAAGTTTTTGTCTCTCACAGACACGTTCCAAACAAATTATAAAAAAAAGTGATGATTGACTCAATAAAAGCACAATAAAACATTTTCATAAGAGTCCTTTCAACTTGAAATTTTGCGATCTTCCTCAAACAGTACAGCCGCTGCTGACCATTTTTGGATAGCAACTCATAATTTCGGCTAAATTTCAGTTTATCATCAATTCTAGCACCAAGGTATTTATAGTGGGTTACCGGATCCTGACAATCTACAACGCTGCACGTAGGGGTTGGGGAAGAGCTTCTAGCCTCATCACACAATGATATAAAATCACTTACAGTAAAACCTGGCCATGCTCATTGTTGTCGTCACTAAGAAGGCTTATGATTAGAGTCGTCAGCGTATTTTAAAATATATCTATTTGCATGTTGACTCTGACAATCATTTGCATATAAAATATATAAAAAAGCCAATAAAACACAACCCTGAGGTGAGCCAGTGGAATATGTCAAGGAACTAGACAGTGTGCTGTTTACTCTTACTTATATTCTATTTATAACAAAATCAAGAAGATTCACTTGGAATATAGTGACTCCTTGAATCCCTGTTGTCCAGTCAACTTGTTTGGTTGGGGAATAACTGATTTTATCTTTATGTGAGCCACATCAGGACTCAGTCAAATGATAATGCATTTCGATTAAATACCGAAAACACCGCTAAACGATCTTGGTTTTCTGGGTCATTTTTATGGAACGCCACAGGCTTGCAGGCGATTTATGCCACCAGCTGGTTTAAAACCTCAGACAGAGGTTGTGTTTCTGGAGTGAGGATTAGTGTTGGGATTATTGGTCCATAAAGATATAGAAGAACTCACCGCTTCGATCGGCCAGCCCGCCATGAATCACCCGAGCTATGAAGATCTCTCCCGTCATCTCATTCCTCTTTATGGTTGCTCCCTGAAACAGAAAGACGAAGGCAGAATCAATCTCTACTGTCACGTGGGTCAGAATCGGTTGGAGAAGTGAAATGGACGTGGAGTGATGACAGCAGGAGTGAAATGGAAGGAGAAGGTTTTATTTGGCGTGAAGAAAATGAGAACGACACAAATGAAAGGAAGCCAGAGGTGGCGCTGAATTAAAAAGCCTGACTACCACTATGGCTGTTCTGGGGAAGCCTCCTGAAAAGACCCAGTCAGTTGTCTTTTTGACTCTCTTCACTTTGCCTTCCTCCTCTTCTTCTTCTGCTGGTTTGTTCGTCCTCTTCTCGCGGCGTCGGATGGCTCCTCAGCGAGGCCGTTGGTGAGAGGATGCTGGAAAGCTTCCGCGTCAGCCTGGCCGTGTTTCTTCTGCCTCATGGGGGAGATTTTGGATTTGGCTCTGGGAGATCCACAGGAGGACACAGGGGGACCGGTGGTGGTCTGGGAGGTGGATGCGGCGTCTGGGAGGCTGCTGAGTGAGCTGACGGAGGAGCTGAAGGAACATCTGGGCTGGTGGGTCACAGAAGGCCGGCGCCCCTCAGGCTCTGGCGTCTGACTCTTTCTGGAAGCGTCCTGCTCAGGATGTTTTAGAGTGTCGATCTCGGTCCTGGTGGCGGCGAGAAGCGTCTGCAGCCTGTCCACCACCTCCGTCAGGATGACCAGCGCCTGGGAGTTGTCCTGCACCGTCCCCGACATGCGCTCGGTGGCGGCGGCCATCCTCTCCCCGAGCTGCCTGATGTCTTTGGTGCTGCTCTCCACAGAGCTGGCGGCCAGCTGCACGGCCGTCCTCAGCTCGTCCAGACTCTCCTGTTTGGCGAGCTCCATAGCGGGTACCTCCAGGATGCGGTGACGCCGCAGGGGGCTTGGAGGGGCCGTGCAAACGTGAGGGCTCTGGCTCCGGAGCCTCAGAGGGAGAGCCGGGTGTGAGTAATCGTGTACAGTGGAGTAGTAGGGAGAGCCGAGATGCGGCGGGGTCCACCGCTGAGACGGGGGGAGTGGCGGTTTGTCCTCGTCTCCACTGTCGAGCTCTTCGGCGTCTCCAATGAGAAAACAAGACATTGTTAAATCATGAAAAAGTTGATGGATTCATGATGGAAGATGGATGAAGATGAGACCCGGATCTTTCCTTACCCATCAGAATCGAGCTGCAGGCTGAAGGCACAGACCGGTTGAAGCTTTGCTCCCAAAGCAGGTTGGTGTAACAAACACCACACCGACTTATCGGCCCGCCACAGCACGCCCGGCACGGAGGTGGCGCCTGAGCCCCAGCAAGGCCACATGTCAGCGGGTAGCTTCCTCGCCGCGCACCACACCACAAAGGGTCCTTCACGTCGAGGCTGTGGCTCTCGGCTCTCGGTGTGCCCCACTGGAGCTTCTTCCGTGTGAGGCGCCGCAGGTTGTCCCAGTGATGGCGGAGGCCCCCACTGGAACTTTTAACGCGGGAAGGGGACGACCTGAGGTTGTGGCGGCTGTACAGCTGCGAGACAACAGAGCAGAGTTGTTTCTGAACATAAACAGATACAACGGGCCACTAGGGGGCCCCCAAGACACAAGATCACCTTCAATGTTTTATTGGGGGGGAATTAAAACTACCTTCAACCTTTTTTTCCCTCTTAAACTTGCAACTTTTACCTTGTGAATTTTTTTTTAGGCAAGTTTGCATTTTTTTTCCTTGCAAATTTTCAACTTTTTTCCTCATAAATTTTGAACTTTCTTCTTGCAAATTTGTGATTTTTCTTATAAATCTGCAACTTTTTAATCATAAATTTGTTACATTTTTCTTGTAATTTTGCAGCTTTTCTTTTATATATTTGCAGTTTTTTTCTCAAAAGTGTGTTACTTTTTTCTTCTTAAACTTGCAACTTTTATCTCCTTAATTTTTTGTAAATTTGCATTTTTTTTTTGCAAATTTTCAACTTTTTTCTCATAAATTAGCTTTTGTGATTTTTCCTCTTACAAATTTGCAACTTTTTCAATCATAAACTTGTTACTTTTTTCTTATAAATTTGCAGCTTTTCTTTATTACATGTATTTGCGGGGGTTTTTTTCCTCAAAAGTGTGCTACTTTTTTCCATCTCAAAATTGTAACTTTTTTCCATGGGTGGATATTTAATTTGAGAACATTTTCTCCAGAGGAAATGAGCGGATGCTATTGTAGTCAGACACAAATGTACGAAAAAAAGTTAACACTTTGGGGGACAAAAAAGCTGCAAACTTACAAGAAAAAGGTGACATTTATGAGAAAAAAATGCACATTTTCAAGGAAAAGTTGCAAATTTATGAGAAAAAAGATGCAAAGTTACAAGAAAAAACCTCAGAACCTCAGAAAAAAAAAAATAAGATTTAAGATGCAAAAAGAAGCAGATTTATGAGCAAAAACAAATATACACAAAAGTTTAAAAAAGCTACAAGAAAAAAGTTTCAAATTTAAGATGCAAAAAGTTAATTTGCAAGAAAAAAATTACAATTAAATGTAGTAAGTTGATGACAAGGTTCAAATTTATGAGAGTGGTAAAATTAAAAGAAAAAATGCACTTATGTTTAGCATTGGTGCTTCAAATGTATTTTATTCAATAATGTAACATGATATAGAAATGTTTATCATGATTTATTATGCTGATGCTATTTTTCTGTAAACTGTCTTATTTTTTCCTCATAAATTTCTAAAAATTACAATGTTTTTCTTATAAATATGTGACTCTTTATTGTAAATGTGCAACATTCTTACAGATGTTGGTTAAACTGGACTTTTTTCTGTTCATCTAGACAACAACCAAAGAGGCTGCAATAACAATCCTCCATAAACCCCCAAAAGCTAGAAAACAGTCTCGATCAAAGCTGCAGGGAAACATTCAGCAGCAGCGTTTTAAAACAGAAGCAGTTAAAACTCAAACATGACTAAGCAGCGTCACAGACCCCCCCCCCCCCCCCACCTGACCTGATTTCTTCCTCTTGCAGCCGTCGGTGCTGTCAGAAATTCATCTGCAGCATCAACACACTATTAAACAAATGACAGATGATGTCATGCCAACATCTGCTCTCTCTCAGCAGTTTCATTTATTCTGATTTGCCCAAAAAAGCCACATATTAAAAAACAAAACAAAAAAAAAAAGGCAGGAGCATCTGTCTTCACAGCCCAGACCAACTGGTAACCGGTTTGCGGTCTGGTTTATGTGCTGGGCAGCTTAAAGAGTCACTTCACCCAAATGACAAAACGTATATTTTCATTTCCTTCTAAAGATAATTTGGGTTTTAAATCTTCAGCCTGACGCTTAAAGCTCCTATTCACTGAAAAAATTGGTGTTTTAGTGAATTTTAACCTTCTGAAACGTGTCTACTGGTCACATGATTGGGGAAAAAACATCAAATCAGTCACTTCTCTTAAAAACACGTACAACCTTTAGCTTGTTTTTCTTCGGTTTCTCTCCTAGAAGTTGTTTTTTTTACTCTTCTTGGGATTTTCTTGTACGTCACTACAAGGTAAACGTCATTAGTGATGAGACGCACCCACTGCTCTATTATTGACCAGCCTGTCTGCCATGGGAATGTGCAAGGAGCCAACGTTGTTAGCATTCGAGTTAACAGTGGTACTAGGGAGCTTTTTGTGTTCTAGTATACTTTATGATGACTATACTTTATGATTTAGGATGAGGCAGCCATGGTGCGACACCAGTCCCTTCACCATTCACACCTAGGGCCACTTTAGAGTCTGCAATTAACCAAACTTGCATGTTTTTGGCCTGTGGGAGGAAACCGGAGTAAACCCACGCAGACACGGAGATAACATGCAAACTCCACACAGAAGGGTCTCCGATGGTCAGGGGGTGGGATCAAACCCATGATGGTTAGGGGTGGACTCGATCCCGTGACCTTCTTATTGTGCTGCCACAGTGCTAACCACTGTGCCACCGAGCTGCCCTACTAGGAAGCTTCCGCAAACAGCAGCACTGCCCTTACTGACATTGGTCCAACATACTGTATGTGTGCTGTTGGGGACAGCTTGCATCATTCTGGCTTGTTTTTTTAATATTTTCACCATGATGCTGCAGCCAGCTGTTAGCATTAGCCTGCTAGGTGGCCCAAGTTGACTATCGGAGGAGGTGACAGACAGGCCACCTAGCATTAGCTTACCTGTCAAACAAGTGGGTTTTGATCACTGTTTTCTATAAATTCTGTTCACCCTCATTAGAATCCTTTTCATCTGACAGCACTTGATCACATATGTCGTTCTTAAGGCGCCTTAACACCAAATGCGAATGGGCGAATTTTTCACGCAGCACAATTACATTATAACTCAACGTAAACACACGAATAGACATGAATTCACCGTGTGGGTGAGATGCAAACAGGCGAAGTTGCCTTTATAACTTCTGCAGCAGAATTCAACCTGCTGTGGAAATCCCCAAAATAACGTCATGCTTAGGTTTACATTATCCAACGGGGGGTTAACCTGAAAAAGTTGTCCCTGCCTCAAAAACTTGATGGGTTTTTACAATGCTAGCCTGCTATCCTTGTTAGCACGTCCGTGTTAGGAATCTGTGGGTAAATAACTCCTACATCCCAATTCAGCTGAAGAGCTCCCAGTCCTTCTGTCTCCAGGTGAGTGGCAGTCTCATTTTCAAACTAGTTTACTCTCCAGTGTTGATACTTTTACTCCGATGATGGCAGAATCTCAAAGCTAGCACTATCTCTTGGACATGAACGCGTGAATACGCGATTTCATGTGTGCTCGCCTCTTTCCATTGACTTTGCATGTGTTTGCACCACCTGTTCGTGTTTGATGTGAAGGCACCTGAAGACATTATTTTAGCTTAGTTTACGGTAGTTTTATTTTCTCTAACTGAAACTCAATGCGGCTAGCTAAAGCGAGCAGTTCATAGCCACTCATTCAAGAATGTCGCAGTACTTTAGGTACTTCAGGGACCGGACATAACCTATTGACGACATAAACCACAAACTCCTGTCTACCAGTGATGCACTTCAATCATTCTTTGAGACAAATTTATGTTAGTTGGCTCAGGCTCACTTTCCAAGCTAGGAGCTAGTCAGCTAAGCTGGGACGTGACAGCCCAAGCTCTGGTATTTAGAATAGATAATTACAAACAGACATCACACTAGTGGCTCAATACGACAAATTGCTCACATAAGCCTTTGTGGAAAGATGATGCTTGATGTTACTGCGCCAAGCAACAGAGGTGCGCCAGAGGTTTTGAGGGGAGAGCCTAGAAAAGTGGGTGACTGGCTGGCTATGTAAAAGAGTCTGAGAACCATCGGAAAGACAACCAGAGGGGGTCAGTTCCCTGCAGCGGCTGATAGCACTCACCCACTGCTGAAGAGTTCAGCTGACCATGCTTTAGCTTTACTTTAGCTTTCTATCTTCAACCACAGAATGTCTGTGTCGCTACACAGTGTTGCATGGTGGCAGCCGCTGAGTCTCCACAGAGGAGTTGGAGTGAAGTGGTATACGACAACATAAGGAAACTTCAGTGGTGGGGCTCACCAAAGGCTGTTTGTTCTTGACCAGGCAGATGGTCCGGGTGGCCTCCTCGTCGTCCGGCAGGTCGTCTGGCATTGGTGGCAGCGCTGGCTCAAAGTTCTTTTGGGCCACAGTGTCATGAGCAGAGAGAAGAGCCTGGTGGACACAGAGTACAAATATGCATTATTGCCGTACTGCATGAATCTGTGGAAAGTTGATGTATTACAGACTCCCTGTGGCTCCTGAGACTCTCCTTGGATCAGGACGTCCCTGCAAACTACGAAAGAATGATGAGGACACTACGGTGGCCCAGAGAGCTCACCAAAATGCAAAAGCCACAGTCACGAAATACAAATACTGCAACACAAATACAAACACTGCAAGATAATAAATACAACAGCATGCTAATATTAGCATCAATGATGGGCATCAATGCTACCATTAGGATGCTGATTTTATTTTGCAGCTGTTTCATGCTGACATTGGCATCAACGCTAACATTAGCATGCTAATGCTAGTGTCAATGCTAACGGTAACGCTAACATTAACATGCTAATGTTGCTGGTCAGACCAGCAACTTTATCCTAAGCTATGAAACAGCAGAATAGAATAGAATAGGTTAGAATAATCTTTATTGTCATTGTGAAATTTAAAAATGCCCAACCAGTCAGTTTACATATTTATCATTCATAAATATGCAAACTCAAAATGTATAAAATGTATGTATAAAATGTATAAAAACAGCATAAACATACAAACGTACACGCATACAGTTCGCACAATGCACACCTCCAAGCACACATTTGCGCTAATGTTAGCACTAATGCTAACATTAGCACACGTTTGTATTTGTGTTGCAGCATTTGCCATCATTAATTAATAATAAATAATAATTAATAATAAAATAATTAATAAATC
Source organism: Pholidichthys leucotaenia (assembly GCA_020510985.1). Taxonomy (NCBI): domain Eukaryota; kingdom Metazoa; phylum Chordata; class Actinopteri; order Cichliformes; family Pholidichthyidae; genus Pholidichthys; species Pholidichthys leucotaenia. The sequence goes on from CM035845.1 coordinate 334,481,534, forward strand.
AATCTGCCATCATGCTGTGGCTTTTGCATTTTGGTGAGCTCTCTGGGCCACCGCAGGAAACAAAGAGGTCAATAGCAACTTTGAAACAGTTGCAGGATCTATGACACAGGTGGTCATTGTGTTTTTTTGTTTTTTTGTTTTTTTTGTCCTGTCAGGCAGCTAGGCAAACAGAACAGGGATCTATCACCCTACTGTGCCAAAACAGATTTACTTTGCCAAGAGGAGCCTATACAGTGCCTAACTTTGCACTGTATATTGTTGTAACTCCTCCTGTAATAACTTTTAATACTTTATTTTAATTGTTTTACCCATGGAAGACCCAACAGGATGGGGAAGAGGGAAAGGAAGTGTGTGAAGGGGGGAAAGAAAAGGGAGGGGAACAGACAAAAAAAAGACAACTAAAACAAACAAAAGACAAACTGCTTCTTCCACCGGAGATGTCTCAACACGAGTCTGGTTTCTGCACCTGTTAAAGGAGAGACACTTGTACATGTATGTCTGTGTGCCTATATATGAGAACGCGCGCAAAATAAGTGTGTGCATGTGAGTGGTTTGTCAGGAAACATACAAGCGGAGGGCCGGTCGCAGCAGCCCTCCCCCCAAGGACCCCGAGCAGGCAAGGCAGCGCCACCAACCCCCAGCCCCGAGGTCAGCAAGCCCCAGGAAAGCCGAGCATCCACCCCCGGAGAGACGATCAAGGGAGGGCAGGCTGCCCGGTGGCCGGCGCGGTGAGCCCACACCCCTGGACCTGCCCGACCCCCACTCCCCCCAGCGGGGCCAACATCCGCCCCCGGGCCCCAGGCACCAGGAGGCCAGCGACCCCACCCCCCAGGACAGAGACCAGCCAGCGCCCCCCGGCGCGGTGGTCATTGTGTTCTTGTGACAACTTCTTCTTCTCCCAATGAGAATCTTCAACTGTGCCACCTCCAGCTCCGACTGCTGTCTTTTTTTTGTCAGTGCCACTGTCTCCAAATCATGAGACAACAACATCCCAAATTCTTCATAAACGAGGCTTGCATCAAACTGGGGATTCTAAATTGTCCTTAGGTATGACTGTGAGAATGAATGCTTGTCTGTCTCTCTGTGTTGGCCCTGCGATGGACTGGCGATCTGTCCAGGGTGTACCCTGCCTGTCGCCCAAAGATGCTGGGATAGGTTCCAGCCCCCCCGCGATCCGAAAAGGATTAAGCGGAAGAAGATGAATGAATGAATGTATTTGTGTTGCAGCATTTGCTATCATGCTGTAATTATTTAATTTATTAATTAATAATAAATAAATAAAAATTAATAATAAAATAATTATATAATAATTAATTAATTAATGTGCCATCATACTGTGGCTTTTGCATTTGGTAAGCTCTTTGACCACTGTAGGAAACCAAGAGGTCAACAGCAACTTTGAAACAGTTGCAGGAATCTATGACACAGGTGGTCATTGTGTTCTTGTGACAACTTCTTCTTCTCCCAATGAGAATCTTCAACTGTGCCACCTCCAGCTATGACTGCTGTCTTTTTTTTGTCAGTGCCACCGTCTCCAAATCATGAGACAACAATATCCCAAATTCTTCATAAATGAGGCTTGTAACGGAGGGATGCAAGAGAGGCCATGTTCAGCTTTGCTAAAATGTAGTGATTCTGAAGCCATGTGGGAAAAGGTGTCAAAATCAAACTATTTGGCCTCAACGCCAAACGATATATCTCAGCTTACCATCCATATTACACTCCGACAGTAAAGCATGGAGGTGGTAATATCCTGTCTAGACATACACACACTTCGGCCGATGTCTAGCCAACGTCTTGTCAATGTGCAAACAACCACTATAAGATGTAATCCCATGTAAACTTCACAAAATAATACACAGAAGTACAATGTTCTCTGAGCAGGTTTGTCACACCAGTGTGTTCTGCTGGATCAGACAGATGGTTCCTTACCTGCAGGTGTGGCTGTCGCAGGAGACGGTAAAGCTCTTTGGCCTCTTCGGAGCAGGTCTGTAGTGATCTAATGTCTATCAGCACCTACACAAAGAAACAACAACAACACACTGGTAAATGGCGTTCACTTACATAGCGCCTTTTCTCATCTCTGGATAACCAAAGCACTTTACAGATCCTGCTATCCACCCATTCACACACACATTCACACACTGATGAAAGTGGAGCTGCCATGCACAGGCGGTGGCCTGACCCACCAGGAGCAACTGGGGGTTCAGCGTCTTGCTCAAGGACACTCGACTTGCAGACTGCAGGCAGAGTGGGAATCGAACCCCTGACCCTCCGATCAGTAGTCAGCCACACTACACCTGTGTCACAGCCACCCCCAATTCATTCAATATCTTAAAAACACCTTTAAAGTCCCATCCACTCAAACATGGTGTGTCTGTGGCTTTTAACCTTCTAAAAGGTTGGGCTGCACGGTGGCGCAGTGGTTAGCACTGCGGCAGCACAGTTTACCCTTGGCCGGGGGATCGTGGGGATCGTGGGTTCGATCCCAGCCCCCGACCAACAGTGATCTGTGTGGAGTTTGCATGTTCTCCCCGTGTTTGCGTGGGTTTACCCCGGGATTTCTCCGGTTTCCTCCCACATGCCAAAAAACATGCAAGTTAGGTTAATTGGAGACTCTAAAGTGGCCCTAGGTGTGAATGTGTGTGTGAATGGTTAAGAGATAGCGCCGTATCATGGCTGCTTCATCCATCCAGGTGGTGGATGACCCTCAATTTCCCCTCTGGGGATCAATAAAGTATACTAAATCTAAAAAAAAAAAAAAAAAAAAATGCCTTCTTGGGTAATATGACTACAGTAAATAACTAGAAAAGCACTCTGAGAGCGCAGACCTCCGCCAAGAGCAACAGTCCCCCCCAGTATTGTGATTTATACCATAAATGTTCTACACTGATTTTGTTATTGTTCTTTCCCTGTATCATGTGTTTCTGTATGTCATATGATTGGACAAGAAAACCAAAAAAATGTTATTTGAACTACACAAATACAATTTATTTAATTTAACAAGAGATACAACATGTACAAGTCTTTAGTTGGAGAACACATTCATGAAATTTATTCCTAATAATAAGTTCTGGATATTGAAAAGCTACCATTAACATAATTTTTCTAACTTCGTTTCTTTCCAGAAAATTAAAAATATGTACATATACGTAGTGTAGAATAGAACAATATTAACTGCAATCTTCTTTTAAAAAAAAAACATAACCTCCTGGCGGAGGTAATAAGAAAAAATCAATAAAATAAAAGTAAGCTCGACGAGCTTCAGTAGCATCTGGGGATAGCCCCTCATCCTGTCTATGCTGCCGTGTACCGTCTCTGTCTTTAGGACGGCGAGAAGCAGCAGCCTGTGGGCTCTCATTCAGTCTATGCTGCATTTTAGCGGCTCTGTCACAAGCTCGACGAGCTTCAGTATGTAGTTCAGTGCTTCCTGCTGGCGGAAGCACTGAACTACACATTACCTCCAGGCCCTCTCTCACAATGTTAAAGAATCCTTTAAAAAATTCCTGGATCCAGACGGTGATCCGGATCATCCCCAAAATTTAATCAGTTCTTCCTTGTACCATTTCCAACAACGGCTGAAAGTTTCATGGAAATCGGTCCAAAACTTTTAGAGTTATCTTGCTAACCAACAGACAGACAGACAGACAAACAAACAGACAAACGCCGGCAAAAACATAACCTCCTGGGCCTGCGGCCTGGCGGAGGTAATAATTACAGTGTAACGTTGGGGCTGTGATAAGGGGTGGGGGATTCTCCCAGCATGCTTTGCACTGTGGGGTACTCAAAGATGGTTATAATTCTTGTGTTCTGAGCCATGTTGTTGTGTTATAATTGTGTTATATGTCTGATTGCGATAGTATTGTTTTCCCTGCATGTGAGAGATTATGCAGAGAAGTGCACAGAGGATGTCACTATAGTGAAGACCATCACTGTATGGGGAAACCATAAGCCCTGGATGACCGCAGAGGTGCACTCGCTGCTCACAGCCAGAGATGCAGCCTTCGGAGCGAAGGACAGGATCGCCCTCCACTCAGCCAGGTCTGCGCTCTCAAAGGGAATTAAGACAGCGAAGCGCGCCTATACCGAGAAAATCCAGGGACACCTCTGTGACACTAGGAACACCAAGCGGATGTGGCAGGGAGTTCGGACGCTGACGGGCTATAAGTCTAGGCAGGGGGTTGACGATGACGACGCTTCGCTTCCAGACAGGCTCAACAACTTCTTTGCACGTTTTGAAGCATCAAACCCGACAATCAGAGGGAGGGCTGGCCCATCCCCACCATTGGTCGGACCAGCTATCACCATCAACACAGCGGACACACAGAGGACCCTAACCAGGGTCAACCCACGTAAAGCTGCAGGTCCGGACAACATCCCGGGACGTGTGCTCCGAGACTGCGCAAGCGAGCTGGTGGATGTCCTGACTGACATTTATAACATCTCCCTGAGTCAGGCCATCATTCCCAGATGCTTCAAGACCTCTATCATAGTACCGGTGGCAAAGAAACAAGTTGTGTCCTGTCTGAATGATTATCGTCCTGTTGCACTGACACCAACTGTGATGAAGTGTTTTGAACGGCTTGTCAAACCACACATTACAGCCTGCCTCCCTGCATCACATGACCCGCTCCAGTTTGCATATCGTTCAAACCGCTCCACGGAGGATGCTATAGTCACCACCCTACACTCTGTCATCACCCACCTGGATCAGAAAGACACCTACGCCAGACTCCTGTACATTGATTTTAGTTCAGCATTCAACACCATTATTCCCCAGAGACTGATGGAGAAATTACTCCTCCTTGGTTTGAACATCGCCACATGTCTCTGGATCCTGGATTTCCTGACTGAGAGACCTCAGTCTGTCCGGGTTGGAAACAACATCTCCAACTTTGTCACGCTGAGCACCGGATCCCCTCAAGGCTGCATACTCAGTCCACTGTTGTTTACACTTCTAACACATGACTGTGTATCCAGACACGAGGGGAACCAGATTATTAAGTTTGTAGACGACACCACGGTGGTGGGACTTATTCAGAGGGATGAGGAATCAATGTACAGGGAAGAAGTGAGAGACCTGGAGGGCTGGTGCAGGGAGAACAATCCGGTGCTCAACGTGGACAAAACGAAGGAGATGATTATCGACTTCCGGCGGTCACAGCCTGAACATGTCCCCTTCAGCATCGGCGGCCGTTTAGTGGTGAGAGTGGAGAACATCAAGTTCCTCGGAGTGCAGATCTCGTAGGACCTGACCTGGAGCAAGAATTCCTTGGGGATCAGGAAGCGGGCCCAGCAGAGACTGCACTTCTTGAGGAAACTCAAACAGGCCTCTCTCCCCATCTGCATCCTCAGGACCTTCTACAGAGGTGTGGTGGAGAGTGTTCTGACGTACTGCATTGCTACATGGTACTCCAGCTGCAGTATGTCAGACAAAAAAGCCCTGCAGAGGATAGTTAAGGGAGCTGCGAGGGTAATTGGAGTCTCCCTCCCCTCTGTCCAAGAACTTTTTCAGAACCGTTGTAGGAGCAGGGCACTGAACATTGTCAAGGACCGTTCTCACCCTCTGCATAAACACTTTGAACTTCTGCCATCTGGCAAACGATTCCGGAGCATCAGAGGCAGAACCACCAGACTGATTAACAGCTTCCTTCCACAAGCTGTTAGGATGCTGAACAGTTGATCCGGAATCTCTCATACATACTACTGCACCTACAGACATTATGTATATTATTTGGATATTATAGTTCTGGTTAGTTTTTCAAGCATGTCTCAGGAATATGTGAATGGCTGCGGTGGGGTGGGGGGTGAGGATATGTGTGAGTGTGTCTTAAATCATGTTCTCTTGTATGGATGCCGAGAGAAATGCAATTTCATCTTGCCTGCACTACAGTTGTATGTACAGCAATATGACAATAAAGGTTGATTTGATTTGATTTTGATTTGATTACATGTCTGTGTCACCCCGAGTGAAGTGAGTGTGTGTGTGAATTACCTCCCCTCTCTGCATAATTTGTCAGTGACAAAATGAATGCCTGTTACGTTCCAAATCCTCTCCCATGATTGTGTGAACCCTTGAAACGTCACACTGGTGTCAGAAGTGGGATTACTGAGAGATGGAAGCAAGGATCAAGGCAGAGATTCAACAGCTTGAACAGCTCATTGCCCATATGGAGATGGAAAGCAGAGCAGGCATGCCAGTCCCGCCATTGGGAAAACTACGAGCCAGTGATCCCACTGCAGTAGGGAGCAGTGATCAGCATGGAGGTGACCGTCCCAACCCCAGTCCCACCGACATGCCAACTGGCCAAGCTTCCCTGCTTTGGTGGCAAAACCTTGCTGGACGACTACCTCGTCCAGGTTGAATTGGCTGCCACACTCAATGGCTGGACACCTGAAGAGACAGCTGTGCAGGTCGCACTGGCTCTCAAAGGCAGAGCTCTCTGCACGCTGTTCGATCTCTGGCCTGAGGAATGGCACAGCTGGCCAGCACTACAGGGAGCACTTCGGAAGTGGTTTGGGAGGGCGACCTACACTGACCATGTCCGGGAACAACTGGCCAGCTGCCGGCAATGCGATTGAGAGAGCCTGGGGCTTATGGAGCAGAAGTCCAGCTGCTGACACAACGCGGCTACCCGGACTTCGAGCCGGAGGTGGTGAAGAAACCCCCCCTTCAGAGTTTCATCCGAGGGCTCTGCCCGGCCCGGCTCCAAGAACATGTCCGGATTCATGCTGCGAGCAGCTGGGAGACGGCCGTGGCAGAGACGTAGTGGGTGGAGCCGATAGTGGTGCACATGGCTAATGCTTCATCACCAACGCAGAGAGCTTTCCAGGCCATGGCTGAGAGTGAGGACGAGAAGGAGCTGCACCAGACCACAGCTGTACGGCTGGTGAGAGTACGACGGCGACGTGAGGAGGGATGCTTCCGCCGTGGAGAGCCAGGCCACGTCGCGCACCACTGCTCTGGACCTACCCTGTGACAACCAGCCCCCTCACCAGCTTTAAACTAGAGTGAGGTGGCACAGATGCGGACCTGCCACCTCTCACAGACATTTTCCCCAATGAACTCTCACCACATCTGGGCCAACTTGGACACTTGCCAGGGCTGTACCTGCAGTGTAGCCTCGACAGCACTCCAATCCGGGCCCTGATTGATACCGGTTTCACCATCTCCCTGGTTCGACCCAGGGACGCTGCCTGGTACAGATGAACTCAGACAGCAGGGGTGGGAACCCACCAGGCACTGCGTTACCACAGTTACTGGTGAGCATGCCAGACTGGGAGGGTGAAGAGTCCTTCTCGTGGGAGTTGCCGGTCAGAACACGAACCACCCGTTCTGGCTGACTGTTAACCAAGACCCTTGCATCATTGCACTAGATCTGCTCGCAGCATGGGACGCAAAGATCAACACCACCAGATCTTCTGTCCTTCTGGGGGCCAAGACCATCACACTCTGTGGCAAAAGCCAGACAGGGAACCATGGGACTCACGAGATCGAAGGACTGTCAGCGCAGTGCAGGCCGAGCTGAGGGGTTCGCTGCTAGAGCCGACCACTGCAGCACCACCAGCGCGAGCGGAGGGATCGTCATCGTCACCAGAGACAGCAGTGAGGGGGATACCAGCAGAACGAATTGCCACATCATTAGAAACCTAGCAGATAGTCGAGGAACTGTTCCAGCAGAGCTGCAGGGGGTTAGAGTTGGGGCAGAGACACCAGCTGCGGGAGCTGCTGGATCTCTACATTGACCTCTTCACCACTAGGGACAAACAGTGCACCTGAACCAGCTTGGTGCAGCACCAGATCGACACCGGTGAGACCAGGCCGATCCGGTTCCGCCCCCGCCATCTACCTTTTTCAAGGTGGGTGGCAGCAAAGCAAAAGATTCACGAGATGCTGGAGGTGGTCCTGTGGATGCGGGACCTGAACGGTCTGGTTTAGCCCCCGTGGAGGCAGATGGTTCCAGAGAGCAGGTGCGGTGAGGCTCTGACGGCCGGCCGAGTACTACTGTTGAGCTGGGCGCTGCCAGTGCCACTCTGACACAAGAAATGAAAGTGATCGGGGTGAGACCAGATGGCACGAACCCTAGACATGCCCAGAATAAAAACAAAGGACTAGGCTTGAGCAAGCTTAGCGGGATGCTGAGGAGCCATATGGGTACCAGTTCGCGAAGCAGAAGAAGGAGGAAGCCAGTGAGTACTCCGGGCGAGGGGGATAGTGTGCGCCCTAGGGTCGAGCCTCGGGTAGGACGTGTGTGCAGGTCAAGGGAGCAGAGAGATGGACAGGGTGGTCTGCGTGTGGTACGAGCTGACGACGATGGTTACCTGAAGCTGACAGACGGGTTGAGATGGCACCTGAACGAGCTGTGGTGTTTGGGAAGGAAGAAACGCCAGTGCAGCCCGTCTCCGGTCATGAAGAAACAGAGGCGCTCTGGGAGTGGGCCATGGGACAGACACTGCAGAGGGGGGCGTACGGGAGATCCGGGTTAGGACTTTTATTGGGACTTAAGGTGTGTCTAGTTGTAGTGTGTTCTGCAGAGTGTTCACTAAGGTTAATGTTTAAAAAAAAAGAAGAAGAAAAGAACCAGAAGAGTCTGTAAATGTAATCTCAATGCGTTATGTGACCACCGTTTTTTGTTGTGAATGCCACGTAGTTGTGACGGTGTTCTGAGTGTGTGTGTGTGAGTGTGTAGGTGCAGTAACACCTGTGTGTGAAAGTTAGTAAGGAGTGTGTGAAACTGAAGTAAATGTCCTGTGTTGAGTGCTTTATTGCCGTATTTTGCTCTGGAGTCTCTGTGCCCACTTTACGGGGTGGAAATGCTGGTCTGTTCAGTTGGGTGCCGCCATTGTTCACATTTGTATATATTTTGTGATTGTAATGTGTGTGTTTATTTATTTCGGGACTAATTTATTTTGCTGTGTGGCCCTTTTACGTTCAGTGACTGGGTTTTTTTTTTTCCATACAGTAGCGGACTTCTCCGCTGGGCCAGTGTGGTGTGAGTGTGCAGGCCTACAGATTTCTCTGTATTAGTGTGTGAGTCGGGTGTAAATTTTAGGAAAGCGGGTCAATTGGTGTGCTTGTGATTTTTCAAAGTGGGGGCGTGTTGGATTGTATATCATATATATTATTATGGCGGTGCCCTAGGGTAGAGAGGGGTGACGCCCCGCCTCTGGGAGGTGGCGTCACCTCGAGTGTATAAGCCAGCTGCAGGAGATATTTTGTCTCTTCGCTCTGGCTCCTGTGCTCGCATTAGAGTCTCCTGTGTTCCTGAGTTCATGTTCTTAAAAAAATTATAAAACGTCACCTCAACTCCTTCTGAATTAGAGACACAACAGTGAATAAGACCCCAAGATACTTAAACTCCTCCACTTGGGTCAGGAGCCTGTCCCCAACCCGGAGAGGACAATCCACCTTTTCCGGCTGAGGACCATGGACTTGGACTTGGAGGTGCTGATTCTCATCCCAGCCGCTTCACACTCAGTGGCAAACCATCCCAGCAAGACCTGCAGGTCACTGTTGGATGAAGCCAACAGGACAACATCATCTGCAAACAACAGAGATGAGATCCTGTGGTTACCAAGCATGACACCCTCCATTCCCTGGCTGCGCCTAGAAATCCTGTCCATAAAAATTATGAACAGGATCGGTGACAAAGGGCAGCCCTGGTGGAGTCCAACTCTCACTGGGAATGAGTCCGAGCGTTGGCAATACGAACCAAACTCTCACAACGGTCGTATAGAGACTGGATAGCTCATAACAAGAAGCCAGATACCCCATACTCCCGAAGCACCTCCCACAGAAAACCACGAGGTACGCGGACGAATGCCTTCTCCAAGTCCACAAAACACATGTAAACTGGTTGGGCGACCCCCCCCCCCCCACACACACACACCTTGTTATTGTCAAATAAGATTACTTATACAGTGGGGTAAAAAAGTATTTAGTCAGCCACCAATTGTGCAAGTTCTACCACTTAAAAGATGAGGTCTCCAATTTTCATCATAGGTATACCTCAACTATGAGAGACAAAATGAGGAAAAAAAAAATCCAGAAAATCACATTGAAGGATCTTTAAAGAATTTATTTGCAAATTATGGTGGACAATAAGTATTTGGTCAATAACAAAAGTTCATCTCAATACTTTGTTATATACCCTTTGTTGGCAATGACAGAGGTCAAACGTTTTCTGTAAGTCTTCACAAGGTTTTCACACACTGTTGCTGGTATTTTGGCTCATTCCTCCATGCAGATCTCCTCTAGAGCAGTGATGTTTTGGGGCTGTCGCTGGGCAACACGGACTTTGAACTCCCTCCAAAGATTTTCTATGGGGTTGAGATCTGGAGACTGACTAGGCCACTCCAGGACCTTGAAATGCTTCTTACGAAGCCACTCCTTCGTTGCCCGGGCGGTGTGTTTAGGATCATTGTCATGCTGAAAGACTCAGTCACGTTTCATCTTCAATGCCCTTGCTGATGGAAGGAGGTTTTCACTCAAAATCTCACAATACATGGCCCCATTCATTCTTTCCTTTACACGGATCAGTCATCCTGGTCCCTTTGCAGAAAAACAGCCCCAAAGCGTGATGTTTCCACCCCCATGCTTCACAGTAGGTATGGTGTTCTTTCTCCTCCAAACACGACAAGTTGAGTTTTTACCAAAAAGTTCTATTTTGGTTTCATCTGACCATATGACATTCTCCCAATCCTCTTCTGGATCATCCAAATGCTCTCTAGCAAACTTCAGACGGGCCTGGACATGTACTGGTTTAAGCAGGGGGACACGTCTGGCACTGCAGGATTTGAGTCCCTAACGGCGTAGTGTGTTACTGATGGTAGCCTTTGTTACTTTGGTCCCAGCTCTCTGCAGATCATTCACTAGGTCCCCCCGTGTGGTTCTGGGATTTTTGCTCACCGTTCTCGTGATCATTTTGACCCCATGGGGTGAGATCTTGCGTGGAGCCCCACATCGAGGGAGATTATCAGTGGTCTTGTATGTCTTCCATTTTCTAATAATTGCTCCCACAGTTGATTTCTTCACACCAAGCTGCTTACCTATTGCAGATTCAGTCTTCCCAGCATGGTGCAGGTCTACAATTTTGTTTCTGGTGTCCTTTGACAGCTCTTTGGTCTTGGCCATAGTGGAGTTTGGAGTCTGACTGTTTGAGGTTGTGGACAGGTGTCTTTTATACTGATAACGAGTTCAAACAGGTGCCATTAATACAGGTAACGAGTGGAGGACAGAGAAGCCTCTTAAAGAAGAAGTTACAGGTCTGTGAGAGCCAGAAATCTTGCTTGTTTGTAGGTGACCAAATACTTATTTTCCACCATAATTTGCAAATAAATTCTTTAAAAATCCTTCAATGTGATTTTCTGGATTTTTTTTTCTCATTTTGTCTCTCATAGTTGAGGTATACCTATGATGAAAATTGGAGACCTCTCTCATCTTTTAAGTGGTAGAACTTGCACAATTGGTGGCTGACTAAATACTTTTTTGCCCCACTGTATCTGTTATGCCAGAATAACATGAGACCGGAGCCGTGTTGAAGTGAACACTGAACTGACTTTATTATGGAACACAGCACAATATACACACTGGCTGTAGCCTGCCTGACATCGTCACCCTCAATCCCCCAGCACAGGCTACGGCAACCCCCAAATGTCAAATCCCCACACAACAATATCATGACATGAAATTTTGGTCATGTCGCACAGCACTAGTTTCTAGTCTTACTGTACTCCAGGGACCAGCCATATCCTACTGACCACTGAAACCACACACTCCTGTCCACCATTCATTTTTTAAGATGGATTTGTATTAGTTGGCTCAGGCTTGCTACCTAGCTAGTAGCTAGACAGCTAAGATTAGCAACAGTGATGAAAGAGGGAGGGTGAAGTTAACGGAAGTGCTTGGGCATTTATTAAAGAGACATGCAATGAGGGCAAGCCATTCTGAGGAAGGCTGCAAAAGATGATTCACAATGATGGTGCAGCAATTAAATAATAATTTGGTCAAACTATGTCACTAACATTTCAATAAAACATGTAGGAAAAGGGCAGTAAACAGGACCTTTAATACTGTATATAGTAACGACCATTTGTCGGGATATTACACAAACCTCCAATGAGAGTCCTGAAGCATAATGCAGAACTGGTGCTGGAGAATTTCTCAGGTACCTCTGAAGACACTCATAAACCTGAACAGAAAGCCACAGCATACAACAACATGAGTATACGACACTTCAGATGATTCAGTATATGATGGTGTGGTTGTGTTATAGAGAGCCTGAGTCGCGCCCCCTCTACTCCCACACATGGCACCTTAAATCTGAAAAAATCTCCACTGAAATGAATGGCAAGAGCAAAATTATCTTTTGATCCCCATCAAATTTTGCCACAAGTTATGTACATATATGATGTTTGTCAATTTAAAAAATAATTTTCCACGTAATTAAAGTTGTCGGCTGTCGTATAATAAGAGAGTAATATTTGGTTTTTGTGAAAATAATTAGCAGACAACAACTCCCATCATCCCACATCACTAAACACCATCATGGTGGGAGATTAGTAAAACCTCACTTCCTGTTTCCTGACCGATGAAAGAAGGATCCAAAGAGGAGAAAAACAACACAGAGGTATTGCTTTGTATTTTGAGAGCTGCAGCTGATCCAGTCCTGATCCAGTCTAGACTTGAATGTTGACATACTGGTCCAGTTGGGGTCCCACCCAGATGTCCTGTGTTTGGACTTTTTACTGGTGTCATCCTTCTCTCCTCCCTCTGCTCTCATCTCTCCTGGACCCTCTGCCTAAACACTTTCCTCTCCTTGGCTCCTCTCTTCTGTCTCATCTTTCCCTCTCTGAGCTCTGTCTAATTCAGGTTCTCTCTCTGTCTATGGTGGTATACAAACAGTTAAGAAAATACCAAGTATCATGTTTTGTCCTGCAGGATTTTTTTTTTCATGGTTTACATAAATTACCAAAATGTGTATTTTTATTCTAGTGTTTCTTTTTTTTTTTCATTGATGAAGTGTAGGAAAGGGAAGGAAAAAAACATTCATACTAGTAATTTACTCATGCATACTTAAATTATATGATCAGAGGTGGGTATAGTAGCCAGAAATTCTACTCGTGTAAAAGCAGTGCTTTGAAATTAATAATTAAAGCAGACAACCAAAAATTTCTAGTTAAGAGTACAAAGAGCGCCCACTTAAATACTTGAGTAATGACTTCAGTCTTGAAGGTTTGAGGTTTTTCTCCAAAATTTATAACAATGTTCTTATAGTTTTCTACTTTTCTCTGTAAATTTATCTAAATTTGAAACCATTCTCCTCAAATTTGTAATTTTCTGTTGTGAAATTATGACTTTTCTTGTACATTTGAGACTATTATAAATTTGTGGATTATTTTATGGGTAATGTTTATCTTTTTTTAACCCAATCCAACTTTATTTATAAAGCTCTTTAAAAACGACAGTTGACACAAAGTGCTGTACATCAATGATAAATAAAATATGAAATCAATGAAATACAGCTAAAGTACAAAACAGCACAAACAAAGCAACAGTCATACAATAGAGACAATAAGAACAAATAAAATCAATGTCTCAAACTGGGTCAAAAGCCAGAGAATAAAAATGGGGTTTAAGAGGAGTTTTAAACTGGACAGTGAAGAGGCCTGTCTGATGGACAAAGGCAGATTATTATAAAATTACTGGGATTTTTTTTAATCAATTTGAAACAGAATGTGGCAAAATTTTTATTTTTTTCCTCATACAATTTAAACTTTTGACCATAATTTTGTAGAGCCAGAACAGAACAACAACTCTGAATTCAAAGAAATATAATCACTAAAAATATATTTAAAGAAATAAATTAACTTAAATGACCAAATATGCAGTTATTTCTGTTATAATATTTCTATATATTTATAGGTAGTTTTTTTTTTAGAACTCTCCTCACCAACCAGACAGCAGGAAAAACCCTTATTTTGAAATCCAAATGTTGGCACGTTTAGTTTGTCTGACGGCTGCTGACGGATTAAAGTCACTGACTTCGTGAATTTCGGTCATCTTAACTTGCCAGGTACATAATGATTAACATATATTATTAGTCAGCATTGTAGTAGCTGGTGAAGTAAATCCTCAGTGATTCATCAGTCACTCTTGCCTTTCCCTGCAATGAAGCCTAACCAGAGCTGTTAGCTAAGGGACTCCTCATTATTGTTCCGGTTACCAGCGGGTTAAAACCACCATAAATGCCTCCACTGCATATTTACCTCTTGTACTTTTTTCCACGTTTAAAGTACTTTAATAAGCTCATGCTTCTCTCGGACAACAACACTAGAGAGACACGCTCTGCCTGCAGAAACGATCACAGGCACTGGGCAGGCGGGGCGCTTCCGCGCGGATGACAATCACACGTGTTGTTCGTGTGCATGCTTGCGTAGCATTTGTTTCAACTTTAATTTTTCTTAATTACCTCCGCCAGGAGGTTATGTTTTTGTCGGGGTTTGTCTGTCTGTCTGTCTGTTGGTTAGCAAGATAACTCAAAAAGTTTTGGACGGATTTCGATGAAACTTTCAGGCGTTGTTGGAAATGGTACAAGGAAGAACTGATTAAATTTTGGGGATGATCCGGATCACTGTCCAGAAGAAAACCGCCATTACGGAAAATGCCATTTTCGTGAATAACTACAGAACCACTAATCCTATCATTGTCAATCCAATTGCTAGTCATATGTTTTCATGGTCAAGGAATCTGAAAACGTACACACAAACACTGTATGGCGGGAACTGTGGCTGCCATTACGGAAAATGTCATTTTCGTGGATAACTACTCAACCACTAATCCTATCATTGTCAATCCACTTGCTAGTCATATGTTTTCATGGTCAAGGAATCTGAAAACGTACACACAAACACTGTATGGCGGGAACTGTGGCCGCCATTATGGAAAATGCCATTTTCGTGAATAACCACTGAACCACTAATCCTATCATTGTCAATCCAATTGCTAGTCATATGTTTTCATGGTCAAGGAATCTCAAAACGTACACACAAACACTGTATGGGCGGAACTGTGGCCGCCATTATGGAAAATGTCATTTTCGTGAATAACTACTCAACCACTAATCCTATCATTGTCAATCCAATTGCTAGTCATATGTTTTCATGGTCAAGGAACCTGAAAACGTACACACAAACACTGTATGGGGGGAACTGTAGCGTTTGGCGGAGGTCTGCGCTCTCCGAGTGCTTTTCTAGTTTAATATATCATAGGCATGGCGGCATACTTCCAAAGGGTGGGGAGCTGCCACACGGAAATATTACCAGAGGAAACCCTGTAGTCAGACAGCAACCTACATTGTTATTTGTGGTTATTACCGTAATTATGTGGAAATTTATCTTTTAAGTTGACAAACATCATATGTGTAACTCGTGGAAAAATTCAATCTTGATCAAAAGATAATTTCGCTCTTCCCTTTCAGTTCAAAGGAGATTTTTTCCAATTTAAGGTCCTATGTGCGGAAGTAGAGTGGCCAGGACTTAGGCTGTCTATAAGGTTATGAAAACATGTAAATTTCAAACAAACAGGAACATACTTGAAGCCACATGTTCACAGCGCACCCAGGGTGAAGTCAGTAACTACCAGTCCTCTGGAACAGCTGCAGCTCTCAAAATACAAAACAATACCTCTGTGTTGTTTTTCTCCTCTTTGGATCCTTCTTTCATCGGTCAGGAAACAGGAAGTGAGGTTTTAGTGACCTCCCACCATGATGGTGTTTAGTGATGTGGGATGATGGGAGTTGTTGTCCGCCAATTGTTTAAACAAAAACTAAATTGACTCCGTTATTAATTTCTCACTGGGGATTAATAAAGTATACAAAATACAAAAAAAATATATATGACAACCAACAACTTTAATTACATGGAAAATGATCTTTTAAATTGACAAACATCATATGTGTAACTCGCGGCATTTTGGGACCTCTACTCCAACACCATGTGCAGGGTACGTGCCGAGGGTGACATGTCAGACCCTCTTGTCCCCACCTCAGGAGTCCGGCAGGCATGTGTCGCCAAACCTCTTTAACCCTGACACACCTGCACTCTTTACTGTTAACCCTTTACACACCTGCACTTGTTATCGTTAAATAAGTGTCATCATTCCTATCTGTTCTTAATATTTTATCTTGTTTTCAGTGTAGTATTTCAGTGTAGTATTTAATGAATAATAATACTAGTTAATAGTAATATTTTATTGTATGAATGCTTACTTTTATGTTAATATGGATTTATAGGGTAATACTGTGTTTGACTGCTTTTCTCGTAATACCCATTTCTTGTACCATTGACCTTGTGTTAATGTACATATGACAAATAAATGGAATTTGGGGTTAAAACAGGCGGGTTGGAGGTAATTTTTTCACACCTTGAGCAGCGACTGGAGCCAGGCAGCGTTCAGCAGACTGTGGAGGATCTCCGCTCCATCGATGTCCTGACTCATAGACTGCTGCACCTTCTCAATCACATCGGACAGGATCTGACGCAGCCCTGCAAAGCACACGCACACGCACACGAACACACACACACACTGACATACACAAGAATGCAAGCAGGAGGTAGAATCGGTATATTAAACAGCCTCCACTTACCCTGTTCTCCCAGCTCACAGCGCCGGTCCAACATCTGCGCCTCCACCGCCTGCCTCATGGTCACAGAAGCCCCCCTCCCCTCCGGCTGGCCTTTGACCCCGGCTGTCTGCTCACTGCTTACAGGACAAGCGGCAACCTGGAGAAGAAAGGCTTTATTACACAGAGCAGCAGGACAGCCCAACACCACACATACACCTAGGGGTGTGCGATATGATCAAAATTTCATATCACGATATAAGTAATCTTATTTGACGATAACGGTATATATCACAATATACATTTTCTGTAAATTCTACAGTTGCTATATAATAACCAACAAAAAGGACCATCAAAACCGTCACTCCTCCAGTTCTCCCAGCCTCACTCACCAGCATGATGTCTGCCCCCCTGCCCCTGCTCTCTGACGACTCCATGGATCTTGTGCACTATTACATCACCACCTTCTCCTCCTGCCTGAACCAGTTAGCCCCCATCAAAAATAAAACAGTCTCCTTCACTCACCCTGTGTGGTGTAATCACAGGTTTGGTGGAGCCACAGGTTTGGTTGACATCGGCGTGATGACGCAGCCACTTGGTGACGTCATCACGCCGATGCAGATATAAAGTGAGGGTCGGCCATCTTATGGCCTCTTGGCTCTCTGGCGCTCAGCCTCCCGTAGCAGACCCTGTGTTGTGAGACATATATAGCTTTGTTGTAATAAAGTTCATGTTCCAAGCAGACACTACTCTCTGTTGGTCATTCCCGGGTTTCCAGACATAACACCCTGCTCCCTGGTACACTCCTGATCTCCACGCCATGAAATCCCATAAGTGACAGCTGGAAAGACTTCACAAGAAAACAAACCTAACAGTTCACCTCCAAGCCTACACTGACCACCTCCAACAATACAAGACTACCCTCAACACCGCCCGGTCCAACTTCTACTCTCACCTCAAACATGCTGGCTCCAACAGCCCCAAAACACTCTTTTCCACAGTAAACAAACTTCTCAAACCCATCAACAACCCATCCCCATCGTTCACTGCTGAAAAGTGCAACTCATCCCTGTCCCTTTTCCAAACAAAGATCACCACCATCCACAGCAACCTGACCACCTTGTCTCCGATCCTGACCTCGCCATTAGCTCCTCCCCCCACTCCTATTCAGCTACTGTCTCTTTTCCCCACACTGTCTCCCCTAGAAGTCACTAAAATTACCACAGGCATGAGGAACCCCACATCCGTACTGGACGCCATCCCCTCTGAACTTACCAAGCCCTGCTTCCCTTCTCTCTCCCCACTCATCTGCACTATCATCGTCTCCCTCGGCTCCGGCTCAGTCCCTGACCTCCTGAAACTCGCCGCACTCTCCCCAATCCTCAAAAAACCTGGACTAAACCCTGACATCATGAATAACTTCCATTCCATCTCCAACCTGCCCTTCCTATCAAAAATCCTAGAATGTGTTGTTGCCACCCATCTCAAAACCCACCTCACCTCCAATGACCTCTTTGAGACACTCCAATCTGGATTCCATTCACAACATCGCACCAAAACAGCCTTGCTCAAAGTGAAAATTTTGACCTCCTCTCATCTTTGACCTCCTCCTCTCAGCCAACTCCAGACTCCTGAACATTCTCATTATGCTTGACCTCACAGCCGCCTTTGATACAATCAACCACTCTATTCTCTTCTCTCGTCTGGAAACCTGCCTCAGCATCATTGGTACATCTCTCTCCTAGTTCCACTCATAGCTCACCAGCAGACAATTCATCCACGTCAACAACTGCACCTCCCTCATAGCCCCCCTCTCCCAAGGTGTTCCCCAGGGTTCTGTGCTTGGCCCTCTCCTCTTCATCATCTACATACTCCTGCTTGGTAACATCATTCACCGACATGGCCTTAACTTCCATTGTTGTGCCGACGACATTCAGACCTACATTTCCACTAACTGCATAACCACAGTAACATGCTCCATACTGGAAAACTTTTTCTCTGAAATAAAATCCTGGATGCAAAAGAACTTTCTACAACTGAACTATGACAAGTCTGGTATGATGATCATTGGCTCGGAATCCCTCCTCAAAACCACCCACAACTTCAACCTCACTGTTGCCAACTCCACACTGTCCCCATCCCCACAGCTATGAAACTTCGGAGTGATCTTTTGAACCGCACATTAATCCTGTCCCCAAAACTGCTTTCTTCCACCTAAAAAAACATAGCTTGACTCTGTCCCTTACTCACCTTCTTCACCGCAGAAACCCTCATACATACATTTATCACATCCAAATTCAATTGCTATAATAGCATTCCTCACGGCTCATCATCCAAAGTCCTTCAGAAACTTCAATACATTCAGAACTCAGCTGCCCATCTAGTCACCCAGTCCCGCTCCCGTGACCACATCACCCCCGTCCTCCAGGACCTCCACTGGCGCCCAATCTCACAATGCATACAGTTCAAACTCTTTCTCCTCACCTTTAAAGCCCTCCATCACCAGGCCCCTTCCTAGCTCACCGACCTGTTGCACTGCAAGCCCCCCCCCCCCCCATTCCTCTGATGCAAACCTCTTCTCTCCACCACTCAGAGCCAAGCACAGAACCTGGGGGGACAAATCCTTTTCCATCGCCGACCCTCCCTCTGGAACTCTCTCCCCCAACACATCTGTGACTGCACAGACTTAAACCCCTTCAAATCATTATTGAAACCCCATCTCTTCAGAGTTGCTTTTAATCTTTAATTTTAATTGTGCAGGATTTTTTTTGTTTTGTTTTTTCTCTAATGTGAAGCATCTCTGAGTGTCTTGGAAAGCCCTATAAAGTGCATTATTGTTGTTATTGTAGGACCTTGGGGAAGTCAGATTATTTAGCACCTCAGACAGAGACAGTGAATAAGCATGGGAGAACAATGCCCAGGGGGTTCCTGGGCATATAGCCACAAGGAGTCAGAGACATAGGGGGTTGAAGGCAGTGTAATGTAAATGTCATGCTGTGTGATGGGAAACTTCCATGTAAATGTGTGAAGAGTGACTTGGGTAAAAGAGGAGAGAGCTTGCTGTAATGATTCAGTCTGTTCTGTGCTTGTGAGATGTGAGTATGTAATAAATCGTCTGTCCATGAATCCATCTCTTTATTTACCCACTCCACACTGGTGACCCAAGACGTATTATGGAACACGAGGCAAGAACCCCGGAGCCGGCCCGGTCGGGAAGCCCCAGCGACGCAGCAGCCATCCCACAGACAGCCCGGACTGAAGCCCCCAGCAACGCATGTGCAGTTTCAGTCAAGCTACCAGACTTCTGGCAGCACAACCCGCGCTCTTGGTTCCACCACACCGAGGCCCAGTTTGCCCTCCGGGGAGTAACGGCAGACGACACCAGATTCTACCATGTGGTCGCAGCGCTGGACGCTCGCACAGCTCAGCAGGTAGCGAGCCTGCTCGATCAGCCTCCAGCCAGCAACAAATACGAGGCGCTCAAGGCTGCGCTGACCCAGCACTACACGCTCTCGGAATGTGAGAGAGCGGAGAGGCTCCTGGGACGGACTGAGCTAGGAGATGGTTCGGCTGTCGACCTGATGGAGAAGATGCTGGCGTTAATGGGCACGGACGACAGGCACTTTCTGTTTGCCCACCTTTTCCTCCGGAAACTTCCGACAGAGGCGAGAGCGGTTCTGGCCAATTCACCGCTGCTGGCCGCGTGTGACTACCGTGCGCTAGCCCAGGAGGCGGACAGGATCATCCTCACCACCAGGGCGATCACAGTCAACGCGGCGGTGGCGGAGCCCAGCGAGACAATCAGGGGAGGCGAGGAGCCACCGATAGTTGCAGCAGCGGGGGCCAAGGAGCGCCAGAGAGACGCGCTCTGTTTCTACCACCACCGCTTCGGAGAGAACGCACGCAGATGTGCGCCACAGTGCCAGTTCAAGTGCTTGGGAAACACCAAGGCCTGCAGTCGGTAGCAGCTGCTACCGTCGGTGAAGAGAACATGCTGCTCTACATGACGGACGCATGCTCAGGGAGGCGTTTCCTCGTGGACACAGGAGCCCAGAAGAGCATCATCCTGCCGGCCTACGCCGACCGGCTGGCAGGACCTAGCGGCCCTGGGATGTTGGCAGCAAACGGCTCGGAAATTAAGACCTTTGATGAGAGAACACTGATCTTATCTCTACAGGGCCGTACATATGAGTGGACTTTTGTCGTAGCAGCACTGAATTACCATATCCTGGGGGCTGATTTTCTGTGTGCACATGGTTAACTGGTTGATGTTGCTAACAGACGCCTGGTTAATGCACTGTCCTTTGACTCTCTCCCCTGTATAGCTCGAGGGACCCGGCCAACAGCACAAGCCAACGTCACAGCTCCAGGCGGTAAGTTCCATGCACTGCTCACTCAGTTCCCAGCACTGACGGTCCCGACGTTTTCGGTGGCCATCGCTAAACACAGGGTGGAGCACTTTATCACCACCACCGGGCCGTCCGTTTTTGCAAGACCTCGGCGCTTGGACGCAGCTAAACTGGCCATAGGAGGAGTTCGCGAGGAGTTCGCCAACCTGGAAAGGTTGGGCATCATCAGGAGTTCAAACAGCCCATGGGCATCCCCGCTACACATGGTCCCTAAGGCTGAGGGATCGTGGCGACCGTGCGGTGATTTCCGCTGGTTGAACAATGCCACAGCACACGACCACTACCCGAATCCCCACATACAGGACTTTTCCGTCCACCTCACAGGAGCATGCATTTTTTCCAAAATAGACCTGGTCCGCGGTTACCACCATGTCCCAGTGCGCGCAGAGGACGTACCCAAAACAGCAGTAATAACTCCGTTCGGTCTATTTGAGTTCCTGCGCATGCCATTCGGGTTAAAAGGCGTGGCACAGACGTTCCAGCGCATGATGGATGCAGTGCTGCGCGATCTCCCGTTCGTGTTCGTCTACCTGGACAATATCCTGGTAGCCAGTGCGTCCGAAGAAGAACACGAAACCCACCTCAGGACAGTTTTCCGGAGGTTGGAGGAGCACGGGTTAATAATCAACCCGGCGAAATGCCAGTTTGGCGTGGCGGAGATTGATTTTTTGGGGCACCACGTCTCTCCGGAAGGAGCGATCCCGTTGCCCGACAAAGTGCGCGCCGTGGCGGATTTTCCCCGGCCTCAGACAGTCAGGGCGCTGCAGGAATTTTTGGGGATGGTAAACTTTTATAACCGCTTCCTTCCCCGCGCGGCACAGCTCATGCAACCATTGTACGCTGCGCTCAAGAGACAGAAACCCGCTGATGGGGTTGAATGGACCCCGGAGCGGGAGCGGGCGTTCTCGGAGGTTAAAGCAGCCCCGGCAAACGCTGCACTGCTGGCGCACCCGGACCCGGCGGCCCGGATAGCGCTCACCACCGACACTTCAGACGTGGCCATAGGGGCTGTTGTAGAGCAGCGCGTCGCCGGGGCTTGGCAGCCGCTCGCCTTTTTCAGCAGAACTTTGTGCGACAGCGAACGTAAATACAACGCGTTCGACAGGGAGTTGCTGGCTCTCCACCTGGCCATACGCCACTTCCAGTTCTGGCTGGAAGGGCGCAGCTTCACCGCGTTCGTGGACCACAAGCCACTAACGTTTGCGATGGCCAAGGCTTCAGAACCGTGGTCGGTCCCGCAGCAGAGACAGCTGGCCGCGATCTCAGAGTTTACTACCAATATTCAGCATGTGTCGGGTAAACTGAATGTGGTGGCGGACTGCCTCTCGTGCGCTGTGGTGGCCCCGGTCTACGTGGGGATAGATTACGCAGCCATGGCCGCGGAGCAGATTAGCGATGCAGACGTGCGCGTGCTCCAGTCTGGACCAACAGGGTTAAGGCTGGAGAGCAGGGTGCTGCAAGATGGCATCCCCCCCCTAATCTGCGATGTCTCCACGGGACGCCCGCGTCCGGTGGTCCCGGTCGCGTGGCGCACCCAGGAGTGCGCGCGTCAGTCAAAATGGTGGGAGAGAAGTTTGTGTGGCCGAGCCTACGCAAACAAGTAAAAGAGTGGGCTGCAGCCTGCGTGGCGTGCCAACGAGCCAAGGTACACAGACACATGAAGGCTCCCTTGGAGCCGTTTCGGGTACCGGCTAAAAGGTTCGACCATGTTCACGTGGACCTCGTGGGCCCCCTCCCGCCATCACAGGGGTGCACGCACCTCCTGACAATGGTGGACCGCACCACGCACTGGCCAGAAGCAGTCCCACTGGTGGCAACCACGTCCGCGGACGTAGCACGCGCTTTTTTAACAGCATGGGTGGCGCATTTTGGAGTCCCGTCGGACATTACGTCTGACAGGGGCCCTCAATTTGTTTCCGAACTCTGGTCCGCGATGGCCCGCAGCCTGGGTGTTACAATTCATCGCACAACCGCGTACAACCCACAGGCCAATGGGTTATGCGAGCGTTTTCATAGATCATTGAAAGCAACACTCAGGGCTTCACTGATGGATGCAAATTGGGTGGACAGGTTGCCGTGGGTTTTATTGGGGTTGCGTTCCGCGCCAAAAGAGGATTTAGAAACTTCCCCGGCAGAGCTCGTTTTTGCGCAGCCCCTACGGCTGCCCGGGGAATTTCTGCCAGATAATCCCGCGCTGGACAGCTCCCCGTCTCAGCTTTTGCAGCGTAACGCAAACACAGGCACGCTGCCCGGCATGGCCCACCACTGTTCTCCGCGTGCTTTCGTGCCTAAAACTTTGAAGAACGCGGAGTTCGTGTTCGTCAGACACGACGCCCACCGCCCTCCATTGCGCCCACCCTATGATGGACCGTTCAGAGTGTTGGAAACAGGGGATAAGCATTTTTTGCTAGACTTGGGGGGTAGATGGGAGAAAATTGGCATAGACAGACTCAAACGCGCCTTTGTAGTGGCGGACGAGCAAGTGCTGTTGGCTAGGGCCCCTCGGCGTGGAAGACTCCCACGGAGAGCTCCCCAGGGAAACGATTCACCAGAGCAGCCACACGGACAGAGTGAAGTCCCCCCCCCCTCGCCACGGCTCACCCGCAGTCAGACACACTCCCAGCAGCCCCCCACCGGCACAGCAGTGCCACGGAGGCGGTAAACCCCAGTTACAGCAGATATGGGAGGAGACTGAAGCCAAAAGAGAGTGTGGATTGATGTTCTGTCTTAAGATGCTGGGGGGGGGGGGAGGCGGTGTAGGACCTTGGGGAAGTCAGATTATTTAGCACCTCAGACAGAGACAGTGAATAAGCATGGGAGAACAATGCCCAGGGGGTTCCTGGGCATATAGCCACAAGGAGTCAGAGACATAGGGGGTTGAAGGCAGTGTAATGTAAATGTCATGCTGTGTGATGGGAAACTTCCATGTAAATGTGTGAAGAGTGACTTGGGTAAAAGAGGAGAGAGCTTGCTGTAATGATTCAGTCTTTTCTGTGCTTGTGAGATGTGAGTGTGTAATAAATCGTCTGTCCATGAATCCATCTCTTTATTTACACACTCCACATTATTATTATTGTCACTTTTCCTACATTTTAAATTACATACTGAAAAAACCCCAGTTGTACAAATTCATCTGTCATTAATTTTATGCAACTTTTCCCTCTTAATTTTGCAGTGTAATAAAACTGTTTTTTAATGTGCATTTCCATCCATCCATCCATCTTCTACCGCTTTTCCGGAGGTCCGCATTGTGGAGGTAGCAGTTCAAGCAGAGAAACCCAGACTTCCCTCTCCCCACCTACCTGCTCCAGCTCTTCAGAGAGGATACCGAGGTGTTCCCAGACCAGCTGGGAGACATAGTCTCTAGTGAGTCTTGCGTCTGCCCCGGGTTCTCCTCCCAGTGGGACATGCCAGGAACACCGCAAACGGGAGGCATCCAGGAGACATCCTGATCAGATGCCCAAACCACCTCAACTGACTCCTTTAATGTAGAGGAGCAATGGTTCTACTCTGAGCCTCTCCCGGATGACTGAACTCCTCACCCCATCTTTAAGGGTGAGCCCAGCAATCCTATGGAGAAAGCTCATTTCAGCCGCTTGTATCCGTGATCTCATTCTTTCGGGCATTACCCAAAGCTCGTGACCATACGTGAGGGTAGGAACATAGATTGACTGGTAAATCGACAACTTTGCCTTAGAACTAAGCTCCCTCTTCACCACAACAGACGAGTACGTCCACATCACTGCAGATGTTGCTCTGATCCGTCTTTCAAGCTCTCGCTCCATTCTCCCCTCACTCGTGAATAAGACCCTGACATACTTAAACTCCTCCACTTGGGGCAGGAGCTTGTCCCCATTCCGGAGAGGACAATCCACCTTTTTCCAACTGAGGACCATGGACTTGGAGGTGCTGATTCTCATCTCAGCCAGTTCACACTCAGCAGCAAACCATCCCAGTAAGACCTGTAGGTCATTGCTGGATGAAGCCAACAGGACAACATCATCTGTAAACAACAGAGATGAGATCCTGTGCCACCAAGCACGACACCCTCCGTTCCTTGGCTGCGCCTAGAAATCCTGTCCATAAAAATTATGAACATGATTGGTGACAAAGGGCAGCCCGGGTGGAGTCCAACTCTCACTGGGAATGAGTCCGACTGAGTGTTGGCAATATGAACCAAACTCTCACAATTATTACCGGATAGCTCGTAACAACAAGCCCGATACCCCATACTCCCAAAGTACCCCTCACAAAAAACCATGAGGGACGCGGTCAAATGCCTTCTCCGAGTCCACAAAACACATGTACACTGGTTGGTCAAACTCTCACGAACCCTT
Organism: Pholidichthys leucotaenia; assembly: GCA_020510985.1. Classification (NCBI taxonomy): domain Eukaryota; kingdom Metazoa; phylum Chordata; class Actinopteri; order Cichliformes; family Pholidichthyidae; genus Pholidichthys; species Pholidichthys leucotaenia. Next base: position 334,506,902 of record CM035845.1, read on the forward strand.
GAGGATTCTCGAGAGAGTAAACAGCTGGACCAATGTGCCACGGCCAGGCCAAAAACCACACTGCGCCTCCTGAATCAGAGGTTCGACCAACGGCCGGACTCTCCTCTCCAGTACCTTGGCATAGACCTTCCCAGGGAGGCTGAGGAGTGTGATCCCTCAAAAGTTAGAACATGCCCTCCGGTCCCCCTTCCTGAAGAAAGGAACCACCACACCAGTATGCCATACCAAAGCACTGTCCCCGACCTCCACACAATGTTGCAGAGGCGTGTCAACCATGACAGTCCTACAACATCCAGGGCCTTGAGGTACTCAGGGTGAATCTTGTCCATCCCGGCGCCTGGCCACCGAAGAGTTTTTTAACCACTTCGGCGACCTCAGCCCCTGTGAAGGGCGAGTCATCCCCCTCATCCACAAGCCCTGCTTCCTCTGAGGAAGGCGTGTCAGTGGGATTGAGGAGATCCTCGAAGTATTCCTTCCACTGCCTGACGATATCCCCAGTCGAACTCAGCAGTGCTGCATCCGCACCATACACAGTGTGGACAGAGAGCTGCTTCCCCCTCCTGAGTCACCGGACAGTTTGCTAGAATCTGTTCGAGGCTGACCAAAAGTCTTGTTCCATGACCTCACCAAACTCCTCCCACAACTGAGTTTTTGCTTCAGCAACCACCCGAGCTGCATTCTGCTTGGCCTGCTGGTACACCTCTGCTGCTTTGGGAGTCCCATAAGCCAACCAAGCTCAATAGGACTCCATCTTCAGCTTAATGGCCCCCCTCACCACTTGGTGTCCACCACTTGGTTCGGGGGTTGCCACCACAAGATGCACTGATGACCTTGCGGCCGCAGCTCTGGGAAGCCGCTTCAACAATGGAGGTGGAGAACATGGCCCATTCAGACTCCATGTCTCCAGACTCCCTTGGAACATGGTTCAAGTTCTTCCGGAGGTGGGAGCTGAAGATCTCCCGGACAGGGGCCTCAGACAGACCTTCCAAGCACACCTTCACTATACGTTTGGGTCTACCAGGTCTGAATGGCATCCTCCCCTGCCATCAGATCCAACGAACCACCAAGTGGTGATTGATTGACAACTCTGCACCTCTCTTTACCTGAGTGTCCAAGACATAGGGTCACAGGTCTGATGACATGACAACAAAATTGATCATCGACCTGCGACCTAGGGTGTCCTGGCTCGAGGTGCACATATAGACGCTCTGATCCTTGAAGATGGTGTTTGTTATGGACAAACTGCGGTTAGCACAGAAGTCCAATAACTGAACACCACTCAGGTTCAGATTGGGCAGGACATTCTTCCCAATCACCCCCCTCCAGGTTTCACTGTCATTGCCCAATTGCGCATTGAAGTTCCCCAGTAGGACAATGGAGTCTCCAAGAGGAGCACTCTCCAGCACCCCAGTCAGAGACTCCAAAAAGGGCGGGTACTCTGAACCATCATTTGGTGCATAGGCACAAATGATGGTCAGGACCCGTTTCCCAACCTGAAGGCGCAGCGAAACAACCCTTTCATCCACAGGGGAAAACTCCAATACAGAGGAAACGAGGTTGCATTTAAGATGACTTAAACTTTATTCATTATCGCTACTTGACCAATTAAAAATTATTCCAGATCAAGTGATATTAAGAGCCAGTTTGTTCCTCCTACACATTTTTAATTTATATATTATTTATTTAGTGTGTATGTGATGCAGCAGTGGCCTGTGACGTCATCAGCTCCACTACTGCCACATTACTGGAGAAGCACCCTGATGCATTTATGGCCATCACGGGTGATTTTAACCATGTCTCACTGGGGAAAAACGCTACCAAACTTCCACCAGTTTCAGGTTCAGGTTACTTTATTTGTACCCGTAGGTAGATTTGTTTTGCAGTCTGGTGACATCCATATTTACAAGCCACAAATTACATTCAACATAGACACAAACACAGGCACATATGAAGCTGACTATAAACATGATAAGAATACTCAAGGCTCCATCAATCAGGGTATAAAAAGACAAAGAGATGAGAGAAAAACCAGAGGTAAGAGAGAAGGGTCATATTAAAAGTTAAAAACTAAGAGATTAAAAACTCAAAGGTCTAAAACCCAATAAAATATTTAGAACCCAAGTGACATCCTACAAAAATAAGTAAATATAAAATGGAGTTAATAAATAGGTACCTAAATTATGTGCAATATATTTTTACAGCTTGTTCAACTCTTTGACAGCAGCAGGAACAAAGCTGTTTTTGTAGCGCTGGGTTCTACTTTTTGGGACAGCAAACCTCCGTCTTGAGGGAAGAAGCTGAAAGTTGCAGTGCAAAGGGTGGGAGTCATCATTTAAAATGGAGGTAGCCATCCTCTGTACTTGTCTGGTGTACAGGGATGTCAGGCTCAGCTGTGGCTCACTAAGTAAACGACTGGACCATCTAACTAACTGATCCAAGGATTTCCTCTGTTTCAGTTTTATCTGACCAAACCATGACACTAAAGAAAAGGATAAAACAGATTCAATAAAAGCCCGATAAAACATTGTCATTATGGTTCGGTCAACTTGGAAGCGTGCAAGTTTTCTCAAGCAATGCAAATGTTGCTGACCCTTTTTGCACACCCTTTCACAGTTCTCTTCAAAGTTTAAATTACTATCAATAATCGTCCCAAGATATTTGTAGGATTGTACACATTCGGTGGTCTGGCCTTTTAGTACGGTGACTTTGTGCCTGGGAGTTTTCCTCCTAAAGTCAATAATCATGTCTTTTTTTTTTTTTTGTCGTATTCAGCTGCAGGTAGGAATCCTCACACCAGTAAACAAAATCATCAACTACTGGGCCGTGGCCACTCTCACCATCCTGGAGGAGACTGACAATAACTGAGTCATCAGCATACTTTATAATGTGTCTGTTGTCATGTCTGCTCCGACACATGTTTGTGCACAGTTTGTTGACTGTCCTACCAGAGAAAATAAAAAACACTGGATCTACTGTATGCCAATGGAAGAGATGCATATCATGCCACAGCTCTACCCATCCATCCATCCATCTTCTTCCGCTTAATCCTTTCGGGTTGTGGGGGGCTGGAGCCTATCCCAGCATCTTTGGGCAAGAGGCAGGGTACACCCTGGACAGATTGCCATTCCACTGCAGGGCCAACACAGAGAGACAGACAACCATTCACTCCTACACTCACACCCAAGGACAATTTAGAATCCTCAGTTGATGCCAATTAACCTAACCTGCATGTCTTTGGCCTGTGGGAGGAAACCGGAGTACCTGGAGTAAACCCACGCAGACATGGGAAGAACATGCAAACTCCACACAGAAGGGTCACCGATAGTCTGGGGGTGGGATCGAACCCACGATGGTCAGGGGTGGAATCGATCCTGTGACCTTCTTACTGTGCTGCCACAGTGCTAACCATTGTTCCACTGTGCTGCGTACTCTGTGAACCACATGGGGTGAACATAGGCAATATGACCGACGACATCACAGAATACAGTACATCAGATTCTGTGAAAACACAACCACGCTAGCTCAGACCGTACACTGTTTCCCCAACAACCATGGATCACCAGTGACCTGAAAGCTCTTCTGAATGAGAAGAAGAGAGCTTTTAGGTCTGGAGACAGGGAGGAACTGAGGAGAGTGCAGCTTGAACTGAGAGAGATGCTGAGGAGGTGTAAAGACAATTACAGGAGGAAGTTGGAGGATAAATTCCTGCAAAACAAAACTAAGAATGTCTGGACGGGAATGAAACAAATCACTGGGTGTAAGGGGAGAGACAGACAGACATCGGGGAACCTTGAGAGAGCTGAATCTTTTTCATTGAAGGATGTCACCAAAAGCTTGGACCCTTTCAGTTTCAGAAGTGGTACAGGTGTTAATGCATGGTCGGCCCTTTGTTTTTGCATGGTAGATTTTCTTGGGGCTCAGTCTGACTTTGCTGGCAACAAGTGAGTGGTCGGTATCACAGTCGGCACTGTGATAGCTTCTCATGTGGAGGACGCTGCGGAATTCGGCTCTTCTGGTGATGACGAGGTCTAGCTGGTGCCAGCGGCGGGACCAGGGGTGTCTCCAGGACACTTTCTGCAGATCTTTACACTTTAAGTAGGTGTTGGTAATACACAGGCCATGATGACAACAGACTTCAAACAACCTCTGTCCGTTCTTATTCATCCTACCAATACCAAAGTGGCCGAGACAGGATGGGCAGGCCTGCCAGTCAGCTCCAACACGAGCGTTGAAGTCACCTAGCATGTATATTGCCTTCTGAGCTGGGGATTTTAGATACTTCTTCCTCGAGAGCCTCATAAGATCGATCTTTGAGCTCTGGGGCGGATGAAAGGGTTGACGCATATAGAAAAATAATGTTCACAAATCCTGATGCTGTCTTCATGCGGAGAGCGAGTATCCTCTCAGAACCTCCTGTGGGAGTTTCCGTGGAAGCAATCAGCGAGTTCCTCATGGCAAATCCTACACCGTGCTGCCTGGGCTTGTCCTGAGACAGGCCCTGCCAATAGAAGGTGTAGTCTGTTTCTCTAAGTGAATCACTGTTGGCTAGGCGAGTTTCTTGGAGACAAGTGACATCGATGTTGAGTCGTGCAAGTTTCTTGTTGATGATGGCTGTCTTACGTGAGTCGTCCATTTGTTGGAGATCATCAGAGTCCAGGGCACATTGTGTGTATGTTCCAGATTGCGAATCGAAGAGCTGAAGTCTTCGTTGTTTTTCTTTTGAATTGCCTGGTGCGGATTGACGCTTGCTTGTCAGGAAGGTTCCCGAAGCTCTACACACCCAGTAGAGCAGGCAAACCATGGCGGGGCAACACCTTACTGGCTGTGGGCTGCTCAGCTTGAGGCGGGCAGTAGCTGCCCAATGAAGCTGCAATGACTTCTCCCACCGTCGAACGAGACCCCAGGCACTCCTTCCTATGCCAATCGGTCAGAACTTTTAACTGGTAGACTGCCTCGTCCCGTGTTGTGCCGGAATCTTGCGATGCCGCTGGAGTGGCTTCTCCAGTTTGTGCTTCAGGCCTGGGCAAGTGAATATGGAGACATTGTGCCCATACGTCAGTGTCCCCCTCTTAGCGTCACTGGCAGAGTCCAAAAGAAAGGATGAACCAATACCATTTGGGGCCAGATTCACTGCAGGAAGTGCCGGAAGGTAGTGCAGAGCGACTCCTATCTGCCTCAGGGCTCCACTCCGGATTTGTCCTCGGGGTTTACTTCCGAAGCCTTTCCTGCGATCAGGTATAGTCATAAGGCAGTAGAGGTTTAGAATCAGGGTTTTCCTTCCCCTAGATGGACTGCCTTCCCAGGCTGAGAGTTCCACTTACCCTGGGCAACTGGTGTTAAGGTGCCAGTGGCTCACCTTCGCCCCTTCTCCTGTCAGTGATAACAGTTTTGCCGCGGGAAGGCCGGGAGTTGGACTTTGGCTGTCAGAGGCTATTTGAGTCGCACGCCATAGGAAGCATTTCTAGAGGTTGTGAGAGCCCAGCCTCACAACCCGCTTCCCGGCTATAATAGTCTTATGAAACCATAAGTGATAAAAGATCAGACAAAGAAGTGATCTGACAAAAAATAAACAAGGGTTCCGAAACAGTCGCTAATACTGGATGTCCCATTCATTTTCTGTAATTCTATAATTAATATTCACACAGTCAAATAAATCTTAGTGTCGTTCAGTCCCTTTTATATTTGTCAAAGTCTAATGTGTGACTGTCTACATATTGCCTACACCTCTTTGTATTCCACTTTCAAACACAGCCTACATTTGGGCCTGTAAAGCCTAATTGGGATACCTGTTTTCAGACAAGAAAACTTGCTTTCTATAGGCATGCACTTGTAAATATAATTTCAAATAAGTAGAATAAAGAAATAAATATTTGGCAAATACGTATATTCTAATTCTAAAATGAGCAAATCTATTAATCGAGGAGATTAAGCAGTGAGTAGATACGGTTGTGTGAAAAAGTGTTTGCCCCCTTCCTGATTTCTCATTTTTTTGTATGTTTGTCACACTTAAATGTTTCAGATAATCAAGCAAATTTAAATATTAAAAATAACACAAGTAAACACAAAATGCAGTTTTTAATTGAAAGTGTTTATTATTAAGGGTAAAAAAAATTACAAACCTACCTGGCCCTGTGTGAAAAAGTGATTGTCCCCCTGTTAAAACATAAATTAACTGTGGTTTATCACATCTTTGAAAGCTGAGTTTAATTTTCTAGCCATTTCTAAAGCTTTAAGACTCCAGCAACCCACCATGAGAGCCATTATACACAAATGGCGAAAACATGGAACAGTGGTGAACCTTCCCAGGAGTGGCCGGCCAACCAAAATTACCCCAAGAGTGCAGCAACGACTCATCCAAGAGGTCACAAAAAACCCCACAACAACATCCAAAGAACTGCAGGCCTCACTTGCCTCAGTTAAGGTCAGTGTTCATGATTCCACCATAAGAAAGAGACTGGGCAAAAATGGCCTGCATGGCAGAATTCCAAGATGAAAACAACTGCTGAGCAAAAAGAACAAAGGCTCATCTCAGTTTTGCCAGAAAACATCTTGATGATCCCCAACACTTTTGGGAAAATACTCTGTGGACTGACGAGACAAAAGTTGAACTTTTTGGAAGGTGTGTGTCCCATTACATCTGGTGTAAAAGTAACAGCATTTCAGAAAAGGAACATCATACCAGCAGTAAAATATGGTGGTGGTAGTGTGATGGCCTGGAGCTGGTTTGCTGCTTCAGGACCTGGAAGACTTGCTGTGGTAAATGGAACCGTGAATTCTGCTGTCTACCAAAAAATCCTGAAGGAGAATGTCCGGCCATCTGTTTGTGACCTCAAGCTGAAGCACACTTGGGTTCTGCAGCAAGACAATGATCCAAAACATTCCAGCAAGTCCACCTCTGAAGGGCTTAAGAAAAACAAAATGAAGACTTTGGAGACGCCTAGTCCAAGTCCTGACCTGAATCTGATTGAGATGCTGTGGCATGACCTTAAAAAGGCGGTTCATGCTCGAAAACCCTCCAATGTGGCTGAATTACAACAATTCTGCAAAGATGAGTAGGCCAAAATTCCTCCACAGCGCTATAAAAGACTCATTGCCAGTTATCGCAAATGCTTGATTGCAGTTGTTGCTGCTAAGGGTGGCCCAACCAGTTATTAGGTTTAGGGGGCAATCACTTTTTCACACAGGGCCATGTAGGTTTGGATTTTTTTCCCCTTAATAATAAACACCTTCATTTAAAAACTGCATTTTGTGTTTACTTGTGTTATGTTTGTCTAATATTTAAATTTGTTTGATGATCTGAAACATTTAAGTGTGACAAACATACAAAAAATGAGACATCAGGAAGGGGGCAAACACTTTTTCACACCACTGTAAATAAAATACAGGGGCAACAGTAGCAAAAACACCAGTGGCAATAGTAAAAACACAACAAGAATAACGCAAATAAACACAGCAGTATAATAAGGTGAAGAGACTAGGAATAATGATTGCATTGTTGGTTTGCTTTTAACCAGTTTTTCAGGTGGGTTTTGAAGGTATTATATGTTTGAAGTTCTCTTATTGTGGATGGAATGTCATTCCATATTTTACTGCCCCTGACTGAAAGGACAGATTGTCCAAAGATGAGACGTCTATAGGGTATTTCCCAGTTTCCTCGAGTAGAGGCCCTAGTGGTTGCATCTCTGGCAACTTTAACTTTAATCTAATTCTTTAATGGTGGTGGTGCAAGTCCATGAACTATTTTACTGTATATATAGTACAGGCATATTTCAAGATTTTGAAGCTATTAAAGCTCAGTAATTTGTATTTTTCCAGAATATTACAGTGTTGGTATGAGATTGGTTTTCTGTCATTAATTTTTAATGCTCTTTTAGGTAGTGATTCAATTCAGTAAATTTTCAACTTTTTTTTTTGTAAATTTGCAACTTTTTTTCCTGTAAATTAAATTTTTTTTGTAAATTTGCATCTTTTTGTTGTCATAAATTAGCATTTTTCCCCCTATAAATTTTCATCTTTTTGTTCTCCTAAATTTGCAGTGTTTTTGTCAAAAAATTGCATTTTTTTCCCAATAAAATTTAAACTTTTTTTCTCCTAAATTTGCATCTTTTTTCTTATAAATTTGCCATGTTCATGAATGCTAAGAACTAAATGATATGAAGGCTATTAAAAAGCATCACTGGAATTTGCTTCCAATCAAATCAAAAGAATCTCCCACGCAGGAACACAAACACAGGTGTTCCACTAACCCCTGACCCTGTTTGCACAAGAGGCTCTTAAAGGTGATGGTGATGGAGACACACTCGGATAGAGAGCTATTAGGAGAATTGGGTTTTCATCTCCACAAAGACAAACCAAACAAGCGAACAAGTTTCAGAGCTTGCACGTCCACCATAAGGACTTTGAGGAATCATCCCACAACCATCATCCCATTTCTCTCCACAAAAATGAATCCAAACTCACCTCATTGGCACGCCTGCAGCCTCCGGGGTTCTTCAAGGCTCCGTCCTTTGCCTGCTGCAGGTTTCGCCTCTGCAACAGAAACAGGTAAACGTGGATACATAGGGAAAATGTTTCCCAGGAAGAATGGAGTGCAATGCTTTTATGAAGCCATGCAACACAGAGAGAGAGGGCTGTAATCTCTCCAGATCCCACTTAATCCCAGGGCAAGTGAGCCGCCTGCCTCTGGCCACCAGAAAGCCTGCTCCTCCCTCACCGGCTGGCTTGTTGCTGTGAAGCTGCTAAATCTTCTTAACTCTCTCAGCTTTGAATGGCACGGCATGGAGAAAGAAAAAAAATGGAGAAAACGTGCACATACATGTTGGCAAATCATCAGGAATACATTTTACAGACCAAGATGTGGGCTAGACATCAGCGTCCAGCCCACATCTTGCCAATGTGCAAACGACCTCCGTAAGCTCCGAAAGAGCAATTAAAAGATCACTTACTCTTCCCCGACAGCTGGACTTAATGATGCTTGTCACTGATTAGCGATCTTAAAATTGTCCGGTTATTTAAAAAGGAAAAAAAAAAAAATCTGGCAGGGGCAGCTTTAATCTCCAGATTGGTAATCCAATTCCCATAGAAATTCAACAGAATCCCAAACAGACCTAAGACGCCCTTATTCCAAAACTCAGATTATCTCAAAAAAACTGTGAGGCATGTGGTGAGCAGCTCCTTATCTGTCTGTAATAACACCTGCAACTGAATTTAAAAGAAAATAATAAATAAAAAACAACTCTAAATCACTTTTTAACATTTTCTCGGCTTTAATGTTCCAGAGGAAATAAATTACATGAAAAAAAATCATAGCTGTTAAAAAGTGGCAGGGTTAGCGAACACAGAGGGGTCCTGCAGTGGATATGAAAGACGCTTCAACATAGCGTTAGCTTAAGGGTGTACACATTTATGCAACTATCTACAATCAAATTTTATTTGCATAGTACTTTTTAAGCATTAGATGCTGCATAAAGTGCTTTACATAGATAAAAACAGCAGACACATTTAGTTACATATTTTACACGATACATCCCCACCCCTTCCAACCCTCCCATAAACGTACCCACAAACACACAGGCACATACATCACCCCCTACTTCTCTTACACACATATAAAATAAAAGAGACATTGCTTGGCACTGAGGCACCACGTGAAGGAGCAACCATCCTGTGGAGCCCCCCATGCTGGGAGACCACAGAGCCCGTAACCACAGAAGGTGCCAGAAAGGCCGCCCCAACCAGGACAGGCCGGGGCCCGCACCACAGCTGTTGGCAGTGGCATAAAGCCCCCACCCACCCAAGCTAGAGCGACCCATGAGACCAATACCCCTGCAGATGGGCCAGGCAGCATCCGGCATGAAGGTCCCCACTACTGGAGCTAAAACACATAAAATATAAGATAAAACTAAGAACACACAGAACAAAGGGAACTAAAGACCCATACTTAGAAACTGAGCTAAGAACACATCAAAAAAAGAAAATCTAAAAGCAAATGGAGCTAAGAAGAATGTAAAACAATGGAACATAAATGACTACTTCAATAATAGTGTAACGTCGGGGCTGTGATAAGGGGGGCGAGGATTCTCCCGGCATGCTTGTGCCGTGGAGGATTCAAAGACTGTTATTATTCGTGTGTTACTGATGTGTCATTATAACTGTGTTATAAGACCAGTTAGCGTTGTTTCCCTGTCTGTGATCGATCATGTGTTTGTGTCAGCATAAGTGAGACGGGGGTCCGTGTAAATGACCCTCCGTTCTGCGTTGTCAGTGTGTGTATAAATAAAGCCTGTTTCGTCACCGTCATCTCTCCTTGTGTGAACCCTCACAACGTCACACTGGTGTCAGGAGTGGGACTGTAAAGGTTCACAATAGTTAAATGGTTTGTTAAAAGCCAAAATTTAAAAAGGCACAAAAAGAAACTAAGAGCACATAAAAACAGGAACTAAAACCCCATACTTAAAAACTGAACTAAACACACCAATAAGAAAATGAGAAAATCTAAGAACAAATGGTGCCAAGAGGAACATAAAACAATGGAACATAAACAACTACTTCAGTAATAGTTAAACAGGTTTATTTCAAGCCAAATTAAAAAGGTGGGTCTTGAGCCCGTTCTTAAAAACATCTGTTGACTCTGCAGCCCTGAGGCTCTCTGGCAGGCTGGTCCACAGACGAGGACAGAAGAGAACCTTAAAATCGACCCTAAAACTCACGGGGAGCCAATGCAGCGATTCTAAAACTGGTGTAATATGTACCCGCCCCCTGGTCCTCGTTAACACCCGTGCTGCTGAATTTTAGAGCAGTTGGAGGTGTGATATTCTTTTTGGAGGAAGACCAGAGAGCAGGGCATTACAGTAGTCTATACGACTAGTAATAAAACATGCATCAAGACCCCCCTGCTGGCTAGAGAGGAAAGGGCGGACTCTGGCTAGAAGATGGTAACATCCGATCTTATTGTGTACATACACAAATACATACACTATATACTGTATGTACAGGAGGTGAGTTGAAGGGGCATGAGGGGGTTGCAATTTAGGGAACCGCAAATTTTTTGAAATTTTTAATTTTATACTTTTTTATATTTCCTTTTTATATTTTGTTTTAACATTTTGTGTTCTTTATATTTTTTTGTTTTTTATATTTTTAATATTGTGTTTTATATATTTTTTTTAATCTATCCATCTTCTACTGCTTTTCCAGGGGTCCGGGTCACGGAGGCAGCAGCTCAAGCAGAGAAGCCCAGACTTCCCTCTCCCCAGCCACCTGCTCCAGCTCTTCAGAGGGGATACCAAGGCGTTCCCAGACCAGCTGGGAGATGTAGTCTCTCCACCGAGTCCTGGGTCTGTCCTGGGGTCTCCTCCCAGTGGGACAAGCCTGAAACACCTCAAGTAGGTGGTGTCCAGGAGGCATCCTGATCAGATGCCCAAACCACCTCAACTGGCTCCTTTCAGAGTGGAGGAACAGCGGTTCTACTCTGAGCCTCTCCCGGATGACTGAGCGCCTCACCTTATCTCTGAGGGTGAGTCCAGCAATCCTATGGAGAAAGAAAACGGATTGTCCTCTCTGGGTTGGGGACAGGCTCCTGCCCCTAGTGGAGGAGTTTAAGTATCTCGGGGTCTTATTCACGAGTGAGGGGAGGATGGAGCGAGAGATTGACAGATGGATCAGAGCAGCATCTGCAGTGATGCGGATGTTGTACCGGTCTGTTGTGGTGAAGAGGGAGCTGAGCGCTAAAGTAAAGCTGTCAGCTTACCGGTTGGTCTATTTTTTTTTCATTTAGTTTTTTATATCTTTTGCTTTTGTGTTTAGTTTTTTGTATTTTTGTTTTTAACCACTTTGGCGACCTCAGCCCCTGTGATGGGTGAGTCGTCCCCCGTGTCCTCAAACATTTGTCACAAATTTGCAACTTTTTCCCTTTAAATTTTAATTTTTTTCAACATAAATTTGCAAAGTTGCGAAGTTGCAAAGCTGTCGATTTACCAGTCAATCTACATTCCTACTCTCACCTATGGTCACGAGCTTTGGGTAATGACCGAAAGAACGAGATCGCAGATACAAGCGGCTGAAATGAGCTTTCTCTGTAGGATTGCTGGACTCACCCTCAGAGATAGGGTGAGGAGCTCAGTCATCCGGGAGAGGCTCAGAGTAGAACCGCTGCTCCTCCACATTGAAAGGAGTCAGTTGAGGTGGTTTGGGCATCTGATTTGGATGCCTCCTGGATGCCTCCCACTTGAGGTGTTTCAGGCACGTCCCACTGGGAGGAGACCCTGGGGCAGACCCAGGACTCAGTGGAGAGACTATGTCTCCCAGCTGGTCTGGGAACACCTTGGTATCCCCTCTGAAGAGCTGGAGCAGGTGGCTGGGGAGAGGGAAGTCTGGGCTTCTCTGCTTGAACTGCTGCCTCCGTGACCCGGACCTCCGGAAAAGCGGTAGAAGATGGATGGATGGATGGATAGATGGATAAATTTGCAATTTTTTCTTTTAAATTTGCAACTTTTTAAAATCAAATTGACTTTTTCCACATGAATCTTTTTCCTCATAAACACCATTTTTTTCATCATAAATCTGCAACTTTTTGTTAATGTGACTTGTTTTAAATTGGCAACTTTTTCCTTTCAAACTTTCCATTTTTCATGTAAACATGCAGCTTTTTTCATCTATTTGCCACTGGTTTCTTGTAAATTTCATAAATCTGCAACTTTTTTTGCTGCAAATCTGTGACCTCTTCATTTTAACTGTGCAACATTCATATGAGTGCAGGTTAAGTTTTTATTCTGGGTGAAATGTTCTCTTCATCTTGACAGTGACCTCAGCCTGTTTCTATACACTTTTTATTTTAAAGGGTTTGAACCGTTTCCCCCGTTATAGAAATAAGGGGAAAGAAGACAACGTTGCATGGGTCCGACTCCCTCCAGTGTCCCCCTCGGTGTCTCTTCTGGACAAACTGTTCCGGTTATCGTCCCCCGTCACATGACAACACCAGAGCCCTCGTTCAGCCACCGACTTTATTGCACTTTGATTCCACCTAAAACATCTGTGACATCATTAAGGGACAATGAAACCAGCAGAAACACACAGCCGTCAACAGTCGGGTAACCGCTGAAAGTTGTGACGCAACAACTTCACCCTGCGTCTGCGGCGAGAACAGAAGCAGCAGGATTAACGTCGCAGTCAGCAGTTCTGATTGGTCAGCTGTGCTGGAGGAAACATCCATTTTGTTTTGGTGAGACGACAGAAAACAGGAGAACCAGTCAGATAAATGTAAAGCCGTGCTCCAAGCATACAGATGCAGGTTAAACACGCAAACATCTGGCCCGGATTTAACGTCAGCAACTTCAACTGCTTTAACCCTTTAATGCCCGCGCCCGCCTCACTTCTCCTGAAGCCAGCAGGCTGATCCTCCGGCTTTTGTTACGCTGAGAAAACTAAAGCCAACTGTTTAATTTTTAAAAAGGGGAGAAAAAAAATCCCCTTTTAAGCCCCTCTATGAACCGACGTACTTAACAAGAACAGCTCTGGTTCAAAAACGAGCAGCATCAACAGATGGTGGAGAGCGCTGAGCAGTGAACTAGTTATTCACCTCCGGCAGGATGTGCAACCTGTGCAGCTGCACGGGGCCTTCTGAGGCATTTCTGACCAGCAGAGTCAGCGTGGAGCCACAGACACGCTGCAGGCTGCAGGGAAACTGCAACATCAGCACAGCAAGCTGGCCTGAAACCAGCAAGACGCTTCCCTCACAAAACCTCAGCTGGTGCCAGAATTTAGACTTTTCTAATAAACTGGCCAGATTTTTCTGCAGCCTCTTCCCACATAAATTTGGGATTTTTCTGGACATTTTCATAAATTTGCTTTGTTGTTGTAAAGTTGTGAAAGACTGAGCCCGGTGGAATCCCCCCGCGCCCACATCGGGACGAGCTGTGACTTTCTGGAATCAAACTGTGACTTTTCTCCTAAATTTACAACTATTTCCTCACACAGCTGAAACTCTTTTCTCATTATTTACTTCTCATAAATCTACAACTTTTTTCTCAAATTTGCAACTTTTTTCTCAAAAATCTGCAATTTTTTTTCTCAATTTACTTTCTCATAAATGTACAACCTTTTTCTCAAAAATTTTCACCTTTTTCTCACAAATTTGCAACTTTTTTCTCATAAATCTGCAACTTTCTCAAATTTGCAACTTTTTTCCTCAAATTTGCAACTTTTTCTCATAAATTTGCAACTTTTTTCCTCAAATTTGCAACTTTCTCATAAATCTGCAACTTTTTTCTCAAAAATCTGCAACTTTTTTCTCATAAATCTACAAATTTTTTCTCAAATTTGCAACTTTTTCTCAAAAATCTGCAACTTTTTTCTCAGAAATCTACAAATTTTTTCTCAAATTTGCAACTTTTTCTCAAAAATCTGCAACTTTTTTCTCAGAAATCTACAAATTTTTTCTCAAATTTGCAACTTTTTTCTCATAAATCTATAAATTTTCTCAAATTTGCAACTTTTTCCCTCAAATTTGCAACTTTTTCTCATAAATCTGCAACTTTTTTCTCAAAAATCTGCAACTTTCTCATAAATCTACAAATTTTTTCTCAAATTTACAAATTTTTTCTCAAATTTGCAACTTTTTTCTCATAAATTATAAATTTTTTCTCAAATTTGCAACTTTTTTCCTCAAATTTGCAACTTTCTCATAAATCTAACTTTTTTCTCATAAATCTACAAATTTTTTCTCAAATTTGCAACTTTTTCTCAAAAATCTGCAACTTTTTTCTCAGAAATCTACAAATTTTTTCTCAAATTTGCAACTTTTTTCTCATAAATCTATAAATTTTTTCTCAAATTTGCAACTTTTTCCCTCAAATTTGCAACTTTTTCTCATAAATCTGCAACTTTTTTCTCAAAAATCTGCAACTTTCTCATAAATCTACAAATTTTTTCTCAAATTTACAAATTTTTTCTCAAATTTGCAACTTTTTTCTCATAAATCTATAAATTTTTTCTCAAATTTGCAACTTTTTTCCTCAAATTTGCAACTTTTTCTCATAAATCTGCAACTTTTTTCTCATAAATCTACAAATTTTTTTCTCAAATTTACAACTTTTCTCAAATTTGCATTTTCTCAAAAATCTGCAATTTTTTTCTCAATTTACTTTCTCATACATGTACGTTTTTCTCAAAAATTTTCACCTTTCTCACAAATTTGCAACTTTTTTCCTCAAATTTGCAACTTTTACTCATAAATCTGCAACTTTTTTCTCAAAAATCTGCAACTTTTTTCTCATAAATCTATAAATTTTTTCTCAAATTTGCAACTTTTTTCCTCAAATTTGCAACTTTCTCATAAATCTGCAACTTTTTTCTCATAAATCTACAAATTTTTTTGTCAAATTTACAAATTTTTTCTCAAATTTGCAACTTTTTTCTCATAAATCTATAAATTTTTTCTCAAATTTGCAACTTTTTTCCTCAAATTTGCAACTTTTTTCTCATAAATCTACAATTTTTTTCTCATAAATCTACAATTTTTTTCTCATAAATCTACAATTTTTTTCTCAAATTTACAATTTTTTTTTTCAAATTTGCAACTTTCTCATAAATCTGCAACTTTTTTCTCAAAAATCTGCAACTTTTTTCTCATAAATCTACAAATTTTCTCAAATTTACAAATTTATTCTCAAATTTGCAACTTTTTTCTCATAAATCTATAAATTTTTTCTCAAATTTGCAACTTTTTTCCTCAAATTTGCAACTTTTTCTCATAAATCTGCAACTTTTTTCTCAAAAATCTGCAACTTTTTTCTCATAAATCTACAAATTTTTTCTCAAATTTGCAACTTTTTCTCATAAATCTGCAACTTTTTTCTCATAAAATTTTTCTCAAAAGAATGAAGTTTTCCAAAATTTGAGATTTCTGAAATAAATTTTTAACTTTTCGTATAAATTTGCCGTATTTTTCTTTGAAAAGTAAAACTGCAGCCTCTTTCCCCAAATATTTGAGATTTTTCCCCCTCATAATCCTTTAAGTAATTTTTGTTTTTTCAAATTTTAAACATTTTTCTCACAAGACTGCAGCATTCTCCCATAAATTTATCATATTTAACCATAAATTATCTGCTTTTCGAACAAATTTGTGAGCCGTGCTGGCGAAATGAGTGGGAATTTGCACCGCGTCATTACAAGCTGCAGGCAGCAGGGGTCATAAATCATGACTCTTCTTTGTTTGCTAGCAGCAAGTCTCGGGGAAAAAACCCGTGAGTGGCTGCTGTCATTGCAAAGCTTAGAATCGTACTTTCTAAAAATATGTTTTTGCGGAAGACGTAACTCCCGACCAATCAAACGCGAGTTTTAAACCTAGCCAAAATATAAACAAATCGCCTTTTTCTGGGTCCGTTTTTGCACACTTCCTACAAATTAAATATCATTTTGAAGAAAAAAAAGAAAAAAAGGAAGAAGAAAAAGGAAAAACGTTTCCTCGGTTTTGATAATTTCCTCAGAGTCATTCTGCCAGCACGGGTCACACTTGTTCTATGTTCCCCTTTTCAGGTAAATTTGCAGCAGGTTTCACATACAACTGTTACATTATTTTCAAAAAAATTGCAACTTTTCCAATAATTTATTTTCAGAGAAATTTTATGACTATTTCTTACCAATTTTTTGCAGCCTTTTCTTCATAAAATTTCAACCATTTTTCCTAATTTTGCGAGAGTTTCTGGCATGCATTTTCACCTTGTCCCATACATTTATTTTTCTAGTAAATTTATATTTTTTTTCCCACACAAACCTGTGTCCTTCCTTTTAACTGAAAGTTTTGAATGTTTTGTCAAGGCCTCCAGGAGCAAAAGAGCGACATGTAGCCCCAGAACCACAGGTTGCAGATCTCTGACCTAAAGAAAGGGAGATTTGGACGCTTTCAAATTAAAAGTTTATTTTTCTGTACTTTCCATAAAGTTGCTACTTTTTTGTCGTAAATCTGCAACTTTTTTTTAATTCTAATGTATGCAAACAAAAAAAAATCTTGCAAATTTACTCACAAATGTATATGACAAAGGCTACATTTTTACCTGAAAAAAATTACCAAAAAAAGTCAAATTTATGATTAAAGCAGATGATCTCTCTCTCTCACACACACACACACACACACACACACACACACACACACACACGCACACACACACACGCACAAATCTACATTTATGAAAACAGCTGAAATTTTATTGGGAAAAATATCACTAATTTATGTGAAGTCTTTAGTCGAATTTGCAAAGAAAAACAGAAAAATAAACAAAGACATTTATGTCAAAAGTATAACTAATATTTTAATAAGCAAAACAGTTTTGTGAGGAAAACATCCACAGAAATTTGCTTCTTTTTTTGCAAATGAATAAACATTTTCCTGAAAAAAAAAAAAGCTGCAGTTTTGTGGGGAAAATGGAACAAATTTACTGTTAAAAGGCTGCAAATTTTTTAACAAAATCTCTTAATCCGGATGTCGTAATTCTGCTGTTTTTTAGTTCTCAGGCTCAGATAATTTTGTGGCTCCATGCAGACTTTTTAGGCAAAAATCCCTCAAAGTGGCTCTGTGTGGCGTCCAGGTTGTCAACCCCTGGTCCTAGAATCTGTGGGTGAGGAGAACTCCTGTGAAGGCTGGAATTTGGGCCGTCTGATACTGCTGGCCCCCCCACCGGAGGATTGCCCGCACACCTGCTGGATCTCCACACAGAAGAACAGAACTCTTCCACTTCATTTCACACCGTTAGCTAGCATGACAATCAGTCAGTTTAGCCGCTGGAGGCTGTGCACAGTTTGTTTTGTATAAATAAAGTTTTGAATACTGCCGTAAACTCAGAGACACCACTGAAAAATAAAGCAGAAACCTCTTCACATTTGGCTCTCTGCTGCCCCATGTGGCCACCGCTGGAAAAACACCTCCAGTGTGAGTTTCCTGCAGTGATAAAGTCCGTTATAGTCTGGTGACAGCGGGGAGTTTTGGGCGGTTTCCTCATGGAGGTCACTTCCTGTTTGTCTTTGTTTCTTCATGTCATATCTCCAAACCGGCTCTTCTGCAGCTCCAACATCCTACAGTCCCATTGCTGTGCACATCCGTCAGTCTGAAGCCGGGTAAGGAGAACCGGACTCCTGGTTTTAGGTGAGCTTCTCGTGCTGGATCTGGTAGTAGCAGGCCTGAAAGAGACAACAACAGAAGGTGAGTGAAGGTCCAGATGCGGAGTGGAGCGATGAGCCGTTGTGGTGTGTGGGGGACCTTCAGGGTGGTGAACATGATGCCGTGCTCGCCGTGCTGAACGCAGGGATCCATCAGGTCCTCCATCAGGCTCACCTCTGAGCCCAGGTTCCTGATGCTGAAGAGGAAACATCAAGACAGGCGTGATCCTCCTCTGCACGCTTCTGCACATTTGTCACACTTGCATGTTCCACATCATAACAGTCACAGTCCCCACATTTACAGTCCCCACTCTCACCTCCACACACACACCTGTCCTTTCTTCTCCTTGACCTGTGACCAACAGTAGTGCAGTTTCCACCAGCAGCCTCAAAATACTCAAAAATCTCAACTTTTTTCTTGTGAAGTTGCAACTTTCTCAAATTTTCAATTTTTTTCCTCAGAATTTTTTTTCTTGTAAATTTGCAACTTTTTCCACCAGAAATGCAAAAAAAATGGTGAAAGTTGCAACTTTTTTCTCATAAATTTGTGATTTTACTCTCGTACATTAATGATTTTTTCCTTGCAATTTTTCCAACTTTTTTCTTGGAAATTTCCCATTTTTTTCCAACAAAAAAAAAAAAGAAAAAAGGTGGGGGGTGGGGGGATTTTTTTTTCATAAATCTGGAACTTTTTGTCTCAAATGTTCAGTTTTTTCCTCATAAATTTGTGATCTTTGGCTTGTAAATTTGAAGCTTCTCTCCAAAATGTTAAATTTTCTGAAAAATGTGCAACTTGTTTCCTTGCAATCTCCAACTTTTTCTCAGAAATTTTCAGTGGTTTTCTTGTAAATTTGCAACTTCTCAAAAATTTGCACCTTTTTTCTTTTGTAAATGTGCATCTTTTTTCTTGTAAAATTTCAGCTTTTTGTCATAAATTTGCAACTTCTCTAACAATGTTCACCCCCCCCCCCATTATTACGTCTGAACTTGTGTGTGTGTTTTGTCCGTTTTGTCCCACCGAGCCCGCAGCACCACGTAGAGGAAGACGGGGAAGAGCTCGTCCATGGACCACAGGAAGTCCTGCTTCAGCAGCGACTGGACCTCCTGTGTGATCTCCTCGAAGGTGAGCTGGATCACCTGCAGCTTGTCTGACGGGGTGAAGGTCGTGCTGTGGGGGGGGGGAACAAAAAAAGCGTTGCTGTTTCTGATTCAACTCTTGCATCAGAACTGGCGTCGGTGAACAGAGCCGCACCTGATCTGCTGCAGCGTCTCCACCGCGGAAGCAAAGCACTGGTCTTTGGTGCCGGACATGACCTGCAGGAGACGAGCGCCGTTTATGAGGTCGATTATTCGTGCGGAGTCCACTGCTGTGGACGGCTGACTCCGCAAACTACAACTTTGTGGAAAA
Organism: Pholidichthys leucotaenia; assembly: GCA_020510985.1. Lineage (NCBI taxonomy): Eukaryota > Metazoa > Chordata > Actinopteri > Cichliformes > Pholidichthyidae > Pholidichthys > Pholidichthys leucotaenia. The sequence goes on from CM035845.1 coordinate 334,526,460, forward strand.
AGTTAGTGAACACCTCAAACACAGTCTGAAGCATTTCTGTGCACAAGACACTGAGCAAACGACAGTTCGACTGACTGACAGGCAGACTGAAGAGTCACGTGTGGGCAACAGAACAAATTTACGAGAAAAAGATGGAAGTTTTTACAAGAAAAAAAATTGCAAATTTACAAAAGAAAAAAGCTGCAAATTTTTGAGAATTTTTTTTTTTTTTTTTTGAGAAGGTGCAAAGTTACAAGAAAAAAGTTGAACTTTTTGAGAAAAAAATTGAACATTTTTGGGAGAGAAGCTGCAAATTTACAACAAAAAGTTGAACTTTTACAAGAAAAAAGTTGCAACTTTACAAAACAGTTGCAAAGTTTTGAGAAAAAAATCGAATTTTTTGAGGAGTTGCAAATTTACAAGAAAAACACTGAAAATTTTTGAGAAAAGAATTTTAACATTTTTGAGAAAAAGCCGCAAATTTACAAGAAAAAGCTGAAATTTTCAAAGAAAAACTTGCATGAAAGCTCAGATGGAGGTTGGACTGATCTCCGCTCTTCCTCCCATAAGGTGACAAACTCTGGGCAGCGGCTGCAGGAAGGAGACTGTGGCTGCAGGTGGCAGGAATGAGCCTCAGGAACGGGGTGGGGAGCTCAGGGATGTGGCAGAGAGGAGTCGGGTTCTAAGAGAGAGCAGACCGAGAACACGGTGGAGAGATGATGGCTTCTAACGGGCCGTACAACGCCTGGGGAGAGTGGAGGTGGTGGGAAGAGAGGCGTGGGGATCACTGTGACCTAGATTAGCAGCAGAAGATGGGCGGATGGAGTTTCTTTTACAGGGTTGCTGTGTCAGCTTCATTCCATTCTGTCAGGCTTCCTGAGAAGGACTTGTTTCAGCGCACGCTCCTTTAAATCCTCATGATCCGTATAACGTGTTTTTACCACCTTTACTGACCAGTAAATCTGTCTGAATTAGGAACATGAACTCGTACAGCTGGACATTTTATTGTTGAAAACGTAAAAATCTTACCTGCTGCTTCTGCCCCGGTGTCGACAAGGACGGGGAGATGGAAACTGGCCAGAATTTCCTGAGAATTACCAAGAAAAACAAAACATGAATCAGGTGATAGAAGAGCCAGAGCGACGCTTCTGTGGCTGAATTTACTCAGCTGTGGTCAGCAGGTGAGTTGTTATATTGAAATTTAGCACGAGGTAAATTAGGTAAAAATGTGCAAAACTACAATAAATAATGCCAATTTAAAAATAAATTAAAAAGTAGCAGGTTAGAATTGAATTCCATAGACTAACAATTTAACCAGAATCCAGACCAGCACGAGAAATTTCTGAGGAAAAAGTTGAAACTTTACAAAAAAAAAAAAAAAAACACTGAAAATTTCTGAGGAAAAACTGGAAAGTTTTGAGGAAAAGATTCACATTTACAAGAAAAATGTCAAATTTACAAAAAAGTAGTACATTTCTGAGAGATTCTGAAATTTTTGAGAAAAAAAATATTGAACATTTTTGACAGAGAAAAAGATGACAAATTTATGAGAAAAAATAGAAATTTTGGAGAAAGAAATGACAGATTTATGAGAGAAGAATCGCCAGTTTATGAGGAAAAAATGGACATTTTTGACAGGTTGCAAATTTACAAGAAAAACACTGAAAATTTCTGAGAAAAAAACAGAAAATTTCTGAAAAAGTTGTAAATTTACAAGAAAAGTTTTTTTTTTCAGAAAAAAATTGAGGATTTTTGAGAGAAGCAGCAAATTTACAAGGAAAATACTGTAAATTTATGAGAAAAAAATGAATATTTTTGAGAAAAAAGTTGCAAATTTAGAAGGGAAAAATCACAAGTTTCTGAAAAAAAAAATTAAATTTAGAAAAAGTAGCAAATTTACAATAGTAATGTTGAAATTTTTCAGAATAAAACTGAACATTTTTGACGGAGAAGCAACAAATTTACAAGAAAATAATTGTAACTTTATAAGAAAAAAAATGAATATTTTTGAGAAAAAAGCTGAAAATTTACAAGACAAAAATCCCAAATTTATGAGAAAAAAATTTGACAATTTTGAGAAAAAATAGCAAATTTATAAGAAAAACTGAAAATTTCTGAGAAAAATATTGAAAATTTGAAAAAAAAAAAAAATTTGTGAGACAAGTTGCAAATTTTTGAGAAAAAAGTTAAAAATTTACAAAAGAAAAACGACATATTTATGAAAAAGTTTCAAATTTTTGAAAAAAATACCTCCCTTTTTTCAGAAAGAAAAAATGGGAAATTTACAAGAAAAAGGTTGAAAAAATTAAGAGGGAAAAAAAAAATCACAAATTTATGTAAAAAGTTGCAAATTTGTCACATTTTTTTATTGCATTTCTGGTGAGAATTGGTGGTTCAAAGCCCCGCCCCCAACTGAATTACACCTAAAGCTGGATTCATGCTGCACCTCTGCTGTCTGCGTACGTGGAACCGGAAACCTCGTGTGACGAAATTTACGTCATCGTCTCCGCTCCGCTAGTGTCCGCAGTGCTTGACTGCAGACGACTGTGTGCAGCTCAAATTCTGTGACCGCACCGCCTGCCCATGACCGGAACACGTTGAAAAGCGCATGTGCAAGACTGAATGTCCCATTGATGAGGTGGCGATATCGGCACAGAATACCAAGACAAAGTAGACGAAGAAGACAACGAGGAAGCGGAAGACGAGAACAAGCAAACATGAATCATACATAAATACAGCAGCAGCAGCGTCTTCGTGGAAAAGTAGTGAAAACCGGGAAGTCAAGCAGCAGAAAACAAGCAGCGTTTCTTCGTTGGTGAAAATCCTGGCGCGTTAGTGCACTGGCGCTACCTATCGGGCGGGAGTGAAACTACAACTGATGGTTGTGCGCATGCGTCAACCGCTTGGCCTGGGTCGATGAAAAAAGTGAGCATGAACAGCACCGCGTGCGTGCCGGGCTCGTCCCAAGCGCACACGGACCAAGGCGGACTAGAGGGGAAGTGCAGCATGAATAAGGCTTAAGAATGTTGATTGATGGGGGGGCAGCTTAACAAGGGGGATGATTTTGGGTCAGTTTGCTAACATGGGGAACCCCCCACCCCACCCCCACGCTCCTCAGATCCCCTTCCTGGCTGCGGCGGCGTGACATACTGTTGGACACCGAGGAAGGCCAGCAGGGCGAGGTCGGGCTGCTTGTTGAGGCGGAGGACACACTCCCAGTACACGTCGTCCTCCCGCTCCTTGTCCAGGGCGTAGAGGGTGAAGAGCGGCGGGTAGAGGCGGGGCAGCAGGACGGGCAGCAGCAGGGCCGAGCTGCTCACCACACGACTGGAACGTGGACAGGACAGGAGGTTAGCGTGAGTCACAGCGTAGGTTGGGGAGCAGGAGGACACATTCTGATCTTTACCTGGGTTTGGGGGAGTCTGGTGGGTCGCCGGTGGAGCCGGACTCCTTCTGGTCTGGCTCGGGGATCAGGCCGCCGTCTTCCGGCAGGTCTGGGAACAGAAACCTGCAAAGAGTTGACAAACAGTTAAGAGGAAAAATGGTGAAAGGAAAACTAAAACAGCAGCTTCTCTCCTTTGTCAGTATTTTCTGGGTGAAATCCTTGAGTTAGAACATAAAAGGTCACATGACTTGGACCACCTGACGATCTGGTAGATGCGGTGGAGGTAAGACTTGATCTCGTTGACGGCCTGAGGGAGGAGTCGGCGGTTGGCGCCCACGCCCACGTAGGTCATCCTGTAGACTGTCACCAAGGTCTCAATCAGGCGGCCCAGCGGGTGAAGCGGCGTGTCACATGCCTGGAGAACAAGAACATCAGGGTGGTTTAATCACCTCAATGACGGGTCGCCATCGAAGTCCAGAAGCAGCCCTATGGTGTTTTACGTGGCCCGCTGATGAACTTTTAACCCCCCCACTTGAAATTTCCCCCTTCTTGTCAAATTGCTACTCATCATTCCATCAATTTCACTTTTAAATTTGTAATTCTGACCTCTCACCCATGAATTTATAACTCTTCTCACTCAATCCATCAATTTGAGACTTTTCTACCCCCTCCCCCCCGACACCTTGTAAATTTGCAACTTTTACAGTCCATTCAATTTTGCAGCGTTTGCTGAAGACCTGCATTTTTGCAACATTGCACACCTTTGTCAGGCTGCAACTTTCTCCACCCACCCTGTCGTCGTCTTCTTCTTCCAGCTGCTCCCTTCAGGGTCTCCACAGCGGATCATCTGCCTCCATCTCATCCTATCCCTTCATCTTCCTCTGGAACACCAACCCTCTCCATGTCCTCCTTCACTACATCCATCAATCTTCTCTCTGGTCTTCCCCTTTTCCTCCTGCCTGGCAGCTCCATCTTCAACATCCTTTGTCCAGTATCTCCTCTATCCCTCCTCTGCACATGTCAAAACCACCTCAGCCTTGCCTCTCTTACTTTGTCTCCAAACCGCTCAACCTGAGCTGTCCCTCTGATATACTCATTTCTAATCTTGTCCCTCCTAGTCACTCCCAAAGAAAATCTTAGCATCTTCAACTCTTGCCACCTGCAGAACCACTTCCTGTCTTTTGGTCAGTGCCACTGTCTCCAAACATACATCATAGCAGGTCTCACTACCATCGTGTAAATCCCTTTCACTCTTGCTGCTACCTTTCTGCCACAAATCACCTCCGACACTGGTCTCCACCCACTCCACCCTGCCTGCACTCTCTTCTTCACCTTTCTTGTGCATTTTCCATTCGCTTTGGATGGTTGACCCCAGGTATTTAAACTCATCTACCTTCACTACCGCTCCTCCTTCAATCTTTACCATTACACCCGCCTCCCTCTCATTCACACTCATGTATTCTGTCTTGCTTCTACTGACTTTCCTTCCTCTTCTCTCCAGAGCATACCTCCACCTCTCCAGGTTCTCTTCCATCTGCTCCCTACTCTCACTACAGATCACAATGTCGTCTGCAAACATCATGGTATCAGAATCAGATTTATTGCCATTGTTCATGTAGTACACAAACTAGGAATTTGTCTCGGTGCCATGCTGCAACATTAAAAACATGATGAGATAAAGAGATAAACTAAAAAACTAAATGACTAAAAACGTGCAATAAGTGTAGAAAAATAAGTAATAATAATAATAATAAAAGTAATAATGAGTAGTACTAGTCAAGGCAGTTTTAAATAAATTAGCAAGTAGCAGATAATATGGGGTACCACAGTGCAGTTGATAATGCAACAGAAAAAACAGTGATGATTGACATGAGTCTGGTTGAGCTGCTGTACATAGTGCACGAGAGTCAATAAGTCACTTAGTGTTCAGCAGTCTGATGGCAGAGGGGAAAAAGCTGTTCATGTGCCGGGAGGTTTTAGTCCGAATGGACCGAAGTCTTCTACCTGAGGGGAGGGGGGCAAACAGTACGTGACCAGGGTGTGAAGGATCGGCTATGATCCGGCCAGCACGCCTCCGGGTCCTGGAGATGTACAGGTCCTGGAGAGATGGGAGCTTGCAGCCGATCACCTTCTCAGCAGTATGCACGACGCGCTGCAGCCTTAGTCTGTCCCTGGCAGTGGCTCCTGCATACCACACAGTTATGGAGGAGGTGAGGATGGACTCGATGATGGCCGTGTAGAACTGCACTAACATCTTGGTGGGTAGCTTGAGCTTCCTCAGCTGCCGCAGAAAGAACATCCTCTGCTGGGCCTTTTTGATGAGGGAGCTGATGGTTGGCTCCCATTTGAGGTCCCGGGTGATGGTGGTGCCCAAGAAGCGGAAGGAATCTGCAATGGTGATGGGAGAGCCTGTGATGGTGAGGGGGGGCAGGGGGGTTGTGACTTTCCTGAAGTCCACAATCATCTCTGCTGTCTTCAGAGCGTTCAGCTGCAGGTTGTTATGGCTGCACCAGGACACCAGCTGGGCCACCTCTTTCCTGTAGACGGACTCGTCACCGTTGGAGATGAGCCCGATGAGGGTGGTGTCGTCCGCAAACTTAATCAGCTTAACAGACTGGTGGAAGGAGGTGCAGGAGTTGGTATAAAGGGAGAAGAGTAGGGGGGAAAGTACACAGCCCTGGGGTGATCCTATGCTGATGCTAACAGGGTCCGAGACAGACTTCCCCAGCCGCACATGCTGCCTCCGGTCCGTCAGGAAGTCGGTGATCCACCTGCAGAGGGAGTCAGGCACGTTGAGCAGGGACAGCTTGTCCTGGAGCAGATCGGGGCGGATGGTGTTGAATGCGGAGCTGAAGTCCACAAACAGAATCCTGGCGTAGGTTCCCGGGGAGTCCAGGTGCTGCAGGATGGAGTGGAGGGCCAGGTTGACTGCGTCGTCCACAGACCTGTTGGCACGGTAGGCAAACTGCAGCGGGTCTAGGAGGGGTGTGGTGATGGACTTGAGGTGGGACAGGACCAGGCGCTCAAAGGACTTCATGACTACAGAGGTGAGCGCTACAGGTCTGTAGTCGTTAAGTCCAGTAATCCGTGGCTTCTTGGGGACAGGGATGATGGTGGAGGATTTGAGGCAGGTCGGCACGTGACATTGCTTAAGGGAGGTGTTAAAAATGTCTGTGAAGACAGGAGCCAGCTCTTTCGCACAGTGTCTCAGTGTGGAGGGAGACACACCGTCCGGCCCGGGGGCCTTGCGCGGGTTCAGTCTGGAGAACTGTCTGTGCACGTCCTGCTCACTGATGACAAGGGCAGGGGGGGAGGAGGAGGAGGGGGGGACCGCTTTTGATGAATTAGGGGCTGAGGAGGCAGTGGAGCTGGGTGGAGTGGGTGAGTTGGACACAGCTGACGAGGTGTCAAAACGGGCGTAATGTTGGGACAGTTTTTGACAAAGGGCTTTGTCATCCTGACCTTTAGAAGCCTGAGGCCGATAGTTGGTGATTTGCCTCAGTCCTCTCCACACAGAAGCCGAGTCATTAGCAGTGAACTGCTGCTGGAGTCTCTCAGAATACACAGATTTAGCTCTCCTCAGCTCTCTGTTAAACCGATATTTGACCTCTCTGTAGCAGTCCCTGTCTCCACTTTTCAACGCTGCTTCCTTCTCCTTCCTGATCTGTCTGAGCTTGGCCGTGAACCAGGGTTTGTCGTTAGAGTACCTCACCCTGGTGCGCGATGGAAGAATGTTCTCCTCACAGAAGTTGATATATGAATTCACAGTGTCTGTGTACTCATTAAGATCATGTGTGGCTCCTTTAAACATGCCCCAGTCAGTTATTTCCATGCATGTGTTCAGTTTCTCTCCAGCTTCACTGGTCAATTTCTTCGTGGTGGTCACAACAGGTTTAAGGAGACTCCTGCCTGACCTCATCTATCAGCCTGTCCATCACCATGGCAAACAAGGAGGGGCTCAGAGCTGATCCCTGATGTAACCCCACCCCCACCTTGAATCCATTCGTCACTCCTACAGCGCACTTCACCACTGTCTCGCTGTCCTCATACATGTCCTGCTCCACCCTCACATACTTCTCTGCCACTCTTGACTTCCTCATACAGTACCACACTTCCTCTCTTGATACCCTATCATGCGTTTTCTCTAGAAAACATATGATAGGGTAGAAAACACAAAGACACAGTTTTGCAGTAACATTGCATCTGTAGTACTCTTTCTTGGCATGAAACCGTACTGCTGCTCACTGATTGTCACCTCTCATCTTAACCTGGCTTCAACAACTCTTTCCCATATCTTCACTGTGTGACTGATCAACTTTATGCCTCTGTAGTTATTACAGCTCTGAGCATCACCTTTGTTCTTGAAAACTGGTACCAAATCACTTCTTCTCCACTCCTCAGGCATCCGCTCACTCTCCAAGATTGTGTTAAACAATCTGGTTAAAAAGTCCACTGCCATCTCTCCTGAACATCTCCATAACTCCACAGGTATGTCGTCTGGACCAACCACCTTTCCATTCTTCATCCTCTTCAATGCTGCCCTCACTTCTGCCTTGCTGATCCTCAGGACTTCCTTGTTCACCAACTTTCCTTCATCCATCCTCCTGTCTCTCTCATTGTCTTTATTCATCAGCTCTTCAAAGTTCTCCTTCCACCTTCTCAACACACTCTCGTCATTTGTTAGTACATTACTATTTCTGTCTTTAATTAACCTAACCTGCTGTACATCCTTTCCAGCTCGATCTCTGTCTAGCCAGTCGATACAACCCCTTTTCTCCTTCATTAGTGTCCAGCCTCTCATATAACTCACTGTATGCCTTTTCCTTTGCCACCTCTCTGTTTGCCATGCGCCTAGATTCCAAATACTCCTGTCTACTTTCTTCATCTCCCCGACTATCCCACTTTTTCTTTGCAAACCTCTTCTTTGAATACTTTCCTGTACCTCCTCATTCCACCACCAAGTCTCCTTGTCTTCCTTCCTCCACTATCCACTGGATACACCACATACCTTTCTACCCGTTTCCCTCAATCCTTTTGCTGTACTTTCCCAGTCATCTGGTAATTCTTCCCTACAACCCAGAGCCTGTATCACCTCCTTCCTGAACTCTGTGCGACCTTCTTCCTTCTGTAACTTCCCCCACTTAATCGTTAGCTCTGTCTTTACCGTCTTCCTCTTCTTGCTTTGCAAAGTCATCCTACAGGCTACCATCCGATGCTGTCTAGCTACATTCTCCCCTACCACCACCTTGCAGTCTCCTATCTCTTTCAGATTTCTCCTTCTGCATAAGATGTAGTCCACCTGTGTGCACCTTCCTCCATTCTTGTAAGTCACCCTATGTTCCTCTCTTCTTGAAGTGTGTGTTCACCACAGCCTTTTCCATCCTTTTAGCAAAATCCACAACCATCTGTCCTTCCACATTCCCCACCCACCTTGTAAATTTGAAAATTTCCCACAAATTTGCAAATTTGTGACTTTTTATCAAAAGTCAAAAATGTTTGTAAACATTTTGGATTTCTCAAACACAATTCTTAGGAAGAAAACTGCTTTGGGCATCATTTGTCCCAGAGGGATCGCCGTTTGAGATCTTATGGATAAGAAGAAATGCTGTTGGTACATCTACTTCCACTTGGGACTCATGAGCTCACCTTGATGAGGTAGAGGCGGATGGCGTGGTATCTGTCTATGGTTATGGGTCCTTGGTGCTGCGGGATGACCTCCAGACTCTCCAGGGTTCTGCTGTGACTCCGAGACAACGTTGTCTCTGGACTGAGGGACACACAGATGTTAAATTACAGTGAAGATCTGGTGCTGAACATAAACAAGGATTATTATCACCTGTCCACGATGTGTCTCTGGCTGGTGGTGAGCGCCACGGCAATGTTCTCCCAGGCTCTCCAGTTCTCCCCATGACCTGGTGCCTCACAGCCCAGCTGAGACCAGCACTCCTCAAACACGGCCTGCCACTTGTCCTCGGCGCTCACGCACAGACGGCCCAGCTTCCTGTCACGCCACAAAGCCAATCAGGTGAAACCGAACACATAAACTGTTTTTTTGGTAAACATATTTCGTGCAGTACGCTTACACAGCTCGGCTTTTGTCCTTGTCGCTGTCAAACAGGTGCGGTTTGAAGTAGGATCCTGTAACTTTAAGGCCGGAGCCCCACTCACCACTGAAGGCTCCCTCTAGATAGTCGCCGTTCGCCATGGTTAGAACACCCTGACGGAGAGAGAGAGAAACCGCTATAAGTGAGAATCTGTATCTGCGTCATTCCCAGCAGACGTTTTAAAGCAGCACCTTCCCACTGAGTGTCCAGTCGTCAGAGAATTCCCCCTCATACGTCGTGTCGTCTTCGGACAGAAGGACGCCGGAGCCCTAAGAAGAACGAAGCAGAAAAACAACTTTTAAGACTTCAGTCTCCATCGTCCTACCCGTGTTCTCTATGGGACGTTTCGCTCCCGGACAATCATCTGATCAGAAGTTATCCCTCGTTTCCCAACATCTCACACTGCTGCTAACAGTGGAGCTAAGTGCTGACATCGGCGTCCTACATGTACTGTATGTCAGAGGGTGTCAGCATCAAGTCACATGACCAAGTATCGGCCTATAAAACTGGATTTAGAACCTCATGCTGAAGTGACTGATCAGATGTGAAAGGTTGAAGCGATTAAGTACCGGTTAGGAGGAGTTAGCCACCTCTACAACACAACGAGCATAATAAATTTACTACTTTTTCCTCAAAAATTTGTCACTTTCCTTTTTTCGAACAAAACTGTAACTTTTCTGTCTAAATGTCAATATTGTAACTTTTTACCTACATTTTTTTGGCGCAATTTTTCTGCAGCCTTTTTCTGTACATTCGTGACACTTTTAAATAAAGTTGTAATTTTTTTTTCCCGTAATTTTTCCCCAGAAATATGATGTCTTCTTACAAATTTATGAGGGTGTCTTCCTTGTAAAATTCATCCCTCGCTCCCTCAATTTCTAATATTTTTGGTATAAATTTACTGCTTGTTTTCCCAAAATTTTTCACATTTTTCTTTGTAAATTTGTTCCCTTTTTCAGATAAAAATGCAGCCTTTTTCATGTACATCAGCGACATTTTTATGATAAAACTGCATCTTTTCCAATAAATTGTGATTTTTTTTTTCTTTCAAATTTATAAGCGTTTCCTCATAAAATTAAATTTTGTTGTAAATTTGTGATAGTTTTGGTTGATTTTCTGCTTTAATCGTTTTTTTCCTTTGTAAATTTGTTGCTGTTTTCAGGTAAACCTGCAGCCTTTTTGTTTACACTTTTAAATAAAGTTGCAACTTTCTACACTATTTTTTTCCCCAGAATTGTGACGTCTTCTTGCAAATTCATGAGGGTGTTTTCCTTGTAAAATTCTATTCACACACACCCCCCCCCGGTCAATTTCTAATATTTTTGGTATACATTTTCTGCCTTTTTCCATAAAATTTGTCACCTTTTTCAGACAAAAATGCAGCCATTTACATGTACATCCTCTTGTTCAGTATTACAGGTGATATAGCTATTTTTCTGCCACACAGAAGTTCGATACGGGAGTCGACTGTCTTGCGCATCCTGGAGGGAGAAAAACGCCTCGTGGGTAAAACCAGGTCTGTGGTGGACCACTCCCAGTTACATGGGGTGAGACTGGACATCCTGGCAGATAAGCACATCTGTCGCAAGGTCTGTGGTGGACTTTTGCCAGTCGGTGCATCGTGACATGCACTACACAAAGAGCAGAGATAAACAAACCTATCATCTGGTCAGTCACTGCAACAGATACTGCAGTCAGTCTGTCTTGGCCTGTCCTTGCCACTGATAATACCTCTTATCTGCTAAGAATGTGTCGCTAGTCCAGCAAAAGCTAGCGGTACTCAAATACTTTGCAAGCAGTTTCATGAAATGGTCAGTCAGAAAGCAACTCATACTGGCTCGGACGTCACCCGGGTTAACAAGGTCAGCAGTTCCCGGCAGTGGAAGGCGAATTACAGAGCTGCGTGGAGGAATCTGATCAGACCTAAATGAAACAGTCATTGTTGCCCCTGACAGACTGCTATGATGATGATGATGATGATGAGTGACATTTTTCTAATAAAACTGCATTTATTTTTTTTTAGAAACCATGTGACTTTTTCTTGAAAATTCACATGGGTGTTTGTTTTGTGAAACTGAATTTTTTTCTCAAAACTTTGTGGCTTCTCAGAAATGTGTGTTTTACTGGTCAAGGCCTCGGGGCTTGACAAACCTGTGACCTGGATGAGATCATTCTGGCCCTCTGCAATCTTACACTAATGAATGACGGCAAACCAAACCAGTGGTCGCTGTCCAATATCACTCCACTACTTAAGTCAGGCACTCTCTCATGCACTGATAACTACAGGGGAAACAGTGTCACGTGTGTCATAGCTAACATGTATAATCAGATGATACTGAACCGAATTTGAGGACCTCTAGACTCTCACCTCCGAGTCAATCAAAACAGGTTCCACCAAAACAGATGCACCACTAGTCACATTCTTGCTCTGCACCAGATTGTAGAAGAGGTGCAGAAAAACAGCCTCCCTGCAGTTCTGACATTCCTTGACTTTAGGAAAACCTTTGATTCAATTAACCGTGAAATTATGTTCAAGACAATGAACGCTTACAGGATTTCATCAAGGCTGTGTAATGCTATTAGGGCGATGTATAGCAACACAGGGGCTAAGGCTGTCACCTCAGACGCCGAGCCGGTTGAATTTGAGATCACTTCAGGAGTACTCCAGGGCGATATTTTGGCCCCGCTCCTGTTTGTTATCGTCCTAGACTATGCCCTGTGGAAAGCCACTGATAGGAGAGAAGCAGAGCTGGGTCTAACGTTGACACCTTGTAGATCCCAAAGAATACCAGTGAAAGCAATAGCAGATCTGGATTATGCAGATGACATTGTTTTGCTGTCAAACAACATCGTACCGGCACAGAGATTGTTGTTGCTTGTGGAGTTGGAATGCTCTCGGATCGGTCTCACCATCAGTGACCAGAAGACCAAAGTGATGACGCCCAGGGATGCTTCTAACAACATATCTCCACTGTTGACGAGTACTGGCAACCCTCTGGAAGTAGTCAACAACTCCAAGTACCTTGGCTCCTAGGCAGGATCTACTAGTCGTGACATGAAGGTACGCAAGGCACTGGTGTGGGGTGCTCTCAATGACATCCAAGGTATATGGCACTCAAACATGTCAAGAGAGCTAAAAGTTAAATTCTACTTGGAATCTGCTAAACAGAAGTGAGAGCTGGTCATTAAACGTCTCCCTTCAGAGGTCATTGGACGGCTCATTCCCAGAATACCAGACAAGGTGGCCTGGTGAAGACTTGGCCTCACGGGGCAGTGTTACTGTCACCAAGAGCTCCCAGCAGGCCACCTGGTACTCTGGGAACCGAAACATGGCTTTCGCTACCCAGGACAACCATTAACATCATTCGTGGACGCTCTGAAGGGAGACACTGGGGCGGCCAACACTGCCAAGCTTGCCGCCTGTATGCTAGACCACGAAGGCTGGAACGCTAGGCGTGCAGCTCGGCTGAGGCCGCTCTGACTGACCGACCTCAGGGCCAAAGAGGCACATGTGGCTCCAGAACTGTAGGTTGCGGTTGATATTCGGAGTAACTGACATGTGTGTGTTGCTCTGTTTTACTTCCTCTTCTCTGTCAGTCAGCTGAGACGTCACAGAGGACCAGGACGCCTCAGCTCACGGTGAAAAGTGATTAAAACCTTTAAGGTGAAACACTCACCATCATCTTATTGTCTCTGAAGGCTCCTTCGTAGTACAGCCCAAACTGAGTGACCACCACCCCGGTGCCCTGCCGCAGCTGCTCCTGCCACATGCCCATGAACTTCTCTCCTCTGCAGAGAAAACACAGCAGGTCATTCAGCTGTAAAAGCTACGTGATAATATTTTAGTGTCAGATTCTATCATTTGTTTCTATAATGTTCTACTGTTTATTCTTACTGCTCTGCTGATGTTGTCTCTGACATCATGGATAATATGAACGGTGGTCTGTGTGTGTTGACTTCATGATATACTATAACGATACATGGGTCATGATGCAATGATATCACCATACTACGATTCCTTTAGTATTGTGATACTGTGATAAACTGAGTACTGCGGTACCATAAATCTACAATCTACAATGACCATCACAGTTTGTCTATAAAGTACAACTGCTAATATCAATTTTCAATTCACTGCGGCCGCGTCTGTTTCGGTGGCTGGAGGCTCTCAGTCCTCCGTAGGACGGCATGCTGTTGCGGTCACTTCTCAGTGGCGTTTCAGAACCTCTGTGGCAGCAGGATGGGGTCACATGAGCTCCAGCGTCTTACTCAGATTGCAAGGGGCCTTCGCGCTGCAAATGGGGGGTACACGGTGGACCCCAGTAGGTGATTTGAAGGGGGATGAGGGGGGATGTTATCCCCCTTGTTAGCAAAATGACCCAAAATCATCCCCCTTGTTAACCAGCCACTCCTCAAATTGCTATTCACAGGTAAAAATAGCAAAATAAGAGAGAACTGCCCCACCCCATCGTGAAAATTTACATCTTACTTTCTCATAAATTTGCACCTTTTTAAAATGTACCTTATGTCGCCTAACTTTGCATTTTTTTCCTCGAAAATTTACAACTTTTTTCTCCAAAATTATTTGCAACTTTTTTCTCATAAATTTTTAGTTTTTTTCCTCATAAATTTGCAGTTTTTTCCCTGTAAATTTTCAACTTTTTTCTTGTAGATTTGCAAGTTTCATCTGGATGCTGGTTAAATGTTTATGCTGTATAATTAAATTGTAACTTGTGACTTTTTAATTGTAAACTGGCATCTTTTATCATATTTTCAGACTTTTATTCTTGCAAATTTGCACACAATTTGCATTTATACACTTATACCTCATGATAAATTGATGAACCCCCCTCCCCTGTTAAACAACAGAAACTCTCCTACTGCGGTGAACTGTCTTCCTGGTTCGCTCTAAGTTTGTAGTAATTTTGCAGTCGTCTCTTTGGGCTCTTAATTTTTTCCAGAGCTGCATATATAATTAATAAAACATCAATACGTGCATTTAGGGTTCACCGTATCAGCGTGCGTGTCAAGTATCACCACATTATTCCAAACTAGGGATGTTAATGATTAATTGACTTTCGATTAATTGTCGATAAGAATTTAGTTGACTAAATTAAATTATTTGTCAACTAACTGATAACTCAGCAGTCCTTTTCAATGGGAGCTTATTCTACAAAATGTAGTGGCATCGCTGTCAAGGTGGGGGTGCACGCGGTCACCCACTGCCGCATTTCTACTGAAAAAGCAGAAGAAGACGCTAAGCCTCCAGAGTGCATGCACTGTGCAGAGCGAAAAAACTTGCCCTTCCAGGTTACATCGGCGAGCCACAAGTTCCAATGGCACACGAGCTTGAAGGTCCACCTGCTTCAAATTAACACAGCAGAGAAATGGACCGGAGCAAAGAAAAAGACTACACAAGCGCAAAAAACCATCCCCGCTGCTGCTGCCCCGCGCTGCAAGACGGAAAAGCAGACCGGACTCAAGTCCCCACAGAGGTAACAGACACCAGAGGAGCCCAGATCATTCTGGGTTTGCCTGGATTGCCGGGGTACTGTGATAATGCTGAACATGCGACAGATGAAGCAGCTCACAGTTTATTTTCCTGTTAAAACAGTCTACTAGTGCATCTCAGGCTGCTCTCACGCCTACATTTGTTTACTTTGGTCCGAATCAGTTGATAAGTTTGTTACTTTGCATCATTTTCTCCTTGGTTTGGTTCCCTTTCACACAGGCAAAAATTCAAGCAGACCAAACTGCATCACGTTAAATCCCGTGAGACTTGCATCAGAACGTTCTCTGTTCTTATTGGTCAGATTTTTTTTGCCGCAAGAACAGGAAAGGTAAACACAGGAAGCAGAATGACTACTGTGCATTTATGCATTTCTGGGGAGAAAATAATACAAATCGTAGCGTAATCTACGGGGGGTTTTTCATCGCCCTGGTTCTCGTTTATTACATACGTGCATATACCTCTTTCAGCAAACTGTACAGTTTGAAAATGAAGGGCGGCCACAGCAAGAAAATATACCGTTCATGAATCCTCTAGAACCGTGGCGTGCTCAGCCACAGATATTTTCAAAGACCGATCAGGTATGCACAGTGGCTTAAAATGTTTCAGTGTTTGCCGCTGGTGCCGTTTTAGTGCGGTCCCTTTCTCACCTGCACCACAGTTGATCAGCTGATTCAAATCGAGACCACCTCTTTCAGGTGGCTTGGCGTGCACCTGAGTGCCATTACAGTGTTCTCACCAGACAAAACGAACCGCGCTAACGCAGAAAACAAACTCCAGTTCAAATGAAACAAACTAAAGCCTGTAGGAGTGAAAGCACCCTCAGTAAATTAGAACGTGAAAGGCTTTTCTTGTATTATAACTAAAAAAGATAAATTTATGATATTGGTAATAGTTTTTAAAATAAATAAAAAATGATGACATCTGTAATTTACTGAGATGTACCAGTACACACTACACAGTACAAAATTGATTAAAACACAAAACATGCCATTGTCTGTAGTAAAAAATGCAAATGGTACAATAAATCATTGAGGAATATACAGTAATGTTCATGTTTTATTCAGTATATCAAAACCGGTAATTAATATGATGTAATTAACTAATGTGATTGGTCTCAGGCCGGAGACGTTTGATGCTGCTGTGGAGGGGAGGTCACTGAACAAACTGTGACCCATCCTGGACAACCCTGATCCCCCCCCTCCACCACACACTGGACAGACCGCGCAGCACTTTCTGCAGCAGACTGCTACAGCGTCGCTGCTGAACGGTCAGGTACAGGAAGTCTTTGCTGCCACATGCCGTCTCACTGTACAATAACTCACTGAGGCTGAATCCTGGTCATAATGATGCTGCCACACTGCACCTTGCAGCCTAACTGGTGCCTCACATTTCACCCTGCACCCGACAGTCCTGCACTGTACAGTGAGTACAATAGATGTATCTATACAGGCCATCAGCTATTCATCTATGATGTTATTTAGGCAGTTTTACTTTCCCTTTGTCTATTATACTGTGTGTGTTTCTGTCGTTTTGGTCATCTACTGTCATGCTGCTGTTACACTGGAACTTCCCAGTTTGGGATCAATAAAGTACATCCATCCATCCATCTTTTTGTATCTATCTATAAATGTACAGAATCTCTCTGTCTGTTCCACGCATATCTTTTGAACCGTTTGTCAGACCTAAGATTTTATACGTGTTTTGCTGAGCTTATGAGGGTGTGCATCCCCGAGTATGGAGTCAAAATATGCATTTTTATCAATAAAAGTTTAGTCATTGTTCTCTCCTCGTGCTCTGGCTGCTAGAAGTGTGGGCGGGGTTTTGCACTGACTCCGTACTGATTGGATAACACGCAACATCACGGCATCAGTAACCACAGCGCTCCGTGAGCAAAACAAGGAAGCAAAAAGCGACAAATTTGACTAGAAAAAGATAATACTGAAGATTTAATGCTTAAAAAAATTATGCCACAAAGTTGCCATGATTGTGTAGGTCTAAAGGATAATTCGGCATCCTGTGCAGAACGCGAGGTGCGTGAGCACACTGGGTGGAGTGTCAGCGGGGACCCGAGTCTGACAAAGAACCCGGTGTATCAACACAGAACATGCCGGGAGAAGCAGCAGCCCGACCGGGCAGACCACGGTCCTTCGTGGGGAGGAACGCCCAGCCTGCCCAGTCAGTGGTAGACGGGAGCCCCTGCTTCTGCTTCACCCGTGTGCAGGACCACGGGTCCCCCCTCCCATGCGAGTATCTAAAAATGAAAAACTTAATAATAATACCGCCAAGACTGTGGAGCGGAATGGCTGGAATGACTTAACGACCAAATGCAGGACACAAAAACACCTAAATAATGAAATAAATCATTTTTAGTTAAATATTTACTGACAAATGGGCAACACTGATGCAACAGTTACAGTCAAACGGGTCCTTTTGGTGTGTATAATAATGTTGGGTGTTCTATAGTTAATTTGGTTGATTACAGTTTTAAAAAACCTTTTAATAACAAAATATTGCTAAAATATAAACTGATGCACGACAATGGGTCTCAAATATGTATAAACGTGTCCTGTTATAGTACTGCATGAGTTTATTGATGATACAAAGAATTCAATATTCCACTGAACTCCATCACTGAACAGTGATATAAACTAAAATAATTATAATGATGACTGAACAACTCTCATCCCCCAAAGTGAAGATTCACTATTATGAATATAAGCGATAAAAGATCAGACAAATACGTGATCTGACAAACAGATAAAGAAGGGATGTGAAACAGTCGCTAATATTGGATGTCCCATTCATTTTCAATAATTAGGTATTCTGTAATTAATATTCACACAATCAAATAAATCTTAGTGCCATTTACTCCCTTTTATATTTGTCAAAGTCTAACATCTGATTGCCTACATAGAGGCTACACCTCTGTGTTCCACGTTCAAACACAGCCTAGATTTGGGCCTGGAAAGCCCGATTGGGATCCCTGTTTCAGACAGGAAGACTTGGTTCTACGGGCAATGCACAAGTGTTAAAGATAGAAAAACCGTATTGTACCGAGGAAAATTCAGATTCTCAGGAAAACTGCCGGTTATCAATTAAGCGTTAATCAATCGACAAGATGAATCAATTAACAATTACTGAATTAAATGATACCTTGCATCCCTATTCCAAACACTATTCCAAACATGGCGGCATGCACAGGCGCTGTGGCTCAGAGCTCCTCCATTTAGTGCTGTTTTTGTACATCTTTTCATTAATCTTTATCCCATTTTGTTGGGCAAACATCACCTACAGCCAAGATCTCCTGTTACTGGAACTACAGAGAGAATTAACGGTAACATTGGAGTTTTTTTCATTCACACAACATTCCAGCTGACGTAGCTAGGACACCGGGCTCCCCGTGGCTTGTGATATCGGAGAGGAAAAGAAAGAGGGGGCGTCGAAAGAGGGGACAAAAACAGGGTTGCGGAGCCGACGCGTGGGAGAGGCTAAAGAAGCGACCACACAGACCCCTTCTCCCCAGCCTTTCCCTTGCCAACGCTAAGATGGACGAGCTGAGACGACAACTGGAGAACAACAGACTCAATAGGGACTGATGTGCACTGATCATCACGGAGCTGTGGCTTAATCCAGCGGTGCCTGATGCAGCGGTGGAGCTGGCAGGTCATATTCTACACCGGCGAGACAGAAACTGGAATTCACTGAAACGACGAGGTGGGGGTCTCTGCATCTACATTACTGAAAAATGGGCGAAAGACACAAAATCAAGACGGCCACTGCTCACCTGATTTAGAGTACCTGACAGCCAAATGTAGACCCTTCTCCCTCCCTCGTGAGTTTTCATCAGTTGCTCTGATCACAGCAGTGTACCGACCCCCTGATGCTAAAGCTAACTCAGCTCGTAGCCGCCTACATAGTGCCATTAGCACCCAGCTGAACAGATATCCTGAGGCAGCACACTATAGTGGGGGACTTTAATCATGGGACTTTAACCAGGCAGCTCGGTGGTGCAGTGGTTAGCACAGTGGCAGCACAGTAAGAAGGTCACGGGATCGATTCCACCCCCTGACCATCAGTGACCTTTCTGTGTGGAGTTTGCATGTTCTCCCTGTGTCTGCGTGGGTTTACCCTGGGTACTCAGGTTTCCTCCCACAGGCCAAAAACATGCAGGTTAGGTTAACTGGAGACTCTAAAGTGGCCCTAGGTGTGAATGTGTGTGTGAATGGTGAAGGGACTGGCACTGTACCGTGGCTGCCTCATCCATTCAGGTGGTTGCCCTGAATGGAGTATTTTCAAATCTCAGGACCTCGAAGAGTACACTACATCAGTACATCAAGTACTGCACAGACACCGTCACCATCAAAAAGCGCATCCAAGTGTATGCCAACCAGAAACCCTGGATGACTAGAGAGGTCAGGACGCTGCTCAGTAATAGAGACGCTGCAGGTCCCAGGATGTGGAGCTGTACAGTGAAGCCAGGGCAAACCTGAATCGGCAAACCTGGCATCAGACAGGCAAAGCTGGATTATAAGAATAAAATCAAGGACCACCTCCACAGCAACAACACGAGGCAGGTGTGGCTTGAAGTCCAAAATATCACCCACTACAAACCCAGGCCCAACACTGTGGACTGTGATACAGCGCTGGCGGTGGAGTTGAACTGCTTCTTCGCCCGCTTAGAACAGGAAACATCAGAAATGGCTGCACCTCATCTTCCAGCCAACACCAGCCACAGCTTCATGGTGACAAAGCACAATGGAGACATACACTAATGGCAGTAAACCCCAGGAAAGCAGCAGGACCTGACGGCATCACTGGTAGGGCGCTAAACGACTGTACAGACCAGCTCACAGGGATTTTTACAAACATCTTCAACCTGTTCTTAGCCAAGGCCAGCGTCTCACCTTGCCTGAAGTCCTCAATCATTATCCCTGTCCCAAAAAACACCACCACCACCAGCCTAAATGACTCCCGGACAGTAGTTCTCATTGCAGTTATTATGAAGTGTTTTGAGAAATTGGTCAGGAGCCATATTACTCAAGGATTTCCATCCACATTCGACCCGCACCAGTCTGCATACAGGAACAACAGATCAACAGAGGATGCCATAGCCACAGCCCTCCACACAACTCGGAACCATCTGGAACAGAAGAACAGTTATGCCAGGCTCCTCTTCACTGACTTCAGCTCTGCATTTAACACGATCATTCCCAACATTCTGGTAAATAAATTAAATAACCTCAGCCTCCCACACTCCATCTGCCTATGGATAAAAGACTTTCTCAGCAACCGCACACAGAGAGTTAAAATATGCCCACACCTTTCCCCAGCATTGAGCCTCAACACCGGCTCCCCACAGGGGTGTGTGCCGAGTCCCCTACTTTATACTCTATACACTCATGACTGCACCCCCACCCACCCAAGCAATTCCATTCCAAAATTCGCAGATGACACAACAGTGGTCTGGCTCATCACAGGGGAAGATGAGACTGCATACAGAGTTGAGGTGAAAACATTAACATCATGGTGCAGAAATAACAATTTGGTCCTCAATACCACCAAAACAAAAGAAATAATAGCAGACTTCAGAAAAAACAGAGCCGACCCTCAGCCCTTACACATCAATGGAGACCAGGTGGACAGGGTCTCTGACTTCAAGTTTTCGAGACTGTACATAGATGACAACTTAACCTGGAAAACCAACACCATGGCACTGATCAAGAAGGCACAACAGCGACTCCACTTCCTAAGGGTCATAAAAAAACAACACCCTAGCCAAGGAGTTGCTGGCGTCCTTCTATAGATGCTCTGTCGAAAGTGTGCTGATTTACTGTATTTCAGTGTGGCTTGCTAGCTGCACTGCCCAGGAAAAGACAGCTCTCCAGAGCATCATCAACACAGCACAGAAGATCACTGGCTGTGCTCTCCTCTCCTTAGAGGAGCTGTACAAGTCCCACTGCCACAAAAAAACTCAAGAGTATCCTGAAGGACACATCCCACCCAGCACATCACTTGCTCCAGCTGTTATCTTCAGGCAGGCGGTACAGGGCAATAAAAGTGAAGAAAAACAGACCAAAAAACAGCACATACCCTAGGACCGTTGCACTATTTAAACTACATGTGAATATGTAGCCAACATACTGTATACTGTACACACACACACAGTAGTGGTGTTGGCATTATCACGTTAATCGCCCATCGTTAACGCTTTGGCCACAAATTTTGTGATTGTGGTTAACAGCAGTTAACGGCAGAAAGTGCAAACAGTACTTTTTGGCCTAGCGGCTCTCCGTACCAAAGCTGATCTGGCCACAGACACTGTGCGTGCCATGCAGACACTGCAAAGTCAAACAAGCTGGATTACATCCATGGAAATCCCCAAAGTGCTGTCATGTTTAAGTTTACAACGTTATCTGTTGGAACTCTCACCTGAATAACTGTTACAGCCTCCTCCAAAACTTCGACTGGATGTTGGATTGTTCTTCTTCTGTGAAAGCTAGCTAGCTGGCTAGTAGCTACATGCTAGATTGTAGCTGACCTCTAGCAGCTGACACGGACAGAAATTTGCCTGTTTTCATCCTCATAGCTTTGGGTCCAACTGCTGGTGAGTACTAGTCTAAAAAAAATTCTCAAGCTGTGTTTGTAATGTCCCTTCACTCCCCCACTGTTTTTGCAGCACGGTGGGGTGTCATCATGGGCGAGATACGTTTGTTCATGTTTGCAGTTTTTCTGCTACAAGGGAAATTGTGTTTGTTGTGACAAACAAGGTCCATGGTTTTGTGTTGATCTGCTTAAAAGTTGTGGATATTTGCTATGGGAGAAAGAGCAAGCTCCACTTGTGGCTGCTGGCTGGTTGAATGCTGAGTTGTGTCGCAGTGACATTAATGAGCCATGGCATGCCGTTGTTTACACATGCAGTCTACTTTTGAGAACTTTCTGGAGAATATTCTGGATAGTTTTTGTCATTTTGGATATGTTGAGAGCTTTAATAAACCTGCAGGTGAAGACAGCAAGCATATTTGTCCACTCCCATGTCCATAACAGTATGACAAACTTGAAAAATTACTGACTTAAGGTACACTGTATCTGTATGGAAAAACAAGCCATTAATGCATTACTAATCGCAACTAACTCAATATTCCAAAAGATTAATCGTTATTAAAAATTTTAATCGTCCAACACCACTTATATATTACACTTTATTTATTTATACTTGCCTATTGCAATTCTTATATATTTTTTTATATATAATAATATACTGTATATTTTATATTTTGATAATAAAGGTGCGTTTAGGGTTCAACGCATCATCGTGAGTGCCAAGTATCACAATATTACACCGTATCAGTATTCTCCCCACCTCTAGATATCACAATATAAACAAAGAGGAAAAGCTGTTGCTGCTACGCCAAAGCTCACAGGAATCTACATAAACCAAACAAACATGCAGAAAGATGTCCGACATTTGTACTGGGCGTACTTTGTGATGTCGTCGAAGACACCGTAGCCTGTCTTCTTGTCCTGCAGCCACTGGCCGATGAAGACGCTGGGTGAGGAAGTGTTGAGCTTGCCGCTGCGCAGCATGCCATGGCCGTGCCGCATCCCGTCCTGGAAGAAGCCGTCGTAAACTTCCCCGCTGGCGTACCTGCAGTCAGACAGGATGGGTAACTAGTTATGGAACTCTTTTGACTTTTATTCTGATTTATGAGTCAACGTATGAGTACCCCATCTGTTCTAGAAACATACAGATAATATACAGAACCATTGGGAAACATTTCTACATGAAAACGATTTTCAGATGATCAGAGAGGAGCGTTTGGAAGATTCTTTAGGGAATTAACCAGACAGCAGCAAAGGTGGGATCAATCCCAATTCCAAAAAGGTTGGGACGCTGTGTAAAAACTAAAAGATCTGCAAATCTCCTAAGGAATGATTTGATTCACAACAGAACATAGAAAACATTAAATCTTAAATATGAGACATTTAACTATTTCATAAAAAAAATATTAGCTCATCTTGAATTTGATGTCAGCAACACGTCTCAAAACAGTTGGATGGGGCAATAAAAAGGCTGGAAAAGTAAGTGGTGCAGAGAAGAAACAGCCGAAGAAACTGTTACAACTAATTAAGTTAACGGGCAACAGGCCAGTAATGTGACTGGGTAGAAAAAGAGCACAGTAGGCTGGTCATACACTGAAGGATTTTCAAATCAGAGCCAGTTATAAAAGCGTGGGAAACTGCAGTTAAGTTTTTAACATTATAATCCTCCAAATAACCCAGCCACAGGGGGTGCACAAGCCAGTGTACTCTTAGTGCCAGTCCCAAACCCAGATAAATGGGGAGGGTTGTGTCAGGAAGGGCATCCAAAGTAAAACCTTTGCCAAATCAAACATGCAGATCATAACGAATGAGACTTTCAAACCGGATTGGTCGAAACCCAGGTCAATGACCGTCACTGGTGCTGCTAATCACAGGGTGCTGATGGAAATTGGGCTACTGTTGGTCAAAGATCAAGAAGGAGGAGAGGGGGAAGGCGTGTTAAGAGGGAGAGAGAGAAAAGGAAAGGTAGAAGTGTGGAGGTGAGAGTAGGGATGTTAAATGTAGGGACTATGACTGGTAAAGACAGAGAGTTGGCTGATATGATGGAGAGAAGAAAGGCAGATATACTGTGTGTTCAAGAAACCAGATGGAAGGGAAGCAGGGCTAGGAGCATTGGAGGTGGATTTAAACTGTTCCACCATGGTGTAGATAGGAAAAGAAATGGAATAGGCGTAATCTTGAAGGAAGAGTATGTGAAGAGTGTTCAGGAGGTAAAGAGGGAGTCAGACAGAATTCTGAGTTTGAAGCTAGAAGTCAAAGGTGTGATGTTGAAAGTTGTCAGTGCATATGCCTCACAAGTTGGATGTCAGGTAGAAGAGAAAGAGGAATTCTGGAGAAAGTTGGATGAAGTGGTAGAGAGTGTTCCCAGGGGGGAGAGAGTGGTGATTGGAGCAGACTTTAACGGACATGTAGGTGAAGGTAAATGGTGTTCACTTATACAGCACTTTTTTCTCATCTCTAGATGACCAAAGCACTTTACAGATCCTGCTATCCACCCATTCACACACTGATGGCGGCAGAGCTGCCATACACAGGCACTGGCCTGACCCGCCAGGAGGAACTGGGGGTTCAGTGTCTTGCTCGAGGACACTTTGACATGCAGACTGCAGACAGAGCGGGAATCGAACCCCTGACCCTCAGATCAGTAGTCAGCCACACTACACCTGCACCACAGCCGCTCCATAAGGGAACAGAGGTGATGAGGAGGTCCTGAGTAGGTATGGTCTTAAGAAGAGAAATGTGGAAGGACAGATGGTTGTGGATTTTGCTAAAAGGATGGAAATGGCTGTGGTGAACACAGACTTCAAGAAGAGAGAGGAACATAGGGTGACTTACAAGAGTGGAGAAAGGTGCACACAGGTGGACTACATCTTATGCAGAAGGAGAAATCTGAAAGAGATGGGAGACTGCAAGGTGGTGGCAGGGGAGAATGTAGCTAGACAGCATTGGTTGGTAGTCTGTAGGATGACTTTGGAAAGCAAGAAGAGGAAACCAGTGAAGGCAGAGCCAAAGATTAAGTGGGGGAAGTTACAGAAGGAAGAAGGTCGCACAGAGTTCAGGAAGGAGGTTCCGGTTCCGGTTCCGCCGGACCGGCGGCGCCACACGAGTCGGCTGCCTGTTGCAACAGCCTTTTTTTTATCTTCCTTCTTCTTTCTACACCTTTCACTCTGTATATATATCACGGACGCACGGATCACCCCGGGGGTCTCCCGGGTCGGCGGACGGAGCCACGGTTTGCAGCGGGAGACGTTACAGCGGGGAGGAGCTAGTGCTAGCTAGCACTTGGCCGCCGCCCGGTGCTAATGGGAAACTCGACATACCGGGAGCTGTAGCGAAAATGACGCGGGTGCCGGGCTGGAGTTTAGGCGGCGTGAAAGAAATATAAGACAGAATAATAAAGAGCGATGGCAAGAACCAAGCAGACCGCCCGTAAAATCTACTGGAGGAAGAAGCCCCCCGCAGGAGACAGCTAGCCACCAGGGCTGCTCGGAGAGGCGCTCCGGCCACCGGCAGAGTGAAGAAGCCTCGCCGTCACAGGCCCGTGGCTCTGAGAGAGATCTGTCGCTGCCAGAAATCCACGGAGCTGCTCATCCGTAAGCTGCCCGTCCAGCGCCTGGTGAGGGAGATCGCTCAGGACTTCAAGACCGTCCTGCGTTTCCTGAGCTTCGCCGTCATGGCTCTGCAGGAGATCAGCGAGGCCCACCTGGTGGGTCTCTTCTTTGCTAAGGGGGTCACCATCATGCCCAAAGACTTCCAGCTGGCCCGCTGCATCCGCGGAGAGAGAGCTTAGACTTTCTGCTGCACATTCACCAGCCATAATGCTCTGCACTGTGTGTCTATATATATATACATTTATAGTAATATGGACATATGTTTACTAGATGTTGTTTTTTTCTTGCCTTCTGATTGTTGCTCTGAGTGTTGCTATCCCTATGCTGTTGCAATCCTGGAATTTCCCCATTGTGGGTCTAATAAAGGCTTATCTTATCTTATCTTATACAGGCTCTGAGTGGTAGGGAAGAGTTACCAGATGACTGGGAAAGTACAGCAAAAGTACTGAGGGAAATGGGTAGAAAGGTATGTGGTGTATCCAGTGGTCAGAGGAAGGAAGACAAGGAGACTTGGTGGTGGAATGAGGAGGTACAGCAAAGTATTTATAGAAGAGGTTTGCAAAAAAAAAGTGGGATAGTCAGGGAGATGAAGAAAGTAGACAGGAGCATTTGGAATCTAGGCGCATGGCACCCTGCAATGGACTGGTGATCTGTCCAGGGTGTACCCTGCCTCTTGCACAAAGATGCTGGGATAGGCTCCAGCCCCCCTGCGACCTGAAAAAGATTAAGCAGAAGAAGATGGATGGATAGCGCATGGCAAAGAGAGAGGTGGAAAAGGCAAAGGCAAAGGAAAATAGTGAGTTGTATGAGAGGCTGGACACTAAGGAAGGAGAAAAGGACTTGTATTGACTGGCCAGACAGAGAGATTGAGCTGGAAAGGATGAACAGCAGGTTAGGTTGATTAAGGACAGAAATGTAATGCACCAACACACTCAACAAGAGTGTGTTGAGACGGTGGAAGGAGAACTTTGAAGAGCTGATGAATAAAGAAAGAGAGAGAGGAGGATGGATGAAGGAAAGATTGTGAACAAGGAAGTCCTGAGGATCAGCAAGGCGGAAGTGAGGGCAGCTTTGAAGAGGATGAAGAATGGAAAGGCAGTTGGTCCAGATGACATACCTGTAGAGGTATGGAGATGTTTAGAAGAGATGGCAGTGGACTTTTTAACCAGATTGTTTAACACAATCTTGGAGAGTGACAGGATGCCTGAGGAGTGTAGAAGAAGTGTTTTGGTACCAATTTTCAAGAACAAAGGTGATGCTTAGAGCTGTAGTAACTACAGAGGCATAAAGTTGATCAGCCACACTATGAAGATATGGGAAAGAGTTGTTGAAGCCAGGTTAAGAGGAGAGGTGACAATCGGTGAGCAGCAGTACGGTTTCATGCCAAGAAAGAGGACTACAGATGCAATGTTTGCTCTAAGAGTACTGATGGAGAAGTATAGAGAAGGTCAGAAGGAGTTGCACTGTGTCTTTGTGGATCTAGAGCAGGGGTGCTCATTACGTCGATCACGATCTACTGGTCAATTGCGGAGGTAGTACTGGTCGATCGCAGCGTGACATTAAAAAAAATATTTGTCAGCCTATCAAACATCCCATCACTTGATTGACATACAGGGCAACCATTCAGATGACAACTGAATTTTGACCTTTAGGTCACCGCTCATGCGTAAACAACGGCGCTAAGCGCAGCAAAACTTACAAGCTAGTCAGCGAATTACCTCAGATTTTAAGCCCTTGTTTGAGGATTTAACCCAGCAAATGTGGAAGGACATCGGAGATTGTGAGTGTTTCTCACTGCAGTTGGACAAATCTACAGATGTGAGTGACACAGCCCAGATGTGCATTTTCATTCGTATGGTGTTTAGTGATCTCACTGCAAAAGAGGAGCGAATATCGCCCTTTTCACATTCCCCACAATGCAATGCGCAACCGGCAACATCCGGTAGTTTGTTTACACTGGCTCACATGCATGCACAGAGACAGAGTTCAAGATACGTCGAAATAAAGCCACAAATCAGGGTTCCAGATGCGTAGTACCCTTCTGTAGTAATCACCAGATTTTGCTCTTCCAAATTCGCCGAAGATCTGCGTTTTTTTTCACCACTGGGAAACCTATAGTATGATCTTCTTATGCCCTGTTCCTTGTCTGTACCCTGGCGATTACTACAGAAAGGTACTACGCATCTGGAACCCTGATTTGTGGCTTTATTTCGACGTGTATGCATGTGAGCCAGTGTAAACAAACTACCGTTTGTTGCCAGTTGCACATTGCATTGTGGGGAATGTGAAAAGGGCGAATTGACAGCACTTCCCATGAAAGAACAGACACGAGGAGAGGACATATTTCAGACGTTTAAAAACTTTATCGAGAAAACTCACCTCCCAGTGTACAAATTGGTGTCTATCACCACAGATGGAGCACCTGCAATGGTTGGGCGTGTGAATGGATTTATTGCCAAGTGCAGGCAGGACGATGCGTTCCCAGACTTCTTGAATTACCACTTATTTATGTGAGTCAGCCTTTTTCCTACATGAAGATCATTAAGTCCAAATACCGTCCCACCATGACTGATGAACATTTGGAAATGTGCTTGAGGCTGGCTGTCAGCAGCTACTGTCCGGACTATGCATCCCTGGCTGATTCAATTCAGTGCAAGTCATCAAAGTAAACTCAGGTAATTACAAAAAATGTTAATAGTTATTTATTATGTGTGTTGTGCAATATTGGCTTATTCAGTTATGCAAGGTACATCAACATACATTGTACATACAAAGAATCCTTAATACATTTGAAATGTATACATTTATATACTGTATAATACATTATACTGTATATAAATAATTATATGTTTTGCATTTTTGTAGTGGGTAGATCATTTTGACTTGGTTGTTTTATAAGTAGCTCGCATGCTGAAAAAGTGTGAGCATCCCTGATCTACAGAAAGCAGATGATAGGGTACCAAGAGAGGAAGTGTGGTGCTGTATGAGAAAGTCAGGAGTGGTAGAGAAGTATGTGATGGTGGTGCAGGACATGTATGAGGACAGCAAGATGGTGGTGAAGTGCGCTGTAGGAGTGACGGATGGATTCAAAGTGATTTTGAGGTTACATCAAGGATCAGCTCTGAGCCTCTTATTGTTGGCCATGGTGCTGGACAGGCTGATAGATGAGGTCACACAGGAGTCTCCGTGGACCATGATGCTTGCAAACGACATTGTGATCTGTAATGAGAGTAGGGAGCAGATAGAAGAGAACCTGAAGAGGTGGAGGTATGCTCTGGAGAGAAGAGGAAGGAAACTCAGTAGAAGCAAGACAGAATACATGAGTGTGAATGAGAGAGATGCGGGTGCAATGGTAAAGATTGAAGGAGTAGAGGTGGTGAAAGTAAATGAGTTTAAATACCTGGGGTCAACCATCCAAAGCAATGGAAAATGCACAAGAGAGGTGAAGAAGAGAGTGCAGGCAGGGTGGAGTAGGTGGAGACGAGTGTCAGTGGTGATTTGTGACAAAAGCATAGCGGCAAGAGTGATAGGGAAGGTTTACAAGATGATAGCGAGACTTACTATGATGTATTGTTTGGAGACAGTGGCACTGACAAAAAGACAGGAGGTGGAGCTGGAGGTGGCAGAGTTGAAGATGCTAAGATTTTCATTGGGAGTGACTAGGAGGGACAAGATTAGAAATGAGTATATCAGAGGGACAGCTCAGGTTGAGCAGTCTGGAGGCAAAGTAAGAGAGTCAAGGCTGGGATGGTTTGGACATGTGCAGAGGAGGAATAGTGGAGATATTGGACAAAGGATGTTGAAGATGGAGGGAGGGATCTAAGCTAACATCCCGAAATGAATAAGTGTCTTGATCAGTATCTGCTGCATGTGGCGTGGCCATTTGCATTGTATTATTTTTTTACTTTTATTTATTATTTTTTTTTAATTTATTTTTTTAGTTTACCAGTATTTTATTTCAGTATATTATTTTAGTTTTTTTTTAATTATTTTTATTTTATTTTTTTTTACTTAATTTTATTTTTTACATAATTTTAATTTTTTTTTAGTTTTCATTATTTTATTTCAGTATATTAATTTAGTTTCTTTATAATTTTTTGTTTTATTTTTTCTTTATTTTTTATGTTTTCAGTATTTTATTTCAATATATTATTTTCAGCTTTTTGTCAGTATATAGGTCGTGTGTGTTCACCTGTATGTGCCCAGGCCGTGCATCTTTCCATCCTTCCAGTGACCTTGATAGTGGTTGTTTTTATTCAGCGTCTTATTGGGAGAAATAAAATCCCCAAAGCTTCACAAACAGGAAGAAACAGAAGTTAAAACAGCAACAAAATTCATCTCAGACACACCAAATCCAGAGCAATGGATCAGATTTTCGAGGCTGACACCCACCCATCTTCCAGGCCATTTTTGAACATCCCCGTATAGATTCTCCCATCGGGCCACTTCAAGACGCCTCTGAAACCAACCGGAAAAACATCAGTTCCACCAAAGACAAAAATGACCTCCAGAGGTGTAGTAGACTGATTCGCCAACCTGTCATTTGGCTTCCCAACGAGCCACCGTCCTTCATAGGTGGCGTCTTTGAGCCGTCCCTCCTTATAGAAGGTGTAGGAAGCCGTTCTGGAGACGGGAGGCTCCAACCTCTGGCCCGCGTCCCGCCCTGACCCACTCAGAGCTTGGTCGACAGCCTGGTTCATGGCCCGAAGCCACTTGGCCTTAAAAGAGAGAGAGAGACCAAAACAACCTGGATCTGTTCATGTCTTACCGAGGGTGGCAGGAAGCTGCTGCTGTCCACATGCACCGAGGAGCCGCTGAGCAGCTCTCTGTGCAGCTGCTCTGACTGTCAGATGTGACACAGTCACGCATGATCGACAACATCATAAATAATTTATAAAAATATATTTATGTTCATAACAGTATGTGTTTCTGTTGAGAAATGTATCATACTGCAATAAAAAATTATTTAAAAAATAAAAAATAAAGGCAGCACGGTGGCGTAGTGGTTAGCACAGTGGCAGCACAGCAAAAAGGTCATGGGATCGATTCCACCCTTGACCATTGTGGGTTCGATCCCACCCCCAGACCATCGGTGACCCTTCTGTGTGGAGTTTGCATGTTCTCCCCGTGTCTGCGTGGGTTTACTCCGGGCACTCCGGTTTCCTCCCACATGCCAAAAACATGCAAGTTAGGTTAATTGGCATCAAAACTGGGGATTCTAAATTGTCCTTAGGGATGACTGTGAGAGTGAAAGGTTGTCTGTCTCTCTGTGTTGGCCCTGCGATGGACTGGCGATCTGTCCAGGGTGTACCCTGCCTCTCGCCCAAGGATGCTGGGATAGGCTCCAGCCCCCCCGCGACCCGAAAGGATTAAGCGGTAGAAGATGGATGGATGGATGGATGGAAAATAATTAAAATGAGCTTTATTAATTTCCATGTGTTATGAGATGTAACTGCAGGGAGCAGCAGCATGGGGGCTGAAGGGCTGCAGGTTGCCCACCCCTGGCCTAGGCCACTGACCTTAACCTTAAGCACATCCTGGATGGGTCTGTATCAAGGCTGTACTCAAGGTCAAAGGTCAGGAGGACTGAGCACCCCTGGGGTGATTTCATCAGGCCAGAGAGAGCTACTCTGTCATTGACAGGCTGTTTTTTTCTTTTTATTTAATGTCAAGTTTCAGAAAAATCCAAGGACAGCTGGACGAACGTGTGCACTTCTAAGACGCTCCAACAGAAGGGGAAAACTTCAGTTTTGGAAAAAAAAGAGAAAGATTGTGAAATACACAAAGCTTCACTGCACCAAACCTGCTCCTGTCTGAGACCCAACTGTTTACACCGATTCTCTGAGAGTTCAGTGGACAGAGACGCTCAACAGAAGTGGGACAAGACTATTGACAGGGAGGATTCTGTTGCCAATAACAACAGCTAAACGATTAGCATCCAGCTACATAGCTTACCATGGAACAATAATGTTTATAACACTGCTCAGGTAGGACCGTGGACAGACTGTATTAATTTTTAACGTTAAATAAAAGAAGAAAGCGTACTGTGGAAGAATTTTGTATTGCATATTTTAAAATTACACTTGGTCTCTGATATCCCAAGACGCAGGCTGATTCATAGACAGTCTTCTGCCCTTCTCGATCCACTGTGCTCCTCCACACACACAGCAGACGCTCATTTGTGTCGCTTCCCAAGCCCAAGGTTAACTCACAGCTGGCTAAGTGTACATAAAGAGACGCCCTCACACACTCAAGGAGAAGTGCGTCCATCTCTCTGCAAAATGGATCTTGTTTCCATCCTATATCATATAAAATAAGTCACTAAAATGCACCTTTGGGATTACAGCGTCTTCGTTCACCAGAGAAAAGGGTTTTTAATGTTAAATACAAAGATCCAGCACAGTACCTTCTCCATGGGAGATGAGGCCAGCAGGGTGAACGTTTCCTCAGGTGTGATCAACTTCAAGGCATATCTACACACACAAACACACACAAGACAACATCATCCCATTAAAATAAAATAATACTAATACTCAGTCTTAAGGCCCTGTCACACCTTGATGGTTTAGGCAGCGTTTGCCAACATATCAAAACTGGTCTAAAATGCTGGCATATGACCAAAATTTTCAATTCTGGCTGTATGCATTGTGTATCCATAACGAGTTGGACATATACATAATGTGTTAGCAACTTATATAGTAGAACAGGTTTCTAGCTGTACAGTAAGTTACACATAAGTTCAAAGCACGTTGCTCATAGGTTAGACATGAGTTTTGGGTACACTAGACATTATCTTGATGTATTTGACTTGTGAGTAGTTTACAAGTGACGTGTGTGAACGACTGCATAACTTACATTTAACTTACGGCCCAAACATGCGGGACATATGAGCCATATGCTGTATACGTCGAAAAATTTTGAGCATGCACAAGATTTTTAGATGACCTCGACATATAACGTATACCAGCATGCTTCAGCGCGCTCTTAACTCATACAAAACTCACCCTTAACTTTTTAGACGTACGCCAGCGTATTCACCATTTTTTTTTTTTAAACGTCAGCATATGCTGCCTAAACCGTCAAGGTGTGACAGGCGCTTTACACGCCATACTGCATGCAAAGGATTTGATATTTTCCTGTGTAGTTCATCAGAAAACTTCTAGAACCTTCATTAAAACCAACTCACACGCCCGTTTCCTCCTCCGGGACCGGCTCCACCCACAGCGTGGCCAGAGGGAAGACGTGATGGGTGGAAAACTGCGGGACAGGAGAAGAGAGGACGTGAAGGAGGGACAAGGAAGACAGAGCTTGTTACAGAGACGGTGAGCACGCCTGATGGGGGACAGAGGGGCACGCTGACATGAAAAGAGCCACTATGAACGAGGCCACGCACACGTCACAAACGGCGACTTCATCAGAACCATAACGATCAGAAGGAACAAGACTTTAAAAAACGAAGACAGGCCTGTTGAAGGCAGGAGCATCCGCTTGAGA
This sequence comes from Pholidichthys leucotaenia, assembly GCA_020510985.1. Taxonomy (NCBI): domain Eukaryota; kingdom Metazoa; phylum Chordata; class Actinopteri; order Cichliformes; family Pholidichthyidae; genus Pholidichthys; species Pholidichthys leucotaenia. The sequence goes on from CM035845.1 coordinate 334,559,145, forward strand.
AAACGGAACAATCTGGATTCAGGTCCATCTTCACGACTTCTGCAGCTGCCTTGCAGCTGTTGAGGAAATCCCAGAGAAACGCTCTCATGCTCGGGCACACGGCAGCGTCCAGAGGGGTGCTGCCTCGGGGTGTGCCATATCGCATCGTTCGTGGTAACACTGGTATAAATTTGATATTGGTGTAAAAATGAGTACTGTGATATTTGGGCTCTCCTGGCTGATGACATCACACCATTACACTGCTGATGGAAGTTAGGCATTACCATAGCAACAGCAAAACAAACCTGGCGGGGGAAGCTACCGCGCCATGGTCAGAGCGTCTGCATCAAGTTGTGCTGAAATATTTTAGTTTTAAGGCAGTTTCAGACTGCTGCCATGTTAAAAAATGGTACAGCAATGTTGACAATCTGCCTGGATTTTTTTCCACACATACGACGCCTCACCAACTCTGAAGTGTCTGCCCGGCGATGCTCAGTCAGCGTCTGTGGAGGCTTCCTGCCATTCGGAACCTCCTTTTTGACTGTCCACACCTCCCCGTCTCCCTTACACAGAGAGCAGAAAAGGAAAACAGTAAATTTCGCAATGAGGAGATTTTTTTTTTTTTTTTTGAGCCGTCACATTTTTGAGGGATTATATAATTTTTTTTTCTTTGTTTTAATTCCCTTTTGCTTCTCTGGGCTTCTGGCATTCCATGGACAGCGACACTGCTTCAGCACCTCTCCAGGATTTCTGACACGCTGGCTCTGTGTTCATCTGTGTCCGAGCATGTCTGAACAGTGAGTTCTGTCTAAAAACTAGTGGTGTTGGCGTTATCGCGTTAATCGCCCATTAACACTTCACCCCCGTTAACGGTGACAAATTTTGTGATCGCGGTTAACCGCAGTTAACGGCAGAAAGCGCGAACAGTGCTTTTTTGGCCTGAACTGCACTCCGCCGCTCTGGGTAGTGACAGACACTGTGTGCGTCATGCAGACATTGTGAAGTCAGACAAGTTGGATCACTGCCATGGAAACTTCCAAAACGCTGTCATGTTTAAGTTTACGAGGTTATCTGTCAGAGCTCTCACCTGGATAATTGTCACGGCTGCCTCCAAAACTTCGCCTGGACGTCGGTTGTTCTTCTTTGGAAGCTGGCTAGCAGTAAACAGCTACGTGTTACGGGTGTAGCGGCTGTCAGCAGCTGAGGACAGACACTCCTGTTTCATCTTCATAGTTTTGGGTCCAACTATCGGCAGGTGAGCAGCAGTCTAAAATTCTCAAGCTGTGTTCGTAATGTCCACTCACTCCCACGCCCTGTTTTTGCTGCGTGGTTGGTGGCGTCATGCGTGAGACAGCTGCTTGTTTATATTTACAATTTTTCTATTAAAAGGGAAACTGTGTCTGTTGTGACACACGAGGTCCATTGATTTGTGTTCAGCTGGTGGACGTTTGCTATGGGAGTGTAGTAGCGTTGCAGTGACGTTACTGAGCCCTGGCGTTCTGTTGTTTGTTGCACATGTGGTAGTACTGTTGAGGATTTTCTGGAGAATATTCTGGAGAGTTTTGTCATTTTGGGTATGTTGAGAGCTTTAATAAACCTGCAGGTGAAGAAAGCAAGCACATTTGTCCACTCCCATGTTTATAGCAGGATGAGAAACTTGAAAAATTACCAACTTAAGGTACAATGTATCTGAATGGAAAAACACGTGATTAACACGTTATTAATCGCCATTAACTCAACGTTCCAAAAGATTAATTGCTATTAGAAATTTTAATCATCCAACACCACTAAAAACATCTGCTTCTGCCCAGGGGTGGACAATATGGCCTAAAAATGGTATCACGATATTGCTTTGAATTTTCACAATAACGATATTTTTCACAATATTACAGAGTACATTTTTTTTGTTTTAAATTTATACAAAAAGGACAGTTTCACAGGCCAACGTTATTCACCTTCAACATATTCAGGAAAAACAAAAAACCTATTTCTCCAGTTCATAAACAGCAGCTCAGAATTAGCTTAAACTATTTTTTAGTTCTGTATCTAATATTACAAGAAAATAATATAAACAATTACATCTTAACTGCACACAAATGTGGGGTTTTATGCTGAATCACTTTACCTGCATTACTCTCGTTGCATGAACCTGTCCTGAGCCTTTTTGGCTCTCGTTGCACTGAACAGATGTTTTTTTTTCCTCTTCAGGTGGTTGAATAAAATCAAGATGAAGCAGCCAGAACGGAAATAAAATCCAACTACAGCCACTTCGAGTGGCACATGGTCCGATGTCAATACTGCTCCAGCAGTGTTGTTGATGTGCAGAAAAAAAATGCAGGCAGATTATCCACATTGCTGCATCGTTTTTTGTTTTTTTAACATGACAGCTGTCTGAAACAGAAACTTAAATATTTCCACTCAACTGGATGTAAACGGTCTGACTTCGGAGCTGCAGCTTCCCGCACCATGTTTGTTTTGCCATTTCTATGCTAACACGTAACTTCCATCGGCAACCTAATAGTGTGACGCCGTCATGCACCAGACCCCAAATATCGCGATATTCAGTTTTACACTGGTATCAAAATTTATACCTGAATTATTGTGAACGACACGATATGGCACACCTCTACTTCTGCCAGCGTTTCAGTCAACGTTCGCCAATGGAGCCCAACTTAGGCTAGCTCAACGCAACTTAACTCAGCGCTCAGAAACTTTTACAAACTGAGCACAACTTTCACCAACGTTTATTTCCAAATGTCGGTAAATTTTCAGCAAGTTGACGATTTTCTACGTACACAACGTTCGTCAGTGAACACCAACTATCATTAGCTTTTACCAGCTTTTGCCAGTGGAGCCAGTTGTTTAACAAAACATGAGTAAACGTCAGTCCAAATGTTGTAGTGTGAATCCAGCTTTACCCTTCACAAAATAAAGACAGTTTTCAATTATTATCAATTACTTTCTCTGTTACAGCAGCAATTGTAATTTAACACAGACAAACACAAACACACTTCTTCTGCCTTTTTGAACGGCAACAACATGAGCGTGGCACACAGCAGGACTCAGAGGAGAATGTAGTGGTTGTAAGGGAGGCACCAACTACAGCCCCGTTTCCACTACAGGAACCAATTATAGGGGACAGGAACTTGATACCGGCCAGTCCTGTAAAATCGGTTCCTGTAGTGGAAACGGGGCTGAAGAAAAAGATGAAGGACCAGAGAAGGATGTGTAGAGAAGGGGAACGGATCTGAACATGGGAGAGAGAAGAAAGCTGCTGAGGAGGAGTGAAGAGGCAGCTGCTGCCACTTGAACAGCCTCAACCATTGGTTAAGAACAAAGGGCTTCAACAAGGAGGAACATGAATGGTCTTCATGAGATCTACAACCTCTGTTTCAGAAAGGCTGTGTGTGAATTCGTTAAACCACCACTTTAGTCACAATAGAAAACATCAATTGTTGAAAGAGAAATTTTACTATTTTATGAAAAAGGGACAATTGTGAATTTGATGGACGCAGAAAGTCTGAGAAGAGTTTGTTCAATGGTGTCAAAAGGCTGGAAAAGTAAGCAGTACTAAAAATCATCAATACACTTCCATTTAAATTTAACATGGCGTCCCTTCCTTTTTTGTAATTGGCACTGTAACGGGATTGGTTACAATGTCGCAAAACAGACAAGAATGTGAAAAAAGGGACAGATTAAATATCGTTTCAGCCTTTAAGAAACTCGTCCTCCTGTGCAGTCTCCATGGGTGGGTGGGTGGGGGTCGCAGACAGAGGTGGGGCATGGGGGACTGGAGCCGTTCAGGCAGCAATGCACTCATGCTATGCTAATGCTAACATCTCACCAGCTCACAGTCCTGTTCAAAACTGCAGTTTAAGCTTCAGCTGAATCTGCGTCGTGACCAGTAGGTGATCTGAAGGGCGGTGAGGGGCTGTTATCCCCCTTATTAGCAAAACGAACCAAAATCATCCCCCTTGTTAACTTGCCATCCCCTCATCACCATGTATAGGCTTAAATCGGGAGGGGGGGCAGAGGGGACATTTCCCCCTCATGGAAAAAAACTGTCCTCCCACGATGATTATAAACCTTTTTTATATCATATTTTTGGACTGATCAGCAACAATGCACCAATTCTAAGCAGAAAAAAAAATTCACAAATCTCCAACTTTGTTCTTGTAAACTTGAAACTTATTTCTTGTAAAATTGCAGTTTTTTTCCTTGTAAATTTTTTACTTTTTTCTCGTAATTTTTAAAAACTTTTTTCTCATAAAATTACAACTTTTTTCCTCATGAATTTGCAACTTTTTTTGTGAATTTGCACTCTCTCATAAAATTGCAACCTTTTTCCTCAAAAATGTGCTACTTTTTTCTCTGAAATTTGCAAATTTTTCTTGTAAATTAGCTATTTTTCTTGCAAAATAGCAACTTTTTTTCTTGAAAATTTGTAACTTTTTCTCAAAAATTTGCAACTTTTTCCCAAAATTTGTGACTTTTTTGTAAATTTGCACATTTATTTGCATGCTGGTTAAATTTTTATTCTATGTAATGAAATTATAATTTGCAAACCTTTAGTCTTGCAAATTTGTACTTAATTTCTATCTATACATTTGTACCTCAAGCTAAATTGGTGAACACCCCCATCCCTCTCGTTAAAAAATAACAAATCTCCTACTGATGGTGACACAGAGCCCAGCCCTTCACAAACACATAAAGATGTTCTCTGTGTCTCAAACTCAAGACTAAGTCAGTGCTCCTGCTAGTTTGATTATGCAAGTCAACTATAACTACTGTACATCAAGGATACTACAAGTATCTGGACTGAGTGTTCAGTGGACATTTCTCACACTCAGTGGTTGCCATAATAACCATGAAACGGAAGGAAAGGGGGCGCTAACCTCCTCAGACCTTTTCTTCAAAGACACCAGTAAACAAACATGTTGTAGCTTGTACTGTCCAACAGTGACACTTTTTCATCTTCTAGATCAGGGATTGGAAACCTTTCCTACAGAAAAGCCAAAATACACATGAATCCACCAAGCCTACAATAATTTTTTGCAAGACTATTCCAGTAAATGGCTCCATTTAGGGACATTTATATAATAAGTCATTAAGTCAGAAATACCTCCACAACATGATGCTTCCACCTCCAAACTTTACTGTTCAAGTAGGGTTTTCTGGGTGATGCGCAGTGCCATTTTTCCTCCAAACATGGTGTGTAATATGACAGCCACAAAGTTCTATGTTCATCTCATCTGAACACACTACATTCTCCTAGTATTTCATGTGAGGAGCCCCTGTGTGTGGCTGCTTGATGGTAGAACAATGCTCCTTCTGCTTCTGGATATCAACCCCCAATGGTGCTTAATGGAAAATTCAGAAGTTCTGATATACGTCTGTAACCTAATCCACCAATGTGTTTTGCAATCAGGTGGTGGAGGTCTTTGGGGGAGCTCTTGGCTTTACCCACCATGAGATGTTTCTATGACACCTTGGTAACAAAAAAAAAAAAAACTTTTTATGTGACTTCCATATTCAATTTGAGACACAGCAATAGAGAAAACAAAGAAGAGGAGGAGGAGGTTAACAGGGGAAAGTCAGAGGGATGGGGTTCACCGTGCTTTGAGATTGGCTGCTGGCTGCATACTTACAAGGTTTTTATAAGGCGCCACGCCCTGACAGCACGGAGGCAAGCATACACACACACACACACAAACGCTTGAAAACACAGCAGGTTATTGTGCCTGAAATATGGCGGCGTTGAAAAAAGTGAAAGAGGTGATGGCGTGTGTGTGTGTGTGTGCGGGACTGACCTGTGCGTGGACCAGAGCATCACTGAACAGGATGAACCAGTTGACGGAGAACCGGCCGGCATTCTGCAGGGTCAGAGCTTTGTTGCTGCTCTCACAGATGAGCCGGCGGTGAGGTTTCCTCAGAGAGTCCTGACCACACACAGAGACACCGCTCAGTGACACGCCGCATCACGGGACTTAACCACGAAAGCACTGCTTATGACGAATGAGCAAAGATTACCGTCATTTTTCCTGGAAAGTTCTTGAAGAAGTGAACGGTGTAGTCGGCCTCTTTCCTTTTTCTCTTCAGCTGGACGACCATGGCTTCGAATTTGGAGCAGCTGTCCTGTAGTTTCTGGTACTCATCGGAGCACTAAACGTAAAGCCACAGAGGTGAAACTGGGAATCAGCAGGGTGGGAAAGTCAAAATTAAGACCCAATTTAAAGCCACTTGATTAAACTTAAGACCTTACATCCATGAGAAAGCGAAAAGAATGAAACCACCTGTCAGAAATAAATACTGAGTCTTAAAAGTTTAAAGTAATTGTCCGTCCTTTATTGCAGAGAGCACGCCAGTGTCACAATAACAACAAGTCTTTTTATATGAACAATGGCGTCATATTTTGGGTGAGTGAGAAGGAGAGAGAAAGAGAAAGAAAGAGGAGGTGGAGGGAGTTGAAACTTCTGGGTGGTTGGTTTCATCTAAGATAAAAAGGAAATCTTCTAGAAATACACAACTGCATTACCAAAATCAATCATCATAATAATGTACATTAAAGAGTTAATTTCCACAGTGAGGCACCGTTTGAAAAGAGACTAGCTTCACAACCCAGAAATTCTGTTGCCATGTTTAGAGTTCATGCTAATAGTTGCCTGCAGTTAGCTAAAGCCGGCTTTATGTGTTGCACATCTGCTCGAGTGCCGAGCCGTGTGATGTTAATTGTCACCTTCTCCAGTCCACCAGGGTCTCTCTGCAGCTGCACATGCAGCTGAAATTTTGTGACCGTGCTGACTACACACGCGCAAATGATCCACCCACCTGTTCAAAAGGTGCCGCCAATGACAAGGCACACAAAGATGAAGAAGTGGTCGCACACTATACTTTCTCCTCATTCTAGTTTTATTTCATTTCAGTGAACCTGTAACCATGTGACAACCATGTGACTATGATCCTCGGGTCAGGAGCATTATACCAAATTAACCACATCTGTGGATGCAAACCTTATATATATCCCTTGCATCCACCCATTCTTCCCCTTTCTATCCTCCTGGTCAGTAAGAGTTGATACCAGTCTGTCTGACTGGCTGGCTGCTTTTGCCCGTGCTGTCTGCTGCCTGCGGGGTTCCGTTTGGAACTTGCTGCTGCCGTTGTCTGTCTGTTTGAATCTGGGACCTGTCTGTTTGAGCTTTGGCCCATTTGTGACAAAATTAGCGCCCGTCCAGCCGTTTTGATCCCGGGATCAACTGTTTTGGCTTTGGCCCGTTTGTGATGGGATGTGAGTTTGTCCATCCATTTGAACCCAATCTGTCTGTCTGAGCCTTAGGAGTATTTGTGACAAAATGGGGGCTCGTTCGTCCGTTTGAATCCAGACCAGTTTGCTCATCCGTCCGTTTAAGAGTGGACTTATTTGTGATAAAACAGGAGCTCGCCTGTTTGTCTAGCGGATCTGTCTGACTTTGTTAACTGGGGTTAATTTAGGTAAGTGTTTTCCATGTATTTTGTTCTGATATCACTGGAAATTTCTCCTGCTACGCTTAACAGTGAATTCCATTAGGGGGTTTACTGTCTGTGGTTTAGTGTGGTGGTGAAAGTGGCTTGGGGCCACATCCACAGGAATCTGCAAGTCGCTACATAGCAATTGCTTGTCAGCCCCAGTGGGTTTGTGAGTAAAGAACCTCCCGCTGGTAACTGCACAAAGACAAAGGTCTATGTTATGCAGACAGGGGTTTTGACTAGGTAGTCAGGGTGGAGAGTTTCCAGTGTGTCATTTTTTGGAAACACTTTTTTCTGTTTTCTTTGTTTGCCTAGTTCAGTTTGGTCCGCTTGCGCAATCTACTCACATGTGTGACTGAAGGCATTGATGG